>CM046396.1:17107500-18307500 GCA_025413875.1 Rhododendron molle
ACAGACGCGGCGGGTTCTTCCTCACACCCTCCATGTAGGTGTGAGTATCCATCGTCTGATGAGGAGACGATCGAGGAGCCGGGCCCGTTTGATGCTGCTACTTACGTCTTTCCTTCGCGTAGGTTGGGCTATGGTGGTTTCTTACAGTACCGTCCTCCTGTTGGCGGCTCAGGAGCCGAGGTAGTTCGCTGAGAGCCTGAGCAGCACTTGAGTGTCCTCAATGTTTTGGTAAGTTTACCTGAAAAAGTAAAAAGTTTACTTTAGTTTGTAGTTTGATTCATCAAATATTGATTTCTGTTCTTGGGATAAAATCCCTTTTAGCCAGGGGCGAGAATGATAAGGACCCGTAGTTTGGGTTGGATTTGTTTTGTTTAAGGAAATCAAGATAAGTATGCCCCCTGTTTAGGCAATGCATGCATTAAGATTGTTTTAGTTTGATGCCCCTAGCTTTCGTTCGTTTTGTGCAATGAGATTAACTCCCTTTTGTCTTTGGCAGAGAAATAGGAGGCTGGAGGCTCGTGGTGGAGGCAAAGAGGCACACAAGTGGTTTCTAATACTACCCGAGCAGGCTCGGGAGTTGGTTCGTGTTGTTGGTTTCGAGGCATTCATTCTGGGTCTTGAGCTTCCGAAGGTCGATTGGTCATTGATGACCTCGCTGGTGCAGAGATGGTGGGATACCACCAATACGTTCCACTTCCCTACTGTTGGCGAAATGACTATCACTCCGGGTGACTTTTCCTTGCTGACTGGCATGCGAGTTGGTGGTATTCCTCTTCGAGTTGATCCTCGGATTTGGGAGCGAGCAGGAGCTCTGGAGTGGTTTTTGGGCAAGGTGCCCCCTCTTCATTCTCGAGGCCATATTGATCTTTCTTGGCTGATCAAGACATACATGAGGGATGATATCCTGACTGAGGTGAGCGTTGAGCAGCTGGCGCGGGCTTTCCTCCTTTATGTCCTTGGGCAAACGTTGTTCGCCAACAAGGATAGTTCGGTGCATACACAGTTTTTTAGCCCTCTTACAGCACTTGGGGGATGTTCGGGGGTTTGATTGGGGAGCAGCTGCCCTGGCTACTTTGTATGGCAACCTCGGAGCCTGTTCTCGGGATAAGAATCCCATCATTGGAGGTCACTATCGGGTGCTTGAGGTACATTCATTTTTCCTTTGCTTCCTTTTCTTGCTTTCCTGCTAGTATTGAACTTGTTTGCTAATTCGTCTTTCAGCTCTGGGCTTTTGAGTATCTCCTTCCGTTTCCCACCGGTACCAGGCATGGGAATGTGAACACTATTCCTCGTTGTGGGCGATGGTTGACGGGACAGCGGAAGCCACGGTCACCTGTTTTGAGCCTTCCTGAGTGGCGGCGAGTTTTGGACCGGTTGACAGTCGATCAGGTACTTTCCCCCTCCTTTTGCATTCCTTGCCTTTAGATTTCCACATCTTTATGCCATAGCTGATTTGTCCTTATTCTGCAGGTACGGTTTGACCCTTGGGGGTGTGTTCTTGAGGATGCTCCTCTTGCGCGTTCTAGAGTCTTGGACCGTACTCGCAGCCTGCTCGAGGGTCCATTTTGTCGAGCCTGGTACTTAGGTGATCGGGTGGCCAGCCAGTGGCGCCCACGTGCTGAGGCACTCCAATTCTTTCCTCCTCCTCCTCCAGCATCGATGAGGTCTACTTCTTTGATGTCTAGAGCTGATTTGAAGAACGCTCGGCTTAGAGATTGGGCGGGTTTGCTTCTCCTGGCGGGTGACTATACGGAGTACTGCCGCCTTTTCTTGACTCCTGCTGCTGCAGTTCCTCCTGCTGCTGCAGTTCCTCCTGCTGCTGCTGTCTGGCCACGGGCTCCTTCTTTCGTCTCCTTCCATTCTGATGATGGAGAGGAGGAGCGTCTGGCGCTTACTCCTTGCAAGACCCAGCTTTACACGCTGCCAGCTGGGGCTTCTCAGGTATATCTTTTGAACTTGTTTCCTTGTTAGTGCCTGCTATTTCAATGTTTTGAAATGTTCGATTTGCCTTTGCAGGTGCCTACGGAGGTGGTGCAGGGGTGGCTGCATGCTTATCAGAGTGCGGAGGCTTTGGTCCGGAGACAGCGCCGCAGGATCCTTGAGGTATGATTTTCCCACGTTTTTCATTTGTTTTGCATATCTTCTTGATTCTGAGCACTTGTATCCTCTTTTGGGTGCAGCTTGAGGCTGGGCGAGCACCAGTTGCTGATGGAGGGGATGTGGAGGCTAGCGGACAGTCCTTGTCTTCTTCCCAGAGATCGCCTAGTTTTTAGGGCTTCTTTTTCCTTTTCCTGTTCATAGTTAGCGGAAGATAGATAGAAACTATATTTGTATAGTGAAAGCAACCACAGCAATGGTTTTGATTTAATGGTTTTATTGAAATGCTTTTTGCGTCCCTGAAATGCATAGCATGGCTCTGAACAAGTGTTTACTGATAGACAGTAGTTTGTGAAAAGGAAATGCTGGCCGAATAATCGATTACTCGGCTGAAAAATTATTGTTGCGGCCGAGGTATTGATTATTCGGCCGCTACTTTTGTTTTCCCAAGGAAGCTAGGTTTTGCTTTAGCCAAGTGGCATTCTTATTCCTTTGTATGCTTAGTCTTTAATTTCCTATCTTTTGCTTTTGCCATGTTCTATAGTCCGTTTGCCAAGCTCAAAAGTTTTCGAAGTTTCTTGCTCATTATATCGATGACCTTTAAGTTAGAAGGGATGAACAGCAATTCTCGTGTCCTCTAGTCGTTGCCAATTCCTTGAAAGCAACATACTTATCTTTCGCGAGTTCAATACGCAGGGTTAGCTATACCTATCACTGAGTACAAACACATCGATGTTTTCCTTCTTTCCAAATGTTTAGGCCGCATCTCAATGTGAGATTGCCTACGTATCCCATTCAGGGAATCAGGCCATGAATGTAGTTCCAACACCTTTGAGGTTGGGTTTCCACTCTTGGTTTTTCCTCTCATATGCTCTTGATTTTGCCTAGGTTACCTAATGGAGGTTGAGTCCCTAGCGAGCTTTTACATGCCTTATCTTTTGCCTAGGCTGCATTTTTGCGTTTTCTTGCCCTAGCAGGCTTTGCTCTTACTTTTGCTTGGGCTATTTGGTCACCCAACGAGCATTTCTCTCGCAAGAGGCTCTTGCATTTGAAACTTGTTTAGGAAAGGTATTTGATTTGGAGATGTTTTTCTGAATCTCCCCTATGTTTGTACTCTTGCAATGGGCAAGCTAACCCTAAGTGTTCCCACAGAGATAGCATCTTCCTTCTAAGGCTTGACAAAAATCTAGTTTCTTAAGTAACTAAAGTTCATCCCTTCTTCCTTTTTGACATTGATACAAGGAACTTGATTCCGTGAAATTTCCCTTGCTTGGCAAAGAGATTATAGCATTCCAGTAATTGCAAAATTTCAAACAATTGAATAAGCATAGTTTTAGAACAGAAATTCACTTAGCAGAAACGAAATGCCTAAACAGGGGCCCAAAAAAAACATATCCTAGCTTGATTTAATAAAAGCAATGTTTTAATGTTCTTTGCCATGTTGTGACTTGCAGCATTCAGGGGCCATCTTCCTTTACCTTGACTTCCTCAATTTTATACTCTTTTCCACCCTCTTCTTTGCCAAACAGAGCCTTTGAACCGGATCCCTCTGTGAAGCTTGCGCTATGGCTACTCCTTTGGACACGAGCAGTCCCCAAAGGGAAATGTCAGCTTGAACTTCCTCCTCTTCATCTTCTTTGTTGATTGTGTAGTTATGGAGGAAACCAGTTTCCTCCCCTTGGCTGTATAGCGATGCTAAAGAGATTCCATCGAGTGGATCTTCACATTCTCCTTCCAATTCATTAAAGTTACCCTCCCCTGTTTGATACGGGTCTATGCATGTGAAATCTAGGTCCTCTTCTTCCTCTATCCACTGACTGTAGTTGCATTCATCATAAGGATTGACCCATGGCTGCATTTGAAATTCTTCCACCTTTTCTACGAGATTGATTGTTTCCCACACAATGGGAGGCGTTGGAATTCTAGGGCGGTTAATAGGTACCACTATTTGGGCAGGCTCAAAGCGGGCATGCCTTCTCATCATAATGACCCTTTCTTTCTCCTTCTTTCTATTCTTAAACCAGATACGTAGCCATTCATCATTTTCTATAAACGGGATATCAGGATCCTCTAAATTGTGTTTTGCCCAGGAGTGCTCCCTCCACTTCCTTAGTTCTTCCTCCTCTGCTCGTTCTTCCTCGTCACTCTCATCGGGATCGATTACTTCTGATTGATCGGACTCAATGTCTTCTTCCTCTTCCATCACGAAACACTCATCCTCCTCTGGGAAGGTTAGGGTTGGTTTGGCTTGGTTGTTTTGGACAATGTACTGGTCAGGATTATACGCAGGGTTGTGAGATAGGTTAATGAGATTTATAGCTCGGGGTGGCTCAGTGTTGGGTGTTTTGGTTTGTGCATCAGGTTGTGGGGGTTTTATGGTACGGCTATCAATAAGATCTTGGATATCATGGCGAAGACGTATGCAATTGTCTGTTTCGTGCCCAGCATGTTGATGGTAGGCACATTGCTTGTTTGGATCATGGTTTGGGCCATAGGGTGGTGGAGGAAGTGGTTTGTTCAAGGGTTTGAGATGCCCCTGACGGCTTAGAATGGTCAAGGCTTGGGTAGGAGTCATGTAGAGGGGACTAAAACTACGGCGGGGCCGGTTTGGGTTTCGGGATGAGCTAGCTTGGAAGGGGTCTTGTGGTGAGGCTGAGTTAAGGGCTTTGACAGAGGCGTGAGATGTACGGGTTGAAAAGGTTTTCTTGGGCGGAGGAGTTTCTTCTTTCCCAATGAGTCCTAGTTTGAGTCCTTCTTCAATCTGCAGCCCAGTAGCATGTAAGCGCTTGAAATCAGTGATAGCCTGTGTGTAGATATGCTTGAGATACTTGGGTTGCAGATTCTTGACAACTATCCTTACTTGATCTTCCTCAGAGGGGCGGCTCTTCATTTTGGCAGCCTTTTCCCTCCACCTAGCCACGAAAGTGACAAAGTCCTCGTTGGACTCTTGCTTGGTCATTTCCAAATCTCGAGTGGTTAGCTCAACTTGGACATTGTATGCATACTGCTTAATGAAAGCATTGGCGATCTCGGGCCAAGTGTGGTAGTGTTCGAACTCCAAGGTGAGGAACCAGTCGAGAGCACTCCCAGTGAGAGTTCTTTGAAACAGTTGAGCGATGAGTTCATCATTCAGACCCATTGGCTTCAGAGTATTGATGACATGACGGACATGGCTGGTAGGGTTACCAGTTCCATTGAACTTTTCGATGTTCGGCATTTTGAACTTTTCAGGAAGTTGAGAATCAGGGAAGAGACAGAGTCCTTCAAAGTCCAAAATTTGGTCTCCTTGGGAACGGGCCATGGCGTGCTTGATTTCTTTGACTTGTTTGGCTAACTCAGGGTTTTCGGGCCTATTCTCATTTGCCATTGATCTCTCTTCATCTTCAGCATTTCTTGCTGCCTTTTTTGCTAGCAAAGTAGCGATTTGAGCCTGAAGTTCAGCGATAGTGGCGTCGTTGTCTGCCATGGGAATAGGAGGATTGCTCGACGAAGTTTGGGATTTGGTAGATGGTCGGTGTTGCTGAGAAGATGACCGCGAAGTCCCAGGAAGTGATTGGGACTGTTGCGGTGAAGGTGTCTTGACAGGTGAAGACGATAAGCAAGATGGCTGCAGCAGCCTCTGTTTGGCGTGGCTTCGGGTGTTGTAAGAGTATAAAATTGGCTGTGGTTGCTTTCTTGGCTTACCTATCGTGCCTGTTTTAAAAGTAAAATACCTGCAAGTTAGTACTTGGTTGTTTGTTTTAGGGTTAGGACTTGGCTTAAAATCCCAACCCTTCTGCACAAAAAGAGTTAGTACAATATGATACAAGGTGTGAGGAAGAACTTGGAAGCAAGATGCAAGTAGGTTCCTAGCCTGTAGGTTCCTGCCTTAGTTTGATAAGTTCTATTGCTTTCTAACACATGTAAGGTCTTGGTAGTCTCAGGGTGCTCCGTTGTCAAAGGGCACCAGTCCTCTCACTAGCCCATCATAGGCAGTGATTGGGTGATTCCCCTTTTGATATACCAAAAGGTACAAGTGACTGTGGAGTTTGCTGGAACCCCTAACATAGCCCATGTCATGCCGGGATATTAGGTGAACTCAACGAGGCTTGTCTGCTCGATGCATATGATAAATGAATTAAATAAGGCATGTATTAGTCTTATGTTGAACTTTTTGGTTATGGCTCTCATCTCCCCAGCAGAGTCGCCAGAAAACTGTGAACACCTCCCAGACGGGGCATCACCATACAGTTGTATCATCACTGCGTTTGCTCGATTGGTTGCTCGCTTCATAAACCAAGATCGTGGATACTTCCATGGCTAGAGGTATCACCACACGATAGCGGTTATCATCAAAACAGAGTCGCCACCTCGTTTGTTAAAGCTAGGAAAACAGATAGAGATTCTGGATACGAAAGCCAAAAGTACAGCAAGGGGAAGGTGTTAGGCACCCCTCTCTGCCTAGCCGCAAGGCTAGCCCATAATCATTCAACATAAGACATGTAGATGCTTTATCTAATCTATACACGTAGTCTGTTTTTATGCCTTAAACAGTCAATAAGTGAGCCAGGACTGTAAATAAATCATGCGTCAGAAAGCAGAAAACAAATCAAAACTATGCCAGCAGATCGATCACTCGGCCGGCGAATGGATGTCGCGGCCGAGGGATCATGCTGATATCAATGTACCGGCCGAGGCATCGAAGCCCCGGCTGGTGTTCTTCCTCACACCAGACAGAAAGTTTAACAGACTATCAGAAGGCTACGATTAGTAAATTAAACGTAAAATAAACCAAACCAGAGGCCGTTGGGCCTCACCACCTTGATCCCTCAGTTGCTTGATTGCTTTGGATCGATGGCGATTGACTGATTGATTGCTTCTTGGACGAAACCCTAGGGCTAGGGTTTGAACTCCGGGATTGGATCGTTTGATTGATGGCCGCCTATGGAAGATTGGGGCTTTTGCAGAGAGGGTTTTTGGGAGTGTATAGCCAGAATTTCGTGGCTTGAATGTGTATAGATCTGAGGATTTTTGTTGTATTGTGGTGTGTATTTTCGGAGGCCAAAGGCCTCTTTATATAGGCAAAGGGATGACACACTTCGTCCAATCAAATCACGGGGTTACAATTGCATTTGCGTTGTAAGTCGAACTCTTCAACGTAATCCCTGAACGTAGCCCGAATGCATCGGAGAGGCGGTGGATCGATCAACCGACAGAAGGTTCGAGAGTCTGGAAAAAGGCCGATCTGGCGGCCGAGGAAAGGATGTCACAGCCTGGAAATGGATGTAGCGGCCGAGCCATTGATCTGGCGGCCGAGGCTTCGATCTCTCAGGGAGATTTTGGGTGCAACAGGTTGCTCGGGTGAGGAATGGATGTTAAGGCCGTGAAATCGATGTTGCTGCCGGTCGATGGATTTTCCTAACACACTATATTTCTGTCTAAAAGGCTATTTGGCTCTGGATTGGGTCCTCTAAGTGCCTCAAAGTTCGTACCATGAGTCCATGGGTTTCATCAAAGAGCAATCAGCAATCATCGAATCCGTATCATCATCGGGATGGTCCCAAGGTGGGAGTTGAAATAATCGTTAGGCCAAATTGGGGTGTCTACACAGGTGATGTTAGCATCTGTCTGAGCAGCCCTTTGTTGGATGGTAGCAATGCTGGTCTGAAGGTTCATGAGTATCTCGTCCAGAGAGGCTGTACGGGTGGCTGTCCTGACATGATAGGGGCTTTGAAAGTACTTGATGCAGAAGACGGGGAAGCTAGTTGTCCGTCCCGTTGGATTGATGGTGAGCCGGACTATTGAGCGGCCAATGGAGAAAGCGGAGAGTCTTCCGTGGTGACTAACTGGGATTCAAGCCTAACAAGTCGTTGAACCGGATTCAGTTGCAAACGTTCCCAAGCGGGTTTCCCCTTTTGCTTCGATACTTTCCTTGGCGGTGTAATGGCTCAGAACTTTGCTTGCAAAGTAAAAGAAGGCTTTAATAAGGGTCCTGCAGCAACTTTAATCTAAATAAAAGACTAAAGCATAGATGCAACCAGCGTCGTTCGTGTCCCCCAAGCCTCTAGAACTAAAAGACAAGTCTGTCTCAAGAAGTTCGAACACTGCCAGAATCCTCAGAATTCTTTTCGAATGTGTATCCTTGCCAGAGGCAAACGAGGCTAAAGGATGCCAAAAGAATCCTAAACCTTCAACTATTCAGCCAATAGGGGTTTCAACTTTTGAAGTTGGAACAACTCATATGAATGTCATGATACTATAACCAGAATGGCGTGAGCGGCACATCACTGTTAGCTGGGCGGTGTAAGTGACGAGGCACTTGTTACCTTTTTGGTGCAAGCATCATGGCATTCTCTCTATTGTTCCTCATTTTCTGTTTGAAACCTGAAGCAGGTATATAAACGAGGGTGTAGGAGTTTTTTGATTTCCTAAAGTCCCATTATTCTAAGGATGTTGAAAATTGAAAAACATGCACCATCGAGATGCACAACTCCTCATTGGGCATAGCAATGTCCTAATAAGCTTAAGGTAGACATGACTGCTCGGGAACCTAGAAGTCGCCCTAAACATGCTCCTACCTAAGATGGTACGTATGTACAGTTCGTGCGATAGGGAAAGCAGTAACACGTAGACAGTATATGGGGTTAGAAGCTGATAAATCTTACCCTGTAGGTACCTGTCCTAATTTTGGAGAGTTCTAGTGCTTCATATCTGCAAAGGCCGATTTTGGTTCGTAACAGGTTCCTCGGACTAAGGCCACAGATATACCTCCCGTTGCCCGCATAACCGCAGAGCAATAGTCGAACGGTAGAATGACCCATCATCGTCGAAGGTCGTTGGTCATTCGGGGTTCCCGGTCTCCAGTAAACCGTGCAGGATTGCATAAACAATCCAACAAGACTTATCCCACATCGATGCAAATGAGATACTAGAAATTGATTAAGAAGAAGAAGAATCACAAAATCGCAAAATTCCTTTTCAAATCTGGCTCACTTTATTTAGTCTATCTTTAAAGGAAACTACGCAAGTGAACAATTTGAAAAAGTCCCAAATCAGATTGGCCGGACACGAGGTCCTGTTCAATCACCATTCCAACCTTCGGCAGCACGAAACTCACCGTTTTGACAGACTTTAAGGGATTGTTCACAAACGTATTAAACTCTAAGTATGGATTAATATTGGTTCGATCATCCCCAGCAAAGTCGCCACTGTGGGCAGCATGCCCTTGGAAAAAGGATCCCGTTCCTTTCCAAAGCGGCCCGAAAATCGAGGGAGCACGAGCGGAGAAGCAAGCGCTCGGAATACAGAGTCGCCACTCTGGTTTGAAGGTCCGACACCCAAGGAACCATATTTCGAAGCACCTGTCGCGCTATTTGATTTGAAAAAGTGAAGGAACCAGTCCGTCATAACCATATCTAAGTTCGGGAGCCAGGTTACGAGAAGTGAAGGGTTTTAAGGCACCCCTCTCGCCCAATCCGGAGATCGGTCTCTACTTAGGCATTTTGCGAAAATATTGTGATACTTTTTTTATTAACCAATATTTAGCCAATTAGGGCGGGGGAACAGTTAATCGGGGATTAAAACTGTAACACGATTTGCAGGATGTGATTTGAATTTAGCATGGATGGATGAAATACTATGAAAATAAATGGGATAAAACTCAACCTTCTGATAAGAACATTAAAACTGCACATGGAATGAGCATGGCTTGCACAATAGCCAACTTGCATGCATGGATCTACGTACATGCAAGTTGACCATCGCACGACACACCCATTCCATTGCGCGAGTGTTGATGCCTCACCACAGGTTGAATTTTATCCCCTTCTGGGCTCTGGAAGGACCAGTGCTCACCCAGGGGCAAACCAAGCAGTTTATATGTACTGGAAAGAAATTAACATTACGAACAGACAGAAACAAATTGGAAGTACAACCCCTAAACAGTGGGGGTAAATAAACAGGGGGCTAAGCCCAAGTTGCCCATGCAAGGGCAGCCACTGGAAATCAAAGGACCATCGCGTGACAGAGTGGAAGTCTCGCGCGAGGGTTATGACTGGATTTCCAGGAGTTGCTTTGCATGCTTAGGCTCTGATACGTACTCAGAAGTGACCCAAGGGCATTCCAAGTCAAATAAAATAGCGAAATAAGTTAAACTATGGATTTTAGCATGCAAAACAGTGATTTAATATCAAACATGTTACATAATATAATTATAAACACAACATGGAATTTAAAGACCAACATTCCATCCCCACGTGGTCCATTCTCGTGCAGACAGAACTGTCGCGTAAGTAAGTGAGACCATCGCACGCGGGTCTACTGGGCCACAGTTTCTTGTAACCCTGCTGACTTTAGGGCCAGGATTGGTATTGATTACCAGCCTTGGCCCTGCCAGCCCCCCTCAAGGATCAAAATAGGAAATAAGTAAAAGTTTATACCTTTGCTTGAGTGGTTTTGAAATGTATTGGAGAAGATTGTAGTGCTTGGGAAATGAGTGTATGGAAGTGGCAAGGATTAATGTATTAGGGTTTGTGTGCTCCTTTTTTGCTTGATATTTGGTAACCCTAGACTTGAAAGGGTAATGGGGTATTTATAGGAGGTTGGAAGGCCAAGGGTTGATGGAGAACTTGGTCTAGCAACCAGCCAACAAGGCTGGCCAGCCTAACTTAGTAGAGAATGTGGCCAACAAGGTGATGTGAGTAGTTGTGTGGGGAGGAGCAACCCATGCAGTCACCAACAGCTGTTCTGGTGGAAAATGGGGTTCTACAGCCACATAGACCCCCTGATGATCGTAAAATCCAGCTGGAAAAAGTGATGGGGGCAGGCTATAACCATCGCGCGATAGAGTTGGACAGCCGCACAAGGGAGCAAACCATCGCGCGATGGTCAACAGTCAACACTTTGACTTTGACCAACACCTGGCAAGCTCACCATCGCGCGAGAAACCCATTGCACCTCACGTTGGTCAAACCTTGGTTAGGGTTTTGACTCAAGGTTTTGGGGTTCAAAAGGTTCAAGAGGGGTGCCAAACACTCCAAGCTCAATCCATTTCAATCTTAAGTCCGTTTCGATCCAATTCATCATTGGGGAAACAAGAAATGGTAAAATGATCGAGAGATCAAGATTTGGGTGTCTACAACAGTAAAGGTTAGCTTTAAAGTTAGCTAAAGGGTTTTGGGTAGAGGAGTTGGATCGAGGGGTTTCAAAAGCCCTGACTTGATTAACTTCTCCATAACCGAGGACAAAGGTGCCTCGAACACAGAGAAGCTACGGGGTTGAGTGCGAGGCCGATTATTCTGTGGTGTTTGCACCTGATTGACATCGGCAATGTGGTTGGTAGTATTGGCGGAAGTGGCGTTAGTGCCGCTGGTTGCTGTGTTGGAGTAGGTACCACCCCAAAATAGCGCATTGGTATTTCCAGAGTAAGCACGAGGCTTTGATTTCGGAGGGTTAGAAGATTCCCCCTTTGATAGAATCCCACTATGCAGCGCATCCTCAATGGCTAGGCCAGATTCGAAGAAGGTCTTAAAGTTGGCAAAGGCTTGAACTAGCACAAGGTGTCTGGCGTAATATGGCTAGAGATGATGCGGAGTTGGTCTCTCTCGCTGGGGCGCTCAGTCATTAGAGCGACTTTGGCTCTCCACCTTTTGACGAAATCTGCAAAAGACTCTTTCACCTCCATCTTGTTGGATTCTAGCTCCCGAGTTGTCATCTTCAGCTAGGAATTGTATCTATACTGTGAAATAAACGCAGCCTCAATGTCCTCCCAAGTCCTTCTTTTACCAATGTCGAGTGACAAAAACCAATGGAAAGTAAGGCCAGAGAGAGTCTGAGGGAACAACTGTGACATGGTTTCAGGTTCGACCGAGAGTAGCTTCATGGCAGCATGGTAGGTGTAAATGTGAGTCCTGGGGTCTCCACTCCCATCAAATTTAGCCAAGTCAGGCATTTTGAACTTGTCAAGAAGCCTGGCATTCGGATACAGGCAAAGGCGATCCAATTCAATTCCCCCAGCGTTGACCTTTTCAGATTTCAAAACAGATTCCTCCAGCTTGGCCATCTCGGCCATAAGAGCAGTCATATCCGAGTTTACGGCAAGTCCGCCACCTGCCAGATTTGGGTTGGTAGTAGGTGCACGAACCACCCTAGGGTTGGGTTGCATAATGAGGCGTCCAAGGTTATTTTGATCCTCGATCATGATGGGCTGTGCATGGATGTCCTCTTTGGCCTCGCTTTTCTGCTCGACAACTGGAGGAAAACGAGTGTTGAAAAGGTCATTCAAATGGGTAATGTTGGCATCGGTCTAAAAGGCCCTTTGCTGCATGGCGATGATGCCGGTCTGAAGGTTCATGAACATGTTCTCCAGAGTAAGAGGCTGTGGTTGCGGCTGATCTGCCATAACAGGAACCTCGGAGGTGCTTGATGCAGAAGATGGGGAAGCTAGCTGTCGTCCTGTAGGATCAATGGTGAGCCTGACTGTAGAGCAGCCAATAGAGAGCGCGGAGAGTCGTTCATTGTGACTGATTGGGATTCAAGCCTGACAAGTCTTTGAATCGAATTCAGATGCAAACATTCCCAAGCAGGTCTACCCTTTTGCTTCGATACTTTCCTTGGCGGTGCAATGGCTCAAAACTTGCAACAAAGTAAAAGAAGGCTAAATAGGGGCCCTGTAGCAACTTTAATCTAAATAAAAGACTAAAGCACGGATGCAGCCAGCATTGTCAGTGTCACCCTAGACTCTAGAACTAGAAGACAAGTCTGTCTCAAGATGTTCGAACATTGCTAGTATCCTCAAAATTCTTTTCAAATGTGTATCCTTACTTGAAACAAATAAGGCTAAAGGATGCCAAAAGAATCCTAAACCTTTGACCATTCCGCTGATCGGAGTTTCAACTTTGAAGTTGGAACAACTCGGTATGAATGTCATGATACCATAACCAGAATGGCGTGAGCGGCACAGCGCTGTTAGCCGGGCGATGAAAGTGACGAGGCACTTGTTACCTTACTGGTGTAAGCATCATGGCACTCTCTCTATTGTTCCTCGTTTTCTGTTTGAAACCTCGAGTAGGTATATAGACGAGGGTGTAGGAACTTTTGATTTCCTAAAGTCCCTTTGTTCTGAGGACTTTGAAAACTAAAAACGCACATCATAGAGTTGCACGACTCCTCATCGGGTCATTGCAGTGTCCTAATAAGCTTAAGACAGACTCAACTGATCGAGAACGTAGAAGCCGCCCTAAACATGCTTCTACACAAGATAGGATGTATGTACAATGCATGCGATAGGGAAATAGTAACACATAGACAGTATATGGGGTTAAATGCAAATAGAACTTACCCTGTATGTACCTGTCCTAGTTTGGAAAGTGTTAATGCTTTGTGTATGCAAAGGCTGGTTTTGGTTCATAATAGGTTCCTCGGACTAAGGCCAAAGATATACCTCCTGTTGCCCGCGTAACCGTAGAGCAACAGTCGAACGGTAGAATGACCCATCATCGTCGAAGGTTATTGGGCATTCGGGGTCCCCGGTCTCCGGTAAACCGTGCCGGATTGCCAAAACGCTCCAACGGGGCTTATCCCACATCGATGCAAATGAGAATGCTAGAAATTGATTTAAGAAGAAGAAGAATCGCAAAATCGCAAAATACCTTTTTAAATTTGGCTCACTTTATTTAGTCCATCTTTAGAGGAAACTACGCAAGCGAACAATTGAAAAAGTCCCAGATTAGATCGGCCGGACATGGGGTCCTATTAAATCACCATTCCGACCTTCGGCAGCACGAAGCTCACCGTTTTGACAGACTTTTAAGGAATTTTTTGCAAACGTATTAAACTCTAAGTATAGGTTAATATTGGTTCGTAACTCCCCAGCAGAGTCGCCACTATGGGCAGCATGCCCTTAGAAAGGATTTTGTTCCTTTCTAAAATGCAAGGGCCTGGATCGAGGGAGCGCGAGCATGGATGGCAAGCGCTCGGAATATAGAGTCGCCACTCGGGTTTGAAGGTCCGACACCCAAGGAACCGTATTTCGAAGCACCTCCCGCGCTATGTGATTTGAAAAAGTGAAGACACCAGTCCGTCATAACAATATCTGGGTTCGGGAGCCAGATTACGAGAGGGGAAAGGTTTTAAGGCACTCCTCTTACCCAATCCGGAGATCGGTATCTACTTAGGCATTTTGTGAAAATAATATGATTCTTCTTTTATTAATCAATTTTCAACCAATTAGTGCAGGGAAACAGTTTAATAGGGATTAAAACTATAACAGTTTGCAACATTGGAAGAGCATGGATGGATGTGATGATAAACAATAAATGGAACAAAACCTAACACTGTGATCAGACATCAAAACAATGCCTTGTATGAATTTGACATGAACAGTGGCCAACTTGCATGCATGGATCTATGTGCATGCAAGCTCTCCAGCGCGCGCCATACCCATAAACATGCGCGTGTGTCGATGTTCCACCATCAGATTGAATTTTGTCCCCTTTTGGGCTCTAGAAGGACTAGTGCTCACCCGGGAGGCAAACCAATCAGTTTATATGTACTGAAAGTAAATAATACTTACAACATAATGAATTAAATTGAAGAAATAACCTCTAAATAGTGGGGGTAATAAAACAAAGGCCAAGGGCCAAGTTGCCCATCCAAGGGCAGTCACTGGAATCAGGCTAACCAGCGTGCATCACACAAGGATAGGCGCGCGTGGGTCATGACTAGACTTCCTGGAATTGCTTTGCATGCCTGGACTCTGAGACATATTCAGAAGCAACCCAGGGGTATTCCAAAGGAAACTGGAAAAGCATGTTGAGCTTCTATAAGTTTTATCATGCAAAACAATGGATCAGTTTTAAACATGCTTCACAGTGATTTATAACACCATAAAAATAAAAATAAAAACTAACTAACTAACATCCCAACCCCACGGGACCATTGCGTTCAAACCCCTGACTGGCGCGCGCGTCTGTGAATGCCTCGCTCGTGGGAGTGCCAGTTTACGGTTCTTGTAACCCTGCTGACCTTAGGGCCAGGACTGGTATTGATTACCAGCCTTGGCCCTGCCAGCCCCCCTCAGGGATCAAACAAGAAACAGGTAATAAATTTATACCTTTGCTTGAGTGGTTTTGAAATGGATTGAGCAAGATGGTAGTACTTGGAAAATGAGTGTATGGAAGTGGTTTGAATGAGGGAGTATCAAGTGTATTAAAGATTGTATAGCCTTTAATGCTTGAATTTTGGTAACCCTTGGACTTGGAAGTGCAATGGGGTATTTATAGGAGGTTGGGAGGCCAAAGGTTGGTGGCAAACTAGGCTATACAACCAGCCAACAAGGCTGGCCAACCTTACTTGGTGGAAAAATAAGCCAACAAGGTGATGGGAGTGGTTGTGTGGGTGGAGCAACCCATGCAGCCTACAATAGCTGTTCTGGTGGAAAACGGGGTTCTACAGCCCCGTAGACCTCCTGATGATTACAAAATCCAGCTGAAAAAATGTGATAGGGACCTCGCGCGCGATGAACTAGCATAGGCGCGCAAGTCAACTGGCATAGGCGCGATGGTCAACAGTCAATGCCTTGACTTTGACCAACACCTGGCAAACTCACAAGTGTGCGTGGGAGCCATAGCAACGCACGCTAGTCAAACCTTGGGTGGGGTTCCAATCAATCCAAGCTCAATCCTTTACATTCTCAAAACTGTTTTTTATCTGATTTATCATCGGGGAAACAAGAAATCGAAAAACAAAGTAAAACAATTGGGGTGTCTACATGTGTCTGATGAATGCACCCCATAGACCATTGATTTTGGACATCTAAACTTGAGCATGACTATGTTTCTGCTTCTCCTAGATCTTAGGTTTTAGACATGATGGTAATGGCTGACGAGAAAATTGAAGTTTTAATCTAACCAAGTCCATCATGTCTTGGCTTAGATTTTAAAACAATTTTTTCGTGGAAATCCTTCCTAGGTAACTTTCGCTGCCGTTTTGGCCCATGTTTCGCTTCTCTTGAAAAATTGATATCATTCGGCTTATCATGGTTTCTGGCCAATTGTTGCACTCAGCATGAAATGTGGATCTTAAATTTAAGTCTCCTTTGACCTGAACTACAAATGGCCTGATTCTCTGTTGGGATATGTTTCCTCCTGTGTTAGTTTGCTGCCATAGATACTCATGATAACATCAAACGTTGAAAACAATCCACAAGGGTTTCAAAGTGATCTTATGGCATCCTTTGGAACACATCATAATCACTTGAATTGTCAAAAGCACAGAATGAGTTTTTCCAAACTATGACCCACGTCATTTCTACTGAGCTAAGGGGTTGAAACATTTCTGCACCCTCACAGAGATCACTTGTAAGCAAATCAAATTGTTGAAGATGAAAAGTAGAAAAAAGGAGAAAGAAGAAAAGAGAAAAAAAATGATGAGCTCGATAGATTGAAAATCCGCAAGGGCTATCTAGGCAAAAGTTAGAGCACGAACGAAGTGGGAAATCAGCCATGTCTCCATGCATCTACTATGTCTCTCAAAGGATTGTCCTTAATCTTAGAAAATCCACTTGGTTAAACATCGAAGCCCCTAATCTCTTGGTTAGGATCCTTGCCACTTTGTCGTGTGTTTCAAGATGAAGAAAGACATTCATTTCTCTATCTCAAACACTTATCCCTTGCTAGCCACATTGAACCTTTGGATAATTTCTTTGAAAAGCTTGCTAGGCAGCCATCCCCTACGCTGGGGGAAACAAAAAAAAATATACAAGGAGAGATGAAAGAAAAATCAATGGAAAAATGAGCACCTCGTCATACAGAGGACATTTTTGAAGAAAACAACTCTTTCACACAAAGTGAGACAAGAGTTGATAAAAATGTTGAAGATGGCTGCTAGCCTTTAAAACCCAAGCATGAGTAGAAATTAGATTTGAGCATTTACATCTGCTTCTTTCTCAAGCCAAAACTCAAGCCTACATTATGGTCCATAACAAAGTCCTCTCAGATTGGGGAACACGACTTAGTAGCAAGGTCCTAGACACTAGGGGCATCACCAATGTGGGACTTAATACGAAGGGCAAGAATCCTAGAGTTTGCATCATCTTGGCAAAGCGCACAACATGGAGAGTTACGTGAGACAAGGGGCATGGCTATGTTCCCCTTTATGCACTTCTCTTGAAAGTATCCAACCTCTTATTTGGGTCTCAGTAGGCGCTTATCAATCCAACTCAAGTCAACCAAATCAAACTTGAGGTAACAAACTCACCTAATTGACTAAGGGCATGGGTTGTGCAAAAAAGTTCTATGTCCTTCAATGATTGAATGACGTGAGGGTGGAACATATAGGTGAAATTATATGATTTTGAAATCCTCAAGGAAAAGTTTTCAAAGTTGATTTTATCCTAAGCATTCTTAACACAACAAGCACAGTCACTTTTTGCAAAATCTTTGAGGAAATAACATGGGTCTCTCATTTCATGAGAAGTGCAGCAATATGGTCTCTTGGCCAAACAATATTTTTAGTGGTGCTACTAGAGTATTGCGGTCTTTCAAATCACCTGACTAGTGCAAGCAATAAGTCATTGTCAGCCTCCCGAAGGCAAGGGGAAGCATTGGATCAAATATGCAAAAGTTAAGATGTTCAAAATGCATTGCGGATTTACATGCATATCAGTATCACCCTGTCTTTTGCATTGATCTCTTAATCCTAGTATTTCATGCGTATATCATTATGGCTGCTTAATGGAAGTGGTTGTCTTGGTTGCACGAACTAATTCCAAGTATGAGGTGTTTTTATGCTCAAGCAAGGCAGGTCCATCAAGGCATTGCAGCCACCGTCTCTATGCAAAGGGTGAAGTGAGCCCTGGATCCAGTTGGGCAAGCTCCCTGCGACAGCCAATCCACCCCGCCTTTGTTGCTGAGTTTACTAACAATTTTGCAGGGGCAACAAAGCGATACACTATAGAGTCTATCTCCCTACCAACACGCTTGGCCTTCAAAAAGAAGAAAGCTCAACCTGAGGAGCATCATATCCTGGGAGAACATCTCAACTCTTTTGTGGAATGTTGTCACGCAGCATTGTCAAGAGCACGATAAGATCTCCCCCAACCAACAAGAGAAGCATTTACATTCATGTTCTTTGTTGCATACATCGCATATCTCTGTACTAGGGGCAGTTAGGTCATCATTGTCACGCATAGTTAAGCAAGAATCAAGCATCCATTGCTTAAACAGGGGGCTTCTATTTCCTCCTGAATGTTCAGTTCAATATGCATCTATGTCCCGGTGCAAACTATGTCACTCACAGTAGTTCAACATTTGAACGAGGGTTCTTGAACTTGGTGGTCTTGCTCCTAGCAGTCAATATAAAAGAATCATTGGCCGGTGGCCAATCCTATGTCTGATGCATGTTGTTTTCTTATCCATGTGGTTTTCTAAATTGTACAAATTACAGGTTGTTGGACAGGCTTTTAGTCCTCACAATCATTTCAGCCTAGAGAATGTTCTTTGAGTATGAACTGTGGGCCGCATTAAGCTATTCATGACCAATGGAGCCAAGTCGAAGAAGCTGAAAGGAAAGCCTAGTTTTGAGCAGATTCCGCAACACGAGGCAAATGCACGTCAACATTTCCAGTGGTAGCTGATGTTTTACAGTTTCAGTTCGATGCTCGCAGTAGCACTATACCAACGGTCCCAAACTTGCTTCTTAAGAGGTTTTAGCAGCCCTTTGCACATACAGCTTTGCGCTCATCAATTCAAATCCCTTGGAAGACTACAGCCTCCACTCAGTGCACTAAGCAAGCATTTCTTAAGTTTTGGGGCAACAATTAAGAAGAAGTAAAGCCCTGAGCAGAGAACCTTTAAAATTCTCGGTGAGGATCCTAGCATGTAATATGGGTGTACACACATCATTGTGATTCTAGCTAAGAGGAGAAGAAGTTTTGGCCTCAATAGGATGTTCTTGTCATCAACAAGCAAGCTCAGTGTTGTGGTCCGAGTAAGTCAACTCTTTTGAAAAAGCTCATACCTGTGGAAACCACGTCATGCCTCGGGAACTTTAACCTGCAAATGGAAAAAAAATGCACAAGCTATTGGATGTACAAACTTGAGATATTTCCCGGCTGCTTTATTGAGAGAATGCAAGGCGTGAGGCATTAATAAGGACCATCCAATGGGCCCCTTTTCGTTCAAATACCATCTGCTTCGTCTTAGCAGCTCCATGCCATGCTCAGGCCTTGCGATGTTCATAGCCCAATGCTTTCATATGCTATCTCTTGATACATTAGGTCTCTCAACCACTATGCATCTTGACACTACATCTCTTGGTATATTGGGTCTCTCGACCACTATGCTTCTTGGAGTTACATCTCTTGATGTACTACTTCTTTTGACCTATTCACATCAAACTGTCGCTCTTTAGAAATGTTGTTCTTACATCTGAGTATAGCCATGCACATACTCTGGTGGCTCTATGCCCTTGTTCTTTGCTTTTATCCGACAAACTTTGAGTGGATCATTTGAAGCTTCACCTCGAGTTTAGAAGCACTCTGAGAATCCAAGCCCCATAAGGCTCAGACCCATGAACCAAGATCAGTTCGTTGAATTCTGGCAAGGTCCGTGTCTGACCTAAGGAGAAAGGGAGAGGAATGGGAGAAGAGATGGCAATCAAGGTTGACATTTGCCACCAACAGTAGCAAGTGGAACAACTAAAGGAGGGATGAGGAATGAAGTCTCTAAGGAAGAGAGTCATAACCTGAAGAATCGAAACCCTCGGTTTTAGGTCTATAATGGCTGGTACTTCTATCAGCTAGCCAGTAGATCCATTCTCAAAAGCAGTAATAGATTTCACTCGATCTACTGCATGCAAGCAATTATGATGTTTTAGGTCCGTGACCTATAAAACCAATAACGAAGGACGATCAAAATAGCCTTGGGGGCATCCCCAAGCATGAGGAATTTCAAACACTAGTGTTGGACTCACTTCGAGTTCCTCTTTATAGTCTCCGTGCTGAAAATTTTACAACGGCCCTACACCCCACCTTTGAGGAATTTTGGACTCCGAATCCACATTCAGCCTTTTGGCTCCCCACATTCAGGCATTGTGCCTTAAGCATTGTACTTCAGAAGTACGACAGCTATCACAACTCAACACTAGAGGCCCAAGGCCCAATGTATCGTAATGGAAGATGGAAAGTCGGAAGAAAAAGATGGAAGCTAAAAAGGCCGTCAAATGTCAGCAGCCCCACACTTACTCCGTAGCTTCGTGCTTTCTATAATCAAGACTAGCCTTGGGGGATCCCAAGCACATGAAATCTAGCCTTAGGGACACCCCTGAGCATGTAACGACCCGCTCCATCTTTGTACAATATTGTCCGCTTTAGACGCCCAAAGCCCATAGACTTCCCAGTAGGTCACCCATCCCTAGACTACCCCAGGATGAGCACGCTTAACTGTGAATTTCCTGTGCGCTTTGGCCCGCCCTCACGGCTTTAAAAGGCCTTGTACAAGTAGGATGGATCATTCCTTATAAATTGTGACCTGCCCCTCCCTAAACCGGCGAGGAGGCTGTCACAATCTACCCCCCTTAGAGGTGTAACGTCCTCGTTACACAGTGCCCAGCAACCCTCCCCTGGGGTCCGTGGTAGCAGAGCGCATCCTACTCACCACTTTGCCCAGGGTTGAGCTCTGATACCACCTGTCACGCCCCACCCCGCGCACGGCACCCTAAGCAGGCCCGAGCCGGTGCAACCGCGTGCCCGCAATGATCCCATCCATCTTTGTACAATATTGTCCGCTTTAGACGCCCAAAGCCTATAGACTTCCCAGTAGGTCACCCATCCCTAGACTACCCCAGGATGAGCACGCTTAACTGTAAAGTTCCTATGCGCTTTGGCCCGCCCTCACGGCTTTAAAAGGCCTTGTACAAGTAGGATGGATCATTCCTTATAAATTGTGACCTGCCCCTCCCTAAACCGGCGAGGAGGCTGTCACAGAGCAAGTGGAATATGGGGGCATCCCCGAGCATGTGGAATGTCAAGCACCAATACCAAATCCACATTGGAGCTTTTCCGAAGCCCTTTCCACAGCAACAGGCTTGTAATTACTGGCCACTTAACCACCGGGGATTATCAAACCCGAGCTCTTGCTCCCCAAAATTCAAGGATCTTTGATACCTCAAACACAGGCTCTATGCCCCAGTTACTCCGGAAGTACGACAGTCGTCACAGCCTACACTCAGCAACCCTGTGCTCATCAGCTCCACACTCTCTGTCTTGCTCACTATCAGCATCTTCATGCACCATCTCAGCAACTCAACACTCATGTACCGTCTTAGCAGTCCCCGCAGCTCTAAGCTCACCATCACTTACGTTCAGCGGCTCTACGCCCGTAACTAGTCAGCAGCTCCATGTCCACTATCTACCTCATGCCACCACAACTTCATCATCTCAGCGGCTTTACGCTTGTGTTCATTATCACTCAGCAGCTCTACGCTCACCATCCCCGTAGCTCTATTCTCACTCCATACTCCATACATACCACTTCAAGCCCCACAGACATCATAGCCCTGTGATCATTACCTCCATATTCATCATCTCAACGGCTCGATGCCCATGCTTACCCTCACTATCGTTCAGCAGCTCTAAGCTCACTCAGCAGCTTCAAGCTAACCATCTCAACAGCTCTAAGCTCACCATCATTCAACAGCTCTAAGCTCACTTAGCAGCTCCACAATCACTACTATCAAACCACTCAGCGGCTCCACGCTCATGTTCACCATCACTCAAACGGCTCTACGCCCCTATTCAGCAGTTCTACGCCCATAAATCCATGCTCCGCATCAGCCATTTCAGCAAACTCAACAGCTCTATGCTCGCTACTTCAACTGGCTCTACGCCCACAAACTCAGCGGCTCTACGCCCACTATCTCAACAGGCTCCACGCCCTGTGCAGGCTAGCTAGATTTAAGAGCTAGAAAACTACTCACCTGAATAGAACCACTCGAGAGGAGCCACTCCATGATCAGCACCGCTACAAACTTCTCTGCAGTATAGACTGCAAGGCATTCAATCGATCTGCAGTCAAACGAGGCACCTTTTTTTTAGCCAACTTCATGATATAGCTAGCCTTCCCAAGCTCGTCAGTCATCCGCAAGCCTTCAATAACCTACAGATGGTATCCACGTTCGAAAACCAATTCCTACTCATGCTGTCTTTACACATTGTATATGCCAAAGTCCCCTCCTTTACACAGATAATGGATCATAGTCTGATAAATTTATGTCCGTTGTTATGAAATGATAATGCCAAAATTATTTTTGTCGGTGCCAAAACTCTAGTGAACCAAAGGCTTGTACCATGTGCAATATACAAGACTTTTAAGCATTAGAGTTTTGGCACCAACAAAAAACGATTTTGGCATTATCACTACCCTCAAGCAGAATAAATGCTTTTGGCCATTTCCATATAACAAGCTCGGCAAAAGCCTTTGATCGCCAAATTGTAAGTTACCAGATCGGGAGGTATACTAATATGCCCCATCAAACTGTTAGCGTCCCATGCTCTTCCTTCGTCCACCAAAAACTGAATCCTAACATTGAAGGTTGCAAGGTTGGCAAACAACCCTTAAGCAACATAAGATTCCACAATCCATTGCCAATCTCCGGCTGATTATTCTTATAGAATGCGGATAAAAGTGTCGTGTAAGTATAAACATCAGGTCTTCTTATTTCTAATTTTTCCATCTCACCATGACTAAATTACCTTTCTCCAAGAAACCCATCTCACCACCCCCCTAGGGTTTTTCCTTTGGGGTTCTCTCTCGGTCTCTCTCTCTCTCACACACAATCCAACACCGCTATTGACGGGCTTCATCATATTCGCCGCCGCCTCTCGATCACATTGATCGCGTTGACTACATGACCTATCAAGTTCTTCCTCAACCCTCCCACTATCAATTCCTTTTTCTTTCTTTTGATCCCCGGGAATAGGCCTATCAATGGGTCGAATCCGATAAGATTTGGATCCAATCCGAATCCGATAAGATTCGGATCCAATAGTAGTAATCCGGATCCAAACCGTAAAATTTGAATCCGATCCAAAAATCCGAATCCGATCCCGAAAACTTTTTTACTTCAAAAAATTTTAGCAAAAAAAAAAATTTTTTTTTAATTTTTTTAAATACAATTTTTTTTTTCAAAAAAAAATAAAAAATTTAAAATAAATATACAACTTCTTTTTAAAAAATTCCAAAATAAAAAATTTACTGTTTTTTTTAAAAAAATTTATAAATTTTTAAAATGTTAAAAAAAATAAAGTTCGGATTCGGATTGATAGCGGATTTAATCCGATCCGATCCGATCCGAAACCGGTTACCGGATTCAGATTATCGGATCGACGTCATCGAATTCGGATCCGGATCGGATTTTTCGGATCAGATCCGATCTATTGACAGGCCTACCCTGGAACTAGTAATTCAATTCTCAAAGAAAAAGATGTTTTATCTAATTTCACCAGGGTATCGAAGTTTTTGCTATGATACTGTTGGTAATGTAGATTTGACAAGTTTTTGAGAGGGCATAAATCCGAGAGATCAGTGCCAGAACATGCTAGCTTTGCGCCTAATTCGCAAATTTGGAACCGCAACCCACGCCATAACTACTGCTGCCAATGCACTCCCCACTTCCTTTGCGAAACCCGTCCGAAAACAAACTGCCATAGGAGGTTTAGAGGAGCCTCCCGTACTTGTTAAGCTTAAGGCCGAGAGACACCTCGTCAAGCTATTCCATCTATTCAAGGCCATCCCAGTTCCCACAATAGACTTCTTATTGAAAACCTTATTTCATAGTTATTGATTCGTAGTCAAAGAAAAAAAAAATTCAAGTTGATCAGATATTTGTCACAAAAAGAATCAATTTTTTTTTTTTGGTATTCGGTAATCCTCATATACTCTATCCAAGGGTACTTAGGGAGAGAGAGGGGGGAGGGTACTTATGAGAATCGAACCTGCCCATGTGCATAGGAGTACAAGAGAGACCAATTACACTCTACTTCACTTGCGAAAAAGAATTAAGTTTATGAATTCTAAAAATGTATTGTGGAGCATCATACTATTACGTGGCTTGTTGGAGAGGTTTGTTTGTAGAGTTTCTCTTATTTCTTCCAAATCAATCTTATTTCTTCCGAATCGATCTATTCGATTGAATCCAGAATCTCAAAACTTAGAAATCAACGCAAATAGGATAACCACTTCGTTCTAAAGTCAAATGGGATAACCACTTTGGCTCTTGTTTTCCTTGTCGTTTTTGTTTTGTATTGTTTTAGGTCACTCAAAACACATTGAAATCTAAATTTCTGCCGCCACTTTGACATTATAGAACTTGAGTATCCCTCGATTTGAATGAACAGAATGAGTAAAACTCATTTTGATATAGGTAGTCAAAATCTTTGCTAGTGTTCTGTAAATCTTTCTGCGATTTATAGCCCTTATAGCTCTGTTCCATAGATGCTGAAAAATGATGATTCACCATCCCAATCTCCATCATGATGAATCAATGTCCACATAACCAAAACAAAATGATTCCCAGGCCAATATCCATAGTTAAGACCCAATTTATCAAAACCAAAGCTCATCACAGTTTCGTAAAAAAAAAATATGTGCATTTACAAAGCATATAATTCAATGTGACCTATTGCTAATAGTACACCTTAAAAGAGAGCCACTTCATCCATTTCCATTAGCCTCCTCGGTGGTGAGATTCTGAGTTGCGGAAAATAGTCACTTCACAATAGGACCATGGCTGCATAGATCATGCGACCCCACTTTCATGAGAGCCTTTAGTATGTATGTTTTAGTAGTGGGTAATGTAATACTGATGCAATCTCTGATATTTAACCAATGTTCTGCCGCCCTTTGGGAAATCTTAATAATTGAGTGTATGATGTAATACATAAAATGCAATCTAAAACCCCATCACTGAATTTGGAGTCATCTCCACGGCCAATCTAGCACTTGTACATGGTTACTACTTATTTTCCAAGCTCCCTGAGCAATCTCATCAAATAACTGGTCCCAACCCCAACTCGAATACCCCAAGAAAAACCAGTAATCCATAATTGAATAGTTGTGCAACTTGAGACCTTCTATTTCATCAATTGTCGCCAATTGATCAAGGAAGTAAACACTCGGCAGGATTTCCTGGTTCTCACCTTTACTGGTTCTCCTTGTTAGGGCAACAAGAGGCATTCCATGTTTTAAGAGGGGCCCTCCAATTGAAAGCCGAGCCTCTTTTAGGAGTTCTAAGCCTTCCTCCAGTTCATGGAGTGAATCCCAACTGATATATTTGTTTACAATTAGACCTTGGAATCCACTACCTGGATCGGCCTTTATAATGAGTATAGTGGATTCCTCAAATGGGTGTACGTTGAAAAGTTTGTCAGTTGCAATAAGGATAGAACCGACATTCACTTGGCGGGATGCTCTTATATGCTTGTATCTAATCACATTTTCTGGTGTCCTGTATTTTAGTAAAACTTCATGGCATTTGCCCTTGGATAGAGAAGCTTCCTTGTGAACAGCAATTTGTGATGCATCTTGATAATCCTGTGTAATTCCTATAAAAAGAGCAAAAAAATGATTAAACTTCCTATTAACCAGATATTAACACCGACAGGACAAAATAACGAACTGTTTTTGCTTCAAAATTACTGTTCTGGGTTAACTAAACTAATACTACCACAAATCCTTACAATCACAATAATTTAAGGTGATATTAGTAACATTTAACAAAAGGTCAAAGAATTCCGTGGTTTTCTAAGTCTTTATCTCCCTCCTGAATTACCTGTCCCAAGATATTCAGAGCGACCTTCCGGATGTCAGTACCATAACCAACTACCAACAGTATCCTAGAATTCACGACACCAATATAAGGTCTCTGATTACAAACAAAGTACATTCAAAACTATCTCAGGCTCATGGCACACGTGAGTCTATTACATTCCTCAAAGAGTCAAAGTATAATATAATAATATAATATATACAATATGAAAGAGCGGTTTTTGAATTTCTATATTTTGGACACTTGGATCCGTACACAATTTTTCTACGGCTGAGATTTATGGGTAGTAGGGCTACAGACATATTTGGCAAGAATGAATATTTGGGAGAAGGATGAAAGGAAACCTAAAATTATGATTCCTTATTTTTCGAACCATCCTCCAGCTTTAATGGCTGAGATCATTTCTAGGGTTAGATTGCATTGGAAGTCATGGGGTTGTTAATCCTATTATGGCTCAAGTCAAACAATATGTTGTCTATCTCTCTCTCTCTCAAGCAATCTGTTACCTGTTTGAAAGAAACCCAATCCAATTCAAGGTGCCAATCAAAGCTAAAAAATCCCTACGGAAAATTCGATGGAAGAGCCCAAAGAGAAATTGAGATGCGTTTTGGGGGAAGCCATGGAGAAACGCCAATCGGTATGATGGAAATGCTAATTCGAAAGATTTTTTTATCTTATCAGACTTTTTTGTATTTACAGGTCAGTGTTCAATGACTGGTTTTGAAGGTCAGTTCTCCCTCACTCTCTCTCACACACATTCATACCAACACAAACCCACTGACTCTTTGCATGATTGAATTTTGATGGACAAGTCTAAGTCAATTTTGATAGATAATTCTAACATTATCTTTTTGCAATTTTCGGAGCAAAAGAACAGTTGGTCTACTTTTGCATTGCATTAGTAGCTAGGTTCCCAATAATTCGTAATGGCCAAATCTCTGTAATTAGTTTATGGGTAATCTGTTTATGTGTTTTACAATGCCCGGAAACTACAGAGCATAGAATTTGGTATTGAGGGTTGCGGTTTAGGGGTTAATGTTATTTTTAATATAATAGACCGGTGCATTTTAGTAATTGAATAGAGCTACTTTGTTTTTTCCCACTTTCGAAAAGATTGCAAGCTTCAAACTTCCACACGAGCCGAGAACCAAAATTCAATCTTATGGGATACAAAGACAGGTAAGGGGAAAAAATGTTTCAGCTTAAATTCAATTCTTGCTATAATCTATATTTTTAATTTGTTTTCTCCTTTTTTAACTGATTGGGGTTAGTGAATCTTAGACCGGTTAAGTGAATCACTTTAAGACAAATAGGCATCTCCCTCACCTTTAGCTTTTGTCTTGAGCTGGGTTGTTGATTTGTAGATATGTTGATTAAGGTGTTTTCCCCCTGCATGATGATTACTCTGGAGTTGCAAGAGGTTCATGTTTTCTAGCACTCTAAACAATCAACATATCTACAAATGTAGGGGTAACATGGAAAGAGTGGAAGTGCTTTTGGTGGATGATCGGCATTCCACCACAGATATTTCTTGCAAAGCTCCTATTATTTTATGAAATTGTGGTGGTATGATCAGAGATCCCTCTAGGTAAGTCGCTCTTTTAATTTTTTTTTTTTTTTTGGTTATGGGATTAGTATAGCTTTGGTTATTAATGTTGACATACTCTGGCTTTGAGTCAACGTAAGTGTTATTGATTTTTTTTTTTTAAAGTCCCGAAAGTTCAGTCGAAGCATGCTTCCATTTTGGAAAGGCAAGCACGAATCACAGGTGTAAAGTTATTGTAACTGATAAAAAAAAATCTTCTTTGTCGTAGTTTTGTTAAGTTTGGGTTCCTAATGTACTCATAGGTACTTAATTTTTGGGTTTCCTTTTTAAGAGTATTGATTATATCTTGGGTTTGGTTTGTTACTTGGAGTTGGAGTTTTCATCCTTACCTACACAGGTGTGTTTATTTTAGCGTGAACATGAGATTTGTTTCTTAAATGCAGAGGTTGTTTATTAAGATAATTGACTTCTATGCTTTTGCATCTTTTTAATTCTCTTAATCCCTTTATGCATTTGTGTATTACATTGGATTGACCTCTACACCCATTTTATCGGTGTGGGACGGTTGTGTAAGTCTAGGTTTAATACATACCTCGACTCTAACCACAAGCATTTGTTGACGTGAGTGCATTTTCTGGCTATCATACTTTTTGATTGCTCTATTCAATGAGGTTAACAACATTTTAGAGTTCTAATGTTCTATATGAGATATATTTGCCTGTATTGCTTTGTTTCCTTTTTTTCTTTGATGGAATTGCCCTCTCTTTCCGTTGTGAGGCTTTGGGTTTTATCATATGTTTTCTTCCTTGCTTGTATTCCACCAGGAAGTTGCTACTTTGTTTAAGATAATGAATTTGTTGGACGATTGAAGGACAAAGAAGTTAGATGGTTGGTGGCTCAAGAGGTACTATGTCATTACCCATTAGTTGTGAACATGTCATATGCCATGCCCAAAAACCAGAGATCAACTGAATGTTTTCCCCTTCATTTGATCGTAGTTATGTTACTTATGTACAATGAACTGAATGTTTCAAGCAGAAAAAGGAGGGGGAAAAGTGAGAAATAAATGGTATACTTGATGCACCATTTCTTTGAACCAGTTTCAGACTTTCATTTTCCTTTTACGACTTCTGAAATTAGGACACAGGTGGCTGTTAGAGTAGTTCAGTTTTGATTGTAGCATCCATTGCTATGTAGCATGCACACAGACACAGATTTCTAGAAAAAATGTAGACACGGATTAAATGTCTAGCTATCAAAAAGTAGCAGTCTATTTTATTTTGGTTTCTATATAAACCAACACATATCAGCAGTCTATTTTTAGCATGCTAATGTCTAGCTTTTAAAAAGTAGTAGGCATGAAAGGCGGTGGGTCATGGCATACTTTGCTCAATGAGTTGGAGGTATTGCGTAAATATATGAGGCAGGCGTGTGTTTTCTACCAATGAAGTATCACGTCATCATTAACAATGAGTTAGACACTTTTTTTTATTAGTTGAAGTTGGTAGTAACTACTTAACTGGTTTGATCAGGTTCTCTAATTGAAAAAGTTTATTGTTCTAGGTAAGTTGATTTTAGAATGGAATGTGTTGTTAATTTTCAACTTTCATTTTCATCAGTTGGTGTTTGAACAAACTTTTTATGAGTACCTCCTATTGTGCTTCACAGTATGGTTTCCTTCGGTCCTTATCATTAATTCTTTTGAGATATTTGGACTCGCCTCTTTGTATCTTTCTTTTGATTCATAGGCACAATAGTCCTGGTTTACATTTATTAAGTGGTATTGTTTGGTTTACATTTAATCTGCATTTGGACTTCAACCGTAATCTAAAAATGCATACTTCAACCTATATTGATACAGGTAATGGTGTGAGAAATTCTATAGGAGTGACTTGAATACCCCACTCACAACTTGGATGCATAGGAAAGTACCACAGTGTATTTCTTTGGTGTATTCTCTTTCCAATTACCCTATGGAAGATTTGGAAAGATAGAAATAGGAAATTTTTTGATAAAATTGATTCAAATGTTCCAGAAAGTTGTTGAAAAATTGAGTCTTACGAATCTAAATGTGTTGACGCATTTAAATTCCCCCTCCCCCCAAATCCTCTTGCTACTTCTCCTATTTTAGTTAAATGGTATCCTCCAGGTGCAGGAACTCTGAAGCAAACACGGATGGCAGCTGGTATGAAAGTAAAGGAAAAGGAGGTTTTTGTGGTGTTTTCAAAACAAAAGACCTGAAGAAGGCAGATGGCTCCTTGGTTACTGCGGCAAGTTCACATGCACCTCAAGTTTGGAAGCTGAAATCTGGGCCAACTATTGGGGCCTAACCATCTCCTATTTGACTTCCTTTGCGTATTATGTAGTTATCAAGGCATAAGATCAGGTTCTGGGGCCTGATTGTTTTTCGGGTACTGAAAATTATGCATGGACATAAATAGTAGACAACGAAAAAGAAAGCAACCTCAATGTCAAGGGAGCGAGGGAGCGAAAAATACACGTTCATGACTTTGTCACTTGTCCGCCTTTAGTCTCTATCTTTTTGGGAATACTCTTTGCGGCTAAATCTTTAAAAGATCGAACACATTTTGGTAGTTCATTTTCAATTTGCATGTAAAAGTTGATGGAGAATTTGATTTGATGGATTTAAATTTGATTCGTTCATCAGGATTTAGTAATTGATGTTATTAGTTGTAATTGATGTTATTAGTTGTTGTTGTCAATTGAGGCAATATTACGTCACGTTCACCCGTGCCTGAATTTGCTAGTAGTCCTTAGTAGGGCTGTAAGGGAGCCGAGCTACTCGCGAGCTCGGCTCGGCTCGGCTCGTTAAGACTCGGCTCGACTCGACTCGTTTAGTAAACGAGCCGAGCTCGAGCTCGAGTATCCGGCTTGTTTACTAAACGAGCCGAGCCAAGCTCGGCTCGTTCGACAAAAACTCGGCTCGTTAAGGGAGGCTCGGCTCGATAAAGAAAGGCTCAATTAGTAAATTACTAAGCTCGGCTCGTTAAGGGCTCGGCTCGATAAGGCTCGAGCCGAGCTCGAGCTTGAATATTTGGCTCGTTAAGTAAACGAGCCGAGCTCGAGCTCGCTAAAGCTCGGCTCGACTTGGCTCGTTTACACCCCTAGTCCTTAGTCCTTACATTATGTACTAAAGAGTCGAAGACTGATTTACAAGGTAGAACTATTTCATGCTTCAAGCTCTATTTTTATGTTTCGCATTACAAGTATATAAGAGACTTCAGCTGCAATTTTGGTTCATCCGCGCATGTCTCCTTCCTATTGCATACAAACTAACGGCTACCTCTTCTGATTACTTCCTGGCATGTTATATCATGTTAGAGCTTCTCCTACATTGGTTAATTTTCACATCCACAACTAGTATATGAGCTTGAGCAGCCTCTACCCTCACAGAGTAATCATCGTTTATGACAGTCAGACAGTGTAAGACCACTATCCAGAATTCTCTGTTATACTTTAGTATCCAACACTTACTCCCTTGAGTCCCTTCAATAGCTATCCTTTCTAAAAAGGAGTTATTTAAGGAGTCCCACCCACCTCAGCAAGAAAACACCTTTCTACCAGACATTTTAGGCAAGTGGAATGTTGGGAAACCAAAAGTATCGGTGATTAAAGTTACCAAATTAAGGCTCCGTTTATTTCGACATAAAATATTTTCCGGTAAAAGATATTTTTAACGTTAAATGATCTCAGTAAAAAGATATTTTCCATTTTTGTTTTTCGCCGTTTGGTTGGTAATAGGAAAATATTATTGGCAACAAAACTTTTCTCCAACATTCATTATCAATCAATTTCCTTCAATCTGATCCCTTCGTCTTTGAATCCGATTTCACAACAGACCCAAAATCCTTAAACAATTCTTCAAAAGAGAGAACTGTAGGAGGGATTTACATAAAGCTTTTTGGATGGATGTGGTCCCAGGAACAATTGGTGGCAGCTATGTTTACATGTGTTTGTGTTTGTGTGTGTGTGTGTGTGTGTGTGTGTGTGTGAGAGAGAGAGAGAGAGAGAGAGAAACGAAAAAATAGGAGGTGTATGTAACTATGTAATGAAATTGATTTCAAGTTTGGAGAGAAGAGAGAAGGACCAAATCGTGGAATTGGTAGTACTCCATTTGGCTGTGGGAAGGGAGATAGCTGTGAGCACTGTAAAATGACTTGCACGGGAGTTTCCACCATAAGTGTATTTCTCTCAATAGCCCAAAAGTGTTTAGCGGGAAAAAAATACCAATGATTTGTACAACCAAACTCAAGAAAATAGGTAAAATATTTTACGGGGAAACATTTTATGGCCAAACAAACGGAGCTTAAATCTGAAGCAATTGAAAAACCAATAACAAACCAAATACGATAGAAACCAAGGTACAAATAATGGACGGGCCAAATGTTAAGTTACAGAATTACAATGCAAATAACAGAACGAATATGAAGTGGCTCAGAATGATGATCTGGAGTCCCAAACTACGCGTGGAAACATGTTGACTGAGTGGTATGATCCCAGCATATTAAAGACATCCCAATTCATTAATAAACTCACAATATCAGAAGAGCATCAAAAAGGGGTGCAACCCATATACAGAGGTAAAGCAAGCAATGCACTTGCCACGAACCACAACATAGGCCTACAATGAATTAATACTCCGTAAAAACAAGTAGTAAAGCAAGCAATATGAACAAAGGGACAGCAAATGCCTAACCACTTTCCTTTGCACAAAAGTTTCTATGAAATCAAAAATATATCAAAAAAGGGCCAAGAAAAAGCACAGCGACTTCAGTATTGCAAAGCTATCTGGTGCACAACTGAAAGGACCCAATACCTTAGTGACCTGATGAAGGCTAAAGTGGTACTAATGAACAATGCCATGTAGAGACACACAATAAAGTCAATTTGAAAAGGAAAAGGAGGACAAAGTCCACACAACTCAAGGAAATCAGTAATTCAAGAAAAGCACACCTTTCTCCTTGACAATAGTAGAAGGATTATTTCCCTGATCGATAATAAACTTGATAATATCTGATACTGTCGTATCTCCTTCATAAGGGACAGCATTCTTACTTTCCGCTGGAAACAACAGCAGTGAAGGATAAAGTTCCCTCTGCATATTTCAATAACACAAAGGAAAAACAGTGAAATTAAAGGAGAGTAAAGTGGGAAAAAAAGGGGAATAATATATGTGCCGAAGATAGGTGTAGATTCCAGAAATTGCACCTGAGTTGCTGATCTTAAGATTGAACTGCATTCGTTCACTCTGCAATCCATGAAGTAAATTAGTGGTAGCTTTGATTCTTTCAAGTCATCTGCAAAATATGGAACCACATATCAGAGTGCAAAAATGCTGTACTTCTTCCCAACATTTTTGCATCATTTTATCATTGGGAGACTAAGAGAGCCTTAAGAAGCTTTGAAATGATGGGAAGGCTTTCTTACTGTGGGTATGAGAAGTGGGAAGAGTACCTAAGGTTACCCTCTGGGAATATGGTGGTTACTATGATGACTCAGGACCGCCAGAAGTGGAGGACGAGCGCTCAAGGCAGAGCCTTAAGAGAGAGAGGGATGACAGTGGAGTGGAGAGTAGGTCTGTTAGGTGTGTATTGAATGCTTGTCTTTAATAGGGAATAACTCCTCTTTCTATAGGAGTTAGGGAGTCTTGGAGGGGAAGGAAAGCGTGCCTCTCCTCATTAATGCTCAGCAGAGTACAGGTTCCCCTTTGGGTGTTATGGTCAGAACTGGAGTTCCGTACAAAGGACTCTTAGATACAGTTGGGTGATATATGGAGGCCTGTGTATTGCCAGATGATAGGTATGATACAGGCTCCTATGTATCAGCTTGTCAGCCGGGATATGCAGGATCTTCATACGTAGGGTGACGTTGGCGAACCCCTCTCTCTCTAGGACCAGTCAAGTTGGGCCTCACCTCAGAGGTGAGCCTTGACAATCCCTTTACTCTAGCCTCCAAGCCACATTCCTCCTTAGAACCCAAGTAAGGTACCTAGGCCCTGCTCCCGGCCTTGGGTGTTGTGCAGAGTCACCATCAGTGCGGAGGTGTAAGGGAGCCAAGGACGTATGGATGGTCCTCTATAGCCTGGGGGGAGGGGGGGAATTTGCAAGATGGAAGCATGGTCCTTAGGGGGCGGGGCGGGGGGTGGGTGGTGTTTACAAATTTGCAAGATGGAAGCCATCGGAATGTCCAAAGTCTCTCAACTAAAACACATGCACAAAGAAACTTTAGAAAGAAAATTAACCTCAAATTTAACCACTCCAGTTCCTCAAGAGTAGGCTCCTGTGTCATTTTTTGCAAACTTTATACTCATCGGACGGGTGAACTAGAAAGCACAAATTATGAAGATACTAAGGTGCAGTTTTCTGAAATGTCCAACGTATTTTAGCTAGGCATGTTATTTAGACATTTGGCTAACTAGCTTGCTCTCTAATTCTATACAAATGATTATGTGGGTAATACAACGACATTCAACTTTTCCTCCCATCTAACAATCTTCACCAAGTTATCCAAAAAGGCTGGCTACCAGTCTGACAACGTCTTGTATGTAAATAGCTCCATCTAAGGCTCGAAATTTCGTAGGTGTTATCAACTACTATAGGGCCCGTCCATACGCAGCTTTGCTCTAGATTTTATTGGGCCCCTCGCTAGTGGACGGTGGGATTGGTCCCCCAGGATTAGTTGAGGAGTGCGTAGGATTAGTTGAGGAGTGCGTAAGCTGGCTAGACACTTAATAAGGGAACACAATCATTGCATTTTTCATCCCTTGATTTTTCCATGTTACCCTTCAATCATTACAAAGTTCTTTCAAATTGTCTTAAATTGTTTTTGTTAGTACGAATTTGAAAATGGAAAGGTAAAAATGGAAATTCATTCAATAACGCCCATCTAGTTTTGAAATGGGACAATATTTTTGGCACAGCCAAAAAATGGGGACGAAGGGAGTATAACTAGGCTTAGAGATGTGAGAGAGGCTTCTGACCAATACATGTGATACCTTGTAACTTGTAAGCCATCTCAAATCTAATTAGCACAACTCTAACCATGATCTTCCCATCCCTATGAGGTCTCCACCTTCATCGAAAATCCGCAAAAAATAAGCTTATCTAGCCACTGTCATGCTCTCTACTTCAAGGCTCCTCATCTCTCTCCCGTTCCACCTCTGGTAGTCTCTCGTCGTCTAAGTACCTGTCATCTTCCTAGATTATTCCATTTCCAACCATACTGGACTCCATCACCCACAATCAACTTAACTGATTTAAAATCATACTCTCAGCGCAAAAGGTGCTATCTTTGAATTTGTATGTTATCTTTTCATTTTCACCTCCACATTCATTTGAAATGGAAAATTCCTCCTCTGAAAAGGAAATCTCAGAAAAAAATAAGAAACTCTCCAACAATAAACCTGACATGAGAACCAAATATTTCATTGTAAGGTTATTCCATGTTCCCTAACGGCACCGTAAAAGATATCAGTTATTGTGCGAAAACCAGAAGCAAAATGAGGAGTCATTCACTTCCTAATTGGCCATTGCATATCCAATATTGCTTCAATACATCTTCATAATTGATTAAAGAACATCATAATATCAACAATTTGGTTCATCTTCTTTACAACTCTATTTTGATTTTTGAGTAAAATTTGAAGATTAACATTCATTATAGTGAATCTTCAACTTTCATTCTACTAACTACAAGAATGTCCTTGGACTTGTCTCCTGTTATGCAAAACGAAGATTCAGAGCTATGACAGACTACCATGCAGGAAGCAACTGGCATTTTTCAGTGGAGAGGTGCATGCCCTATAAAAAATAATTATGGGAAACACCACCAATTCACTATGCAACAATAGACAAAGGCCCTAGCTTTTTAATCAAGCTTTGACTTCACCAAAATCCAGTCTAATAGTTTCTTGGTGCAATCAAGCTTTGACTTCACCAAAATCCAGTCTAATAGTTTCTTGGTGCTTTGGGGATGATTTATTACAATGATGAAACAGAAATAATGATTCCTTTGCTGGGAAAGCAAATGAACCATAAAAAATACGACTTACCAGCTGACACAGATCCCTTGTTTGTAGGTCCATTATTCAGCAGGGAAGCATGGTGCTTGAAAGCCCTATATACTTCACGAACAATAAGTTCCATTCTCTGGCAAAACCCACACCAACTGTTGCTAAAGAGGACCAACACATCCTTCTTCAACACATGGCCAACATTAGAAATATCTGATTGATTAAAGCAATTAACCAACTCAGAAAAAGTACTCGTGGTAACCCGAGGAATAGAGTCCACCTCATGAAAATCCAGATTAACAAATGGAGGAGATGGACCCTCCCTAGGGCTTGGGACAACAGATTCGGATCGTTGATATGGATGAAGACTTGCATTGAGAAACCCATCAAGAAAATGAGATAATGAAGTGTAGGTGAAAACTGTTTGGTCGGGTAAGACAAAATGTTTCTGCAAAATGGGATCAACTATAACCACTGAAGGAATCTTTGAACCTGCAGTTAGAGCTTCAAGTAACTGATATCCACTATCGGAAAAGATAAAGGAACCTGTAAAGTGTTTATGGTGAAGCTTATGTTCTCTCAAATTAGTTATCTCCGAAAGGGCTTTCTGATCTACAATCTCATCTTCAGCACTACCAAGATAATGATCAGGTTTAAATTGCTCCTTGCGCTCCATAGTAGATGTGCTAGGCGTATCTCGTATCTGATCCTTGGGCAAATCAACACTGGCTTCATGAAGGCCCTTTTTGGGATTTAGTGAAACCTCATCAGACTGAAGAACTCCCGTCTTTGTTCGTTTAGTTTCTTGTACCTTAATGTCAAAATCCTCGGATAAAAGTTCAAAACCTACTTTTTTGGCAAGTGAGCTCAATTTTACCCCATTCTTGTTCTTAAGTACATATGCCAAGACGTCATGCAAAGAATTACCTCGTAAACTGGGATCGTTTTTGTCCAAAGTAACATGGTTTTCCTCATTGACAATCATGATAGACATCTCATCTGGTCCAAAATTTTCCGATTTTGGAGAGAGCTTCAAACTTTGATGCACAGGCATGCTTTTTGATACTTGATAAGTGCCAAACAAGTTATTGTTTTGTTGGCCCTTGCCATACGATGTCTCATAGTGCAATGCTAAATTTCTAAATGCGTCAATAGCCTCCTTGCTCTTTCTTCTAGTTTCACTTAAATCAGATGATCTATCAACAAAAAGAAGGAATGAAGGCTCATGTGCAGGCAATACAGGCTCAGGATCATGCCCAGTACCACCTAGCTACAATATCAGAAAACAACTCAAAATATCAGCACAAGACTGGTATCATGACAAAACACCGGCTAAAGAAATGGAAACATAAAAGAAACAGGGTGGAAGCAACAATAGCAAGTTATATGCCAGGATATATGAAAGTAAGAGGCCCCGTGCCCACTCCTTCTGGTTGAAGAGTTTCAGGATAATGAATTGATGAAAGTGGAGCTTCACAGGTTGTTAAACCTATTAGCACAACTGGAAGCTGGAATATTTAAAAAAAATTACCTAAAACAGCAAGGCAAATGGGCACCAATTATATCATAAAGTCAAACGAGAACTCAAAGAGAGGTACGTTTGATGCACATGCCCCGGGTCCGGATATCTGTGGACTGTAATCTTAAGATGACTCATATACAATTATTCAAGTGCATATGGGGGTCCATACAACAAACAAAATGAGTATAAATGCCCAAATAAACATAAAAGCAACACCGGTAAAACAAGTGCATTTGTAGAATTTCACCACTTCTGCAGGATTGAAATCAACAAAGTGCGTTTTGACAGAGAGATTTTTTTATAAAGATAAAGATTCTCCATCAGTAATCCAAAAATAGAAAGAACCTAAATAAAGCCGCAGACGCGGGGAAGGGGCCCCACTACTTCTTCATTTGGGGGGGTTGGGGGGAAGAGACTAGCCTCACTACTTCCCATAGGGCAAGAGGTGCACCTAACCCACCTATCCACTCATCAATCACAGTGTTCAGCTGCCTTGCACTCACAGACCCCTATTGTATTGGAATTAGGCACCTTCTCTCCTATATTCCATTATACTCTATGATAGAACATTTCTGCGAATGCTATTTTGCTTTAAGTGGTCTTATTTTGTTCCCATGATAGGAAGCATTATTCTTCTTTCTATTCCAAATGACAAGCTTTTCAGTGAATGCTATACATAAATAAGAGAAATAAGAGATCGAAATAGAAGGACAACAATTATGTTAAATGAACGGTCAAAACACAATTGTAAAACACTATGTGCGACTAGTTCTAGAGCTTGCTGAGAAACCAGCAAAATATAGCTAAAATGAACAACTTGACCATGCCAGGCAATGCAACTAGCAATAGAAAGTCTAGGATGTAAGACAAGGATTCTTGACTTCAGGCAACAAATCTTGTAGTCTACAAGGCAACTACACTGGTACAGACAAACTGCAAGAGTCTACACATGCAATCACATGTCAATAAATAGTGGCCTAATCCAATCACTGAAACAATACATAATCCTGAGCAGGAAACAAAAAATAAGCCTCAATCAATACAAAGTTCACTTAAGTAGCCAAATGTTGGATCTCATTGTGCGTACTATGTTTCACGAGTCATGCAAAGCATAGTCAACAATTTAACTATGTCAATCCTTACACCAAATTTCTGCAACGTCTTACCAAAATTGGGATAAGCACCATGACTTGCTCCAACTCATAGAGAAACTGGATGAACACAAAATGATAAAACCATAACTAAGCTTACCTCTCTAACAAGTGAATTTTGCATCAGTAGAGCATGTCTGAGATCATCCCCTTCTCTGAAAACCTTTGAACAACTGGGACAGCCAGCAAAATGAAGTATCATCAACCATGAATCAGATTGTCCCACATCCAAAGATGACAACCATGAACCACAATCTTCAACACCCAAAGATGAAAGCAAGGACCTCTCAGGAACTAGACCAAATCTCAGCCTTTCAGGAGGCAAGAAGAACTCTCTAGCAATAGACGTGAAGTTTGAGAAGAAAGTGTCAAACCGCAGGAACTCAGCAAAACTGCAAGACATGCCATCATGTGGGGTTATATTTTTTGCCCCAATATAGTCACTGTCACTTACAGAGCTAAATTCCCCGGCAGAAGGTATTCCACTGAACTGATTTTGAACACCACAAGTCAGCTTCTCATTTTCCAACCCCTGGTCCCAAGAAATGCAAATATAAAGATCATTCCTGTCACGTTTTCTTTGGGAAACATTTAACTTAAAAAGGATCTTTTATATCTCTATGCAAGAAGCTACTACCATCCACCTTCTGGTTTTTCTTTCCTTTGGCAGCAAGTGATCTATTAGTCTCTCCACTGAAATCCGCTCCAAAGGGACCACCTGCAACGCAAAGTGATCGTCAACAACCATTAAGGACAGGTCACGTGAGAATACAAAAAGTGAAGCAAAAATAAATGCGAATTTGGGGTGAGGAAATACCAGATACATCGGAGACCGGCTAATTTAGTCCAGAGATTTTCTATTGAAACTTTCTATAACCATTAGCATCTGTTGGATTATAATAATAATATGACAATTGTTACTTAGTGTTACGTGTAAGCATGTTTCCTACTACTACGAAACACACACCACCCATGTGGTGGAATGGAATCCAAATGCTGCAGTTTATTAGTGCCTCCTATGTACATATAAAGCACGAACTATGAACTATACCAGACAATCAACTCTGCATACACAAACACATTATCCTACTTTCTTTATGACAGACACAGGTAAAATTAATAAGTTCAGCAAAGGAGCTTCAAACAAATTCCCTAACCACTTTATTCTTAAACAAAGCGCAATGACATTATTCTCCACTTTTAGCCTCTTGGCTGCCACACTTCTCTTGTGAGAGAGGCTGAAAGACAAGGCACACACACACACACAGAATGTGTATTGTGAATATTATTTCCCCAAGATAATTATATGCAAGTATACTTGTCAAAAAGCAAAAAACTTGGATGCAAATAGCTCATGGGGTCAACCCCAAGGGGTTAGCCTAGTGGTCAAGGCCTGAGACTTAGGGGTTGCTCCCTCCTAGTCCTAAGGTCTCACGTTCGGAACCTCTTAGGCGCTATCAACTCCTCTGGGGCCAGTACATACAGAGCTTTGCTCTGCCTTTTATTGGGACCCCCACAAGTGGGCGGTGGGATTGGTCCCCAGGATTAGTCAACGTGCACGTAAGCTGGCCCAAACACCTGAGTTATAAAAGAAAAAATAGCTCATTTTGTCCCCACTTCTGCCTCTATTGCCCAGCAACAATTACAAGCAACGCATTTCTTTGAGGCAACACTATTTCTTTCTTGGCAGCAACAGTTAAACAAGAAGGATCTTTCAGAGACTTGACACTATTTTGTTATTTAAGGCAGCAACAGCTATACAGGAAGATTTTTCTTCTATTACTCTCATGCCTCAGGAAAAATCGTAACTGTTCACCTTTAGAAGAATTTCATAATTAAATGCGCTTAGTTCCCACAGTCACCATAGCTACATTTCAGGCAGTAAGAATGATAAGCAAAAGACTGATTTACAAGGTAAAACTATTTCATGCTTCAAGCTCTTTTTTTTATTTTCCCATACAAGTATATAAGAGACTTCAAATGTTAGTTGGCTCATCCTAGCAGCGCATCCTTCCCATTGCATTGAAACTAAGGGCTACCGCTTCTGATTTGTTCATGTCATGTTATATCATGTTAGAGCTTCTCCCGCAATGGTTAATTATCACATCCAAGACTAGCATACGCGCTTGAGCAGCCTCTACCCTCACAGCTAATGGGTTTTGAGTAGGATGCTTCAACATATCACAAACGGTCAAGGGATGTGTTTTATATCCCCATAATCTTTTCTTTTCTTTGTAGATGAAACAAATTCATGAATAACTAAACCAGAATAAGGGGCTTAAATATTATGATGATGCAGTCCAACTGTCCTACATCGTATGACAACAGTAATAACAACTCTAGTACTAAAAAAAACAATACTAGCAAAAACATTAGCAAATACCCAAAAAAAAAAAAAGAGGACAATGAAATAAAAAAAAAAGATTACCAAAAGCATTGACAGATTCGTTGTTCTTTCCCTTGGCCAACAAGGAGGATGCCCATCCGCAAAATTCCAAGAGAAGTAAGGCCTTGTCAGTTGACTGAAGAAATGTTTTCAAGTCCTCTGGCGTTTCTAGAGATTCAAGGGGAAGTTGTTCTGGAGCACGCAACATAAGAAAATGAGCAGAATGCAAAATGTTTTGAGCTCGAAGTCTCCCTTGATACTTGTAAGGCAAAGAATGGTGGTAGCATAAAATTGTAACTCCCTCTGTAGCCCCGATGGCATCAGCAAGCATCTTATCTGTATTTCTATATAAGAGCATCAGCGTAAGGTTTCCAAACTTTTCTTGCTTATTGGCAACAAGCTGGGATAATTCCTTCGTGAGGGATCGAGATTCACCAGACCCTGATAATGAAAAAATAAAGCCCATCAGACATTTGAAAAGGATTCCTGCTAATGCAAAGAACAAAATGCATGGTAAGATACATCGTTGCTACAAAAAGCAGAAGTTAGCAGTTTTACAGAACAGTAAAACTGAAAACACACTCAGCAGTAAAATAACAGGTAAATCACGGAATATCCGTAACCAAAGCCAGCTTACAAAAAGCACAATTCTTTCACGTGCAACATGAAGACACAAGCGCACACGGATCTTTCGCCTCCTCGTTGTCCTAAACCCTATCATCCACACTTTAGAAAACTTTGCTGCACGTAATAAGGTCATGGTTGGTCTAAGGGGAAAAAAAAGAATGATAGTAGTGCTAGGATTTTAAAAGGTAGGAGGAGGTTTTTAGGGATTGCAAGTCAAAACGTGTTCAAATGAGCTTGTCTTTCTGAGTAGTTAGTTACTGGATTCTCGGATATATGTGCTGGTAGAGTCAGGAAAAATGAGTCTCTAGTGAGATTTTAAGGGTCAATAGGTATATGAGAAGTCTGTTTATAAGTGCTTAATCTGATAATGTTTTGTGGAAGAAATAGTTGTTCTTACACTCTGCAGGGTATCACTTTTTTAAAAAGAGAAGAGCAGTGAAAGAAATACCCCTAACAAACAAATCTCACATAACTCAACTCTTCCTGAACAGAAGCATCGTATGCATATTTTAGGCTACTACAGTTCCCTGCTTCTAATAACTCGAATCATTTAGCATCTAATATACTGCTTCGTGTTTAACAGAACTTTGAAGATTGAGAGCCATTCATGTAATTATCTTGCTTGAGATGCACAATGCATGCCTTTGAGATTAGATCAGAGAAAGACATTCAAGGATCTCTTCCACACAATTTCTCTGAAAATATTCAGTTATTCCTCTATATACACATCTACGATTGTTCTCAGGCACTTCACAACAACCAGTTTATGGAACTTTAAGTTACATTTTAACACTCAAGTTACATGAAAAGATTCCACAATCGCTTTGAAGTTTTGCATGCGCAGTCTAATCTCAGCAACAGACCCGTCCAGCTTCTGCATTTGTGACCAGTGGCATTGAAAGACAAATTTCCGAACAAATGACCAAGGCACATTTGGATTAAGAGAATCATCTAGTAGACCCTCTTTAAGCCTAAATTGATAAGTGGTGCTATAAGATATTAAGATGGTTTTGAACATATTATGGATGAAATTACATCAAAATTTAAACCTATCTCAACTATGTCATCAATGGGACAGCTAAACGAATTATTTATTGCAATTTACTCTGTCAATTATCAAGTTTACCAAAGCCACATTTTTGTTTTTACAACTGCATCCATGTGAATTTAGGCATTTCCCTCCCCTAAAAAAACCATTAACATTTATGGTGATCTTAATAGCTTTTGTTTTGCATTCTTTCTATTCAGGCTCCGTCCCTAGGGAAGGCGAGCAAGGCTTGCACCTTGGGGCTGCAATTATTCTAAGAATTAAGCGCCTCAAAATTTTATAGGTTGTTATATTAGGTATAAAAATTAAAACCGTTATGTTAGAGTAATTACTACTTTTGTCGCTAAAAATGCAATTACAGTGATATTTTACATTGTTACAAGGGTTGGGACCTTAGTATATGCAATAAAAGTGATATTTTGTTTGCTCGTAACAGTACATAAGGAGCCCCAACCTTACAGTTCGCCCTCGGCCAAAATGGCACGGACGGCCCAGTTAATTGTATTTCATCAAATCACCTTGGCCTATTTTCACTCAACATCACTATTACCATTCTCATAAATAGGAATAAGAATTGCACCCACATACACACGCAGGGAGAGAGAGAGAGAGAGAGAGATGTGTACAGGGAACGGTGACCATGAGGAGTAGATGGGGGTGAAGACGGATCTGAGACGAGAAGTTGCGTTTCGTGAGAATCTGCCACTGGACTAAACCACCACTGCTGCCGCCGCCGTCGGGTACTGAAGAGTCAACGGCGGCCGGTGATGATGAAATGACGAGAAACGAAACCATAAACAACGCTAGGAGAAGTGCCTTCGACGACGTCGTCGATAGGGATAATGACAACGAATTCAAAAGATAACCATATATGTCCTCCTTGTTGCTCATTGGATCAGAACCACGAACAAAAACTCCTTTCTTCATGAGTGACGGACAGGTTTTCGATCAGGAAATGGCACTAAAAAACCCTAGAATCTTCACTCCCTCTGTCTCTCCACTCACCGCCATGAATGTAACGAGGGTTTGTAAATAAACTGCAAATTTACTGCATACACAACCCTGGCTAAATAAAACCCACAGATCTAATTACAGAATTTGCTACCTACAACCCAAACAATAAACCTAAAATTCCAAAATTACCCTTATATACTCAAAACCTAACAACTTTCCATAACTTCGCCCAACACCACCACACCATGTAACGACCCTATTTTTTTTCAATAAAATTATGAGTTTAATAAAATTTCTTTTACTCGATTGTCTTTTATTTATTATTTGAGTGTTGATTTTATTAAACAAATCTTAATTTATTAAATTTTGATTTTGAGGCCTTAATAAATATATATACACATATATGGAGAGAGAGGAAGTCGAGAATGGGATTTCTATCCAATATCACGTCCAATGTTCTAAAACTCGGTACTCGGTACTCGCTCGGCCGGCCACCTTGTACCTTGTAGGCCGAGTACTCGGCGATTACTCGGCGAGTAGAAATTACTTGGTTTTTTTTATATATATATGTTCCCCAAATGATATTCATAATGCATAATGAGGAGTTCAATGTTCATAGTTCAAACCAAATGAAACCAAGTTCATAGTTCATAGTTCAAACCAAAACCAAGTACCTAATTCAGTATATTTATAACTATTTATACCTATGGAGAGAGAGAAAGACAATAAAAAACCTATCTCCAGTATAAAAAACGAAGGAACATAGTAACCTGGCCCTAATGGCCTAATACCAGTACTGCTCTCAGAAAACAGAGGGAGACGAGCAGAGAGAGAGAGAGAAAGCAGAGAGAGAGCGACGTCAGACGATCAGAGAGAGACAGAGATCAGACGATCAGAGAGAGAGAGAAAGAGAGAGATCAGACGATCAGAGAGAGAGAAAGATGGAGAGAGAGAGAGGGGAGTAACGAGCTTACCGGTTGCCGTCGTCGGAGCACCGGTCGCCGTCGTCGGAAAAGAAGCAGCAGCTCGAAGAAGAAGAGGAACAGCAGCAGCAGTAGCTTGAGTGGTGTGTTCACTCGATTAGGGTAACTGGGTAAGTATAAAACTATACTGAAATTACACTAACGACCCTTCAAATTTAACATATTATGTATTTTACCCCATTTTTTCAGTTTTTTTACGATTTTTTCCCCACTGCCGAGTAATCTTGTTTTACCGAGTAATCGGTACTCGCCGGGTAATGGCCGAGTAATCGGCTGGCCGAGTATTTCCACCGAGTAGCCCTAAATCTACTCGGCTAGGCACCGAGTACCGAGTACTCGCCGAGTACTCGCCGAGTATTTCCGAGTTTTAGAACACTGATCACGTCATCACTCATCACATCTCTTACACCTCTTTTCTCTTTCCCATCAAATCAAATTAAAGAGAGGAAGAGAGTTACTGCCGAGAAAAGAGAGGGAGGGTGAGATAAGATTTCCTTCGGATTTTACTCCTGCACCATCATCATCCTAGACAATCTATTGAGACTAGCTTGGTAAGGATAAAAATATAAAATTAATAAATAAATAAATCTAAGCATGAGAGAGGAGCGGGAGAAAGAGATAAGCTGTCATCATCAAATTTTCCTTCCACTTGCGCCAACTCATCAACCCCCATATAGAATAGCTTTGCAGGCTAAGGAAATTTAAAAAAAATTGAGAGACTGAGAGTGTGTTTGGCGTAGAGGGGGAGAGAGATATATATATTGCCGAAGAGGGGAAAGAGGGAGAAGTAGGGTTCTTATCTAAACCTCCCATCAATCATACCTAATAGCCTATGTCAACCTATATATATATATATGGGAAAATTACCGGCAGGCTGTGTTGACCGGACTTAATCACCACCTCATGGACTCCACTCTCCAAATTACAACCCTGATGACAAAAGGAAAAGTATTCACCAAGACATGGTGTGAGAAGTTGAATTGACAATTATATCCTCCCATATATATCAACAAAAAACCCTAACACCCATTTTCCTCCCAAATCCCCGATGTTTCCTGGGAGAACTTCCTCTCACCGATTCTCCCATCTCTCTCTCTCTCCCTCTCACCGATTCTCTCTCTCTCTCTCTCTCTCTCTCTCTCGAACGATTCTTGTTAGCGATTTGGGGTCAGATGAACCGGTGGTAGACAGTTTGGAGAAGCGGTAGAGGGAACAAAGAGTTACGGAGTTGGATGTATTGGGTTGAGATTAAGGTTGGTTCTCGAGCATTCCCTTTAGAAGCAATGAATAGAACTAGTTTTGTATATGGAATCGGCATAGCATCTTGTTTTCTTTGTTTTTTTAAACTTGTTCAATGATTTTCCAGATGACCATTTGAAGAACTTTTCCCAACTTTTTATCTTCTTTCTATGCTCCTCTCTCTCTCTCTCTGAAATGGCAAACCCAGCAACAAGTGGGGGTAATAAACTCGACTGTCGACGGCGGGACCAACAATTTCTTCGGTACTTTTGCGCGTGCCAATTGTCCTCCTTACGGGCGAGATTTCGACACTCTTCTGCCTACTGGACGGTTTTGTAACCGGAGAATCCCCGTTGATTATCTTGGTAAATATCATCTGCTTTCTCGATTTTCTTGTTTGGTTTACGAGAAAATGGAAGAAAATGAAGCAAAAATTGCATCTTGGGTCTTGGTTTTGTTTTGGGTACAGTGATACTTGTTTTTTGTGTTTAATTTTTGTGCATCACGTCACAGGTTTTGTTTTTCTGGAGTAGTATAGATTTGAATGCTTTGTTCTGTAGCTGAAGGTTGAATCTTATTCGCTAGGAAAATTTTCCAGTAATTTCAGATTAAAACAAGTCTTGAATAATTTCAGATTAAAACAAAGTCGCTTTAGCACGGCGATATTGTAGTAGCAATTGGGATTTAGACATGAGCAGATGACCATCACGCACAGGTAGCATTGTTTGATTGAAAATTTGAAGCATTTTGAAAGTAAATGGAATGATAATTGGTTGGCCTCACTGGAATGGCCAAGGAATAAGGTGGACTAGCTAGCTTTAAATAGAACCATTTCCGGTTCTTGTCTATTTTGGTGTTAATTTCACATATTTATTATATGTGTGGTGAAACTCTAAACGTCCCTAATTAGAATTTTTCATCAAAAATTTTCTTTACCATGCTGTCATTGTGGGGAACAATATGAGGGGTTCGTTTGCATTTTACTAACGAGTCAACTAGAACAACATTCATAAGGTAGGTAGACTAGGTTATGAATAATTCTAGACTTTTGTTCTGTTCCGTACAACAATCATATGAAGCTTTCATTACCTGTATATGATCTTGATAGACTTGGTGGGAACCTTATGCAGGGCCTTGAAACTTTGAATTGAACTTTAATATGTGGCATGAGAAGAGTACTCTTCTGAATGCTGCCGTCATGACCGATTTGCATTTGAGATCCAATTTGGAGCTTAACTTGAATGTTAATGTCTTCGTTGAGGTATGTGATGCGCTATTTTGAAGCTCATCTTTTTAACTTCCTATCATATTCCTTTAATTATTCTTTCACAAATGATTGGCTGGCTCTTTCTTGTTAGAAGCATTAACCAATCAAAAAAAATACTAGTGACACTACCAGAAAAATTCCTTTTGCCAGCATTTACTTCCCAGCATTTGTGGAAAACCCCGGTAATAGTAGGCGCGGCAGTCGGAAGAGAAACGGGCAAGCTGGGTTTTCAACCCTTCAACAAAAAACGACGTCGTTTGGCACCCCAAACTTTTCCCCCCGCTACCGCCAAACTTTTCGCTGAACTCCCAAAATTTTTAGTGTTTGGGAGTCGAAGTGCATTTTCAGTTCTGGTAAGCTGGTTTTTATTTGGCTTCCACAGAAAGTTGAATGAGAAGTTTTGGGGATTTTTTCCATTAACAAAAGTTGTTATGACATTGGTGCAAAGAAGAAATCCCTGGAGAATCTACTTCAAATGGAAGTAGTAGACAAATAGTAACCAGGAATTCAACTAGTAAAAGCACTGGTTCTAGACAAGCAATAATCGGGAATTCAACTAGTTAAGCACTGGTTCCATCAACTGAAATGTTGAGACAAATATTTCATTTTTGGGATTAACTTGCTAAAAATATAAAGTAAATTTTCCCCCTGCCGTTATTGCATTCCCCTTTCGTATCCCAGTCTGAGTGGGGGAGTTGTAGATTTGCTTTCTAATAGAAGGCATAATCCTCAAGAATTTATGTCTAATAGACGGCATAACCCACCCACCCTCGCCCTGTTCTTTTTTGTTCTCGTATTCATCGGCAGTGCCTTTTCTTTCTTTCCCAGAGAACTTGTGGTTTATATAGTGACTGGAATGTGCTTTGCTGAGGGTTCTGCCATTGTAGTGGTTGCTCTTCTTTGGGAAAATTACCGGGCAGAGGCGTGGACCAGACTTATTTACCATCTGATGGTCTCCATTCTTCAAATCACCATTCTAATGACACAAGGAAAAATATTCACCAAGTCATGGTGTGTCAAGTTGCCTCCCTTTTATACCAGTAAAAAGCCCTAATCCTCAATCGCTCCCAAATCCCTCCTCATCATCTACTGCTCTCATCGACAATGGACTCTCTCCTCTCTCTCTCTCTCTCTCTGTACAACGATTCCTTCCTGTTCGATCTCTCCCTCATAGATCTAGTCTTTACTGATGGAGTATATATGTTGATATACACATCCTTGTGTAATCCTACCCATAGTTAGGGTTTCTCCTCTCCCCAAGCAAGACCAGAAGTCTTCGACAACCTTATCATATACCATATAATCTTCCCACAAACAACCCTTCACGACGGAGAAGAATTTGTCGCTGTGAATCGAAACTAGGGTTTAACCCTACCTCTTCAACGCTCAACATCTCTCTGAAGGATTTTTCCAATTTTGAGGTACGGATAAATGTCTAGTTCTCGTGTCTTTTCGTAGGTCTCGGTATGAACCCTTGGCACTTTGGGCTCATAGATTCCTTGTTTGATTTGTTCTAGGTTTGTAGTTAGAAAGTTCCAACATTTTTAGGGATTTGCACTCTTAACTTGAGATGAGAACTGAGAATTGCTTGTTTGAAGCCAAACCACTTCCAGTTCGTGCTTTATAATACCATGAACTAGAGGCAGGTGCAGATGCCACACGTGAGGAAAATCTTCATTGTTTAAAGCACCCAATAGTGCATGATGCTTGGAAAATTAAAAGAGAAGCAAATCTAAAACGTACGTAATTACTTATGTACATGCGCCTGAATATAGGCTAGACTGAATCATGGAAGTTCCTAACACCCAATAGTGCATGATGCTATTTATCACTTGTATGCTACTATTATCGGGAACCCAACTCGGTTGGGAGTGATTTCAATAGGCCAAGAGGAGCCCCCAAAAGAACCGAAAGAGATAACAATTAGTCGGATCTAGTTGGATAGGCCCCGCCAGCGATTAATTCCTTTTTTTAGAAAATTGAATATAACGTTTGTAAATGTAGAGGCATATAAGAGTAGGCTTTTGCCCGAGTACTCTGTTGTCTATTCTTTCTTTTCTCCCTTCTTATGGGTCCTCTACCTAGTTAGGTTAGAATGTTTGGCAGCGAGGTCAAATCCATTGATACTTATTAAATCAAGTCAACCAGAACCTAATGGTCAGTTGTTGTATGGTCAAATCCAATTTAGTCTCTCTTCCTTTTGTTACCTGAGGGAGTTAAAATTAAGCTTACAACTCTGAAAAGATGTTTTGAGTTTCAGTCATTGGAATCTGCCAACTGTATTGATATGGCATGAATGAAGGCATATACAAATTTAAGGGTGCATCATTATCTTGAGGTAACCTTTTGTCATTCTATCTGCCATTAAAGTGGTTGTATAAAGGAATTTCTTCTCTCAGCATGCTTGTTAAAGTGGAATGACTTCATCATGCTCCCTGGATGAAGTATAGTTAAATGCATTTTATTTGTGTTTGTGGATAAATTAAGCCTAATTGTCTGCAGTTATTGATGAGAGGCGCTCCCTTTGGTGTGTAGTAGGAAGTAGAAGCTATGTTATTACATTAATGATTTGACTGTTCACCTAAACTCAATAATAGTTTTTATCTGTTATTTATCTTGTTAGGCACTGGCTACTATCTCATCTATTGACGGTGAAGCTGTACAATTGAGGTTGGATCGTGTACGGACTTACTATGAACTGTTAAACATGCCATTTGAAGTAAGTCATCTGACTTAAACTAAAAAACAATTTGTTTTCTTTCTTGAACTTTGTTGCCTTAAAGATTCATTGTTAAAATCCTGTTTGCAGGCCTTGCTTGCATTCCTTATAGCGCATGAACACTTGTTCACAGCTGCAGAGTGAGTTGTTACAGCCATCTAGTTGAGGAACAGTTGTATCTATATGATCAGTTGGAATGTAATAATACCTACCGTTAGTAAGATCAGAAGGCATACCATTTTTGTAAGATGGTCATATTTCCCTTGTTTATATCGGTCAAGACCACCATTTTATACCATTTACAAGATTTTTCAAAGAGCTAAAACATAGTGCATACCAATTTTGAATATTAGAATTACATTCATAAAATTCAGGCTGAAAGCAGACCATTTTCAGAGGTCACTGGTGCACTTGGGTCGTTTTGCAATGGCCGCTTCCATGTAAAGTGGAAATGGGCAAATTTTGAAGTCTGTCCTATTGTCAACCACATTCTGTCCTTGCTTTCACTTACCTTTCTTCACTCCCAAGTCCCAACTCTTCTCTCCTTTTGCAATAATATCTTTGTTTCCAGTTTGTGACCACACCTTTCGCATGTGCTTAGTGTCTAATGAAGTCTATCTTTTTTAGGCACCTTTCGCATGTGCTTAGAATCTAATGAAGTCTATCTTTTTCAGGTATAGTAGTCTTGTAAAGGCCCAGGTCCCAGGATGAGACATCCCTGCGGACGCACAAGATCGGGTGACATAAATTTTATCCCATTAGCTCTCTCAATGACAAGTTCTGGGACTTGTCGCAGAAGCCATCCCATTGTAAGTTGCTACTATTTTGCTAGTCACTAGGTTCTGGTAAATTTTTGTCCATTGTTTGGGATTTACGAAGCCTTATGTTTTGGTGGTTGTAGGAATAGATCAAGAGTGCATATTGTAAATTTCTTATGGCGATTCTTTACTTATAAAATGTGTCAATAATGTGAAACATATTATTTTATCCTGTAATTCCAAAGGTGTAAACTAGCTTGGAATGCAATACTAATGTTATTGGGTGTTGTAAATGCCAAAGCGGCAAGTGCTTTGTGTTGACGTACTGTCTGTGATATTGGATATAAAACCATATTGAGAGGTCATTGCCATTACTTCCATCGTACTACTTTGCAATATAATCAAGACACAGACACGACAAAGCACAAACAAACCGAAAGACTCACCCAAACCGCCCAAGACCAAAGAAAGAAAAAACCAAAATACTACTGGCCAACAAAAAACTAACCAACAGAAACCACAACCACAGGACACACCACACCACAAGAGCCCATCCTAGGACACAAAAACCCCTACCTAGACCACCCAAAACCACCCCAGAGCCAGAACCAAACCAAACAACCGGCATAGACTTTTAAGCTCCTGATTCTGTCCAAATTTCTCTTAAAATCTTCTACAGAATAATCAAGCAAATTGAATTCACTTTTCACCCAGATGGCCACTCTAGTTTTTATCAAGTCAGTAACTTGCCAGCATGTCCTTTCCAGATTTTTGAAATTGGAGCTGTCCCAAAAAAGAAATAGGGCTCTAACAGTTGGTAGGTTAACCCATATCACATGCCACCACAGAAAAATAACTTCCCATACTCTCCTAGCCACATTGCATAGGATAAGGATATAGTCAGGTGATTCTCTCATTGCATTACATAGAGAACAGACATCAAGAGTACCAACGAAAATTTCTCTTCTTACCAGGGTTGATTCAGCAGCTATGCTATTTTGAATGGCCATCCAGACAAAAAGTTCCACTTTTGGGGGGCACAAATTCTTCCATACAGCAAACAGATCCTTTACTTGTGAGAATTTTTGCTCTTCCCATTTAGAGTATGCAAATTTAACTGAGAATGTGAGATTTTTGCTCCACTTCCACTGAAGATAATCTTCCTGGGAATCTTGTAATTGCACACCCCTTAATAGCTGAATAAGATGATGAAGTCTTCCCCGCCACGTTACCACGTAAAGATCTTTTGAACAGAAACTTCCAATTTCCTGGGTTCTGATCGTCCACCATGTCACATAGCTTCTTGTTGGGTAGATTTCATGAAAAGCATTGGAAAAACAGCTCTAAGAGGCTCTTGTTCATCAGTTGTCCTTGTAGAAAATGTGAGAATCGCTATAGTTTGCATACACCGCTAAGAGAACATAGGGCGCCAGGATGAAGATATTAATTGGTTGGGTGAGGGAAGGAGAAGAAGGTGACATCATTGTTGTTTAGGCTTCATCCGTTATTTGCCTCTCCTTTACCATGTTCTCCACGACTGGATGGAAAGGTACTTTTAGTTTCAGTTCATGTAAATGCCTTTTCATTTTCTCCAAGTTCTTGTTTGAGTTTCATGAGGTGTTATATTCAGTTTCATTTCTAGAAAATTAGTTTTAGTGGTGTTCTTGTATGAGGGACTGAAATGAAAGCTTTGCATTGATAATTAAATGATTAAAATGCATCACTCTCCTGCAGCAATTAATTAATGGTCTTAGCCAACTTGTGTATCATTAGTGCTTGTGATCTTTACATAAAATCACTGTATGGGAGAACCTTCAAAAGGCAAAAGCCGAGGTAGCGATAAGGGAACTAGAGGTTTGTTAAAATCTTTCCCGATAGTATGTGTTATGTAGTTCTAGATTCTGTGGAGAAGTGTCATATTATTTTTCCATCATATGCGCATAACTTTCCAAATTACTTTCAGAGATCTGTCAAGTAGGAATCGCATTGCACTGAATATGTGCCATTTTTTTAGCAGACTATTTTGTATTAAGATGGTTAGTTATGGTGGGTGGTCGACTTGGACTTGCGTTTCCTATGAATATATTCTGATGGTCAATAGTATTCTGATGGACTTGTGTTTCCTATGAATGTCCAATGAATTAAGAAATATATACCATGCTACACTGCCTGAAAAAAGAAAAATGTTTACACCATAAGTTTAGTGCTTCATGCTCTGTTGTTATCTATCTTTGCATTACAAAGAGTTAAGATTGAGAAGGTAAAACCACTTTGCTTGTGGTCTTGACTGATGAGTCGATTTATCTAGCTGATTTCTTTTATCACTATGGTCTCTTATTTGCTAAGTATAAAAATGTGGGTACTAAACCTTGCTTCTGATTGTAGAATGGTCAAAAAGTATGCTTGGTAAGTTACACTATTCCAAAACACGTTGTGGCAGAGGGAATTGTTATTAGTAAGGACTCGTTGGTGAAAGTTGACGGAAAGCCATTGGGTTCTGATTTTTGGAAAGTGCTCGTTAAAAAAGCAAAAATACCTAATGCTTCTTTGGAAAGACCTCGCAAAAAATTTCCACAGTTGGAGAAGTTGTTGGCTGTGCTGTTGCTTGGAGGTCTTGTGATATATGTTAATTACGATAAACCATTATTGCTTCATGTGATTGGAAATGCATATATCAACATCTTATTCTCGTATATTTTCTTTTTCAGGTGTTTGTCGAGGAATAAAGTGTGCAACGATGAACAAGCGAGATGCAATATTTTGGGTTCCGCTTATTTTGCATTCTAACCGAGGTTCCTATTTTGTTGAGGACTAAACTGCGCAACGATCAAGATTGAAGATGCAATATTTTGGGTTTCACTTATTTTGCGTTGTAGTGTTAAACAAATTAAACTGAGGTGCCTATTTTGTTTGATGTACTATTGGCTATGTCCATTTTAGGTTTTATTTCCAAAACATATTACTCCTGGGAGTATTCGAGTACTGTTATATATATGGATCTCTTGGGATTGAATGAATGGGTGAGTTGTGAATATTGGTTGCGTTTTTTGATTGAATGATGGTTTTTGTATTACAGACATTCTTTGGATGGAGTGGTGGTGTTTTATGTTTAGAAAATTGTGCAGGTTAGTAGTATTAGATGCCCGGCCAATGTATATAAAGCTCCCAGTTGACTGTTTAGGTGTTTTTTTTTTTTTTTGCGACGGCATACCCCCAATGCAAAAAGACGAAGAATATATGTGAACCATTAGTGATGGTGTGGGCCGACAAAAAAAATATTTTTAGCGTCGGCAGGACCACCCGATGCTAATTACCTTATGATTTTCAAATTTTTTGAGTCGGGAAGAATGCCGATGCAAACAGACTATTAGAGACAACACATGACAACGCAATTACTGTGCGATGGCACATGCCGATGAAAAAAACTTTTTGAGACCCCACCATTTTGTGTGCATGACCCTAAAGGGATTAATGGTGCTCTGTACTCTCCATGTTATTCCGATATTAGAATGGGAATGTTGTATGCTTGCAGTTTTGACGCTCTTGATGATGTTGTGTTACTTAAGTGTGTTTTTTCTTGCTACCAGACTCAACTGTTCTTGCACGATACGCGACAGCTGCGGACACAATATGACTCTCTCTGAACATGTGTCGAACATGGCTGAGTACTTATCCATCATGGCTGAGTACTTATCCATCTTCACTATATTTCTTTTTCTTAGACATTGGATATTCTAGGACACGTTGGGTACCCATTTTACATTTGACGTGTCCCTGACGACCACGTTGGTTTGTTGGTGCTTGGATCATAACTTCTAAAATCTAAACCAACATAAGAGATTTCTCTCTGAGGCACATCAACTTAATGCAACTAGTTAATGTCATTTCCTGAGTCCGTACGGGTATTGTTTGATATTTTGATATTGAACGCTTACCACTTGTTAAAAAATATGACGTGCTCTTTATACAAGAAATATATGGTCCACATAGGCATAGAGTGTTCTCTTTTTGCAATATGGACTTGATCTTGGTCTTTAAAAAACAACCACCTAACTTTTCACCCCATCACACTTATCACTTGCAAAAAAATATGATGTGCTCTTTATACAATAAACATGTGGTCCATACAGAAATAGGGTGTAGTCTTTTAGCAATATAGACTTGGTCTTGGTTTTGAAAGAACCACCAACTTTCAATGCTTACCACTTACCCAAAAATATGACGTGCTCTTTATACAATAAACATGTGGTCCATACAAAAATAGGGTGTAGTCTTTTACCAATATAGACTTGGTCTTGGTTTTGAAAGAACCACCAACTTTCAACGCTTAACACTTGTCCAAAAATATGACGTGCTCTTTATACAATAAACATATGGTCCATACAGAAATAGGGTGTAGTCTTTTAGCAATATAGACTAGCTCTTGGTTTTGAAAGAACCACCAACTTTCAACGCTTACCACTTACTCAAAAATATGACGTGCTCTTTATACAATAAACATGTGGTCCATAGAGAAATAGGGTGTAGTCTTTTAGCAATATAGACTTGGTCTAGGTTTTGAAAGAACCACCAATTTTCAACGCTTACCACTTGCCCAAAAATATGACGTGCTCTTTATACAATAAACATGTGGTCCGTACAGAAATAGGGTGTAGTCTTTTAGCAATATGGACTTAGTCTTGGTCTTGAAAGAACCACCAACTTTCAACGCTTACCACTTGCCCAAAAATATGACGTGCTCTTTATACAATAAACATGTGGTCCGTACATAAATAGGGTGTAGTCTTTTAGCAATATGGACTTAGTCTTGGTCTTGAAAGAACCACCAACTTTCAATGCTTACCACTTGCCCAAAAATATGACGTGCTCTTTATATAATAAACATGTGGTCCGTACAGAAAAAGGGTGTAGTCTTTTAGCAATATAGATTTGGTCTTGGTCTTGAAAGAAACCACAAACTCTCAACGCTTACCACTTGCCAAAAAATATGACGTGCTCTTTATACAATAAACATGTGGTCCATACAGAAAAAGAGTGTAGTCTTTTAGCAATATAGATTTGGTCTTGGTCTTGAAAGAACCACCAACTTTCAACCCTTACCACTTGCCAAAAAATATGACGTGCTATTTATACAATAAACATATGGTCCATACAGAGATAGAGTGTAGTCTTTTAGCAATATAGACTTGGTCTTAGTCTTGAAAGAATCACCAACTTTCCACGCTTACCACTTGCCCAAAAATATAACGTGCTCTTTATACAATAAACATGTGGTCCATACAGAAAAAGGGTGTAGCCTTTTAACAATATAGACTTAGTCTTGGTCTTGAAAGAACCACCAACTTTTCACTTGCCCAAAAATATAACGTGCTCTTTATACAATAAACATATAGTCCATATAGAAAAAGGGTGTAGTTTTTTAGCAAATATAGACTTGGTCTTGGACTTAAAAGAACCACCAAATTTCCACGCTTACCACTTGTCCAAAAATATGACGTACTTTTTGTACAATAAACATGTGGTCCATACAGACATAGGGTGTAGTCTTTTACCGATATAGACTTGCTCTTGAAACAACCTCCACGTAACTTTGAACCCTTACAACTTGCCAAAAATATGACGTGCTCTTTATACAATAAACATGTGGTTTATAAAACAACTCCATCAAAAGATCATATGCGATCGTAATTGAAAGCAATAGAATTTGACATATCAATTGTGAAGTTATTTTTTTTGTTTGTCTTATGAGGATGTTGATTTCACCTTGACTGTGTCTGGGTGCATGCATTCCTCTCGTCTTTCTGTCTAACAATAGAAATTGCCTTCCATTTTGAAACTGGTACCTCTGCTTCAGCATTTCCAGAACTTTGTCGAGTTGGTTATGATCAAAGAAGGCGGCAGAAATCATTCTTATTTAATGATGATACCATGTTCCAAACTGATACATTGATACAAGAGAAATTGTCTCTTGAAATTCATCAGACGAGCTCTCTTCAGTTGAAGAACTAGATGATTGGAATGATGTTGCCATTGCCTATTTTAGAAGATAATTGTAATGATGATGTCATTGAATTGCTGTTGTCTCACTTTGGGTTTTGTTGAATGTAAGGGACTTATTTTTATTAGGTTCTTATTATACTGGAATGTAATGCATTTATTATTGTATTGTTCCCATGGTCTATGTGTGACAACTTCAAGGGAGGGACAGGCCAAATGACTTGGACATTGTAATGAGAACATATAATCTAGTTGATGCTTCATTTATTATCCACGTTGGTTTTCGTAGTGTTGGAATTGTTGATTTCAGAACCAAAGTGGATTGTTTTGTGGTTGGATTATTAGCTGTGTAGTGTTCTTTTGGTGGTCATGTTACTTGCCAGGAAAGTTGGTGATTCTTTCAAGACCAAGACCAAATCTATATTACTAAAAGACTACACTCTATGTCTTTGTGGAGCATATGTTTATTGTATAAAGAGCATGTCCTATTTTTTGGCAAGTGAAAAGCATGGAAAGTTAGTTGGTGGTTCTTTCAAAACCAAGACCATATTGCTAAAAGACTACACTCTATGTCTTTGTGGAGCATATGTTTATTGTATAATGAGGGTGGATTGTGTTATGAATTTCGAAACCCTAAGGCGTTTTTATATAGGCAATGGGTGACTCACTCTGGCTAATCAAATGGCGTGAATCAGTAAGGTAGTTTAAGGTAACAAGATCTCTACTCGAATATGCTTTTGTAGGCCTAAAGAATCGGAGAATGGCTGCTAGGATTTTGAGCATCGAATCAAACGATTGACATAACATTCCAGAATCTGGAAAAAAAACGATCTGGCGACCGACCAATCGATTAGGTGGCTGAGAAATACATCTCGCAAGCGAGGAATAGATCTCTCAGGGATGGGGTGTCTACATTGCCCTTTTATACCTTAGACAATGTAGGTTTAGGTTAAATGAGAGATGACTCCCCCTAACTTTTCCACCCTCATGTACTCTTAAAATGGGACAAAGTTCTTTCAAAATATATGACTTGGCCTAGGTTAAAAACAAGATTGGTCATTTAAAATATGCAATGTAGTCCATTCAATTTTTTGACTTGCTCTTTTATACCCCATCTTTGTCCTCTTTTATACCCCATCTTTGTGGTATAAATAAGAACAGTTTTACCACTTACATAATCACAAACCCAAGCATGCGACACAATCCAAACTATCTGAATGTCTTCCTTTATAGTATTAATATCTATATTTGTTGGGTAATTCATCTTCGGTAGGGGGGTCTTGGGAAAACCACAAAAATGGTGTCATGGATAGTTACATCGACTTCCCCTCTAGTTCGTCAACATCTTGTTTATATGTGTGGGGGAATATAGGAGGTGAAGTATATGGCTATATGTTGGAGTCGCCCTCATTGAGGAGAGGTGGCACTAGTGGATTCCCAATGTGACATGACCCCATAGAGCTCCCCTAAAGAGCTCGACACGAAAGATATTCATTACAGAGATTGTCTTATGAAAGATATATTCCGTATGTTTAACCATCACTATTGTTGTTACGATAAATTGAATACCATTCCATATAAAACTCATACAAAAATAACAAAAAAATGTCTCAACGTAAATTGCATCGGAAGGTCCATGTACTTAGAAAAGAAATATATACATGTGGTGATAGAAAAAAAAAAAACTAATGTGCACGTCTTTGTAGCCAGAAGAAAACCTTCTACTAAAAAATAATAAGTGCTTGAGCTTGATGTACATTGAATTGACAATCCTTCAACTCATAGACCTGCAATTCAAAAAGAATGGAAATGGGTAAGTGACAGCAAGCCAAACCTCCATGGAAGTTAAAAGATGAACTCTCGAAACCCATTCAATGGATCATGTAGTTTTAGTTCTTGACTAGCACTCAAACAAACAAGAATATAAACATCATATTAATGTTGAACCACGTTGCCAACTCTTGTGCCTCCACCAAAAACTGGGACACGTGTGTAGGCATGCTTTCTTTCTTTCTTTCAAGAATAGAAAAATTAGAAAAACACGGGTCTAAGATGCTATAACCTTAATAGTAACATCTATTAATCTTGTATGCTTAAGCATCAACGCCCAGCAAAAGTCACTAAAAGAAGAAATGTGTGAACAAAAAAGTATGGCAAGATAACGACAAATGAATCATGAATAGGCCATAAAATTCCAACAAAGATTCAAAACATTTGGAAACCCAATTTTTCTTTACACCTAATTGATTAAGTACACCATCAATACACACTACTACAATAAAGCATAACAATCATAGTTATTGACAGTGATTGTTAGTCTTCTATCACACTCGCACTACTGTGATAGATTTGAGTGTGATTGTAAGTGACTCTTTTTTATCACTGTTATAAGCCGTGATTGAAAGATAGCGTGATCGTTTCTAGGCAAAACCGTGATGAAAACTCACTCGCGTGTTCCGTCCTTGGTTTTTCATCACGCTTTTCTTGAAAAACCGTGATTATATGTAGATAACAATCACCACCAATCACTGTGATCTTTCATGTCTAAAAAATGAGATGGAAAAAGGGTGTAGGCATGATCTTTTCTAGTTTTTAGATCACGATTTTCATTTAAAAGCGTGATTAAATGTTCTTATCATCACAGTCTAGAAACGTGATTGAAAGATACATCTTTTTTTTTTTTGCATTTAAAAAATACCCGAAAAATATGTATTCAACCCGTAGCTATCTTCTCCAAAACAAAAGACATAACAATACGAGATATGCATAACTAATATTGCATCTTGCACAAAACATGTCATAGATAGAAACATCGTGCCAGAAAGCCTACTTTCAATCTAAGATCAATCACGGATAAAAAAAAAAAAAAAAAATCTAAGATCAATCAAATTTCTAAAAATGCATAACAAAAGCAGAACAAAAGCTTCAATAAGAAAAAGTACAAAAAAAAAACTTGAACCACAAGCATGGAGTTATGTCCTAAGCTACAACGAATAGCACTTCGTCATTCTCTGAAGCCAATTTCAAGCACTTCGTCATTCTCTAAAGCCAATTTCAAGCACTTCGTCACTCTCAGAGCATGCCTAAATCCAGCAGAAAACAAAAAGTAGCAGCATCAAGGACTCCAAGCAAAAAGTAGCAAAAAACACATCTTTAGAACCAAAACTCAGGCATATATAAGATCAAGAACTCTAAGAAAAAAGTAGCAGCATCAATAGAAGTAGAAATAGCAGCATCAAGCAACAAAAAGTTTTGTCTCTTGTTGTTCTGCTTTGAAATCCCCACCAAGAAATAGCCCAAATTCCAGCAGAGACGTTTTAGTGGGGGTTCCCAACACTTCAATTTTGTTGTCCTCATTCTTAACTATGTCTCCCCCCGTATTGTTAAACATGGATTGAATTAGCATTTTCAAGGAAGAATCAGGAATCTCAGAGCAAAAGGCAGAAGTATCCTTAGCTCGCTCCTGTATGGTGGAATTGCAACCGCTGAAGAGGAATACTTTTGATGCAGTATCGAGTATGAACACATCATTGTGGTTCAATGATGTTCTAGTAAAAGGCACCTGGTCACAAAACACACGATATAGATCATATTAACTTAGTACATGAGCAGACATATAAGATAGAACACTATACAGGTGTTAAATAAGAAAACAAAAGCCAAACAGAATAGATTGGTAATCCAAGTTGGAGACCGAGCAACTTGACAGCATATACGAAATACCTTACGGAAAGTTTACTCTCTGGGCTCAAAGTAAAAACGTAGACTTCAATCACTATGCAAAAAAGCACCTCTTTAACATGAACAGCACGATCTCCCTTGCATGTTAACAGGGTGACTTGGTATGTTTCAGTATTCACATGCCCTGGTCCTGAAGAAAACACTCCTTCAATTGGGATGATGCAGGGTTTGAAGTATGTTCAAGGGCTTTGTCTAACGCAAAGGCTGAGTCCACCTGTGAATTCCAAGAGCAACTTCAAAACACCAAACCTTGAAGTAAATTATTAAATAACACGTCTTTAGCTGAAATTCATAGGCATGCCCACTACCCAAATCCTCACTCTACCAACGCAGAAATTATATAAGTTATCAAGTAGTGGACTGAATGATGAAAAGTATGAAGCCAGATTTATCAAGAGACTCTTCCCATCACAGGGCCAATTAATTAGCTCGTCCTATGTACTCCCTTGACTGTATACATCTATCGTATCGAACTCTGCAGGTTTAGTTACAAATATGATGTCGTTTTAGCAAAAAGAGATAATCAGAAGAGAAAGTAAAAACCGCTTTGGCATCCTTTCCAAGCCAATAATAGATATCATGTTCTGGGCTGCCACTTTTGAGCAAAACGGTTTGTCTCAAGCAAATGCAAGGAATAAAGTCAAGTTTTTGCCACAAAAGAGGTAATACTATTGTTTACACACTTCCACACATCAATGTACAAGGCCTGAACAATCACGATACAAGTCATATCTGCTTTAAAAGACTTTCCAGGCTAAACTCTTAGCTTACCAATTTTGAGAGAGTTAGTTTACAGAATTTGTTCATAACTTGCCAACAAATTGGGATATAACCTCCAAGGGCCTTACATTCAAAATGATATACGCACTTCCAGAAAAGAACTTCCCATGTGAAGATCTTAGGACAGGAACCAACTGGAGGTTCTCTATGCACTAGATTTCTACACCACTAAAGAGCAATTAAAGATACAGGTAGCAATACTTAACGGCTTAGATGTGATCAGAACTAGACTAGCTAGTAAAAGCATAAACATGATCAGAATAATAAACACCTAGCAAATACACCCGAGAAACATAAGTGTATTTGTGTCCATTCACCAGTATCAAAATGAGTACTCGTATAGCATATGGATTTAAATACTGGTCAACTCACCTTATTGACTACTCATTTCAGTAAAATGTTTTACTTATCATTTCTAAGCAAACTGCAAGTTAATCCAGGTTGTGAATTCACTTGGACCAACACAAGATGCTTTGAGATTGGTAATTTCTTTGAATGAAAGAATTAAGAATCTATTGCAGAACAATGGACTAACAAGTAGTGTCTTGAAAACCTTATTTGATACGCGAGCACTCCGATTAAGCTCACTCCTGTTCTGAATCCTTAAACTGTAATAGAGCTGACTCATGTAGTTGGCCTTATCCATATCAAAATAAGACATTAGAGGGTGCAGAATGCTGAATAGATTTAAAATCGTTGTTGAGCCAATTTCCTAACCACTTGAGCTTTTGGTACAATGGATAACACAACTTAAAAGATGCTGATGCTTCCCCATCTTTAGTGGAATTTGTATACTACCAAGTACAGCACATTAAAAAACACACAGATAAACTGAAAATTCAGAAAATGCTTCCCTGTGATTCCCACCGTTTATGCAGATAATGCCATTACTTGAGATGTACTTGTTTCTTGTCAACTGTTGTATAAGGCCTCAATTCAGCCCTCCAGAATCAAATAAAAACTCACCACTATCTCATTTCATGAGATGTCAGGACCATAAGTTCAACAAATTTCCAACTGAACAACACACTTACTGAATCACAGGTAGACAGAAGTAAGCAAAGATACAGATCACGCAACACACCAAAAAGACCAAACAAGACAACTCTGCTAGATTTGCATTAGATCATGTACAAACAAACTACATGCACACTTACTGAATTAGGAATTCCACGAATGCCTATGGACTATAGAGTGTTCCAAGCGTGTTTTAACTGTTTTCACGATCCAAATTAAAACAACTTAAAAGCACAAGAAACTACTAACTGGAGTTTCAAACATGCGTTTGGACTTGGAGAGTGTCCATGGATTGCCGTAATACAAGAAGTATATGCCAGTAAGTGACCTTCAATGAGCTGTCTCTGCTTCATATTTCGTAGCTGATTTGATGCAAAGTCATCCCCCATACACCTAACTTTAGGTTTCTGCTTCACAAATGTATATAGAGTGTTCCAAGAGTGTTTTAACTATTTTCACGGTCCAAATTAAAACAACTTAAAAGCACAAGAAACTACTAATTGGAGTTTCAAACATGGCCTTGGACTTGGAGAGTGTCCATGGATTGCTGCAGTACAATACGCATCTGCCTGACCTTCAATGAGGTGTCTCTACTTCATAATTCATAACTGATTTTGCTGCAAAGTCATCACCCGTACACCTAAGTTTAGGTCTCATTCCGTCTAATACTGAAAGAAACCCAACCTAAGTTTAGGTCTCATTACCTCTTCAGTAAAGTAGACAAGTGGATACTTGTTTCCTAAATCTTTTCGTTGGATCTCAATACCTCATCAGGCAAGCCTTTACAAAGGTGCATATAGGAAAGACAATCCCAAAGGGCGTCATCATGGTTTAACTCAACAGAAGAGGCAAGAGATAAAGGAAGCATTTGAGCTTTTCGACACTGATGGGTCAGGTATGGAGGTTTTTTCCTTGGACATGAGAACCTCTATATGTGTACGAAAGGTTGACTACATTAATGCAATAAAAATACACGAAAATCTTCATCTCCCATGCGATTTTCCATACCAATGATTAAAGCAGAAGACATTTTGGAGAAGAATAAAGGAGGAATACAAGAAATCACAGAGAGGGAGGGCACCGTTTCTTCCTTCACGATGGTGGTAGAGAGAGAAGAGGCGGCGGCAGCTACAGCGACAGCGGCAGTGTGTGAGGATGAAGATGAAACGTGTACTGGAGAGGCCAGGAGGATGAGTGAGCTTCAGCGTGTGAGTGGAGAGTAATTAGGGCTTATATTGGGCTAGCGTGAAACGACGTCGTTTTAAGCACCCTTTCAATTACGTCCCCTTTTCCAAGCGCGCCTAAATGAGCACAAAAATTCAGAAGTTCCCGGTTTTTATCGCGCCACAAGAGCGAGATCTTTTATCTCGACTTTTTTTGCACCAAAGTTTTTTATCACGCCACAAGGGTGAGGTCTTTTTTTTTATCTCATCGCATGAGCGAGATCTTTATTCTGCGCTAAAGTCTTCTATCACACTGTAAGGGTGAGGTCTTTTTTCTTTTATCTCATCGCAAGAGTGAGATCTATTATCTTGCTCTTTTCCATGGCTAAGCACCACTTTTTATCTCAGCTTTTGATTTAAACTGAGATTAAAAAGTTAGCCAACAATTTTTTATCACGCTTTCACTAAAAACTGTGATCTTTGTGAATCCCCTTAGTGTGGTATTTATCTATTATTGTAGTAGTGACACATGGACTTATTCATTATAAACTAGTGCTAACTAAGCTGATCACCCCAGGCACTTAAAGCTGAATGGAATTGTTGACATGACCAAATCAACCTCTTGACACAGCATAAAAAGCCCCATAAGCATCCAAAAATGGAAGATCCTCATCTTCATAGAACCCTCATTGAGCCTACAAAGTATAGCATAATGATCAGATCAAACCTCACTGAAATTGGAGTGTGGAGGCATGAACTAACAATCCTCATGACAATCTTCAAAATTTCGTGAATATGCAGCTTGCAACATTTGATGATGGATTGCAATCCTCTTAATATTCTTCAACTTCAAAGGCTAGCAGAACTTGGGTATAAGCAGGAAAAGTTTAAAGTAGTACCAAAGAAAAAGCATTCCCATCATCTACTGTTTAAAACACAACATGGAACCTGCCAAGGAGTAAGGCAGCTAACACTAGGAGTTGGAAAACAGAATAGGAAAGGCCCATGACACTACCGATCTATTCCGGATCGACCGAATTGGTACATAGTCGTTTCTTCCCCTGGATCCCTGCGGTCAACTCTTGTATTTTCTTATTCTTTTTATCCTATATAAATTGCACCATAAACGTTGGTGAGTATTTATTTGGACTTTTCTATACTAACAAAATCTAGAAGCAACATAGGCACAAAAATTAGCGATCTAAAAACAATGCCATTTGAAGAAAAAAATTAGATGCACCATTTTTCCCTATCCATTTCCTTTCTTTTGAAACTAAACTACTATAATCCATGAGTACACACTTGTCACGAGCTGTTATGGCATAATATTTTCTATTCTGAGACAACACTACAATTAAGTAAGACTGTAAGAGAATGAAACCATTTACCCAACAATGATCTTGTTAGTGGCAAGTTATCCATGGGTGCAGAGCAACAAAAAAAAAAGGGTACAGACTAAGTCATTTTAACATAAGGATCAAATAATGCCATTATAGTCTCTCATCTAATAAAAAAAATAGATTAAAACATGCCGTAGGCGACAATTGATACTTACACAATGAGCTTACTTCAATTTTTGACACTGAACCATTCACTACCATATCAATTGACCAACCTTTTGGGTATGAAAAAAAACTAGTCCAAACCAAAACCCCGCAACATTTTCCCAAGAAACAAACACCCATAGGAAAAGTTGGACCCGAAGAGCATTGGTGTTGTTGCTCTTGTCAACTGACTGATTGATGAAATTTACTCTCATAGAAGAGGTGTTTTTGGATCAAAGCTTAAGATTCAAATTCCCCCAATTCCACCCAATGCCTTCTCTTCTGATCAATCACCTAAATCTCCACCATATTTTGGAATTAAAACCCGGAAGCAAGATAATACTATTGCAGTCTCTCATTGATTTAGGGTTTTCAAAATTAGGGAAAATTGCATTGGGGGCTAAACTCAAAACATGTACATGGAAGCCAGAGAGTGGTTAAACATGAGCAAGATCAATAAACAAAGAGAGTTCGAACTTCGAACAAAATTTTCAGAAATCCATTTTTTCCCCTTTTTTTTCCCTTGAATCGAAACGAAAATTCCATGAATTTACTCATTACCTAACATTACAGTGTTGACCAAACATTAGATGCAGGTAAGGAAACTGATTTACCTAAATTAGTCGTTCTATTGTTGTCGTAGGCGACTGTGATTCCTTCGACTGCTGATCGTTGTCGTAGTCGACTCCTTCAATATACGATTGTACAAACCCTAGATCTTGAGAATGATGCAACAACTTCAAATGCGGGAACAACATGTACACAAAGGGAAGGAGGAGGTGACATAGAGAGACAAGAAGCTAGGGTTTCGTGGAAATTTTTGGGATATGGAACGATGGAGGAAGTGGGAGAGAGGAGGTGAGAGAGAGAGAGAACGTGTTCTGGTATTCGGTATTCACCGAAGGCAAACGACGCCGTTACAAATCACAAACACATGGTAAGGCTTTGAATGGTGTCGTCTTGGACAGGGGGCAAATTTGTCCAGTCTCATCATGCTTATTACCCCATACCATGTATTGGTGATATTATTTGCAGGTGCCATGTCTTGGTAATTTGGAGACTTCACACCATGAAAGTGGTAATAAACCACAGTCCACACCGCCTGTGGATAATTTTCCCTATATATATACATAGCTTATCATCCAAACTTCTAGCCTATTGGGTCTAGTTGTCCAGGAGTGTAGAGACCCGCATTTATTTTATCAAAAGTTTAAAATTTTTTTTAATTATAAATGCAAAAAAAAAAAAAGGAAAACGAAATAAATGAAATCATGTGATTTGAGGCCAAAATGATAGAATTGATTGTTGGAGGATGTAATGTGTGATTAGTATGTTTGTGGGTATAAATAGGGGGGTGAGGGTGTAGAGGATCATTCTCCTCTCAACACCCACACCGGCTCTTTCTCTCTCTCTCACGCCTCTCACTCTCTCTCTTGCTCTCTCACCAAAAATCACTCAAAACCCACCAAAATAACCTTTAATCTTTCAACCTCTACGCGCATTGTGGTCCGTACCCCGTTGGTTTGAGCTCGGGGAAGTCGTATCTCGGTTGGATCAAGGTTTTTAGAAAGCTAGGGCTCGTATCTTCTTGGGTTTTGTGCTCCGGCCTCGAGGTAGGGATTCTACCTCTCAATATATGTAATAGACATGCTATTGTCCTTGAATCCATAGTGTATTGTTGTTGTTGTGGTTGAAATCCCCAAAATCTGCAGAAAAGCTGCTCGAAAGCTTCCCGTATCGATACAGCCCTTAATCCGTATCGATACGGAACTCTCTGTTCGGCCTTGAAGCTTACCCGTATCGATACGGATTTTTGGCCGTATCGATACGGGGAGCTTATGACAGATTTTTGCTGTTTTGCTCCGAACTCCATTGTTTTGACCCCCGATCACTTCTAACTTGTTCCAAACATCACCAAACCATCCTATAACATTGTTGATCCTATTTGTTGAGTTCATTGTGTATTCTTGGCATTCCATTGCCCTCACTCGATAAATTGGATGTTGACTATTGCATGAATCCGATAAGATTGAAACGATACATCAAGAGAATACGAGACATGTAAGACTTTGTTGACACAACGATGAACATTCAGGACCCATCGACGGGTGGGTGCCTGGCAGGGGGTATCGGGATCCCTTAATTGGCCCGGCAGGAGCTTCGGCTCATATTGGTTACTTTCAGGGCCTACCGATGGGTATGGTGCCTGGCAGGGGGTATCGGGATCCCTTAATTGGCCCGGCAGGAGCTTCGACTCATGACACATGACGCGACACGGTTTGGACACACGAGAGGTGGAATTGGTTAAAGGTTGAGGTGTACCATAAATCCATATCAAGTTTTGTTGAATTGTCGAACCATAGCTATTGTCTATTGCTTGGGCTACCTTTTGTTCTCATCGTATCATCATTCTTGCGTTTCTCTTGCATACATTGCTTGCGTAGAATTTCTACTGGGCTTGTGTAGCTCAAGCCTTATTTCATTTCAGGTATTAACTCAGGACAATAGCGTGCATGGCTGGATTGCTTGGACTTTGGACACATCGTTTGAGAGCTAACACTGTTGTAGAGTTACTTAGGCATCTTTGTAAATTCCTTTTGAAGATGTATTTGTAACTTATGTCATGATCTTTTGACTACGGGTTATTTTGTAAACTTTAAACTCTTTTGATATTTGATGTTTACTTTGATATGGGGCCATTGTGCCTAAGATGTAATATTTGAAACTCTTTGGACTTGGAGCTTGACCATGGGTAAACTAATGATCTTTTGGGTATCGTACGGATTATTGTGAGGTATTTGTTTGAGAAACCCCTTTATAATTTATGTTGAAAATGGAGGACGGGACAACTTGGTATCAGAGCATAGGTTTAGAACACCTAGTGACCGTGGGGAGGCATTTCGCCTCATGGGTTCAAAATGTCGCGCCCTCTAACATAATTTGTGCATGCTTGTGTGTCTAACATTCATCTGATTACTTGACATTGCATTTTTGATATTGTAGAGTGGCGTAGAGTTGTTATTGACCCGCGTTGGGGAGTTCGGGCTTTGACCTCATAGTCATACTGTTGTGGTTAATGGTTTTCCTTTCTTATATCATGTAGTATGCCTCCAAGGACGCGTGTTAGACGGGGTGGAGTTGGGAATCGGGGTGGTCGAGGCCGTGGTCGTGGCCGTGGGGTACCTCCTGAGGATGAGGTGAGTCAGCATGGGGAGAACCCTGGTGGGAATCCGGGGGCTGGGGTTGGTCGAGGTGCAGGAGTACCTCAAGCTCAGACTCAATTCGCTAGGGACCTCGTTGCGGCACTTATAGCTGCAAATCTTTTGAACCAAGCTCCGAGAGAGAATGTCGAGGATCGAGCCATGGTGGCAATGCGGGAGTTCAGCCGTAGGAACCCTCCAGTGTTTGACGGAACTAGTAGTGACCCTTTAGTAGCTGACCATTGGCTAACACAAATTCGTAAACTCTTCAGAGCCCTTAATATCACCGAGGACAACATCCAAGTGGGCATTGTGGCCGTTCAGCTAGTCGGGGAAGCCGGCGAATGGTGGGAAGCGGTATTGGAAAGTAGGAAGGACGCGAGGAGAGCGGCGAGGGCCGCAGCTCAAGTGGATGAGCCGGATGTTGAAAATTTGACGTGGACCGAGTTTGAAGCACTCTTTGAGGAGCAGTATTTTCCAGAAACCTCACGTGACGCTATGAGAGATCAATTCGAGAAGTTAGAGCAGGGCAATATGACTGTCTCAGAGTATGTGTTGAAATTCCAATCCTTGTCTCATTTCGCTCCGGAGTTGGTAGCAACGGAGGAGAGGAAGTGTCGACGATTTAAGAAGGGGCTGAATAATACCTTAAGGAGAATGGTGACAGTCCAACGTAGGACGAAGTTTTCTGAGGTTGTGGAATGCGCAAGGAGTATCGAGACGCCGAAAGAGGCTCAGCAAAATAGGGGAGTTTGGGAACCGAGGCAATCAAACGTGGGTGTGAGTACGTCGTCGGGAAGTTATGGGAATCAAGGACGGAAGAGGCAGAGGGAACCATCTCAACCACCACGGGGTAGTTCATCGAGCTTTAGGCCGCTTTCATCTTCGGGGACTCGGGGTGCATTGTCTAGACCTCCACTTGTGTGTTATAAGTGCAACCAACCTGGGCACGTTCGTGCTCAATGTCCACACCTCGAGAAGGCTTGTTATGTTTGTGGGAAAATGGATCATCTCGCGAGGAATTGTCCTCAGGCTGCGGGAATGCGCAGTGAGTCGGGTTCCGTGCAGCAGCCGGGAACGGGACGCAACATGGGCCAGCAGTTTAGGGGCACCCAGAGGCAGCAGCAGCCTCACATCCATCAGGCTACTTCAGCTCAGAGTTCCGGAGTTGAAGGCGAGTTCTTCAGCGCCTGCTCAGAGTTCTGGTTCTAGGGGAGGTTTCGTGCAGGGTCAGGGTACCCAGGGGCGTGTTTACAACATTACTTCTGCCATTCAGTCTGCCACTCCTCAGGCTCCAGAGACTCCCGTTGTGAGGGGTACATTTCTTCTATTCAACTCCTTTGCTAGAGTTCTCTTTGATTCTGGAGCATCGCATTCATTCATTGCTGCATCATTTGCGTGTGCTTTGGAATTGGAAATGGAAACTATTTGTCCTCCTTTATTTGTTGAGACACCATTAGGGGGTAGGACACCTCTTGACCGTATCTGTCGAGACTGTGAGTTAATTATTCGCAACCGTCGTTTTGTGTTTGACTTCATCGTTCTGGGAATGTTGGAGTTTGATCTCATTCTGGGGATGGACTGGTTATCTACTTTTCATGCTACTATCGACTGTTTCAAGCGTAGGGTTCGTATTTGTCCACCTGAGGGTCCTTGTTTCAAATTCTTTGGGGAGCGTTGGGAACCGTTGGAACCGTATCTGTGTGGGCCTCGAGAGCGCGAGTCTGTTTATTCTCTATTGGCGAGTTTGACGTTAGATGAGGATGCCTCTGTGCGTGGGGAGTTACCTTTAGTGGTTCGCGATTTTCCAGATGTGTTTCCGGAAGAGTTACCTGGTTTACCTCCCGAGAGAGAGATTGAGTTCACTATCGACTTACTTCCTGGTACCACTCCTATCTCCGTACCTCCGTATCGTTTCGCGCCGGCCGAATTGAGAGAGTTGAAAACCCAGTTGCAAGAATTGGAGAGTTTAGGTTTCATTCGTCCGAGTACGTCTCCGTGGGGAGCACCGGCTCTTTTCGCGCAAAAGAAGGATGGTTCACTCCGTTTGTGTATCGATTACCGTAAGCTAAACCGAGTCACCATTAAGAACAAATACCCTATGCCTAGAATCGATGACTTGTTCGATCAACTTCGAGGAGCGACTTGCTTTTCCAAAATCGACTTAAGGTCCGGTTATCATTAGTTGAGAGTTCGGAAGGAAGATATTCCTAAAACCGCGTTTCGTACTCGATATGGCCATTATGAGTTCGTTGTTATGCCTTTCGGATTGACAAATGCCCCAGCAATTTTTATGGATTTGATGAATCGGATTTTTCGCGCCTATCTTGATCGTTTCGTTGTTGTCTTTGTGGATGATATCCTTATCTATTTGCCTACAGAGGAAGAACACCAATCTCATCTCACCATTGTTCTTGAACTCTTGAGAGAGCACCAGTTGTACGCCAAACTTAGCAAGTGTGAGTTTTGGTTGTCCGAAGTTAAATTTTTGGGTCACGTGGTCTCGAAAGGTGGCGTGTCCGTTGATCCGGGAAAGATAGAGTCGATCATGAATTGGCAGCGACCGAAGAACGTGTTTGAAATTCGTAGTTTCTTGGGCTTGGCCGGATACTACTGTCGTTTTGTTCTCGATTTCTCTCGTTTAGCGACACCGATGACTAGATTAACGCGTAAGGGGACTCGTTTTGCCTGGAGTGACTCGTGTGAGACTGCTTTTGAGGAATTAAAGAAGAGGTTGACTACCGCACCAGTTTTGATCGTGCCCGAGCGTGGAGTTGGTTACTCCGTGTATTGTGACGCGTCTAGAGAAGGATTGGGGTGCGTTTTGATGCAAAGGGGACGAGTGGTAGCATACGGATCGCGGCAATTGAAAACTCATGAACGAAATTACCCGACACATGATTTGGAGCTTGCGGCCGTCGTTTTCGCTTTGAAGAGCTGGCGCCATTATTTGTACGGTGAGAAATTTGAAGTCTTTTCCGACCACAAAAGTTTGAAGTACTTATTTTCTCAGAAAGAGCTTAACCTTCGACAACGCCGTTGGATGGAGCATTTGGAGGATTACGACTTCGAGTTGCAATACCCCGGGAAAGGCGAACGTTGTGGCGGATGCATTAAGTAGAAAACCGACACATCTTGCGAGTCTAGCTATCCGTGAGTGGAAAATGATGAACGATTTGGGTTTTTGTGCATCACATTTCGAGGATGTTCGGGAAGGGGTCACGTTATGCAATTTGACTGTACAATCAACACTATCGGCTCGAGTAATTGAAGCTCAACAACACGATGGAGAAACGGAGGAACTTCGTGCTAGATTCCTTAGTGGAAATGCTCAAGAGGGGTGGATGATATACGCCGATAGAAGCTTGCGTTATCAAGGGAAGTTGTTCGTACCCGTTTCGTGTCGGGAAGAAATCTTGCGAGAGTTCCATCATTCACCTTTGGCCGTTCACCCGGGAGGGACGAAAATGTACCATGACCTACGTAGACAATTTTGGTGGTCCGGAATGAAAAGGGATGTTGTGATCTTTGTGTCCAAGTGTCTCACGTGCCAACAAGTGAAAGCCGAACATCAACGACCCGCGGGGGAGTTACAACCTTTGCCTGTGGCTGAGTGGAAATGGGAGAACGTGACTATGGATTTCGTTACGGGTTTACCGAAGTCACCAAAGGGACACGACGCTATTTGGGTGATTGTGGATCGCTTGACCAAAACCGCTCACTTCTTGCCTATTCGTGTTACCGATTCTGTGGAAACGCACAGTCGCTTGTATATCCGAGAGATCATTCGTCTTCATGGGATTCCTGTATCCATTGTGTCTGATCGAGATCCGAGGTTTACCGCACGTTTTTGGCAAAGCTTGCAGGCCACTTTGGGCACCAACCTTTTGTTCAGCACCGCCTATCATCCTCAAACCGATGGACAATCCGAAAGAACGATCCAGATTTTGGAAGATATGCTTCGGACTTGAGTAATGGATTTCCGAGGTAATTGGGAGGACCACTTGCCGTTAGTTGAATTCGCGTACAATAATAGCTATCAATCGAGTATCGAAATGGCACCTTATGAAGCCTTATATGGAAGACCATGTCGATCGCCGGTATGTTGGACCGAATTGGGAGAGGCTACGTTAGTGGGGCCGGATGTGATCGCAGAGACCTCCGAGAGTATAAGAGCTATTCGCCAACGCCTTAAAGAAACTCAAGAGAAAACGACTGAACAAGTAAAAGTGATTCGCCAAAGATTATTGACCGCGCAAAGTAGACAAAAGAGCTATGCCGATCGTCGCCGTCGCCCGTTGTCTTTTGAAGAAGGGGATCACGTATTACTTAAAGTATCGCCTCGTAGGGGGTTATCGCGTTTTGGGAAGAAAAGGAAGCTGTCGCCGCGTTACATCGGGCCGTTTGATATCATCGAGAAAATTGGGGAGGTTGCGTATCGCTTGGCCTTGCCACCGAAGCTATCGGGTGTCCATGACGTGTTCCATGTGTCTATGTTGAGAAAGTACGAACCGGATCCTTCGCACGTGCTAGAATGGTCCGAACTCGAGTTGGAGGCCGATGCGTCTTATGGGGAAGAACCAATTCGTATCCTAAATTCGCGTGATCAAGTTTTGAGGGGTAAGACGATACCATTAGTGCGAGTCTTATGGAGAAGTCAAGGTAGCGAGGAGTCGACGTGGGAAAGAGAGGACGAAGTTAGGGAGAAATACCCACACCTATTTCCGAAATGAGCTAATGTGAGTGTTTAAGTTTTGAGTATCTTGATAATCGAATCGATGCATAATGGGGAAAGTTACGGTTGTTGCATACATACATGGTGCATTTGTAGCTAGTTTTAGCATGAAAAATTTCGAGGACGAAATTTCTTTAAGGAGGGTAGAATGTAGAGACCCGCATTTATTTTATCAAAAGTTTAAAATATTTTTTTATTATAAATGCAAAAAAAAAAAAAGGAAAACGAAATAAATGAAATCATGTGATTTGAGGCCAAAATGATAGAATTGATTGTTGGAGGATGTAATGTGTGATTAGTATGTTTGTGGGTATAAATAGGGGGGTGAGGGTGTAGAGGATCATTCTCCTCTCAACACCCACACCGGCTCTTTCTCTCTCTCTCACGCCTCTCACTCTCTCTCTTGCTCTCTCACCAAAAATCACTCAAAACCCACCAAAATAACCTTCAATCTTTCAACCTCTACGCGCATTGTGGTCCGTACCCCATTGGTTTGAGCTCGGGGAAGTCGTATCTCGGTTGGATCAAGGTTTTTGGAAAGCTAGGGCTCGTATCTTCTTGGGTTTTGTGCTCCGGCCTCGAGGTAGGGATTCTACCTCTCAATATATGTAATAGACATGCTATTGTCCTTGAATCCATAGTGTATTGTTGTTGTTGTGGTTGAAATCCCCAAAATCTGCAGAAAAGCTGCTCGAAAGCTTCCCGTATCGATACAGCCCTTAATCCGTATCGATACGGAACTCTCTGTTCGGCCTTGAAGCTTACCCGTATCGATACGGATTTTTGGCCGTATCGATACGGGGAGCTTATGACAGATTTTTGCTGTTTTGCTCCGAACTCCATTGTTTTGACCCCCGATCACTTCTAACTTGTTCCAAACATCACCAAACCATCCTATAACATTGTTGATCCTATTTGTTGAGTTCATTGTGTATTCTTGGCATTCCATTGCCCTCACTTGATAAATTGGACGTTGACTATTGCATGAATCCGATAAGATTGAAACGATACATCAAGAGAATACGAGACATGTAAGACTTTGTTGACACAACGATGAACATTCAGGACCCATCGACGGGTGGGTGCCTGGCAGGGGGTATCGGGATCCCTTAATTGGCCGGCAGGAGCTTCGGCTCATATTGGTTACTTTCAGGGCCTACCGATGGGTATGGTGCCTGGCAGGGGGTATCGGGATCCCTTAATTGGCCCGGCAGGAGCTTCAGCTCATGACACATGACGCGACACGGTTTGGACACACGAGAGGTGGAATTGGTTAAAGGTTGAGGTGTACCATAAATCCATATCAAGTTTTGTTGAATTGTCGAACCATAGCTATTGTCTATTGCTTGGGCTACCTTTTGTTCTCATCGTATCATCATTCTTGCGTTTCTCTTGCATACATTGCTTGCGTAGAATTTCTACTGGGCTTGTGTAGCTCAAGCCTTATTTCATTTCAGGTATTAACTCAGGACAATAGCGTGCATGGCTGGATTGCTTGGACTTTGGACACATCGTTTGAGAGCTAACACTGTAGAGTTACTTAGGCATCTTTGTAAATTCCTTTTGAAGATGTATTTGTAACTTATGTCATGATCTTTTGACTACGGTTTATTTTGTAAATTTTAAACTCTTTTGATATTTGATGTTTACTTTGATTTGGGGCCATTGTGCCTAAGATGTAATATTTGAAACTCTTTGGACTTGGAGCTTGACCATGGGAAAACTAATGATCTTTTGGGTATCGTATGAATTATTGTGAGATATTTGTTTGAAAAACCCCTTTATAATTTATGTTGAAAATGGAAGACGTGACAAGGAGGGAGAGAGAGAGAGAAAGATCGAATGAGAGGGAGGAGAGAGAAGTCAAACCCATATAAATACCCCTTGTTTCTTTCCTTTTGAGGACCACCAACCTTCTTCAGATTTTCCCTCTTTTGGAAAGAAAACAACTGTGAGGAATAGAAAAAGTGAGAGAGAGCCGAGACCCACTTTTCTTTTTCAGTTAGAGCAAGTACATCAGATTAGACAAAATTTGAGCTAAAATTGCAAGTCAACAGTGCACATTTTTCTTTTTTGCTATCCACATCCCTTTCAATACTACACCAATACTATCTATTTTACCATCTATTTTACCTACTCTTCATTACAATATTACTTTTTCCATTATCTTTTCCTTTTTCTTGTTTTCTTTTCACTGTTGAGAGAAAGAGAGAGAGAGAGAGAGAATAATATTAGTATATGTGTAGATGGTAAACAGTCCTGAGGTAAATTTACCGAAGGACTGTAGCCAAATGTAGTCTAGCTAATCTCAAAAGAAGCTTTTGCTAGCTTGCTGCAGTGTACATTTTGAAATTTTGCCTAGGTAAAATACCAAAAATGCTATTTTACCTTCTTTAGTGTACTTGCTCTTAGTGTACTTTATTCTCATTTGCTTTTCATTCCCTAAGAAGAAAAGTTAGGAGTTCGGTCAAACTAAGGCACGTACCATTTGCGACCCGATTCAACGCTCACGTAGTCAACCCGCTACCGCCAAGAAGTAAGGTAAAAACCTCCTACCTACTCACCTAAATATAGTAGTGCTACGTGCTCTTGATTTAAAAAAAAAACAGTACTGATCTAGAGAATTTTATAGTTACCCGCATAATCAGTTTGTCGGGAAAAAAATTAAAATGTTAACGTCGTTGTCGTTATTATTTTTGTTGTACTCTGTATAATGGAAATTGGAGTAATTGCATGTAATGTTTGCGTGAAGGAAAAGTGGAGTAATTACTGGAACCTTAAAAGAAAGAGAAAAAGAAAAAAAAGACAAATGTTAGTTACTGTTATACTATTGATGATATTAGGAAAGCAAGCTAAGGACCAGGGGAATAAAGTTAGTGTTTGAATATTAATCCACGACAATCTTTACGGTTAGAATTGAAAATGAAAAATATTCGTTGTTTATTTTCCTTACTCAGCATCATGTACTATGTTTTGATCAATAAAAGGTTTAAGTTTGATTTACGTGCTCGTTTCAATTATTAAATTGGTATAAAGGTTAGTATGTACATATTCATAGATATATAGGATACCATGCTGAATCCCCAAAAAATCTGTAAAATTGTAGATGGTGCTCACACGCAATGGGGTAGGAAACGAAAACAATGACCGCAATGGAGAGTCATCCAATGACCATCCTAACCCAGCCAACAAGAACATGGATTTCGCCCAACTCTTGTAAGCCTTCACAGCGGCTATCAACAACGCCAACCGTCCATCGCCCCACGCTCACGTACCTGGACCAATGACTCAGGCTCAAGCTCTGAACGAGTTTTGTAAACGACGACCACCGGCTTTCCACGGAGAACCTGAGCCAACCATAGCTGAAGCTTGGCTTAAGGAAGTTAAAGTGATATTTAGCACTCTGGATATCACTCGTGATGGGGACCGAGTAGCTTTAGCCACCTATCAGCTGAAGGGCGAGGCCCGTTATTGGTGGGAACTGATGGAGACAACTCACAATGTCGCAACAATGACATTTGCTGCGTTTGAACGCATCTTCTTGGATAAGTATTTCCCTACACCAATCAAGTAGGCAAAGGCGCAGGAATTTCATAGTTTGCAGCAAGGTTCAATGACGGTGGCACAGTATGCCGCCAAGGTCAAGGAATTGTCACGATATGCTCTAACTACTATCTCGACTGAAGATGACAAAGCAAGGAAGTTTGAATGGGGATTGACTTCCTCTCGCAAGGCAGTAGTCGGCCTTGAGTTTCCCACTTACTCACAAGTGGTGAAATGTGCCTTGAGGCTTGAAAGAGAAGACATGGATTTCAAGGCCAAGTGGAAGAAGACATGAGCAAGTGTTGGAGGACCAAGCAAGTAATGATGAAGGAGAAAAATGCACAGCGCATGAAAGCACGCCTTCTGTTGGGGAATCTGACGATGAGCTTCAGTGGTACCAATGCGCTGAACAAGCTCATGTTTCTGAATTTGGAGCAAATCCTTCAAGAGATTGCCCCGATTAAACAAAGGGTTAGGAACAATGAGACCTTCTCTATTCGAATGACCCATGATAGCTGCAAATTCCTCGATAGTAGGACACAGTTCCTCTCTTCTAAATCGAAAGACATGGAAAGCAGGGTCCCACAAGCTAGTGGCTCCCCGAAGAAAAGCAAAATTCACGGGAATTTGGCGAAGGGAGAAGATGAAGTCCATGCCAAAGGACCTAAAGTGCAAACAGTCAAGGCCGTTAAAGGAGTTCAACCACTGATCAAGGACTGGTTGCGCCATGAAATCGTTGCTAACAAATACCATCGAATTCGTAGAACGTATGCTTATAGGCTAGGATGAGTCCTAGTTCGAATCGGGATCGGGTTCTAAACTCGTCATAAACTTAGTCGGTATCTCGGCCGATGATTCGAATAAACAGCCGCAGGATCGATCCCCTGGCCCATGAAAATCAAGGTTGACCTAAAATCAAAATCTGGTAGACGGAACGATCCCTCGGCCGCCAAATCAATGGCTCAACCGCCAAAACGACTGTTTTCCACAGCCCTCCCATGGTTCTGTCCATTTCGCTGGATTTCCAACAAAATATCAATTTTATCATACACAGACGGTGAACAACAGCATATACAATCATATAGCAGAGCAAAAGATTTTGTTTCATATAACAAAAACTTTTTACATCACAAGGTGAATCATCCCACATTTCCTAAACAAAGCTATACATCGATTTCCTGTCAAACTAACTTATGCAGGAAACTAAAAGAAGGAGAAGAGGATGCTGAACTCTCTGACGGTCCAAACGCCAGAGACCAGCTGCAAAAAAGAAAAGGAAACCTCCTGAGGCAACGTGTACCAAAGAAGCACTGCGGTGCAGAAGAGACATCACGCAGCCCAGAAAAATCATCATGCCGCGTACAAGCGCCACCCCGGAAGTTCCACGTCATGGAAGCAAGCCACCCATACAAGGGTCTCTAATCAAGCAGTAAGGCAGAGCCAAAAACAACGCGGACTCCCTCCGCGATCACTGGCCACGCATCGTCCATCCCTCGAACCCAACGAGAACGAGGCAAAGAAAGGGAGGCGATAGGTCTTCGGTGGAGTTCTCGGAGAAAAGAGTACGAAGAAAGAAAGAAGGAAGAGAATGAAAATGAAACGCTGAGGGCTCGGCTTTTATAACACTCTGGAAAGAAAGCAATTAAACGGTCGACGAATCTATAGCTCGGCTGAGACATCAGTTATCCGGCCGAGATATCAATCTCTTGACCCTCCATCAATTTCCTTCAACCCCAGTGGATTTTGACCAACAAAACCGATGATCAAATCAGCCTTGGGGGCACCTCCGAGCAAATACAATATGATCAGAACCAGCCTTGGGGGCATGCCCAAGCACGAGAAAAGATCAAGCACTGTCAAGATTTCCTCTGTTTATCAGCCCCGAGCTCTTCATCAATAATTCATCACCCAGCAAAGCGGCTCTATGCCCCTAATCATCTCAACAACCACCATCAAAGCTCACTATCACCTGGCAGCTCTATGTTTGCTGCTTAGCGGCTCTATGCCCGTTGTCCCATCAATCCAACTGGCTCTACACCCATGTTCAAGCTATTCAACGGCTCTATGCCTATCAACTCAAGCGGCTCAATCAGCGGCTCTATGCCTATTACCTATCATCAGCGGCTTTAAGCCCATTTTCAAAACAGGCTTCTTGCCTATTATCTCAGCAGCTCAACGCCCGTATTCGCCAATCAAGCGGCTCAAAGCCCATGTTCAAGCTATTCAACGGCTCTAAGCCCATCACCTCAGCAGCTCCACGCCTATTATCAAATTCAGTGGCTCGAAGCCCATTATCATAGCAGCTCCACGCCCGCATTCAATATCAGCGGCTCTACGCTCGCTCAACTGGCTCTACGCCGTAATTATCCCCACAGGCACCACGCCGCCCTAATCAACAATCATCAAACTCAGCAGCTCTAAGCCTATCAACTCAGCAGCTCTGTGCCTGTATTCACTACCAGCAGCTCTACGCTCGCTCAAGAGGCTATACGCCTATGCCCACAAGCTCAACTGGCTCGAAGCCGTGACCAACTCAACCGGCTCGAAGCCGTAACCAACTCAACCGGCTCTATGCCGTAACAACTCTCAACAGGCTCCATGCCGCCTCAATCAAGATATCATCAATTCTCAAGCTCTACGCTTGAATGCTCAAGTTCTACACTTGAATGCTCAAGCTCTATGCTTGGATGCCCAACCACTGTGTACTGGATGCTCAAGTTCTACACTTGAATGCTCAAGCTCTATGCTTGGATGCCCAACCACTGCGTACTGGATGCTCAAAGCCTGTACTTTGAATGCTCAGATTCTGCCGTCCGAATGCTTGAGCTCTACGCTCTGAATGCTCAAGTCCGGAACTTGAAAGAAGCTCTAAGCTTATATCAAAACACACACACACAGGCCCGTGCACATCTTGCATCAAGCACATCGAGTCTGCATAACCATCACTATCACCATATCTGCTCATATCTAACAAATCATCATACATACATGCTATGTTCTGCATATCTCTCTTATTCATGCGACAGGTCAATCCTGCAATCAACCGGCTCCATGCCTCGATTTTATTGATCGGTCCAGAACCTCGATCCTTTGGCTCTACGCCAAATTTTATGATGAGAAAGCTCCACGCACAGACCATCAGAATACAACCGGCTCTACGCCTCGGTTCCATCACATCATGCTCAAAGCTCCAACACCTCAGGCTCTCGCCTCATGATTGCAACCGGCTCCGTGCCTCGGTTCCTTCATTCCCATGCTCCGTGCTCAAGTTACTGGCCCCTGTGCCTCCCATATCTCAAGAAACGGCATCCAACTCGTCTCCGAAAGATGGCTTGGTTCCCACCCCAATTGCATCAATTCCTTCGAGATCATTCACAAGGATAGGCTGCTCTACCGAGCTTCTCTCAGTTAAAGTAAGGATGGTCAAGAAAAGCAAACACACCTGCCGTGTACTGATCTACCCCGAAATACTAAGGTAACTCTCTGCAAAAACTTCCCCCGGCAGCCCCGCGCTCCTTCAACTACTCTCCGCCATAACCCTGGCATCGCCTAGGTACGTCACACTATGACTTTAAAAGCCCGAAGGTACGTCTTATGTCTCTAACCCTCCAAACTTTTTCTTTTTTATTGCCCCAGAACTACGGTTGGTCTGAATTTCCCCTGTGGAATACGTAGGCAGCCTCCGGGCCCGACCATAACAAAACCTTTTTTCAAAAACCCTTGGAATAGTGGTTGGACCAAATTGAGTTGCTTTTACAGCTTTGACTATTACTCAAGCATGTCTCGCGATCCGTCTGAGCTCAGTCAAAGAGGGGCATCTGTAGACACCCCAATTTGGCCTAACGATTATTTCAAGTCCCACCTTGGGACCATCCCGATGATGATATGGATCCGATGATTGCTGATTGCCTTCTTGTGAAACCCATGGACTTATGGTAGGAACTTTGAGCCACTTAGAGGACCCAATCCAGAGTCAAATAGCCTTTCAGACAGAAACACAGTGTTCTAGGAAAATCCATCGGTCGGCCGTAACATCGATCTCACAGCCTTAACATCCATTCCTCACACGAGCAACCTGTTGCTAAGCAAATCTCCCTGAGAGATCAAAGCCTCGGCCGCCCAAACCATTCCTCGGCCGCCAATTCCTTTCTACGGCCACCAGATCGACCTTTTTCCAGACTCTCGAATGTTCTATCGGTTGTTTGATCCAACCACGATACCTTTCCGATGCATTCGGGCCACGTTTAGAGATCACAACGAGGAGTTCGAATTGCATTGCAATTGTAATTGCAATCGCGTGATTTGATTGGACCGAGTGAGTCATCAAAATTGCCTATATATAGAGGGCTTTGCACCATGAAATTGATATACTTTCACACCCTCATTAGCCACGAAACTCTACCCAAATACTCACACAAACTCTCTCTACAGAAGCCCTAACCTCCCGAAGGCAGCCATCAATCCGACGATCAAACCCCGGAGTTCAAACCCTAACCCTAGGGTTTCGTTCAAGAAACAATCAATCAGTCAATCCCAATTGATCCGAAGCAATCAAGCAACTGAGGGATCAAGGTGGTGAGGCCCAACGGCCTCTGGTTTGGTTTAATTACTGTTTATTTTACTAATCGTAGCGTTCTGATCGTTTGTTAAGCTTTCTGTCTGGTGTGAGGAAGAACACCAGCCGGGGCTTCGATGCCTCGGCTGGTACATCAATCCAGTGTGATTACTCAGCCGTGACATCCATTCACCGGCCGAGTAATCGATCTGCTGCAACGGCTTTGTTTTGTTCTGCTTTCTGACGCATGTTCATTTATTGTCTCGGCTCACCTTATTTACTGTTTAAGGCATAAAAACAGATTATGTGTTAGGGTTAAGTAAAGCATCTATATGTCTTATGTTGAATGATTATGGGCTAGCCTCATGGCTAGGCAGAGAGGGGTGCCCAACACCTTCCTCTTACTATACCTTTGGCTTCCGTATCCAGAATCTCTATCTGTTTTCCTAGTTTTAATAACCTGGGTGGCGACTCTGTTTTGATGATAACCGCTATCGTGTGGCAATACCTCTAGCCATGGAAGTATCCACGATCTTGGTTTATGAAGCAAGCAACCAATCGAGCAAACAATCATGATATCAAACTGTATGGCGATGCCCCGTTCGGGTGGTGTCTACAAGAGGAGCCAATGCAAATTGTGTGCCAATGAGAACCCAGGACGACGGAACCATTGTGAGGATACTCGGGAACCTGGAATGGCGGAACCGAGGTTGGGTTTGTTAAAAATGTGTTTTTGAAATGAAAATGTTGTTTTTGGTAAAATGGAAATTGGAGACACGGTGGGCAGCATGCCCTTGGAAAAAAGATTTCGTTCCTTTTCCAAAGCGGCCCAGAAATTGAGGGAGCGCGAGCGGAGAAACAAGCGCTCGGAATACAGAGTCGCCAATCGAGTTTAAAGGTCCGACACTTAAGGAACCGTATTTCGAAGCACCTGCCGCGCTATTTGATTTGAAAAAGTGAAGGTCCGTCATAACCATATCTGGGTTCGGGAGCCAGGTTATGAGAGGGGAAGGGTTTTAAGGCATCCCTCTCGCCCAATCCGGAGATCGGTCTCTACTTAGGCATTTTGTGAAAACTTTTGTGATTCTTCTTTTATTAACCAATTTTTTAGCCAATTAGGGCGGGGGAACAATTTAATGGGGATTAAAGCTGTAACAGTTTGCAAAATGTGATAGATAGCATCGATGAGCAGTTAGTATAGGAAGAAAACAGACTGTTGTGGGATTTTAAACAGACTGGAAGGCCCCTGTTTTGGAGTATCGTGCGCAGGAAGAAACCATTATGCACTGATCAAGTCAATGTATGCCGATCACACCTGTGCGCTGTAACAACTCTGATTTTTACTAAATAAAAATTTCGTTGTTAATATTTAAAAATCTTAATAAAGGTTTTAATTGTCATTTAACTGCCGAGTTTCCCGTCGTTTCTAGGGTTGAGTCTTTAGAATCCACATCTCGGCTGGAAATCCTATCTAGCAACCCTAGTTAGCTTTTAACCATCTAGTTAACCTAACGATCGTTAACCTAATCGTCGTTTGCTTCCTAATCCTCGATGAACCTTTTGAGCCTTGGCTGTGAACCTTTTGAAACCCTTGAGCTTAGTAAACATAGAATGAACCTTTTGGACCTTTCAAACCTTTGAGCCATCGACCATTGGACGATAACGTTGGGGTTATCTTTACCCATTGGATAATAGTAGAACCTTAGTTAATCCACTTAAGTACTAGATTAGATTAGTTTAGTACTTAATTACGAAGTATTATACTTTCTAGGATTACCCATTGGATAATAACCGCTAGGAGAATTATTACCCATTGGACGATAGCCTAAGGTCCTTGCCATCTTTAACCATTGGTTAATAACCGCTAGGGAAACTATTATCCATTGGATAATAGTTAGTCTTGACAATCAAGTACTAGGGTTATTAAAATACTAGATTGCCATGTGTTAAAAATCCATTAAAATACAATTTGTACATTAGGTTAATATTTTAGTACTTAGTACTTTGAAAGCAAAGGATTACTTTATTAGATATTGGATTTTTACATATCTAGCCTAGATATTGTGGTACATGGTTGTATATATTATATGTGTACTTGTATATATATATATATATTATATTGTATACAACATGTGTGTATTTCATTATTATATTTAGAAAATCTAAATTTCCTAGAAAGTCTTAGATCTTTTCTTACCCATTGTACTTATATATATTAGTATATATATATATATACTTGCAAGTGAAGTACAAGGGAGAGAAAGAGAGAGAGAGAATGCCGAGAGAGAGAGAGAGGGAGAGAGAGAGAGAGAAAGAGAAGGAAAGAGAGGGAGAGATTGTACCTTGATTGACCTTGATCTTTCTTGATCTTCCAATGTACCTTGGTGTATTCTTTCCTAGCAAATCGATGACCTAGTGTCCTAAATGAATTTCTAATTAGTCAATCCTTGTACCAATCTCTTACAAGCTAAAATCCTCACTCTTTCAATCCACCAACCCTTGTCCTTCCATATATATATATATATATATATATATATAGTACTTGTACCAAGGAGAGAGAAAGAGAGCAGGAGAGAGAGATTGGGAGAGAAAGAGAGAGGCCGGATGGAGAGGGAGAGAAAGAGAGTGATGTGTGTGCTAGTGTACTTACCTCATTTGGTCATTCTTGTACACAAGCCAAGTACTACTAAATCTAGGGTTTTTCTTATGCTTTCATATCTAAGGACAATCCAATCTAGTCCTTCCTTGTACAATTCCAATTTTATACTTGAATCAAATCTCCATTTCCTGCCCAATCTTCCATAATCACCTCAATGGTACACTTCCATAGCCATGCAAGCCTAGTTTTAGGGTTATTGTTGCAAGAAACCAAGATTTGGTGGAATTAAAAATTGGGAGAAAGAGGGAGAGAGAGGGCCGGCTAGAGAGGGAGAGAGAGGCCAAGCTTTGCCTATAAATACCATGTCATTCTCATCCATTTTGCTCACACCTCTTCTTGCTCCAACTTCTCTCTAGAAAAAGCTTAGTGTTCTTGTTGTTCTTGCTTAGTTTTAGCTTGTTCTTGAAGTCTTTTCTTCTAGTTCTTCAAGAAACACTTCCATCGCCGCCACTAAACCACCACTCGACCACCACCTCGATTCGAAAGTAGTAGTAGTTGTAGTTAGAATCTAGTTTCGAGAGAAACCATTCTCCTTCGAAGCTACCAGAAGCTTACCGTAAGTCGTTATTCTGTCCGACCGTCGACTTTCTTTCCGTCGTACTTTCCGTAGCCTACTACAGCCAAGAAGAACGGTAGAATACTCCGACCCCACTATCTCTAAGTATATGTAGTGCTTGAATGGTTGCTTGCATGATTTTGTAGATTAATCTTCACCCCTACCCTACGTATATTGTATGTTATGAGCATGATTGAAAATATGTAGTGTACCCATACACTCTATCCTAAGTATATTGTATTGTATGAGCATGATGATAGAAAGCTATGTGATTTGTTTTCGTAGTTACTTTGATCTTATGAACATGTGAAAGCATGAACTTGTCAATAAACATATGTTGTTTTGACTTTCCAAAAGAAGGATATACGTTTTTGGTTTTAAAGATAAAGTGTTGTTTTAAATGAAGTATTCGTATTTTGACCTTTTCGAGGAATGTAAACTTGATCGCATGATTGCTTGCCTTACTTGTGGTTATGAACGAGCAAGATTGAATAGAGTTGGATGATCTTGCTAGTTTAGTTTCAAGATTTGCTATGTATGAGTCGTACTTGTTTGCGAAGTCCCGCCGCGGAGTCAATGCATGATACGAGAGACATGAAATTGGAAAGTAGAGACATGACACGTAAGATGTGGTTGATATGGATAAAAATACTTTCGAAACTACGTAATGGCCGGACTTCGTAGCCTTGCGTTGGTGTGCGTTGCCAATGGAGCCAGACTTGGTAGCTTCATTTGGAGGTGTGTTTGTGACACAATGTGCCGGACTTGGTAGCCATTGTGGCCAATAAGCCGGACTTGGTAGCTTATTGGTTGTGTGCATTCACAATGTGCCGGACTTGGTAGCCATTGTGGCCAATGAGCCGGACTTGGTAGCTCATTGGTGTGTGCGTGTGATTTTGAGAAACGATGATGAAAGATGAGACACAAAACGATGAGTCGCGTAGGAGAAACACGGAAAACATGACACCAACGATAGATAGCGAATGGGGATGTGTCATTGTTGTTGTTGTTATATCATGGCATGTGCTGTTTACGACCCTTTACGATATATGCATGACTTGCTATGTGTAAGTTAAGGGTTAGTGGGTTTTGGGTTACTCTATTGAGCTTTCAAGCTCACGGTGTTGCTTTATGTGACCCTGACATATTATGCTGGTAGCGACACTGATATAATTTGTGAGACTTATTAGATGAGCAAGGAGAGCTGTATACCCTTGAAGGCCTTTGGAGTTGAGGAGCTTGCTAGGATGGAAGAAGAGAAGGAGCTGTAGATAACCTTAGATGTCCATCCCTTATGTGTAATATAAGAACCCTTTGGGAGTTTGTGATGTAATAATGAGCTAGACTCGACCTTGTTTATCTAATAAATGTTTAACTTAACGAACCCGATTTTGGGGGCGTTACACGCGCGCTACCACAAGACCTGCGCGCGCCAGTAAGCCTAAGCCCACAACTCTTATTCTCAAACCCTCTGGGCTCTGGAAGGACCAGTGCACACCCAGGACAAACAAAGCAGTTTATGTAGTTACAATATACAGTTTAAAGCCTGAAAAGCCCTACAAATTAACAAAACACCCCATATACAGTGTGGGGACAAAAATAACAGCCTAAAACCAAGTTATCCGTGCAAGACCACTCACTGGTCAGAGGCAAACCATCGCGCGATGGAGTCAAATTGTCGCGCGATGGTGTGCCCTGGCGCGCGATGCTCGCGCTCCGGCGCGCGATGGTTGCGTCAGGCGTGCTGGTCAACTCTTCATTTGACCATCGCGCGCAGGTTTGGGTGCATCGTGCGGGGGTTCAGGTCAACCTTCCAGTGTTTGGTTTTGCTCATCCTGGGTTCTAGGACAGGTCCAGAATGATCCCAGGGGTACTCCACAGTAACAGATTGAAATACAGCTAGCAGTTTAAACTAAGAAAAGCAGTAAACTGGTTGTTTAGCGTGCTCACAGTGATCTATATACAAAGTAGAACATAAAACAACAAGGCACCCATCCCCACACTGTCCTGCACGTGCAACCACGAAGTGTCGTGCGAGTATGTGGGACAGTCGCGCGCGGGTCCTTGTCACTACGGTTTTGAAACCTTGCCAACTTTAGGGCCAGGACTGGTATTGATTACCAGCCTTGGCCCTGCCAGCCCCCCTTAGGGATCAGAACAGTAAGCAGAACAAAGGTGTTATACCTTTGGCTTTTTGAGGTTTGAAAGGTGTTTGAGCTTTGTGTTGAGTTGAGGTTAAAAGTGGGATTTGAGTGAGAACAAGCTATGTTCTTGAGTCTAGGTAGGAAACCAAGTGTTTCACTTGCTAAAAGAAAAGGGATAAAAGGGCTAGGGTTAGAACCTTTGTGCTTTGAATCTTTGTAACCTTCTTTCTTTTTTTTGAACCTTAAGTTGCTAACCCTTTTGAAAGATGAACAATGGGGGGTATTTATAGGGAAAATGGTGGAAATAGTGTGTGGAGGAAAGAACAACCAACCAAACATAGGTTGGTTTGGCTTGATGGCCAACTTTCCTCCTTTGGAAAGGGTGGTGGGAGATAGGGGGATGCAAGGAGAGAAGCCCAGCCAGTCCACGAGGTCTGGATGAGGTTGCTTTGTGATTAAGCTGCCCAGCCCATAAAGGTGATGTGGACAGCCTCTGACTGTCGCGCGACGGTTTGGCTTTGGCGCGCGATGGTGCGCTCTGGCGCACTACGGTTGCGCCCTTGCACGATGGTCAAAACTCCATTTGACCATCGCGCGCGGGTATGACCTACTAATGCTTCGGTCCAGTAGGGTTTTTGGCCTTTTGAAGTGGCTTAGGGTTAGGTTAAGTTCAAGGGTTTTAAACACTCAAAGCTCAAACACTCGACATTCCCGGGGTGTTCTTGATCCGATTCATCATCGGGGAATCAAATACCGTAAGTAAATTTAATCTGGAAGCCCAGATTGGGGTGTCTACAACACGGTCTACGACGAGTCGTGTAGGAGAAACACAGAAAACATGGACACCAATGATAGATAGCGAATGTGGATGTGTCATTCTTGTTATCTTTATCAAGTATTGTATGTGTTGTTCATGATCTCTGTAGACACCCCAATTTGGCCTAACGATTATTTCAGGTCCCACCTTGGGGACCATGCCGATGATGAAATGGATACGATGATTGCTGGTTGCCTTCTTGAGAACCTTAGGACTTTCGGTAAGAACTTTGAGCCACTTAGAGGACCCAATTCAGAGCCAAACAGCCTTTCAGACAGAAATACAGAATCCTAGGAGAATTTATTTGCCGGCTGTAACATTGATCTCATGGCCTTAATATCTTTTCCTCACCCGAGCAGCCTGTTGCACAAAAATCTCCCTGAGAGATCCATCCTTCGGCCGCAAGGTCATTTCCTCGGCCGCTCAATCCATACCTCGGCCGCCAGATCCTTTGCTCGGCCACCAGATTGTCCTTTTTCCAGACTCTGGAACGTTCTGTCGATTGTTTGATCCAACTACACTACCTTGCCGATGCGTTCGGGCCACGTTCAGAGACCACAATGAAGAGTTCGAATTGCATTGCAATTGCAATCGTGCGTTTTGATTGGACGAAGTGTGTCATCCCTTTGCCTATATAAACAGCACCATACACACACGAAATTCATGAGATCTACACCCTCTCAAGCCACGATACTCTGTAGAAATATACTCTCAAACCCTCTCTCTATAAAAGCCCTAACCTCCTGTGGTGCTAAGCTTTCTCCGGTCGAACCTTGGGTGGTGAGATGGCTAGGACGGCTTATCTCGGTTGGTACCTGCACAGGGAAAGCACTCGTTAGTGCCCAAGCCCGGATCGTGGTGGTCCGGGATAGGCACTCTGACGATCAATTCAGTGACAGGAGAGGAGAGTATGTGAGCTTGAGTTTTTAGGGTTTGGGAATGAGAGTATTGCGTACCTTATTTCTCAGCATCACCACTCCTTTTATAGGCGGGGAAAAGTGGAGTCCAAACCACGCGGTTACACCACGCGCACGGTGATTGGTTCGCCCACTATGGCATCCAAATCCAATCCCATAAAGTTAGGCTCGTCATGATCCCTAACGGCCCGTTCCTACCATAGTGGGATTAATGACACGTTCCCTATTCAACCGACTCCACCCCTGACTTCCCCTATAAGTCAAGGAGCTGATATGGTTCGGTGGTGCGTCGCCGAACCGGATTCCATGACCTGTATATGGAGCAACGGCTTTCCTAGGGATGAACATAGTTGGTTCGGTTCATCAGGTTCGGCTAACAGGGGGGCAGGCTACCCCAGCTTTTACGAGTTTCGCCGACAGGTTTGGCAAAGTATCGCTGATCCAAGCAACCACGTTCCGCCGTCCATTAGGAATGAAGTAACCCCGTTCGGTGGATTCGGATCGGCAGGATCGTGCCAGCCTTCGGATATCTGAACTACGCCACCCAGGAGCCCATGCGGTCCGGTACGGACTTGATGAAGTGCATCGACATGACCCACTCACCGAGCCACGCCCTCCACAATAGCCCCTCAACTTCTTCCTGATATGAGCAAGTAATGGGAGGAGTTAACATGTTCTCCTTGGATACCTCTCAAGAAATCTGTGCCGAACAAAAACCCACCGGGCCGCGGAGATGAGGTTGAGGCGTCTTGAGTCTTGTGTAAGGTACTTGTGCCGAGCGGACCCCGCCGGACCATCGAGGGGAAATGAGGAGACGTCCCGGGGAAGGAGTAATGACTAATGATGCATTTGCTGCAAAGGACGCTGATGGGACCGTTGGGCCTCAGAGATCTAACGGCTCGGGGGCACCCTAGAATGGCGAGGGGGACACGTGTCATGAAGGGGAACTCCGTGTGTAAGGATCGACACAAGCTTTCCACGTGGCGCAAGGGGACTGGGCGACGCGGCGTCTCATCTGTTCCGGCGCACGACCCTTAGGATTCCACCCCTCCCCTTCTTGCTCATTATATAAGAGGATGGGGGTCGAAGCGAAATTCACTCTTTGCTTTCGCTCTCCCTCGCTCTCGTCTTTGCTCTGCAACTGCTCCTGCCACCTGAGTCCGCCTTCACGCCGCCCGCAACCGTCGTCCAACTCCAGCGATCTCAGGTAACTCCGGTCCCCATTCTTGCTCTTTTTCTTCTCTGTTCCCAGAGCGTACGACTGGTACTCTTTTTGTTTACATGAGACCCTTCTCTCTGCACAGTACCACTTGAGTTGCCATGGCCGCCTTTGGCTGTGAACCACCGCCTGGGCCCCTAATGACGGTGGCCCCTCATTCCAAGGCGGTGGGCTTCAACCCTAGGAATCCCCTCTCAAGCCCCACTTTCCGCCTAAGAGGATCTACTTAGGTCCCCCTTCGGCGAAGGATTAGGGACATACGGGCCACCGTGTTGAAGTAAAGGCTCTCACTTCGCTCTTTTTTTTGTTTAGGTCTTCAGCATGGTGGACTCGGGCATCGATTCGCCGAATGTAGATCCCAACGCCTATCCGGACCTAATGGAGACGATTCAGAGCCTCGGCAGAGGGTACCGGAGCTTCGACAAGCGCTCCAGCAACTTTTCTCGGACTACCGGGTTCGTCATACCAGGCATCCACGTCCCCCTGCAGGTGGACGATAGCGCTTGTAGGGGGGCTAGCTCCGACCAGGGAGACCAAGAGGATTATGCCGAGCGGGCGGCAACGGGATCCCAAGCTGGCACCTCAACATCGTCCGGCGGAGCTCCGAACGCTACCGGGGAAGAGGGAGCGAACCCCCCACTGAGAGACATCGATATTATTCCCCCCGTTGCCGATCGGGCTTGGACCCATGCCATACAACAAATTTTACGGCAATGGTCCAGGGGCTTCACCGAAGAATTCAGGAGGAAGTACTCGATCCCGGACGATGTTCTAGTTGAGAGGGTGACCACCGACAGGGTCACTTTCGGCGAAGAATTCATCGTGCTCCCGCTCTTCGCCATCACCGGGGGGGGGGGGGGGGGGGGTTAGGTTCCCAATGAACCCCTTCCTCCACTACTTCCTGTCAGACTATAAACTACCGCCAATCCAGGTTGCGGTGAACACCTGGCGAATCCTTTCCTCGGCAATAAGGCTTGCCGAAACGAACAACCTTCTGTTCACCCTTGGGGACTTGATGCTGATGTACATGGTATCAAGAAACCCCAAGTATGACAAATATTACCTCACCACTCGCCAGCACTTCGACAATCCAGTGGACCGCCTCTATGACACCGAGAAATGGGGTAACGTCTTTGTCAAAGTATCTGGCAACTTTGAGTGGGGGCCAATCAACCCTCTTCTCGACTACCCCTTTCCAACTAGGACTGGTTCGGCAGTGGAGAGGCCTTATAGAATCCCTCAAGTTCAAGGGTCCCCCGGCGCTGGGGATAAACCTGGTACTTGTCCCCGTAGTTGCTTTCATTTCATATTCTTACTGTCCAATGTCCAATATTGTACTAATTCTCCATTTGCAGACTGTTCAGCACCGAACAAGGGACTCTTCATCTCCGGCAAGTGGCCCTCTCTAATTGCTCTGCTTCGGTGTGCCAACCGAGATGCTCCAACCCTCCTCGGCTACGAACCTACATACGCCGGGTTCGCTCACCGAAAAGACAAGGAAAAAATGGTGAGGAAGACCTTCGATCTGGCCACCACTGCTGGGCAGGCACTTCAAATGCAATACTTGGCCCAAGACCTATCCACCACCGGTCTTCCAGAACGGCAGGTACAGGCGAAACCAACCCCTACCGAACAGCCGAACTCGCAGGGCCAGACCTCAGCTGATGCCACTGAGAAGCCCCACTCCACCGGCCGAAGACAGAGGCCCTTGGCCGCCGAGGGGGAGGATCAAAGGGCGTTGAAAAAGGCCAGAGAGGCTGGGGATGTGGAAGTTCAACAAACAAGCCTCGACAAAGATGACTCCGCAAACCCCAGCGAGCCTTCGGTGCTTTTCGTGCCGGACTTCGAGTGCTCAGACGGGCACGTGATAACCGCGGCGGACAGTCTGGAGGAGAGCCCTCTCCTTGCCATGACCCTTTTGAAGGGTTTGGCGCTCCCCAAAGACATGGAAAGCCTGCCGACCGGGAAGGCCAAAAACATGACCGAACTACGTTTCCACTTGGCCAAGGTATGCCCTTCCGCAGATGGAAAATCTAAACAGCTTTCCTTTCCAGATGTAAAAATCTCTTTTTATTACAGGCCGGGCAGTGTGCCAGCCGGGCCTTCAGCGACATGGATGTGCTCCTTGAGACCAACAGGACCCTTAGGGGGGATCTGCAGGTGACGAGGAAGGAGGCAAAGCAGTACGCCGATCAGGTGGAGGCGTTGGAGGCAAAGCTCGCCGAAGCCAAGGCCGTTCAAGAGGAGAGGGATCGACTGCTGGTCCGGATCAAGAACGCCGAGGCGGAGAGTGACCGGCTGAAGGAGGAGAAAAAACGGATGAAGGATGATCTCCAGAAGAAGCTGGAGGAGGCAGGTGACGCCGGGTACAATGAGGCCGGTGAGTACTATCAGCAACAGGTGCAAAGCCTGGTCACAAAGGCCTTCCAGGACGAGGAAATGAAGGGTATTAAGGAAACCCACAACTCCTCCTTCCTCCTCAGATACCAGGTTGGTCTCAACTACGCCGAGGTTCCCGAGGTTGATCACTGTAGGGAACCTCCAGTGGTGCCGCCTGTGGAACTGCCGAGGCATCTCCTTCAGGCTGAGGGGCCAGCTTCAGCTGCTAACACCGAGCCGAACACCAGTGCTGCCGACGCCGAAACCCAGACAGATCCCAGTGCCGCTAGCGTCGAAGCTCAGGACCTCGTGTGAAGTAGTGTGTCTTTTTTTTTTTGGTTGGGGTCGGCAAAGAACATCTTGCTGAAGCCGAGCCCCTGTGATGGTTCTTGTAGTGGTCTGTTTTAAGTAATGAAAACTATCTTAAATGCACTTCATGCATGTTATAGCCCACGTATTGCACTTCATGCACATGGTTTGAATGTTTTCAGCCCCAGCCTGCCGTACCTAGCCCCTGCTTCGGTGGAAGCATACAGCCGAGTATGGTTCCGCCGGAGCAACGGTAAGGCAGAAGCTGGGCATGCCCCCTTCAAGACATGGCATGTCCCTTAATGCCGAACAGGAACTGAAAAAATCTGCCTCGGCGCCCTTCAGATCTTGTTGAGGACTTAAGATAGTTCGAGCCCACCGAGGGCAGTAAATAATCGTGAAAAGTTCGGAACGAACCAAAAACTTTTATTCAGATGAGATTATTGGCCAAGGGCTTTACATAAATAGCCGGGGCAGAACGCAATAATGACATCAAGCATAAAACTTGTGAAGTAGCTGAGCATTCCAGTGGTTCGGCATAGCCGTGCCATCCAGTTCGGCGAGTTCATAGGAACCGTAGCCCACCTTCTTTACTACGCGGAATGGACCCTCCCACTTGGGCATGAACTTCTTCAGGTCCCTCTTTTGGACAACCTGCCGAAGCACAAGATCATCAATATTGAACGGCCGGCTGCGTACATTCTTGTTATAACTCCAAGCCAATTGTTGCTGATACGCCGCATATTTAACATGGGCGTTATCTCGGAGATCATCGGCACGATCAGCTTCGGCGGCCAACATGGCATCGTTCGTCGGAACGTCAAAGTTTGCGGTTCGAGCCGTTGGTCGCGCGACAGCCACTGGGAGCACGGCTTCCACGCCGAATGCCATGGAGTAAGGGGTCCGGCCAGTGCCATGTCGTGGGGTGGTGCGGTACCCCCACAATACATCGGGCAGCTCGGCCGCCCACCTGCCATGCTTATTCTTGAGTTGAAGCTTTAATCCAGCAGAGATGGCCTTGTTGGCAGCCTCAGCCTGCCCATTCCCTTGAGGATAAGAAACGGAGGCCGTCTTCATCTGAATACCGCGTCTTTTGTATAGGGCCTTAATAGCATCGGCCACAAATTGGGTCCCATTATCTGACACGATGGCATACGGCACACCGAACCTGGTAAATATGTGTTTCCAAAGGAAACTCTCCACATCGGCAGCCGTGACGGTAATGAGTGCTTTGGCTTCCACCCACTTGGTGTAGTAATCAGTGGCAGTGATGATGTGAGTGAAGCCGCTGGTCGCTTTAGGTAACTTTCCAATAATATCCAACCCCCACTGGGCGAAGGGCCAAGGGCTAGATACTGGTTGCAACGGTAGGGTCAGCTGATTGATGAGCGGAGAGTGCTTTTGGCATGACTCACACTGCTTTGCAAACTCCGTAGCCGTATGCACCATCTTCTTCCACCAGTAGCCTTGGGAAAGGGCACGATCAGCTAAGGATCAGCCACCAGTGTGGCAACCAGCACTGCCATCGTGTAATTCCTTGAGAATGCTTGGCACCCCCTGCACCACACGGAGGTTGGGTCCGATGTAGGACCGGCGATACAGTACGCCGGACGGATCAAGAAAGTAGGAAGCAGATTGGCAACGGATCTTGTGGGCTTCCTGACGATCGGCTGGTAGGGTGGAGTCCTTTAGGTAGGCGATAAGAGGTTCCATCCAACTCGTGGCCCGATGGATATCCATAATCTCCAGGGGCACAGTCTCGAAGCTCGGAGTGGGGACTTCACCGAGAACTATGGTTCGGTTGCCATCATGCTTGGCACACACGGCCCCGAGCCCGGCTAGGGCATCGGCGTGTGAATTGAGATCGCGCCTAATGTGATCAAAAAATGCATTCTTGAATGAGCTGGCCAGGGCAATGACGTGGCTCATATATTTATTCATACGCGCATCCTTGGCCTCATAGTCATCGTTGAGCTGGTTCACGACAAGTTGAGAGTCACTGTAGACCTGAATCTCTTCGGCACCCATCTGCCGAGCCAGACGTAACTCGGCTATTAGGGCCTCGTACTCGGCCTCGTTGTTGGTAGCGGGAAAGCCAAGGCTGAGAGCATGTTCATGCATTGTTCCGTCCGGCGATACCAAGACAACCCCGGCGCCAGCCCCTCGGTTATTAGATGCCCCATCGATGTGGAGCTGCCAGGCGTGGCCTGTGAAGATTTTAGCTCGGTGAGTGGGAATGGGCCACTTGGTGATGAATTCGTCATGTGCCGGGTTGCTGAGCCTAGGCGCTAAAGACGAATCGGTAGTTTCATCCGTTGGGATGGGCTCACCTCCTTCGTTCTGATCCACCCCTGGGGAGAACTCGGCGACGAAGTCCGGCAGCATTTGTCCTTTGATCGCTATGCGAGGCTGATATCGAATATCGAAGCTGGCTAGCTCCAAGGACCATTTGCGCAGCCGATTCGACAGGTCCGCTTTTCGGAGGACAGGCTTCAACGTGTACTCCATGACGACTATAATAGTAAAGCTTTGGAAGTACGGCAAGAGCTTCCTCTTCACTGTGACCAATGCAAGTGCCAGTTTCTCTACTGGCAAATAGCGGGTCTCGGCAGGCAGGAGCGTCTTGCTGATGTAGTAGATCGGCTGCTGGTCGGTGCCTTCTTCAGAGTTTGGTTGCCGGACCAAAACGGCACTTATCGAATGCTCGGAGACGGAGAGATAAATGTAGAGGTCTTCACGGTCTGTCGGTACGACGAGCAAGGGGGCTCTAGATAAACAGACCTTCAATTCAGCAAGGGCTCGGTCACACTCCGCCGTCCACTGAAAGCTTCTTCGGCTGTTGCCTTTGATGGACTGGAAAAAAGGACGGCACACATCTGATGATTTGCTGATGAAACGGTTAAGGGCAGCTGCCATGCCAGCAAGGCGCTGAACCTCCTTTACCGTGGCCGAAGCCCTAATTTCTTGGATTGCTTTAATCAGAGCCGGATCGGCTTCGATTCCTCGGCGGGTGACCAGGTGCCCAAGGGACTTGCCACACCCAACGCCGAAGGCACACTTCTCGGCATTAAGCTTCAAACCGAACTTTTTCAACACGTTAAAGATATCACCGAGGTGGAGGATATGATCGGCGGCATCCTTGCGTTTGGCCACCATGTCGTCGATGTAGGCTTCCATCACCCAGCCGAGCAAGCCTTTGAACAGCAGGGCTATCATACGCTGGAATGTAGCCCCGGCATTCTTCAGGCCGAAGGGCATCACCCGGTAGCAGTACGTGCCATTTGGAGTGACGAAAGCAGTTTTCTCCTGATCTTTCTCGTCCATAGCAATTTGGTGGTACCCCTGGTACGCATCCATAAAGCTCAGCCGCGCATATCTGGCGGTAGCGTCTACCAGCTGATTGATCCGCGGACAGGGAAAACAATCCTTCGGGCACGAGTGCAATTTTGTTCACCCTCCTTAAAAGAGGGTGAATATTACCCTTTCTCTTATTGGTTAAAATGTTGTGGTCCCCACCACAAAGTGATGTCATGCTTACCATGCAATACACTTTTTGATAAGCATGACATCACTTTGTGGTGGGGTCCGCATCATTTTAACCAATAGGGAGGAGGGTAATGTTCACCCTCTTAAGTAGAGGGTGAACAAAACTCAACTCTTCGGGCACGCATCATTCAGATCAGTGAAATCGATGCACACACGCCACTTGCTGTTTTTCTTCTTTACCACCGGATTAGCCAACCAGGTGGGGTACAGAACCTCCCGGATCGCTCCGGCGTCAATGAGTCTCTCAACCTCCTCGTTGACGGCGTCCGCGTGTGTCGCCGAGGATCGGCGCGGCTTCTGCACAATTGGCTTTCTGTTTGGATCTACATTCAACGAATGCTTAATCACATCAGGACTCAGGCCCGGCATCTCGTAGGGAGTCCAAGCAAAAACCTCTATATTCTCTTTGAGGAACCGGACTAAATAATCACGCTCGGTTGCATCAAGCTCCGAGACAACCAAAAATAGTCGAGTCCCATCCTCATTAATTGGTACCCGAACCAGATTCTCCACGGCCCTATCACTGGCCGGTCTGCCGACTTCATCAGGTCCTTGTAATTCTTCCTTCATAGCTTCACCGGGCATGTTCCCCTCCGGCAACTCAGGGACTTCTATCCATTGAACCCTTTTTGCCTTGCCGTTCCCACAGACGGAGTTAACATAACACTTCTTGGAGGCTGCCTGGTCCCCCTTGATAGTTTCCTGCTGTAGGGAGGTAATCCCGAACGGGTACTAAAGAGGCCTGAACAGGTGGTACGTGAGGTCCCAGGTCCAAAATACCCGAGCAGGGGTATGGTCTAAAGAGCAATGGTAGTTGTTGGACCAATCGCACGCTAAGGAGACCAATGATATGAGACATCATTGGTCCAGATAGTCTGTTCGGCAACAAGGGGGCCGAACAGGAGTAGCAGTCTGGAGGAGGTGCCTGGAGGCACTCCAGAGGGGTCCTGAAATGGTAATTCCCAGTAAGGAAAAGAGATCTGGGGAGTACCCAACGAGAATGGGATGAACGGCCAGCTTTGGGAAAAGTTCCTAAATGGTCTATAAGGTAACACGCAGTTAAGGGAATGAGAATCCCTGATATTCTGAGTTCCCTTTACAAGAAAGGAAACTTAGGGCAGCAAGATGGCTTGGACAGCAAGTAGACATGAGTCTATAAATATGAGGTAAACCTAGAGGTAAAGGTACGCAATTCCTGGTTATTGACTCATTACCTACTGAGAATTAGAGTTTCCACTAGTACGAGATACTAACTTTAGCATCGGAGGGCCTCTGCCACGAGAAGGCAAAGGTGCGCTCACCCTTGTCTATTTTACAGGTTCAAACTCCGGCGGAGTGCTAGGGTTCCGGCGTGGAGGAGGAAGTAGCCGTTGGATCTTGGTGCTGTTCGAAGGCCTTTTCGTTTTACTGCACTTACAATTGGTGCCGTCTGTGGGAAACGAAAGAGATCCCTTTGAAAAAGCGACCATGGCGGAAGAAGATCCAAAGACTCCACTTGATGCAAACAATCAGCTGGGTGGGGGAGGTGACAAATCCCCACCAGACCCTCCGAGGAAGCCCGACGGCGGGTGTGCGGGGAGGACCACGAGCAAGGACCGCCCCCTGGCAATCCATGGCGATTCCAGAAACAAGGACGGACGGACGGCCACAGGATCCACGAGAAGGAGTAAGTCCCGCCGTGGGAGGGAGTCAGTGGCACGTTCGAAAAGCGTGCACAGGAGGGAAGACATCCTGGACAAAAAGAGACAGGAAATAGAGAAATACGCTCGTCTGATTAAAAGAAGAGAATATGAGATTCAACAGCTGCAGCGGATACGAGAAAGGTTGGATATGGCGGAGTACAGGAGAGCTTCTTCACGAAAAAGAAGAAGCAGGAACCTCACTCCGAAACGACCAAGGGCTTTTTCACGAAAAAGGAGAAGCAGGAGTAGGAGCTCCTCCCCCAAGGAAGGAGGGAGCAGGAAGCACCACAGGGACAGGTACGAGAGACCTGATTCCGACTGGGAAAAAAATAATGCCAGGGGTGCAAAGGGGTCAGAAGAGGGAACCATGTCTGCACGAGAAGCAGCACGGAGAGCCCTTAGCAACATAGCAACCTCTCCTTTTGCAAAGAGATTGCAGGAGGCAAGGTTGCCGAGCAGGGTGAAACACGGGACGTTTATCCTATACGAGACCAATGCAGACCCCGTGGCACACATACAGCACTACCAGCAGGCGATGTTTATGCACGATGGTGATGACGCGATCATGTGCAAGATGTTCCCATCTAGTTTGGGAAAGGTGGCCCTATCCTGGTTCCATAAGTTGGGGCCGAAAACCATACGAGGATGGAGACAGTTGGCCGAGGAGTTCACTGCTCGGTTCTTGACGAGCAGGAAACCGCCCAAAACTTTTGAGAGTCTCTCAGTTATGAAGCAAGGAGAGAATGAGCCAATCGGAGACTACGCCAAGAAGTATTGGGAGACTTTCAACGAGATTGAAAGTTGCAGTGAGGAGTATGCAATAGCAACGTTCAAGACTGGGCTGCCTGTTCGGGGAGAGCTACGAAAGTCCCTAAACATGAGTCCAGTGAGCACGCTGGCAAAGTTGATGGAACGTATTGAGCAGCATGCCAGGAACGAGGATGACATACTACGGGAAGATGGCAAACTGAGTGCCGAGCAAGTCAAGGGCCCTGCAAAGAAGGCAGATAAGCCCGAGCCCAAGACTTACAGAGAGAGGAAGGAGCATGGGCAGGCTAAGAAAGAGTCATACCGGGAGAAGCATGCCCCTGATCCAAAGTCTTTCTTCTCAGTGACAACGGTTTGGAAGGAACCTATTTATCGGGTTCTTTATCGAATAAAGAACCGTCCGTACTTCAAGTGGCCCCCAAGGCTGGAGGGAGATAAAGACGCAAGAAGGGCTATGAGTCAGCACTGCAGTTACCACAAGGACTGGGGTCACATGACGGAGGATTGCGAGATGTTTAAACAGCACCTTGATGACCTGGTCTCACGTGGGTACCTGAAAGAGTTCATCCAGGAGGAGCACAAGGGTGCCGAGAAAGCGATGGAACTGGATTACGAGCAAAATCCAAGGGGCGTGATCCATATGATACATAGATTGGCCACACCTTATACGAGAAATGAGGTAAGGCTGCTCCAATGGCAAGTGAAGCACGACCAGCACGTGATGCAGTTGGGAAAGAAACGAGGACGTGAAGCGGAAGGATGCAACGAGGGCATAGTCTTCACGGATGAGGACCTGGGAGGAGTCCAGGTGCCGCACAACGATGCTCTTGTCATAACCCTACGAATTGGGGAGTATGACATGGAGAGGATCCTGGTGGATTCAGGAAGTTGCACCGAAGTGCTCTATTACGACGCATTCAGGAAGCTGGGATTGGCACAGACGGACTTGGTACAGTCAGTAACCCCGTTGGTCGGGTTTAGTGTAGGCGCAGTCTGGCCGCTGGGTAAAGTGACCCTCCCTGTACGGGCAGGAACAGTTGTACTGAGAATCGATTTTTTGGTGGTGGATGTGTCGTCTTCCTATAACGCGATTATAGGAAGGACCTAGTTGCATAAGATGAGGGCAGTTTCATCCACCTACCATCAGATGGTGAAGTTTCCAGGGTCCAATGGAATCGAGAAAATAAGGGGGAACCAGAAGACAGCCCAGCAATGCTTGGTTTCCATAATCAAAAAGGCACCCAAGGCACAGTTGGTGCAAACAGTTGAGGTTACCAATCAGCCGAGAAAGTGGTGGAAGGATTGAAGAAAGTCCAGATCAACGAGAATGATCCCGAAAGGTATTTCCTGATCGAGGAAAACCTGTGCAAAGAAGAAGAGGAAGAACTGGTGAAATTTCTCAAAGAGCACGTGGACGTGTTTGCTTGGGTTCCCGAGGAGATGCCTGGGGTGGATGCAAATGTGATTTGCCACCACCTGAATGTGGACCCACGACACAAGCCTGTGATGCAGAAGAAAAGAAGATCTGTTGTACAACATGTGGATGCTGTTATCGAAGAAGTCGACCGTTTGCTCGAGGCAAAGCGATACGAGAGGTTTACTACCCCGAGTGGTTATCCAACACAGTGGTGGTGAAAAAGAAGAATGGGAAATGGCGGGTATGCGTCGATTTCACAGATCTAAACAAGGCTTGTTCGAAAGATAGTTTTCCCCTGCCCAGGATAGATCAGTTGGTGGATGCAACAGCTGGGTATGGGCGTATGAGTTTTCTCGACGCTTATCGAGGGTATCACCAGATAGAGATGTACGGCCCCGATCAGGAGAAGACGTCCTTTATCACACCACGAGGGTTGTACTGTTACAGTGTTATGCCCTTTGGTCTGAGGAATGCTGGAGTAACTTACCAGAGACTAGCAACGATTATGCTAAAGAATCTACTCGGCAAGACCATGGAGGTGTACATAGACAATATGGTGGTGAAAAGAAAGGAGAAATGGGATCACATCGCTGATCTGAAAGAAGGTTTTGAGATACTGAGAGAGTATAAGCTGAAGCTCAACGCCTCGAAATGTGAATTTGGGGTAAGTTCTGCGAAGTTCCTGGGGTCACTTAGTGACCATTAGAGGGATAGAGGCGAATCCCGATCAAATAACAGCTTTGCAGAAGCTGTAGAGTCCGAGGACCACGAAGGAGGTCCTGCGGTTGACAGGGATGGCGGCAGCCCTTAACAGGTTCATCAGTCGTTCGAGTGACAAGTGTAGACCTTTCTTTCAGTTGGGAAAGAAGAGAGAAGGTTACGAATGGGGAGCGGAGTGTGAACAAGCGTTCCAAGACCTGAAGAAGTACTTGGTGGCAGCCCCACTTCTGTCTACTCCTGAGCCTGGCGAGGTCCTGGCCCTGTACTTAGCAGTATCCGAACATGCTGTAAGTGCAGTCCTATTGAGGAACAAGGGATCCGAACAAATCCCTGTCTATTACGTGAGCAAGACGCTATTGGATGCAGAAACGAGATATCTGCCCCTTGAGAAGTTGGTCCTGGCACTGAGGATGGCGGCTAGGAAGTTGCCCCATTACTTCCAAAGTCACAAAGTGGTGGTTTACACAGAGTTCCCATTGAAGTCATTGCTTCGAAAGGCCGACTTCTCGGGACGAATATCAACTTGGTCGGTGGAATTGAGCCAGTATGATATTGATTATTAGCCGCGCAAAGTAGTCAAAGGGCAAGTTTTGGCAGATTTTGTGGCAGAGTTCTCTCCCGCAGTGGCTCCACGGCCTCCTACGAGAAAGGAGCAGTTGGTCGAGCCATCAGCCGAGAAGCGAAAGGCGTCCGCCGGGCAGGACCCTTTGGAGTGGAAGCTTTTTCACTCCTGAAGGAATTATGATCGAATTGTCCCTGCGCCTGGGTTTCAGTGCGTCGAACAACGTGGCGGAGTACGAGGCACTCCTTGCCGGGTTACGGAGCGTAAGAACCTTGAAGGTAAAAAGAATTCGAGTATTCTGTGATTCACAACTCATGGTGAATCAGCTGTCCGGGGAATACGAGGCCCGGAATGAGAAGATGGCAGCCTACGTGGAGGCAACCAAGGATTTGCTTGATACCTTCGAGAAGATACACATCGAGCAGATAAGCTCTGGGCAGAATGCCCACGCCGACTCATTGGCTTGGTTGGCAGCGGCTGTGCCTACAGAGTTCAAGAGGAAGGTGGCAGTGGACTATCTTGTTGAGCCGATCATCGGGAGGAGTGTGGAATTGGTCTTGGACGTGAACCAAGGACCAAGTTGGATGGATCCAATAGTGGAGTTCCTACGAGATGGGCCACTCCCCACAGATAAGAAAGAAGCTCACAAGATAAAGACAAAATCTGCAAGATTTTGGCTATCACCAGAGGGCAAATTGTACAGGAAGTCCTTCACTGGACCGTACCTGCTTTGTGTGCACCTCGAGATGGTGCAGAAATTCCTACACGAGATACACGAGGGAACATGCGAAAATCATGCAGGTGGGAGATCCATTGCACACCGTGCAATCACCCAGGGTTACTGGTGGCCACACATGCAAGAAGATGCAAAGGTGTATGTAAAAATCTGTGAGAAGTGTCAGAAGTTCTCACCCATGATCCGAACACCAGTTGAAGATCTGGTGCCCCTGACAAGTCCTTAGCCGTTTGCGCAGTGGGGTATGGACATCGTGGGTCCACGCCACAAGGCTACTAGGAACAGGAAGTTTCTGTTGGTAGCAACGGACTACTTTACCAAGTGGATTGAAGCAGAACCACTGGCAAAAATCACAGAACCTATGATAGAAAGGTTCGTGTGGAAGAGCATCATCACTCGATTTGGGGTTCCTTATTCCTTGATCACTGATAATGGGTCACAGTTCCAGAAAAAGTTCAAGGCTTTTTGCGCCCAGTATGGAATAAGGAACTACTATTCCACACCGGCCTACCCTCAAAGCAATGGGCAGGCACAGGCGTCCAACAAGGCTATACTTGACGGGATCAAGAAAAGGTTGGACAAAACAAAAGGCAAGTGGCTTGATGAATTGCCACTGGTCCTGTGGGCACACCGAACAACTCTTAGGAGGTCTACGGGAGAGACCCCCTATTCGCTAGCATATGGAACAGAGGCTGTGATTCCATTGGAGGTTGGTTTGCCGACCAACAGAACCACACTGGTGGAGAGTGGGGGCAATGATAGAGCCCTGGAAATTGAGCTGGACCTCGCCGAGAAGAGGAGAGAACGAGCTCTGGTGCACCTGGCTTCGTACCAGGAGAAGTTGATGAAAAGTTACAACAAGCATGTCCACCCACAAGAGTTTGGTGTTGGAGACCTTGTGCTACGAAAGGTGCTCGGCAACACCAAGGTGGCCAACGAGGGCAAGTTGGGGGCCAATTGGGAGGGCCCGTATCGAGTAACAGAGGTTGTGGGCATTGGGGCATATCGATTGGCAGACCTGGACGGGAACCCGGTACCAAGGCCCTGGAATGTTCACAACTTGAGGAAGTTTTACGTGTGAAGAACTTCGATTTTGTTTCTATTCTGTTTTAGATGCACATCGTGATTGTGTGGGAATTACGAATAAAATTCCCTTGTGTTTTCTTTTACTAGTTGCAAGGGGTACGCGTAACGCCCCCTTGAGTTTTGTGAATTATGAATAAAAGTCTCAGATTTTGGTAACAAACGCTATTTTTTACGAGTTTTTCATTTATCATGCTTCAAATACGAAGTCAAGCTATGTCTTTAGTCCTCACTTCGTATTGGGGAGCAGAGGTGTAGGGTAACTAAATGGAATTTCGAATATTTCAAAATATTACCAAGTACGAATATACTTCTCTGTTTGTTCGGGTACGAATACACCCAGAATTGAGCCAAGTACGAATATACTTGACGGTTTGTTCGGGTACGAATACACCCAGAATTTTTACCAAGTACGAATATACTTGACTGTTTGCTCGGGTACGAATACACCCAGAGTTTTTTTAAGTACGAATATACTTGTAGACACCCCAATCTGGGCTCCCAGATTGGTCTACTTACGGTTTTTAAATCCCCGATGATGAAACGGATCAAGAACACCCTGGAATGTCGAGTGTTTGAGTTTTGAGTGTTTGCAAAACCCTTGAACCTAACCTAGCCTAAGCCGCTTCCAAAAGCCAAAAACCCTACTGACCCGCGCCAGGGCGCAATCGTCCCGCGCCAGGGAGCAATCGTCCCGCGCCAGGGCGCACCGTCGCGTGACGGTTTGACTCCATTGCGCGATGGTCAACCATCGCGCGCCGGGGCGCACCATCGCACGCCAGACCCATTCCATCGCGCGCCAGGGTGCACCCTCGTGCGACAGACTGACTCCCTCTTGCTCGGGTACGAATACACCCAGAGTTTTTTTAAGTACGAATATACTTGTAGACACCCCAATCTGGGCTCCCAGATTGGTCTACTTACGGTTTTTAATTCCCCGATGATGAAACGGATCAAGAACACCCTGGAATGTCGAGTGTTTGAGTTTTGAGTGTTTGCAAAACCCTTGAACCTAACCTAGCCTAAGTCGCTTCCAAAAGCCAAAAACCCTACTGGCCCGCGCCAGGGCGCAATCGTCCCGCGCCAGGGCGCACCGTCGCGTGACGGTTTGACTCCATTGCGCGATGGTCAACCATCGCGCGCCGGGGCGCACCATCGCACGCCAGACCCATTCCATCGCGCGCCAGGGCGCACCCTCGCGCGACAGACTGACTCCCTCGCGCGAGAGTCAGCCTGGGTCAAAGTCAAAGATTTGACCGTTGACCCACGCGCGACAGCTGTCACACTCGCGCGATGGTCCCATTCCATCGCGCGATGGTCCCAAACCTGTCACAGTCACCTTTATCAGCTGGGAAAACTTAGCCACGAAGTAACCCTTAGCCTGCACGTCTCTTTGCACCAGATCTACCTCCCCCTCTCCATTTATGGAAGGTGCTAACTCTATAAATACCCCCCCTTTGTTCATCTTTAGAGGGGTTCAAGATTTTCATTCACTTTGGGTTAAGAAAGAAAGGGCACAACATTTTACTCACCATTTTCACCACTCAAACAACCTCAACTCATTTCAAAGTTCAAACACTTTTCAAACCTCAAAGCCGAAGGTATAGCTTACCTTTGTTCTGCTCTCTGCTCGATCTCGAGGGGGCTGGGCCAAAGCCGTAATCAATACCACCCCGGTCCAAAAGTCGCAAGGTTTCAAAACCGTCATGGCTTGAACCAACGCGCGATGGACTCATTGTATCGCGTGCGCGACGGTCCTCTGTTGTTCGCGATACCACGTGGGGATTGGTGTCTTGTCGGGTTTATGGTTTGCTTTCATATAGATCACTGTTAAGCACGAAAACAACCAATTTACTCTGCTTTCCTTTGTTAAAATTGCTAGCTTGCACTTCAATACTTTGTTATGTTCTGTTGGAATACCCCTGGACCTTTCTGAATATGTCTTAGAACCCATAAACATGTAAACCAAGCATCGGTCCGGTCCATGCGCGACAGCATCGACACCATCGCGCTTTTGCCGCGCCAGGGTGCACCGTCGCGAGCTGTAGTGCACCGCTCGAGAGAGTGACTGCTCTGCCGCGATGGTTTGCTTCTCACCGATGGTTGGCCTTGCATGGATAACTATGGGTAACTAGGCCTTTGGTCTCTGTTTTGTCCACACTGTTTATGGACTATTTTGTTTATTTGTTGGGCTTTTTAGCCTTTAAACTGTATATTATAACTGCTATAAACTGCTTGGTTTGTCCTGGGTGTGCACTGGTCCTTCCAGAGCCCAGAGGGTTTGAAGATAAGAGCTGTGGGTTTAGGCTTACTGGCGCGCGCATGTCTTGAAGTAGCTTGTGCAGGTTTAGTCAGCATGCATTGACTTGATCAGTGCATACTGGTTTCTTCCTATGCACGACATTCCAAGACAGGGGTTTTCCAGTATGTTTAAACTCCCACAGCAGTCTGTTTTCATCCTATACTAACTGCTCATTCATGCCATCTATCACATCTTGCGAACTGTTACAGTCTTAATCCCCGATTAACTGTTCCCCCGTCCTAACTGGCTAAAAAATGATTAAAGAAGAAGAAGAATCACAAAGTTTTCACAAAGTGCCTAAGTAGAGACCGATCTTCGGATTGGGCGAGAGAGGTGCCTTAAAACCCTTCCCCTCTCGTAACCTGGCTCCCGAACCCAGATATGGTTATGACGGACTGGTTCCTTCACTTTTTCAAATCAAATAGCGCGGCAGGTGCTTTGAAATACGGTTCCTTGGGTGACGGACCTTCAAACCCAGGTGGCGACTCTGTGTTTTGCGAGCGTCTGCTTCTCCGCTCGCGCTCCCTCGATCTATCGGGCCGCTTTGGTACAAAAGGAACGAAATCCTTTTTCCAAGGGCATGCTGCCCACAGTGGCGATTCTACTGGGGATAATCAAACCGATATTAATCCGTACTTAGAGTTTAATACGTTTGTGAACAATCCCTTAAAAGTCTGTCAAAACGGTGAGTTTTGTGCTGCCGAAAGTTGGAATGGTGATTTAACAGGACCCCATGTCCGGCCAATCTAATCTGGGACTTTTTCGATTGTTCACTTGCGTAGTTTCCTCTAAAGATGGACTAAATAAAGTGAGCCGAGCTTGAAAAGGCATTTTGCGATTTTGTGATTCTTCTTCTTCTTAATCAATTTCTAGCATCTCATTTGCATGGATGTGGGATAAGCCTCGTTGGATCGTTTTGGCAATCCGGCACGGTTTATCGGAGCCCGGGGACCCCGAATGACCAACAACCTTCGACGATGATGGGTCATGCTACCGTTTGACTATTGCCCAGCGATATCGCGGGCAACGGGAGGTATATCTGTGGCCCTAGTCCGAGGAACCTTTTACGAACCAAAACCGGCCTTTGCATATACGAACCATTAGAACTCTCCAAACTAGGACAGGTACCTACAGGGTAGGATCTACTTGCATCGAACCCCATATACTGTCTACGTGTTACTGTTTTCCCTATCGCATGCACTGTACATACACTGTTTTGCATAGGAGCATGCTTAGGGCAGTTCTTTCTTTCGAGTTTGTCTTACGCTGTCTAAGACGTTGTTGGACCCGATGAGGAGTCGTTCATTCTGTCGAATGTTCGTTATCAATCGCAAAGTCCTTAGTTTAATGAGACTCTGAGAAATCAAAATTTGCTAAATCCTCGGCTCATGCTTGATTGAGGATTCAACCGACAATAAGGAACAACAAAGTATTGATGCCGTGTCACTGGCGCCACCCAGGTTGAAGTGCGTTGTCACTATACACCACGTTGTTCGAGGTTAAGGTGCCATGTCATCAATGCCGAGTTGTTTCTAATTCAAAGTTGAATCTTCAAAAGGGACTAGATGAAGATTTAGTCTATTTTGACATCTTTTAGGATCTGTCGATCTACTCAAGGACACATCGCCGAAAAGAATTCTGAGGATTCTGACAACGTCTAAAATTCATGAGGCAAACTCGTCTCTGGAACTATAAATACATACATGTCATTTTGCATAGGAGCATGTTTAGGGCGGCTTCTAGGTTGTCTCTCGCTTTCGAGTCTGTCTTATGCTAATTTGGACGCTGCTAGACCCGATGAAAAGTCGTGCATCTCGATGGTGCATGTTGTTAATTTTTCAAGTCCTTAGATTAGCGAGACTTTGGGAAATCAAACCTTATTAAATCCTTGGCTCATGCCTGGTTGAAGATTCAACCAAAAATAAGGAACCGCAAAGTGTTGATGTCGTGATATTGATGTCATTTTGGTTATTGTGCTAAGCACGTACACCGCCCGGCTAACGCGCGTTGTCGCTGAAGCCACCCCAGTAAAGGTGTCACGCCATCAATACCGAGTTGTTCCAAGTTCAAAGTCGAATCTTCAAAAGGGACTAGTCGAAGACTTAGTCTGTTTGACATCTCTTAGGATCAGCTTAATCTATTCAAAGGATACACCCTCGAAAAGAAATCTGAGGATTTTGGCAGCGTCCGAACATCATGAGACAAGCTCGTCTCTAGTTTTAGAGTCTAGGAGGACACTGACAACGATGACCTGTGCATTTTTGCTCTTCCAATTCTTTTAATAAACTGCTGAAAGAATGTCACTGAGCTTTCATTACTTTACTGTCCGAAGATTTGGGTCATTGCATCGTCGGAGAGGTACTAAAAAGAAGAGCCAAACCTGTTTGGGAACGTCTGCCAAGGCTGTTACACCTTTGCTTCCAAGGTCATATCACCTTCCTCGTTCATCAATCCAGAATGGTAGCACAAATGGAGCTGACTGAGCTCAAGAAAGCTGTGGAGGAATTGGGTCACAAGATGGACAAACAAATGATTATGGTCCAGGGACTGGTCGGCCTCTTTACCTCTACAACCCTACAAACAGATATGGGACAAGTCAAGGAACCCTCTCAAGTCTGCCACACTTCTGTGGTTGGGATCAAGTTGTGCCCGAAGGACATGTTCAAAGACCTGGCTGAATTTCATGAGGCCAGGACCTACCCAAAGGAGGATGCTGGGTCCTTATTCACAACCATGGCCGAAGGGGAAGACATGCTTAGTGATGATTTCAGCCCCGAAGGCAAAAGAATGCACCCTGTTGATAAGGCAATGTGTTGCAACTGCAAAGCAAACAGGGGTCTTAATTTGAATTCTCAATCCGGTCGCTGGAATCAACCGAGGACTTTCTCATGTTTCGATGCACCTTTGGCCTCGATCTATGAGAGGCTCCTTGATGCTGGTTCCATCAAGCCCCTCAATCCAACTTCATTACCCAAGAAACCCTCTGCCAACTTCAAATATAACCTCTATTGCACCTACCATCAAATGCCTGGCCATTCTACCAATGCCTGGCCATTCTTCGACATGCCATTCAAGATCTCATCGATTGTGGCACCATCACAACCCCACCTCCATCAACAGCCGATGTCAATCAGGTTCAAAACACTCAAAGCTTCCGAGCCCGAACCCAACCTCGAAAGTTCTCTGTCTTCGAGGCACCTCTATCTGCAGAAATGGAGAAGCTTTTCCAATCTGGGCATCTCAAGCCTTTGACCCCGACTTCCCCACCTAAAGTCTTACCAGCCAACTACAATGCCTACCATTTCTGTGCCTTCCATCAAATGCCTGGCCACCTCACTGATAAGTGCTATCGTCTTCAACATGAGATTCAAGATCTTATTGATGATGGCACAGTTCAAGTTCCACCAAAGCCCAACATCATTTCCAACTCCTTGCCTCAACATGGGTCTGAACCTCTGGTTGGTCAGGTATCTATCACCTCCACTCAAATCACTCGAATCAACCCGAGCTCCACCATATTCAATCCTAGCCACTATATCGTCCCAACAAATTAACCCAAACCCATCGTATCCATCCTGTCTGAGCCGGAGGTTAACATGATGGCAGTAGGTTGGGCAATTGAGGTTTTCATTGCCGACATCTGGTTTGACAGTGATGAGGGGCTTACAAAGGAGAAGACTGACTGGCTGAGGTCCATTGATCAAAGGAGCATTGAGTAGGTTTGGTTGAAGAAGCTGAAGAAGCCGAAGTGCTATTGCTTGGGCCTGGCATCCGCTGGATCCTACCTCTTTTTGTGGAAGCTACGGGTAGCTTTTTAACAGTTGCATTTTCAAAATTGCGTCTAGTTTGCATTGGCGTTATGTTTGAGTCTGACACAGAGTCTTTTGCGTTTGTCTAAGTCTAGCTCTGAGTCGGAGTTCGTGCCTCTTGGCCCTCCACGTCGTAGCTTTTGTTTCAAGTTTCGAGTCTGCTATACTTGGCAAACCTCGTGGGTTTTTATGATATGCATCATTCTGCTTCTAATTACTTCACTGGCTTTTATATAAACTGTGTCGACCCTGACGACGAAGGGATAGATTTCGATGGGATCATCCCCAAGGAAATGTGTTCCCTCGCCGAAAGGGAAGACGAAAGGCATGCTCAGCCTATTAAAAGAAGAAGTAGTTTCTATAAACTTTTGAAGACAAGTATAATCTCCCGAAAGGTTCAAAGTTGGTCCAAGCACCGCCCCTAAAGGAGCATTGCGCCTGGTCAGACAGGCTCGAAGAATTCATCGACGTCTTGGCGTGGTCTCATCAAGTCACGCCTTGCGTTGATCCTGAGATAAAGAAGCATCAAACCCCCTGCTACCGGGTACCAATCCAAAAAATAGAAGCTCAAGAGGGCTCCGGGCTTCATATCATGTTCAAAAGCAACAACAGTGGCGTTCCGCCGAGTACCAATAAGAAAGTGTACAAAACGGCCAGGAGCGAGGGATTTCCAACCGAAGCACTTTTGACTCTACGTCATCAAAGCCATTCTATCCGGGGCTGCGGCCAAAGGTCTTCGACCTCGATGGCAACAAAATTAATACCTTGGTCAACCTGGATCAATTCAAAAGCTACTTTTCCCTGAGAGAAGCTTGTTGGGCTGAAAACCCCAAGGGTGGGCAGTTCCAAGCAAAAGTTAGAGCAGCCTGCTAGACCGAAAACCTATGAAGGCGGTTTAGGCAAAAGTAATAGGCAATATTCAAAGCTCGCTAGACCGAAAACCCGAATGGGCGGTACTAGGCAAAAGTTAGAGCACAAAAGGTGAGGTAAACACACGAGTGAACCCTAGCCTGAACTACGTTTTGACCTGATTCCCCAAAGTGGGATACGTAGGCAGTTTCTCATTGAGACTCAGTCACAAGCTATCAAATTAGGTCCATGGTTGATGCTTTGGTACACATCAAAGGTCGAAGAGGATTGAAGATCAAGTCAAGCTGCGATGGAGGAACCAGAAGGGGGAAATCCTTTGTCTTTCAATTTTATTGCAAACTGCTTCTTCAATTTACAGGCTAAGCATAAGTCTTAAAATATTTGAAGCATCAAAAACAGAACGAAATGCTAGAAGCCTAATGGCTCACAGTTTATTCTAAGTTCAGCGAGGTCTGGTATGAGCAGTTGCAGCCTCGGGTGCTAGCTTATAGCCATGCGTGTTTGTTCAATGTGGTGTGCGTTGATCTCAAACTTGTGCGCGCTCTTTCAATTCCAGCGGGGGTCTCCTACTGCTCTCGAATGTTGTTCCAGGGGCTTTTGCCAAATCTTGTCATACCATGCAGGTCATATGGCCTAATGTGACTGCACGGGGGTGTCGGTTTCAGTCCAGGCCTATACGAGTCATCATCTGCGTCTTATGTACATCTTCGCGGCATTTTTCTAGTTTTTCAATCAACTGTCATGTCGAGATGCTTTTCTCGATGATGTTTGTACAGGTCTTTGTACCTTTTGCACTTTCATAAGTGTCAGTTTCACCTGTCTAAGGAATGTTGTGAGTTTTGGTCGCTTAATGTCCAAAATTTCATTGTATTCTATGTGCCTAAGGGTTCGCATTGTATCCTGGGGCTCTTTCTCCCTTTTCCATTCAAGCTAGGCGAGTTTGTACATGTGCGCATGTTTGTGTGTCAATTCAGGTCACTTGTCAATGCAAATTAGATATTAGTGGCTAGAAATTGCAATTTTTACATTTACTACCTTAGCTCCTGTAATCTACAAGCTGTGAAAGTCTCATAAGCAGCAAGGGCACGTTAGCCCAAGGCCAAGCAAAGCATATCTGTCTGGCTCATCTACCCAAGCATCGAAGAAAGGGGGCATGCAGGCCCAATCTCATTGCTAAACATCAACTGGGGCACGCTTGCCCACTCAATGTCTATCTATCTAGGTGCGCATCTCAGAGGTAACTGACAGTATAGTAATAAGGCTCAATGATAGTCCTTAGGCATCGTTGTCCTCTTAGGAGCCACCCTTAGCTTGCATCTGCATTTTCAAAATTATGCATTTGTTTACACATTATTGCATATTGTATATCAAATGTTGAAAGCAGGAAAATTCTATCAAGTGTCAAAGCACGCCTGTCCAGTATCAAAGGCAGCAAGTAAATAGGATTTTGGGGATCAAGCCTGTTGCCTGGTCACTTTTGTAACTGCGGCCGGAACCTCTTCTTTGGGATGATGTAGCTGTGAGAGGGGTGTCACACGCCGCTCTCCTTATCTCGTTTTCCATGGCAACCGTCAAAGCCTGCGACCTGTACTAGCACGCGCAGGTAAATTCGGGCCTGAGGCCCAATCAGCAGTTATCACCAATCTCTCCCCAGCTGCAGTCCGCCTTGCCTCTATCCATGCTATTATCAAGGATAACCATTGCTTGTGCTTCTTGGATCAAATCAACGACAGCTGGTCCTGTCTAGTTTCTCAACGGCTTGATCTTTCAGCACACTGATCTGCCTGTCTCTTTCAACGACAGCCGATCCTGTCCAATCTTCAACGGCTTGATCATTTTGTACACTGATCTGCCCATCTCCAATTCCATGACGGTCAGCCATATCAGTCATTCAACGATGGTCAGCCATATCATCCATGACGGTCAGCCATATCAGTCATTCAACGATGGTCAGCCATATCATCCATGACGGTTAGCCATATCAGTCATTCAACGATGGTCAGCCATATCATCCATGACGGTCAGCCATATCAGTCATTCAACGATGGTCGGCCATATCATCAATGACGGTCAGCCATATCAGTCATTCAACGATGGTCAGCCATATCATCAATGACGGTCAGTCATATCAGTCATTGAACGATGGTCAGCCATATCATCCGTGACGGTCAGCCATATCAGTCATTCAACGATGGTCAGCCATATCATCCGTGACGGTCAGCCATACCAGTCATTCAACGATGGTCAGCCATATCATCAATGACGGTCAGTCATATCAGTCATTGAACGATGGTCAGCCATATCATCCGTGACGGTCAGCCATATCAGTCATTCAACGATGGTCAGCCATATCATCCGTGACGGTCAGCCATATCAGTCATTCAACGATGGTCAGCCATATCATCCGTGACGGTCAGCCATATCAGTCATTCAACGATGGTCAGCCATATCATCAATGACGGTCAGCCATATCAGTCATTCAACGGTGGTCAGCCATATCATCAAGGACGGTCAGCCATATCAGTCATTCAACGATGGTCAGCCATATCATCCATGACGGTCAGCCATATTAGTCATTCAACAATGATCAGCCATATCATCGCCGATGATCAGCCATGTCGTCTCTTTCAATCAACCAACGATGATCAGCCATGTCATCGCCGACGACCAGCCATATCGTCTATTTTCATCCATCAAAGACGATCAGCCATATCGCCCTTATTCCATTCAATCCACAACGACAATCAGAATATCGTCCAATGGTCCGTTCATTCGCAACTGATTGTTCCCCCAGGAAAGTCCGTCTTGGCCTGTCCCGAACGACAATCACCCTCAATCTAGCCGCAAGTGCATCTTCCAGCAGGCTTATTGCTTTGTCTCGGATGGTCTTTGATAAGGAAATTGGCTCTGATTCCTAACTGATGAAATTCAACCTGCTTGACACGACCTACCCGTGTTTGTTGGAATACTTTGTGCTGAGGATAGCTTGATCCCCAGCAACGACGGCCTGTCCCATCCAAATCTGCAGCGACAGCCTGTCCTGTCCAAATTCGATCAACAAGCGGCGATGCAATCGTCCACTTCTACTTCCATCCCCAGCGACGGTCCGTCCGTCCATTCAACCAATCAGGTTCTGTAAGTATGCTTGTCTACTTTACTATGCTCTGCTCTGGATTGCCTTGAGGGGTGTCTAGAATTCTTTGACGTTACTTGTACCAAGTCAATGGTGCTCCAAGTGCCGTCAAAGAGGGGCTACTGTAGACACCCCAATCTGGGCTCCCAGATTGGTCTACTTACGGTTTTTAATTCCCCGATGATGAAACGGATCAAGAACACCCTGGAATGTCGAGTGTTTGAGTTTTGAGTGTTTGCAAAACCCTTGAACCTAACCTAGCCTAAGCCGCTTCCAAAAGCCAAAAACCCTACTGACCCGCGCCAGGGCGCAATCGTCCCCCGCTAGGGCGCACCGTCGCGTGACGGTTTGACTCCATCGCGCGATGGTCAACCATCGCGCGCTGGGGTGCACCATCGCGCGCCAGACCCATTCCATGGCGCGCCAGGGCGCACCCTCGCGCAACAGACTGACTCCCTCGCGCGAGTGTCAGCCTAGGTCAAAGTCAAAGATTTGACCGTTGACCCACGCGCGACAGCTGTCACACTCGTGCGATGGTTCCATTCCATCGCGCGATGGTCCCAAACCTGTCACAGTCACCTTTATCAGTTGGGAAAACTTAGCCACGAAGTAACCCTTAGCCTGCACGTCTTTTTGGACCAGATCTACCTCCCCCTCTCCATTTATGGAAGGTGCTAACTCTATAAATACACCCCCCCCTGTTCATCTTTAGAGGGGTTCAAGATTTTCATTCACTTTGGGTTAAGAAAGAAAGGGCACAACATTTTACTCACCATTTTCACCACTCAAACAACCTCAACTCATTTCAAAGTTCAAACACTTTTCAAACCTCAAAGCCGAAGGTATAGCTTACCTTTGTTCTGCTCTCTGTTCTGATCTCTGAGGGGGGCTGGCTGGGCCAAGGCTGGTAATCAATACCAGTCCTGGCCCTAAAGCTGGCAAGGTTTCAAAAACCGTCATGGCTTGAACCAACGCGCGATGGACTCACTGTATCGCGCGACGGTCCTCTGTTGTTCGCGACAGTCCACGTGGGGATTGGTGTCTTGCTGGTTTATGTTTTGCTTTCATATAGATCACTGTTAAGCATGAAAACAACCAATTTACTGCTTTCCTTTGTTAAAAATTGCTAGCTTGCACTTCAATACTTTGTTCTGTTCTATTGGAATACCCTGGGACCTTTCTGAATATGTCTCAGAACCCAGAAACATGTAAACCAAGCACTGTCTCGGTCCGTCGCGTGCATCGACACCATCGCGCGCAATCTTGCGCCGAAGCGCACTGTCAGCGAGAGAGTGACTGCCTCGTAGCGATGGTTTGCTTCTGACCAGTGGTTGGCCTTGCATGGATAACTATGGGTAACTAGGCCTTTGGTCTCTGTTTTGTCCACACTGTTTATGGACTGTTTTGTTTATTTGTTGGGCTTTTTAGCCTTTAAACTGTATATTATAACTGCTATAAACTGCTTGGTTTGTCCTGGGTGTGCACTGGTCCTTCCAGAGCCCAGAGGGTTTGAAGATAAGAGCTGTGGGTTTAGGCTTACTGGCGCGCGCATGTCTTGAAGTAGCGTGCGCATGTTTAGTCAGCATGCATTGACTTGATCAGTGCATACTGGTTTCTTCCTATGCACGACATTCCAAGACAGGGGTTTTCCAGTATGTTTAAACTCCCACAGCAGTCTGTTTTCATCCTATACTAACTGCTCATTCATGCCATCTATCACATCTTGTGAATTGTTACAGTCTTAATCCCCGATTAACTGGTCCCCCGTCCTAACTGGCTAAAAAATGATTAAAGAAGAAGAAGAATCACAAAGTTTTCACAAAGTGCCTAAGTAGAGACCGATCTCCGGATTGGGCGAGAGGGGTGCCTTAAAACCCTTCCCCTCTCGTAACCTGGCTCCCGAACCCAGCTATGGTTATGACGGACTGGTTCCTTCACTTTTTCAAATCAAATAGCGCGGCAGGTGCTTCGAAATATGGTTCCTTGGGTGACGGACCTTCAAACCCAGGTGGCGACTCTGTGTTTTTGCGAGCGTCTGCTTCTCCGCTCGCGCTCCCTCGATCTATCGGGCCGCTTTGGTACAAAAGGAACGAAATCCTTTTTCCAAGGGCATGCTTCCCACAATACTTAACCATTTACCAGGGTACGAATACACCCAGAATTATGTCAAGTACGAATACACTTGACTGTTTGCTCGGGTACGAATACACCCAGGATGCATACGAGATTATGCACACTGTTCTCAAACACGAATACGTTTGGGAAAATTTCAAGTACGAATAAACTTGTACATGTGCGTGCCCACATAAACTTGCAACATAATCAGGGTATGAATGAACTCTAGATTACTAAGTCCAAATACGAGCACATTTGGGTAACCTAAGTACGAATATACCAAGGAAAGTCTACAAGAATGAAACGTATGGGCTGCATACGTGAACATGCAGTAGCATCTAAGTTCGAAAAAACTTGAAGATTGCTCAGGTATGAACAAACCTTGAGCACGTGCATATACAATGTTATACAAGTATGGTCAAACAGCATGCTCGGGTACGAACAAACCCTGGATACATATGAGTAAATGTACTGGTAGACAAGCTGCGAGTGCAATTAGCGCTTACACTAAGGTACGAGAAACCTGCAACAGTGTAAATGAGAATACAGCTAGATTATCGACAGGCACGATGAGGCCTAGGAAGCATACATCAAGCTGAGTACGAAGATACCTAGCACATGAAGATACTGACCACGGGACAGCCACCTGTATTAAAGAAAGGCCACGAAGGGCCAGCCAAGCATATTTAAGCCACGAGGGGCCAGGCAGAACGAAAGTATAGGCGAAGCAGGGCCACCAAAAGCATGAAATGCCACGAAGGGCCAAAAAACCAGAGTTAAAGCATTTGGAAATGTATCAGTGCCGCGCAGGGCAATACCAATGGCCACGCAGGGCCAGTCAAAACTGATTAGAAGTTCCAGTCATTATCACTACAAAGAGTGCAACTTACTCTTCATTCGTTAGGTCTTGGATGATAGGCGGAGAGGCTGGAGCAGTTGGAGAGGCTGGAGCAGCTGTAGGGACCGGATTAGTTGTGTTGTCCGCAGTAGTGCTTGATTCAGGTGGGCCACCATTGGCTTCCTTTTGGCCAAGGTTGGTCACTTCTCTAGATTCCTTCGCACGGGCATCCTGCTGCCCGGAGACGTTAGCGTTAAACTCCCTGTCTAGGCTGTCTTCCTCTTCCACAATCTCTTCCAGCTCCTCGGTAACCACCTGGATGCTCGGAAGGTCGATCTCAGTCCACAGGGTAGAAGACTCTGGGGCACCAGATTTTTTGAGGCATGCCAGCCAGCCAGCTTCAAACACTTGGTCCTGGATCCCGGGCATCTGGTTTGTGTAGCTCTCAGTGGCCACGCGGATCCCCTCATTGTAGCCCTGCTGGTAGGCAGCCTTGGCCTCGTTCTTGCTCGCCTCCAGCTCTGTGAGAGTCTGGTTCAAGCTGTCCTCAGCACCCTCCAGCTTACCCCTCAGCTCGTCCGCCATCCCACGAGCTTGATTTCTCTCCCTCTCCAGCCTAACAATTGTATTCTGCAGCTTGGCGTTCTCGTTGGCCAATCTGGCACGCTGGGGCTCAGACTGGCCAAGTTTCTGTGCCATGGCCACCATCTTCTGCATTGCCTGGAGATTTCAGACAAAAAAGCAAGCATTAGGCAAAAAGGAAGATACACGATTTACGTTAAAAAGCAGGATGTCTTTACCTTGGCACTGTGGCTCATGAATGAGCCAAGGAGGTTGTCCGGGGAGCTGGTGATCACCTTTTGCATGTCCCTAGGAAGCATGAATGCCTGGGACAATGCAAGGGCTGTACCCTCAGAGTCCACACTGTCACGGACTGTGACTGGCCGGCCGCCATGAGTGAACTGTGGAGCCCAGAGGGGTGTTGGAGGTGCAGTGAGCTGAGACGGAGGCTGTTCGACAGAGGAGGCTTCCAGCCATTGACGTTTGTCCCTATGGCTGGCTTCGATCTCCTCGGGGGAGAAGCCCGGAGGGACATCCAGTTGAGCTGGGCCGCGGCGGCCATGAGACGGTGCCGGGCTCTGGGAGCGTCCACGGCCACGAGATGTGCCGCGGCCTCTCCCACGGCCAGCCCCTGGGAGGTTGAGGAGGCTGCTAAGGTTGATCGGTTGGTCCATTTCTTGAGGAGGGGGAGATGCGGAATATCCGCTGGAGGATGTCGAGGCCTCTTCGGCAAGTTGGATTGGCTCGTTGGGCAGAGGAGGGGTCTGAGAACGCCTCTCTTCTCGTTGCTCGGGCTGTTGAGCTGGTGGATCAAGGATGATGGGAATGTTTGCTACTCGGATTCGTCGGTCGATGAATCCGGCGTATGATGCACGGTAACTGAGGAGGATCTACGCCGCTCTTGCTTGGCCAGCTAAGCACGTGCCTTGCCCGTTGAAAGCAAGAGCACGGTTGATGTCAGTCACGTGAACCTGGGGGGTGATGATGGCGTGCCCTTGGTTTATGTTTGTAGCTACAAGTACGAGAAAAATTTGCAGTCAGTAAAGCAGAAACAGGAAACGCAATACGAAACATTTCTCGTCAAAGAGTTCTACGAGAAAAAGAACTAACGTGGAGTGCCAAATCTGTGGGGTGCGTGAAAGCCGACGACTCTACCGTCCTCGTCTCTGGGCTCGAAGTTCCCCGTGACGATGAGGAAGTCGTCGTCGTCCCCTCGGGCAGAGTCAGGCAATTCAAGCACCAGCCTTTTCCTGGAGTCCCTACTCTTGAGGTAGTAGGTCAGGGCATCCTTGGTTCTGGAAATACTATACAGGTGGTGATGTCGTGCAAACCTAAGGATGTGCCTAGCATCTGGTTCAGGGCATTGATGCCCATGACAACCCTAAAGAAGTTGGCTGAAACTTGCATAGGCGACAGTCTGTAATGGGACAGGACCTGGCGGAGCAATGGTGCCAGGGGAAACCTGACACCGCCCTCAACGACGGTGACGACAGGGATGTGCAGAGTGTCATTATCGAAACACTTACGGATGGCATTTTCAGGGGCCAATGAAGTGGCCACGTTGTCTGGGATCTCGTAGCGAGATCTGAACTCGGCCATCCTTTCGGGTGTGTCATAGTGCCTACGAAATCGACCCATAACGAGAACTGTGGGTGTGGGTTTTCTAAGAAAGAGATGGGTACGAAGAAACCCTAAGGGGACTGTAGTAGTCCTAAATTGATGACGAAGGCAGAATAGAAAGGGGGAATGATAACTTACGGGGATAACGATCGAAGACCCTAGATGCAGAAAGGGTGAACCACGAGATGGTGAATAGTACTTCAATGGCGCGTATGAGCGAACTGTCTTTCTGCAGAGGGAACTTAGAGAGCAAGTGAGGTTTGAAAATGGGACGAAAACCCAAGTATACCCCAGCAAAGGGGGTGACGTATGAGAAACGTCACCCTAGACGCCGTTTAGGCGTTCCGTTCCTCAAAACGTCTGCTCGCATTGAATGTGGGCAATACAGGGCACGCCGCGTGTAAAGGCAATAGCTGGAAAAGCCTGCCCAGACCAAACGATGAGACGTTTGGCTTGGACTAATGATGAGTTTGCACCAAGTACGAGAAACAGGGTGCAGGAGCAAAGGACGAGAACCTTGCTCGGTGTTCGGAAGCTTTGCTCGTCATATTAAAAGAAGAAAATAACGAGTAAAGCTTGGGAGCCATTGTAGGGAGGTAATCTCGAACTGGTACTAAAGAGGCCCGAACATGTGGTACGTGAGGTCCCAGGTCCAAAATACCCAAGCAGGGGTATGGTCCAAAGAGCAAGGGTAGTTGTTGGACCAATTGCACGCTAAGGAGACCAATGATATGAGACATCATTGGTCCAGATAGTCTGTTCGGCAACAAGGGGGCCGAACAGGAGCAGCAGTCTGGAGGAGGTGCCTGGAGGCACTCCAGAGGGGTCCTGAAATGGTAATTCCCAGTAAGGAAAAGAGATCTAGGGAGATACCCAACGAGAATGGGACGAACGGCCAGCTTTGGGAAAAGTTCCTAAATGGTCTATAAGGTAACACGCAGTTAAGGGAACGAGAATCCCTGATATTCCGAGTTCCCTTTACGAGAAAGGAAACTTAGGGCAGCAAGATGGCTTGGACAGCAAGTAGACATGAGTCTATAAATATGAGGTAAACCTAGAGGTAAAGGTACGCAATTCCTGGTTATTGACTCATTACCTACTGAGAATTAGAGTTTCCACTAGTACGAGATACTAACTTTGGCATCGGAGGGCCTTTGCCACGAGAAGGCAAAGGTGCGCTCACCCTTGTCTGTTTTATAGGTTCAAACTCCGGCAGAGTGCTAGGGTTCCGGCGTGGAGGAGGAAGTAGCCGTTGGATCTTGGTGCTGTTCGAAGGCCTTTTCGTTTTCCTGCACTTACACCTACCGTCCCGATTCGCCTATGAATCGTACGCAATGGTGTAGCGTGGATGCAACAGCCTTCATGCCGTGCAACCAATTGCGGCCCAAAATGGCGTTATACGGGCTCGGCGAATTCACCACAATAAACTCCACATCCAACTGCACCGTGCCGGCAAAGACAGGTAGCACTATCTTGCCGAGGGGGTAGATTGGAATCCCTGTAAAGCCAACGAGAGGAGTGTCCACCGGGGACAACCGATCCTCCGAGAGGCCAAGGGCTTTGAACGCCGAGTAGTAGAGAATCTCCGCCGAGCTTCCTTGATCAACTAACACTCGGCGGACTAGCTTCCGCTGGAATGGTATCGAGAGAACCAAGGCATCGCTGTGGGGCAGGGACAGCCCTTCCAGGTCCTGCTCGGTGAACGTGATCTCCCACGTACTGCGAGCCTCCATCTTGCGTTTCAAGGACGGCTGCACCACCATCACCTCGTGTGAAGGGTGACACAGTTCTTTGTGGAGCTTCTCGGCCCGGCTTGGATCCATTGGTCCGTGGATACACTGCACCACGCCGTCCATAACTTGGGCCCTCGGCTGAATTCCTGCATTGGGTGATTTGCTCCGGTCAATCCACCGATCCATCCTCCCCTGTTGGACCAGCTCTTCCAAGTAAAGTTTAAATGGCTGGCATGCCGTTGTATAGTGTCCCTGTTCGTTATGAAACGAACAGTACACACGCTGGTTCGGCTCTCGTCCGTCAGCAGTACCTAACTTCTCTGCCGCCCCTGTTGGCCACTAGAAACCAGGAAGCCGTCCGCACTCTCGGAGTACACGGAATATAGGTTCTTTGAAATAGGTGGTGATGGCAAGGTGGTCCCGTCCATCGCTCGGCGGCTGGTCCCATGCCTTGCCGCCGCCCCTGTTTCCACCAGCTACTGCCCCGTCCTTCTTTGCCATGGCAAAGACCTGCTTCTTCACCTCTTCCAACTCTATATAGCGAGCAATGGTCTGCATGAGGTCCGACATGTCATTCGGCGGCCGAAGCATCAATTCCTTAGAGAGATCGGAATTTCTGTCCAGGCTACGTTTGAACGATGTAGCCGCCATCTTCTGATCACAACTTTCAACCATGTTGTAAACATTGTAAAAATACTCAGAGTAATCCTTCAAGGACTCTCCAACCTTCCGCCGAAGATCCGTCAAAGCTTCCACCGTCTTCGGCCGTCGGTTGCTAGCCACAAACTGGGCCGTGAACGAACGCTCCAATTCGCCGAAGCTGTTGATTGACCCAGGTTTGAGCTGCGTGTACCACAACATGGTGGTATCAGGCAGGCTCAAGGAGAACGTCCGGCACATCATTGCCTCGCTCAATCCGCAGAGTGCAGCCATAGATCTAAATTGTTGCACATGGGTCGGAGCATCCAACTTTGCATTGTACACGCTGAACTTTGGGACCTTGAAGTTGGAAGGGGGAACCTCTTCTGCTATGCCTTAGAGAAGGGCGACCCCCCCTTCTCGGTCCTGGCTACCGCATTATCTCTCAGGCTCGGCGTATTGACCACTGATGGTATGAGCGGCGTCTCTGGTTCGGCGTCCCTCGAGCGCTTATCCGAGAGCGGCACTCGGAGCCTTCATCCGTCGATGCTCGGCTCAGGAGAACTCCGTTTCTTGGATCCAGACGCTGCCTTGTGCGGTCGCACCACCTGGTAAGTAGTTCTCTCGTTGGTCCTGGTGTTCACCAAAGTGACGGTTCGTCCATCACTATTAACCTCACATCTTTTTTCGGAGAGCAGCCCCTGGCTGTCCTCCCACACCTGGGATGGTCCTTCCGAATACTTTGGCGATCGCCCTCGGGGATTACGACCGGAATGCTCCGGCAAACGACGTCTGGCACGGCGTGGTGAGTGTCCGGGCGAGCGCCGTTGAGAACGGACGGGCACCCTTCCATTGTCTTCGTTGCGCCAACCCGCAGACCTTGACTCGGCACGGTTGTCTTGGCGACCCCTGCTTCCCACGGAGCGGTGAGGGGAGATTCCTGTATTATTCCTTCGATCGCCACGCCGAGGTCTCACCATTGACGACGTTTGCCCCTGCGATCTCGTTCGAGCACTCGACGCCGTTCCACTAGCCTCCGGGTCGTGCCTCTGGCGGTAAGTGCCGCCGGACGTTTCACGCTGACTCATATCCTAGCGGTCTGACTCCTGGTGGGTGCGTCCGCCGAGCCTCGTGAAGGCAGAGGTCCTGGCAGTTTCAGCCGTCTGTGTCTGACGAGCCACGTTCCTCCTTTGGCGTCGTTCCCTGGACCTAGATGCTGGGGGGAAGTCCCTCTGCACTTGTAGCTGCTGCACCTGCGTCCTCAATCGCAGCAGTTCCTCCGCCATGCTCACCAGGAGCTCTGGAGGGGGCGGGGGAAGACCAAGGCTTGCCGCCGTGCGGTGGACCTCGTCGATGTAGAACGACGCCGTCCCCACGGGTTGGGTACTCGTCCTAGCCACGGTTGATCCCATCATTAGTGAGCCATCGGGCCCTCTGAGAGGGGAACCCGCAAGTCCTAAGTCCTTTCGCACTTGTTGAGTCGTTGGGGAAGAGTGGTTACCAAAATGGTTCTGATCGAAGTGAGCTAAACCGAGAAGTCGTCCGTCCGCTCCAGTCATCTTTAGGACGTGAGGAGGTTTGAGGGAGAAGGTAACACCACTAGATCTGAGTCAAATGGGTCCCCAGTAGAGTTGCCAATTGTGGTGCTAAGCTTTCTCCGGTCGAACCTTGGGTGGTGAGATGGCTAGGACGGCTTATCTCGGTTGGTACCTACACAGGGAAAGCACTCGTTAGTGCCCAAGCCCGGATCGTGGTGGTCCGGGATAGGCACTCTGACGATCAAGTCAGTGACAGGAGATGAGAGTATGTGAGCTTGAGTTTTTAGGGTTTGGGAATGAGAGTATTGCGTACCTTATTTCTCAGCATCACCACTCCTTTTATAGGCGGGGAAAAGTGGAGTCCAAACCATGCGGTTACACCACGCGCACGGTGATTGGTTCGCCCACTATGGCATCCAAATCCAATCCCGTAAAGTTAGGCTCGTCATGATCCCTAACGGTCCGTTCCTACCATAGTGGGATTAATGACACGTTCCCTATTCAATCGACTCCACCCCTAACTTCCCCTATAAGTCAGGGAGCGGATACGGTTCGGTGGTGCGCCGCCGAACCGGATTCCATGACCTGTATGCGGAGTAGCGGCTTTCCTAGGGATGAACATAGTTGGTTCGGTTCATCAGGTTCGGCTAACAGAGGGGCCGGCTACCCCAGCTTTTACGAGGTTCGCCGACAGGTTCGGCAAAGTATCACCGATCCAAGCAACCACGTTCCGTCGTCCATTAGGAATGAAGTAACTCCGTTCGGTGGATTCGGATCGACAGGATTGTGCCAGCCTTCGGATATCTGAACTGTAACGACCCTGATTTTTGGTCAATAAAAATTTCGCTAAAAATTTGAATTTTATTTTAATACTTGGATTTCATTTTTAACATCCAAAAATCGGTCGTTATTGACTTATAAAAATTTTTTGTTGTTATATTTGAAAATTCTTTATTTATTTTATAAATCCCTTTTAGCGATTAATAATCCGTCGTAATTAGGTTTAATGACTTAGGCGATTGGTATTCATCGCCCGGGCATTAAGGTCATTTTCTAAAGACGAGTATGCCTATTAAGACCTTGGTATAGTTACTTGGTAATTGTAGTAAAATCCTAGAGTTATATTTCTCGACTGGAAATCCTACATGGCAACCGATTAGTTAGCAACCCTAACTACTGTTTGGCTTAGTTACTTTTTCCTAACCTAGAGCGTTGCATCGATGACAAAGTGGTTAGCAGAAAATTTTTGGCCTTTGCCTTGACCGTTGACTTGACAGCTTTCGCTTTGGCTTAGCTAGGCTGCCTTGGCGTCGGGTCACTGACGGGCCTGCCTTGCCTTAGCGTCGGGTCGCTGTCGGGCCTACCTCGCCTAGACGCCGGGTCACTATCAAGACTACCTCGCCTAAGCATCGGCTCGCTGTCGGGCCAGCCTTACCTTGGCGTCGGCTCGCTGTCGGGCCTGCCTTACCTTAGCGTCGGGTCGCGCCTTGCTTTTACCTTGCCGTTGCTGGGCTGCTTTGCTCTGGCCTTGCCTTGGCTACGCCTTGGCCACCGCTTTGCTAGCGGGCTGCCTTGGCCACTGCTTGGCTAACGGGCCACCTTGGCCACCGCTTGGCCACTGCTTGGCTAGCGGGCCGCCTTGGCCACCATTTTGTTAACGGGCCGCCTTGGCCACTGCTTGGCCACCGGGCTGCCTTGGCCACCACTTGGCCACCGCTTTGCTAGCGGGCTGCCTTGGCCACCGCTTGGCCACCGCTTTGCTAGCGGGCTGCCTTGGCCACTGCTTGGCCACCGGGCTGCCTTGGCCACCGCTTTGCTAGCGGGCTGCCTTGGCCACCGCTTTGCTAGCGGGCTGCCTTGGCCACACTCACGCCTTGCCTTGGCGTTTGGCACCGTCGGGCTTTAATATTCCGTTATTAGGCGATTTCCTACTAAATAAAACCAAAATACCACTCGAGCAATGAAAGCCTAGATTAAGTATCGTTAGTCTTTAACCAATTAGTTAGATTTTCCTAATAGACTGTTAACCTAGTCACTTGGATCCCAAATCTAATTAGGTTACCCTAACCCTAGATGGACCATTTTACCTTTTTTGTCTTTATCCATTGGACAATAAAAGCTAGGGTAATATTTATCTGTTGGACGATAGATGCTAGGGTAATCTTTATCCATTGGACGATAAAAGCTAGGGTAATATTTATCCGTTGGACGATAGATGCTAGGGTAATCTTTATCCATTGGACGATAAAAGCTAGGGTAATATTTATCCGTTGGACAATAGCGTTAGGGTTTCCTTTACCCATTGGTCAATAGGTAAACCTTGGTTAATCTCCTAAGTACGAGATTAGATTAGCTTAGTGCTTAATTTCAAGTATTAGACTTTCTAGCATTACCCGTTGGATAATAACCACTAGGAGATTTATTAACCATTGGACGATAAGTTCTAGGGAAATCCTTAACCATTGGTTATTAACCGCTAGGGGAACTATTATCCATTGGATAATAGTTTTACTTGCCAACCAAGTACTAAGTTTATTAGAATACTAGATTTGGCCGTGTGTGTAATGGATTAAAATAGAATTTAGGACTTGGTACTTGAAAGTAGTAGATTAGTTTAATAGATATTGGATTTTGGTATATCTAGACTAGATATTGTAGTACTTGTTTGTATATATTGTATGTGTACTTGTGTGTGTGTATATATATATATATATATATATATATAGGTATATATATTTTATTGTAAGTAACACATGTGTATTGTGTTATTTTAATTAGAAAATCTTGTAAAGTACTTTAATTCTTTTATCCATTGGATAAAGAAGGTTAGAAATTATTACCCCTTGGATAATAGCTATACTTGCCAATCAAGTATTAGGGTTAATATAATAATAAGATCTTCCATGTGTGTCAATTGAATAAACTAGAATTAATACATTAGGTTAATATTATAAGGACTTGTACTTTGAAAGCATTAGAATAGTTAATTAGATATAGGATTTGGCAATATCTATCCTAGATTGTGTGGTACATGTGTATATATATATTTATATGTACTTGTATGCATATATATATAAAATATTGTATATAGCATGTGTGTATTGTAATATTATATTTATAAAATCTAAATTACTTGGAAACTTGGATTTTATTAAAGACCCATAGTACATATATATATATTAGTATATATATACATCTTCCATGCAAGTACAAGTGGGAGAGAGAGAAAGAGAGAGGGAGAGAGAGAGTTTGCCGAGAGAGAGAGAGGAGAGAGATCCGAGAGAGAGAGGAGGAGAGAGAGAGAGAGAAAGAAAGAGAGGGAGAGAAATGTACCTTTGATCTCTTGTACTTCCATTGACCTTTGCTTGATTTCTTGGAGATTTCTTCCTAGCAAATCTATGTACCAAATTGTCCTAAATACATTTTCTACTAGGGTAAATCTTGTACAAACCTTAGCAAGCCTAAATCTTCACTCTTCCAATCACCAACTTTGTCCTTCTATATCTTATATATATATATATATATATATATATAGTTATATTTATATATATATGAAGTACTTTGTACCGAGGAGAGAGAGAGAGAGAGAGAGAGGCCGAGAGAGAGATGGGAGAGAGAGAGAGAGAGATTCGGATGGGAGAGGGAGAGAGAGTGATGTTTGTGATAGTGTGATCTCACCCTTGTCCTATTTTTGATATGCCTTCAAGTGAAAGCATGGCCAAGGACAAATCAAATCTAGTCCTTCTTGTACAAACCCTAATTTTATACTTAAATCAAATCCCATTTTCTTGCCTAGTCTTCCATAATCCAATCCAAAGGACACATCCTAGCCTTGCAAGCCTAGTTTTTAGGTTGTTTCTTGCAAGGAAGCAAGATTGCTTGGAATAAAGAAATGAAATATAGGAGAGAGAGAGAGATTTCGGCCAAGGAGAGAGAAAGGGAGAGTTTGCCTATAAATACCAAGCCATTCCTTCATTTGGACTCACACCTCTCCATTCTCCAACTTCTTTCTTGAAAGCATAACTTGTTCTTGATGTTCTTGGCTTGTTCTTGAGTTTTCTTTCCATTGCCGCCACTAAACCACCACTCGACCACCACCTCAATCCAAAAGTAGTAGTAGTTTAGGTTACGATCTAGTTTCGAAAGAAATCATTCTCTTTCGAAGCTTTTTGAAGCTTACTGTAAGCCGTTACTCCGTTCGTTTGCCGACTTTCTTTCCTTCGTACTCTTTTCTACCGCCAAGAAGAACGGTAGTGTACCCTTACACTCTAATCCTAAGTATACGTGATTTTATGTTATTGTAGAGTTCTTCGAACCTACTTTCTCTAAGTATATAGTAGTGGATGAGCATGATATTGTAGTTAATCCTTAACTACTTTCTCCAAGTATATGTAGTACTTGTATTATTGTTTGCATGATCTTATTCTTCGAACCATTTTCCCTAAAAAGTAAAGTTAGTTGTGGTATTTAGCTTGTAGAGCTTTCTTGTTTAAAGTACGCAGTTACTTTGATCTTATGGCTACTTGATTGCTTGATTGCCTAATTGCTACGTGTTTGTATGAACTCGTCAATAAACATATGTTGTCTTGAAAAGAGGATTAAACGTTTTCGCTTAAAGATAAAGTGTTGTTTCAAAACCAAGTATTTGTATTTTGACCTTTCAAAGGATATAAGCTTGATGGCATGTTGATTGCTTTACTTGCGGAATGAACAAGCATGACTAAATAGAGTTGGATGATCTTGCTAGTTTAGTTTCAAGATTTCTTTGAATGAGTAGTACTTGTTGCGAAGTCCCGCCGCGGAGTCTACGCATGATTACGAGACACGAAAATCGAGAAAGTAGAAACATGTCACCTAGGGTGTGGATAAAGGAAATAATTGGACTTGGTAAAAAGGATTTTTGAAACTACATAATGGCCGGACTTGGTAGCCTTATGTGAGTTGTGAAAACCCGCAAGGTGGCCGGACTTGGTAGCCCTTTGTGTGGACTTGCGAAAACCACAATGAGGCCGAACTTGGTAGCCCATTGTGTAGATTGCTAACGGAGCCGGATGTGGTAGCTTCATTGGTAATTGAGCTTGGTTATCCGCGCAGAGGAGCCAATGCAAGATTTGATAACGTGGCTGGACTTGGTAGCCCGTTGGTAACAAAGAATGAGAAATGCTTTTCGAAATGTTGATTTGGAAATGAAAAGTGAAATGGTGACACGGTCTACGAAATGCTGCGTAGGAGAAACTCTGATGACACGGATACTTACGCCGATTGAGTATTGAATGTGCATGTGTTATTGTACATCTCTAAATGTGAAGTTATTGAATGCACATGTGTTAGTTTGGTTATTATCATGTATCTATGACCTGCTACGTGTAAGTTATGGGTTAGCGGGTATGGGATTGTTCTGCTGAGCTTTCGTAGCTCATGGTGTTACCTTTGGTGACCCTGACATATTATACTGGGGGCGACGCTGGTATAATGTGTCAGACTTTGTAGATGATCAAGATGGACAGTACACCTTGGAGGCTTTTGGAGCCGAGGAGCTGGCTAGGATGGAGGAGAATGCGGAGCTGTAGTTAGGAACCCTATATCCCTCCTTGTATAAATATTGGACCCCAATGGGAGTTATGATGTAATAAAGAGCCAGACTCTCTTTTAATGTTCAATAAAATGTTTATTTAACGTACCCAAAATTCGGGGTGTTTCATGAACTACGCCACCCAGGAGCCCATATGGTCCGGTACGGACTTGATGAAGTGCATTGACATGACCCACTCACCGAGCAACGCCCTCCACACCTCCCGAAGTCAGCCATCAATCCGGCAATCAAACCCCGAAGTCTCAAACCCTAACCCTAGGGTTTCTCAAAGAAACAATCAGTCAATCCTGATCAAAACCGAAGCAATCAAGCTACTGAAGGATCAAGGTGGTGAGGCCCAGGGGCCTCTGGTTCGATTTATTTATCGTTTTTATACTTAATCGTAGTGTTTTGGTAATCTGCTAACTTTTCTGTAAGGTGTGAGGAAGAACATCGACTGGGGCTTTGATCCCTCGGCCGATACATCTAAACTAGGAAGCCGTGACATCAATTCACCGGCCGCGGGATCCATCCCATGGGATAGCTTTGTTTGCTTTCTGCCTTCTGATGCATGATTTACTTATCGTCTCGGCTCACCTTATTTACTGTTTAAAGGCATATGTTTAGAATTAAATAAAGCATCTATATGTCTTATGGTGACTGATTATGGGCTAGCCTCACGGCTAGGCAGAGAGGGGTGCCTAACACCTTCTCCTTACTATACATTTGGCTTTCGTATCCAAAATCTCTATCTGTTTTCCTAGTTTCAATAAACTGGGTGGCGACTCTATTTTGATGATAACCGCTATCATGTGGCGATGTTCCTAGCCATGGGAATGTCCATGATCTTGGTTTATGAAGCAAGAAACCAAACGAGCAAACAAACGATGATTAAACTGTATGGCGATGCCCCGTTTGGGAGGTGTCTACAGTTTTCTGGTGACTCTGCTGGGGACATGAGAGCCATAACTAGAAAGTTTAACATAAGACTAATACATGCCTTATTTAATTCATTTATCATGTGCATCAAGCAGGCAAGCCTCGATGAGTTCACCTAATACACCGGCATGACACGGGCTATGTTAGGGGTTCTAGCAAACTCCACAGTCACTTGTACCTATTGGTATATCAAAAAGGGAATCACCCAATCACCGCCTATAATGGGCTGGTGAAAGGACCGGTGCCCTTTGACAACGGAGCAGCTTGAGACTACCAAAACCTTACATATGTTAGAAAGCCATAGAACCTATCAAACTAAGACAAGAACCTACAGGCTAGGGACCTGTTTGCATCTACTTGCAATAGTTCTTCCTCACACCTATTGTATATATGTATGTTGTAAAGTCTTCTTTTGCAAGTTAAGCCTTAGGGGCCTTTCTAAACCAAATCTAACTAAAGCAAAACTTTTTCAGGAAAATGCCCACCTCACCTCATTGTTCATGATCGATTCGCACTTTCAAATTGTCACCAAGCTGTCTGGTCTGTGTAAAGACCCTGATTTTTGGTCAATAAAAATTTCGCTAAAATTTGAATTTTAGTTCAATACTTGGATTTCATTTTTTTAACATCCAAAAATCGGTCGTTATCGACTTATAAAATTTTATCATTTTATTTGAAAATTCTTTATTATTTTATAAATCCCTTTTTGCGATTAATAATCCGTCATAATTAGGTTTATGACTTAGGAGATTGGAATTCATCGTCCGGGCATTAAGGTCATTTTCTAGTAGACGAGCATGCCTATTTAGACCTTGGTATAGTTACTTGGTAATTGTAGTAAAAATCCTAGAATTTATTTTCTCGGCTGGAAATCCTACATGGCAACTGCCTTGCCGTCGGCTTCTTTGTCGGGCTGCCTTGCCTTGGCGTCGGCTCATTGTCGGACCGCCTTGCCTTGGCGTCGGGTCATTGTCGGCCTGCCTCGCCTAAGCGTCGGGTCATTGTCAAGCCTGCCTCGCCCTGCCATCGGGTTCTGCCTTGGCATCGAGTCACGCCTTGCTTTTGCCTTGGCCACCGCCTTGCTTGTGGACTGCCTTGGCCATGCTCACGCCGCCTCGGCCGTCGCCTTGCTTGCAGGCCGCCTTGGCCACTGTTTGGCCACCGGGCTGCTTTGGCCGCCGCTTGGCCGCTGCTTGGCCACCAGGCTGCCTTGGCCATGCTCACGCCGCCTTGGCCGCCGCCTTGCTTGTGGGCTGCCTTGGCCATGCTCACGCCGCCTCGGCCGTCGCCTTGCTTGCAGGCCGCCTTGGCCGCTTGCCAGCTGGGGGCTACCTTGGCATTGTTTGGCCACGCTGGCGCAGCCGCTATGTAGCCGCTGTCGCTGCCGTGGCCTTGTTTGTGCCACCGGTCGCTTTGGCGCCAACAGCTGACCATCCGGCGACCTTGGCCTTGTTTGACCGCTTTGGCCAGCGGCCGCTGTGCCGCCTTAGCCTTGTTTGTACCGGGTCGCTTTGGCCAGCCGCTTGGCCAGCCTTTGTTTGCACTTTGGCCACCGCTTGGCCACCGCCTCGCCACTAGGCTGCCTTGGCCACGCTCACGCCTTGTCTTGGCATTTGACCTAGGGTAATATTTATCCGTGGGACGATAGATGGTAGGGGTAATCTTTACCCATTGGTCAATAGGTAAACCTTGGTTAATCTTCCTAAGTATGAGATTAGATTGGTTTAGTGCTTAATTGCAAAGTATTATACTTTTGGGTATTAACCGTTGGATAATAACCGTTAGGAGTTTTATTAACCATTGGACGATAGACTAGAATCCTAGCCATTATTACCCATTGGTTATTAACCATTAGAGAAACTATTATCCATTGGATAATAGTTAGTCTTGACAATCATGTACTTGTTTGATTTAAATATTGGACTTGGCCATGTGTGTACTTAATTAAAATACAATTTGTACATTAGTTTAGTATTAATATACATAGTACTTTGAAAGTAGTAGAATAATTTAATAGATATTGGCATGTGGTATAGCTAGCCTAGATTGAGTAGTACTTGGCTTGTATATTATATATATGTACTTGTATGTATATATATATATAAGTTATATATATATAATATTGTATATGACATATGTGTATTACAATATTATAATAAGAAAATCTACACTTGGTTTAAAATACAGTATTTCAAAAGACCCAAAGTACATGTACATATAATAGTATATTGTATCTCTTTCTTGGTACAAACAAGTGGGAGAGAGAGAGAGAGAGAGAGGGAGAGAGAGAGAGTTAGCCGAGAGAGGGAGGAGAGAGATCCGAGAGAGGGAGAAGGAGGGAGAGAGAGAAAGAGAAGGAAAGAGAGGGAGAGATTGTACCTTAGATTTTCCTTGGACTTTCTTTGACCTTTGCTTGATTTCTTGGTAGTCTTCCTCCTACAAAATCTATGACCTAAATGTCCTAAATACATTTTTTAATTGGGTGAAACTTGTACAAACCCTAGCTTGCCAAATCCTTACTCTTCCAATCCACCAAATTTTGTCCTTACATATATATATGGATATATGGTTATCGATATATATATGTACATAGTACAATGTACCAAGAGGAGAGAGAGAGAGAGAGGCCGGATTGAGGGAGAGAGAGGGAGTGTGATGTATGTGACTTGTGTACTTCCATCCTAGCCTAGATCACATTGCATCATCCAAGGTACAACCAAATCTAACCTTGCTTGTTCTTTCACTCCAAAGGACTACCAAATCCAATATTCTAACCTTTCAAAGGACTTGATTGGACTAAAACCCTAATAGAATAGCATTTACCTTGTCCTTGGTTGGAAGAAAGAACAAGGAAGACCTTTGGATAGTCTTTCAAGGCATGACATCACTTGGATAAAAGCTTTATCCAATGGATAAAGGGGGGAGAGGGCAGCCGGCCATGAGAGGGAGAGAGAGCCATCCAATTGCCTATAAATAGGCCTCACACTTCTCATTCAACTCACACCATTCCAATCTCCAACTTCTCTCTCTAGAAAGCTTAGTGTTCTTGTTGTTCTTGAGTAGTTCTAGCTTGTTCTTGAACTTTCTTTCCACCTCCGCCACTAAACCACCATACGACCACCACCTCGATCCTAAAGTAGTAGTAATATAAGTCACGACCTAGTTTCGAGAGAAACCTTTCTCTTTCGAAGCTATCGGAAGCTTATCGTAAGCCGTTACTCCGTCCGTCCGCCGACTTTCTTTCCGTCGATCCTTTTGTAGTCCTTTTCTACCGCCAAGAAGAAAGGTAGTGTAATCAACCCTTAATCCTAAGTATATGTTAGACACTACTCCTTGTCTTAGTTTTAACCCTAGCTAAGTCGTTATAATGAAAGCATGATAATGATAGTTTATTTCTTAAAACGTTGGATGCATGATAGTTAGTGAACTTAATATTGCTATTGGATGATTAAGCATGATTAGAATCGACTTAAGATATAACTTCGTGTAGAAGTAATCGCATGTTGATCTTTTAACTTAACTATAAGCTTATATTCCATTGCTTGTATTACTTGTGGTATTATAACAAAGCATATGGTGGATTACCACCCCAAGGGCGTCCGCACATGTGGTGTTATGCTTTAAGTAATGGTTATGGACATCCTATGTACTTGCTTGGATTATACTTACCTTAATGTAGAGCCTAACGATTATTTCAACTCCCACCTTGGGACCATCCCGATGATGATACGGATTCGATGATTGCTGATTGCTCTTTGATGAAACCCATGGACTCATGGTACGAACTTTGAGCCACTTAGAGGAGCCAATCCAGAGCCAAATAGCCTTTCAGACAGAAATATAGTGTGTTAGGAAAATCCATCGACCGGCCGCAACATTGATTTCACGGTCTTAACATCCATTCCTCACCCGAGCAACCTGTTGCACCCAAAATCTCCCTGAGAGATCGAAGCGTCGGCCGCCAGATCAATGGCTCGGCCGCTACATCCATTTCTAGGCCGTGACATCCTTTCCTCGGCCGCTAGATCGGCCTTTTTCCAGACTCTCGAACCTTCTGTCGGTTGATCGATCCACCGCCTCTCCGATGCGTTCGGGCTATGTTCAGGGATTACGTTGAAGAGTTCAAGTTACAACGCAAATGCAATTGTAACCCCGTGATTTGATTGGACGAAGTGTGTCATCCCTTTGCCAATATAAAGAGGCCTTTGGCCTCCGAAAATACACACCAAAATACAACGAAAATCCTCAAATCTATACACATTCAAGCCACGAAATTCTGGCTATACACTCCCAAAAACCCTCTCTGCAAAAGCTCCAACCTTCCATAGGCGGCCATCAATCAGGCGATCCAACCCCGGAGTTCAAACCCTAGCCCTAGGGTTTCGTCCAAGAAGCAATCAATCAGTCAATCGCCATCGATCCAAAGCAATCAAGCAACTGAGGGATCAAGGTGGTGAGGCCCAACGGCCTCTGGTTTGGTTTCTTTTACGTTTAATTTACTAATCGTAGCCTTCTGATAGTCTGTTAAACTTTTCTGTCGGTGTGAGGAAGAACACCAGCCGGGCTCGATGCCTCGGCCGGTACATTGATATCGATCTGCCCCTCGGCCGCGACATCCATTCGCCGGCCGAGTGATCGATTTGCTGGCATAGTTTTGATTTGTTTTCTGCTTTCTGAAGCATGATTTATTTATAGTCCTGGCTCACTTATTGACTGTTTAAGGCATAAAAACAGACTACGTGTATAGATTAGATAAAGCATCTACATGTCTTACGTTGAATGATTATGGGCTAGCCTTGCGGCTAGGCAGAGAGGGGTGCCTAACACCTTCCCCTTGCTGTACTTTTGGCTTCCGTATCCAGAATCTCTATCTATTTTCCTAGCTTTAACAAACTAGGTGGCGACTCTGTTTTGATGATAACCGCTATCGTGTGGTGATACCTCTAGCCATGGAAGTATCCACGATCTTGGTTTATGAAGCGAGCAACCAATCGAGCAAACGCAGTGATGATACAACTGTATGGTGATGCCCCGTCTGGGAGGTGTCTACACTTAAGTATGCGTAGTAAATTTCTAAACATGAGTTAAATGGTTAAGGTATCAAAGCTAGTTAGCAAAACTTGTTTTACTAAAGTACTAAAGAAGAATGAGCATGTCAAATAATGAATTTCTACGTCAATAACCATATGTTGTTTTGAAAATCCCACAAAGGAAGAAAGAACGGATTTTTCGTAATATATTATTGTCTTGAGGATGTTTATGAACATGTATGTATATTTGTTTACATTACTTGTTGCTGATAAAACATAAGTGGCTTTAAGTAATAATTTGAGTACGATTAGGTAATATAGAGTTGGATGATCTTGCTAGTTTAGTTTCAAGATTACTTTAAAATGATTAGTCCCGCCGCGGAGTCTATGCATGATTACGAGACACGAGAACCGAAAAGTAGAAACATGACACTTAAGAAGTGGTTGATATGGATAAAAAGAATTTTTGAGACTACATAATGGCCGGACTTGGTAGCCTTATGTGAGTTGTGAAAACCCGCAAGGTGGCCGGACTTGGTAGCCCTTTGTGCAGACTTGCGAAAACCGCAATGAGGCCGGACTTGGTAGCCCATTGTGTAGATTGCTAATGGAGCCGGACGTGGTAGCTTCATTGGTAATTGGGCTTGGTTATCCGCGGAGAGGAGCCAATGCAAGATTTTGTAACGTGGCCAGACTTGGTAGCCCGTTGAATGAGAAATGATTTTTGAAATGAAATGGTGACACAATACGATGAGTCGCGTAGGAGAAACCAAGAAAGGCATGACACCAACGTAAGCATGATAGTGAATGCGGATGTATCATTGTTAATTATGTTGTTTAATGAGTATGGGTAATTATTTATATGACTCTTGTTGTAAGTTATGGGTTAGCGGGTTGGATTATTCTATTGAGCTTTTGTAGCTCACGGTGTTACCTTTTTTGGTGACCCTGACATATTATACTGGGGGCGACGCCGGTATAATGTGTCAGATTTCATAGATGAGCAGCAGGAATAGTACACCTTAGAGACCTTTGGAGCCGAGGAGCTTGCAAGGATGGAGGAAGAGGCGGAGCAGTAGTTAACCTTAGATTATCCCCTCTTTTGAATAAAAGTACTCTTGTGAGACTTATGTTGTAATAATGAGCTAGACTCTCCTTAATTTATTCAATAAAAATGTTTATTTAACGTACCCAAAATTCGGGGCGTTACAACTTGGTATCAGAGCTTTAGGTTCAAAACCTCGGCCATGGGTAGAATGGGTAGCCTTTAAGATTAGTTTTAAGATAAGTTGACCGTTGCACAAACGTGACTTGATTTTTAAGTTTACCGTCCCAAATTGGGTGGAATTCTGACAAAACAATGTTCGGATTGGAGTAAGGCAGTACCGCCGAACTGGGAATTCCCGAACAATTGGATGATGACTTGAATCAAGAATCGAATGTGGAACGTAGTTAATTCCAAGTTTTCTTTAGTGTTGATTGAACCCTTGTCTTTAAACCGTTACTAATTGAAGTTAAAACTTCTTCTTGTAGATGGATCACCTAGCCAACCTGATAGTTGGAGCTCACCAACTCGAGGTCACCCTAGAAACTATGACCATCCGATTGACGGAGAAGCCCGACTACATTGTCATGATACTCGCAGAAATCCGTGATTTCAAAAGAGTACAGCATCATACCCCTACCCATGTGGAAGACGACCCTTGGTTTCTTGTAATGTTCCCAATCCTGTGTCCTTCCATGTATTCTTTGGAGCCCTACCCCTGATGGAAAACTTTACGTGTGGTGAAGAAGAAACCGGGGACGAGAAGGTTGCTCATGAGGTGACTAAGGAAGGAGAAGCTAGTGAGAGTAAGGATGAGCCCGAGGAGGACGGAGTTCTAGCCTGACCTTGAAGCCAAGAATACTATCTAGGAGTCCCTAAATAAACCTAGCAATAGTTGTAATCCTTTGGGATGCAGGATCTTTTAAACTAGGATCACTGTTGGTGGGCCTGTTGATGTAAAATAAGAAAATGTAGGACTCTTGATGTATTAAGCTTAAAGCTACTATAAACCACCTATGATGTACTTGTTTTCCCTAAGTAATGAAATCATGCATTTCTTTTATACGTGTTCATTTTTTTTTTATGTGTGTACATGTGTCTTTACGAGACTACCCTTTCCCACCGATAAGTCTAACACATAATCTTCTTATTGTAGATATGGCTAGCTGTACCCCTGCTACACCATTCCCTTTGTGGACCTACTTACGTACAAGGCTCTGCTTGCACCCGAGAGTTACATCCCTATACCCCACTTGGGTATATTTGACCCTGCCACTGGCGAGCACACCTTCGAGGTTATTCTCGTGTCACCTTTAGCTGAGACCATGGACGTGGAGACCCTACGTTTATCACTTAGTGACACTGTTGAGGATGCCCGACAACGAGGGGAGTATTGGCTCGAGAAGAGGGAGAAGGAATGGAAGGAGGAGTTACGAGTGTATTTTGGACTTACTCCACCGCAGTAGTAGAGTCGTAGTTTTAAAATAAGGTCCCGAGAGTTGTAGTCGCACTTGTGTGGGTACAAACTTCGACCATATATTAAGATTATGTAGGATCTTTCCACTTGTATTAGGAAGAATCGTGTCATTTGCTTTGTAATAGAATTCTATGCTTACGATTGTATCTCTCTTTTATCTATAAAAAGCTTGTTTCTTTCAAAAGAATACTGCTGCGTACTATTCTTTAGTAAATGAAACCCTTATTACAAAGGACAATTATTTTAGTTGACGCAAGTTCCTAAAGGATAGTGATTTTCTTTGATTACGAATATTGTAACCCTCTGCCGATAGACATCTCATTTTTTTTTTAGAACCATTTTTGGATAGATTTTCCAGGAGAGCGACAAGTGTTAGCCAAAGCCGAGGGGGACCCGGCCTTCACCCACCGGCCATAACCGCAAGGGGGGCCCCGGCAACCACCCCCCAACCCTTCAAAATTTCAAACTTCAAATTTCAACCTCCAATTTTAAAAATTCAAAACTCAATCATTTCCCTCCTCCACTCACCCTCACCCGGCCTATATGTACCCCACCACCACTTCCCATTTCCTTATCCTTTTCTCTTCATCTCTCTTACCATCTCCTCCCCCCAAACCGAACCATGGCCACCCGACGACGAGGATTTCCGGAAGATGCCGCGTTCCGAGAAATCGAGCGAACCGAGCTCACCCTAACGACCCAAGCACTACGGTTGCAACCCTTCATCTTCCTCCTGTTCTGTGTCGTGCTGACAATGGGCATGCCGCGGTGGTTCGGTAGGAACAACCGCCTTCGCACCTTCTGGTGCTGTGTTCTCACTGTGACCATCGCACTCGAAGTATTCGTAAGGGAATACGAACGTCGTTTGATCCAAGCCTTCAATGATAGGTGGTAGGACGAGGCACGTCAATGGCACCATAGCCATTACTATCTACTTTTCCTTGCTTTTTCTTGTACCTAATGATGCCTTTAGGCATGTAGTGTGTTGATCTTATGTTATCTTAAGAAATTTATTTGCTTGCCTGCAACAATTTGTCATATTCATTATACACTTGCACCCGAAATAAAACCCCTAAGATCGAGTAAGACAGTATCATCACCATTTCAGGAAAGTTAGCCGTTAGTCTAAGTGTGCAATGAGTGCGGACTAGAAATAGCCAACCTGCGCCTAACCTGCGACTTAAGTGTGTCTTGCTCCTTTTAAGGGGGATAGACTACTATTCCGATGCCGGTATAGCGACTAAACCTAATCTGTAGACATGCACCAATTTCGAGGACGAAATTATTTTAAGTGGGATAGGTTGTAACGACCCTGATTTTTGGTCAATAAAAATTTCGCTAAAATTTGAATTTTAGTTTAATACTTGGATTTCATTTTTTTAACATCCAAAAATCGGTCGTTATCGACTTATAAAATTTTATCATTTTATTTGAAAATTCTTTATTATTTTATAAATCCCTTTTTGCGATTAATAATCCGTCATAATTAGGTTTATGACTTAGGAGATTGGAATTCATCGTCCGGGCATTAAGGTCATTTTCTAGTAGACGAGCATGCCTATTTAGACCTTGGTATAGTTACTTGGTAATTGTAGTAAAAATCCTAGAATTTATTTTCTCGGGTCTACTTTGCTGGACCTGCCTTGCCTTGGCGTCGGCTTGTAGCGCCTGCCTTGGCGTCGGCTCATTGTCGACCCCGCCTTGCCTTGGCGTCGGGTCGCTGTCGGGCCTGCCTCGCCTAAGCGTCGGGTCCCTGTCGCGCCTGCCTTGCCTTGCCGCCATCAGGCTCTGCCTTGGCATCCAGTCACGCCTTGCTTTTGCCTTGCCATTGCTGCTTGTGGGTGCCTTGGCCATGCTCACGCCGCCTCGGCCGTCGCCTTGCTTGCAGCCGCTGGCTGGCCACCGGTCGCTGGCCACCGCTTTGCTAGCGGGCTGGCTTGGCCATGCTCACGCCGCCTTGCCATGCTCTGCTAGCGGGTCGCCTTGGCCATGCTCACGCCTCGGCCGTCGCCTTGCTTGCGCCGCCTTGGCCCTGGAGCTACCTTGGCCGTTTGGCCAGTGCTTTGGCGCCGCTGGCCAGCGCTTGCCACCGGCCGTGTATGTTTGTGCCGGTGCTTTGGCCGCTACACCGCCACCGGCTGCCAGCCCTTTGTTGTGCCAGGGCTTTGGTCGCCGCAGCATTACCAGTGCCTTGGCCTTGTTGTACCGGATCGCTTTGCCACCGCTTGGCCACCGCCGTGCCACAGGCTGCTTTGGCCACGCTCACGCCTTGTCTTGGCGTTTGACCTAGGGTAATATTTATCCGTTGGACGATAGATGCTAGGGTAATCTTTACCCATTGGTCAATAGGTAAACCTTGGTTAATCTTCCTAAGTACGAGATTAGATTGGTTTAGTGCTTAATTGCAAAGTATTATACTTTTGGGTATTAACCGTTGGATAATAACCGTTAGGAGTTTTATTAACCATTGGACGATAGACTAGAATCCTAGCCATTATTACCCATTGGTTATTAACCATTAGAGAAACTATTATCCATTGGATAATAGTTTGTCTTGACAATCATGTACTTGTTTGATTTAAATATTGGACTTGGCCATGTGTGTACTTTATAAAAATACAATTTGTACGTTAGGTTAGTATTAATATACATAGTACTTTGAAAGTAGTAGAATAATTTAATAGATATTGGCATGTGGTATAGCTAGCCTAGACTGAGTAGTACTTGGCTTGTATATTATATATATGTACTTGTATGTATATATATATAAGTTATATATATATAATATTGTATATGACATATGTGTATTACAATATTATAATAAGAAAATCTACACTTGGTTTAAAATACAATATTTCAAAAGACCCAAAGTACATGTACATATAATAGTATATTGTATCTCTTTCTTGGTACAAACAAGTGGGAGAGAGAGAGAGAGAGAGAGAGAGAGAGAGAGTTAACCGAGAAAGGGAGGAGAGAGATCCGAGAGAGGGAGAAGGAGGGAGAGAGAGAAAGAGAAGGGAAGAGAGGGAGAGATTGTACCTTAGATTTTCCTTGGACTTTCTTTGACCTTTGCTTGATTTCTTGGTAGTCTTCCTCCTACAAAATCTATGACCTAAATGTCCTAAATACATTTTTTTAATTGGGTGAAACTTGTACAAACCCTAGCTTGCCAAATCCTTACTCTTCCAATCCACCAAATTTTGTCCTTATATATATATATGTATATATGGTTATCTATATATATATATGTACATAGTACAATGTACCAAGAGGAGAGAGAGAGAGAGAGAGAGCCGAGAGAAATTGAGGGAGAGAGAGAGAGGCCGGATTGAGGGAGAGAGAGGGAGTGTGATGTATGTGACTTGTGTACTTCCATCCTAGCCTAGATCACATTGCATCATCCAAGGTACAACCAAATCTAACCTTGCTTGTGCTTTCACTCCAAAGGACTACCAAATCCAATATTCTAACCTTTCAAAGGACTTGATTGGACTAAAACCCTAATAGAATAGCATTTACCTTGTCCTTGGTTGGAAGAAAGAACAAGGAAGACCTTTGGATAGTCTTTCAAGGCATGACATCACTTGGATAAAAGCTTTATCCAATGGATAAAGGGGGGAGAGGGCAGCCGGCCATGAGAGGGAGAGAGAGCCATCCAATTGCCTATAAATAGGCCTCACACTTCTCATTCAACTCACACCATTCCAATCTCCAACTTCTCTCTCTAGAAAGCTTAGTGTTCTTGCTGTTCTTGAGTAGTTCTAGCTTGTTCTTGAACTTTCTTTCCACCTCCGCCACTAAACCACCATACGACCACCGCCTCGATCCTAAAGTAGTAGTAATATAAGTCACGATCTAGTTTCGAGAGAAACCTTTCTCTTTCGAAGCTATCGGAAGCTTATCGTAAGCCGTTACTCCGTCCGTCCACCGACTTTCTTTCCGTCGATCCTTTCGTAGTCCTTTTCTACCGCCAAGACGAAAGGTAGTGTAATCAACCCATAATCCTAAGTATATGTTAGACACTACTCCTTGTCTTAGTTTTAACCCTAGCTAAGTCGTTATAATGAAAGCATGATAATGATAGTTTATTTCTTAAAACGTTGGATGCATGATAGTTAGTGAACTTAATATTGCTATTGGATGATTAAGCATGATTAGAATCGACTTAAGATATAACTTCGTGTAAAAGTAATCGCATGTTGATCTTTTAACTTAACTATAAGCTTATATTCCATTGCTTGTATTACTTGTGGTATTATAACAAAGCATATGGTGGATTACCACCCCAAGGGCGTCCGCACATGTGGCGTTATGCTTTAAGTAATGGTTATGGACATCCTATGTACTTGCTTGGATTATACTTACCTTAATGTAGACACCCCAATTTGGCCTAACGATTATTTCAACTCCCACCTTGGGACCATCCCGATGATGATACGGATTCGATGATTGCTGATTGCTCTTTGATGAAACCCATGGACTCATGGTACGAACTTTGAGCCACTTAGAGGACCCAATCCAGAGCCAAATAGCCTTTCAGACAGAAATATAGTGTGTTAGGAAAATCCATCGACCGGCCGCAACATCGATTTCACGGCCTTAACATCCATTCCTCACCCGAGCAACCTGTTGCACCCAAAATCTCCCTGAGAGATCGAAGCCTCGGCCGCCAGATCAATGGCTCGGCCGCTACATCCATTTCCAGGCCGTGACATCCTTTCCTCGGCCGCCAGATCGGCCTTTTTCCAGACTCTCGAACCTTCTGTCGGTTGATCGATCCATCGCCTCTCCGATGCGTTCGGGCTACGTTCAGGGATTACATTGAAGAGTTCGAGTTACAACGCAAATGCAATTGTAACCCCGTGATTTGATTGGACGAAGTGTGTCATCCCTTTGCCTATATAAAGAGGCCTTTGGCCTCCGAAAATACACACCACAATACAACGAAAATCCTCAAATCTATACACATTCAAGCCACGAAATTCTGGCTATACACTCCCAAAAACCCTCTCTGCAAAAGCCCCAACCTTCCATAGGCGGCCATCAATCAGACGATCCAACCCCAGAGTTCAAACCCTAGCCCTAGGGTTTCGTCCAAGAAGCAATCAATCAGTCAATCGCCATCGATCCAAAGCAATCAAGCAACTGAGGGATCAAGGTGGTGAGGCCCAACGGCCTCTGGTTTGGTTTATTTTACGTTTAATTTACTAATCGTAGCCTTCTGATAGTCTGTTAAACTTTCTGTAGTGTGAGGAAGAACACCAGTAGGGGCTTCGATGCCTCGGCCGGTACATTGACCCCAGCATGATCCCTCGGCCGCGACATCCATTCGCCGGCCGAGTGATCGATTTGCTGGCATAGTTTTGATTTGTTTTCTGCTTTCTGACGCATGATTTATTTACAGTCCTGGCTCACTTATTGACTGTTTAAGGCATAAAAACAGACTACGTGTATAGATTAGATAAAGCATCTACATGTCTTATGTTGAATGATTATGGGCTAGCCTTGCGGCTAGGCAGAGAGGGGTGCCTAACACCTTCCCCTTGCTGTACTTTTGGCTTCCGTATCCAGAATCTCTATCTGTTTTCCTAGCTTTAACAAACTAGGTGGCGACTCTGTTTTGATGATAACCGCTATCGTGTGGTGATACCTCTAGCCATGGAAGTATCCACGATCTTGGTTTATGAAGCGAGCAACCAATCGAGCAAACGCAGTGATGATACAACTGTATGGTGATGCCCCGTCTGGGAGGTGTCTACAGTTTTCTGGCGACTCTGCTGGGGAGATGAGAGCCATAACCAAAAAGTTCAACATAAGACTAATACATGCCTTATTTAATTCATTTATCATATGCATCGAGCAGGTAAGCCTCGTTGAGTTCACCTAATATCCCGGCATGACATGGGCTATGTTAGGGTTCCAGCAAACTCCACAGTCACTTGTACCTTTTGGTATATCAAAAAGGGAATCACCCAATTGCCGCTTATGATGGGCTGGTGAAAGGACTGGTGCCCTTTGACAACGGAGCACCCTGAGACTACCAAGACCTTACATGTGTTAGAAAGCAATAGAACTTATCAAACTAAGGCAGGAACCTACAGGCTAGGAACCTACTTGCATCTTGCTTCCATGTTCTTCCTCACACCCATTGTATATTTGTATATTGTAAAGTTTTCTCTTGCAGGTCAAACCTTAGGAGTCTTTCATCTAATGAAAGTAGGTGAGTTAAACTAATCTAACTTAAACAAAAATCTTTCAGGAGAAACAAATGGCCACATCATTGTTCATGCTTGATTCGCACTCTCAATCTGTCACCAAGCTATCTGGCCCGTCCCACCTTGCTGCTAAGGATTTCAACCCCTCCAAATACATCACTCCCGCGGATGAACCAAGGCCCATGGTAGCCATCATTGAAGACAACCATGTTATGTTCGCAAGAACAGTCTATGAAGAAGAAGTGGAAGACATAATTGAGGAAGAAGGGTTTGGTAGGGTTCCAATCTATTTCTACGACCCTTATGCACCCACTGATGATTACTGGCCAATTGATGAAGTCGACAACTCTGAATCTAAAGAAGCCAAGGAAGAAGAGCCTGCTAACAATGATCCACTGGATGAACTATCACTAAACCTACTCTTTGATGAAAGGATTTCCAACAACGAAATAAGGGTGATCCATCCCATCACAGATAGGTTTGGTAATTGGTGGGGATTTGTTGGTACACGAAGAATTGACAACAGCGACGAAGCGGAAATTGAAGCTCAACTAGAAGAGATAACAGCCTTGGCAAATCAAATGGCCCTCCAAGACTTGCAGGGTGACAGTGATGAAAGTGCGAATCAAAGTGACTATGAAGTGCTGATGATCAACCTTGGTGATGAGAAAGACTGTTCTGAGCTGATTGTAGATGCTGAAAAAGGGGCCTACCCTAACTGGACCGTGGAACATACTTTAAAATACAAAATAAAAAATGCTGATTCCGATTCCGACTCTGAGACAACTCAATCCGAGTCTAGTTTTTCATCTTCTCAAACTACTGAGTCTAATGAGGAAAACCTAGTCAAAGTACCAAAACATAATATTTGTTTTGAGTTTGATTCTGAAATATCTTTTGACAATTTTAGCAATAAGAAGGAAGATTTAGAGTATTTCACTTTGTCTATGATTAACTACATGGATTCTGACAATCCAATTTTTGAGGAAGAAATTCCAAAAGAAATTCTAGAATTCATCGAGAGAGAAGAAGAAAGACATGCTAAACCTTTTTCTGAGGAAATAATCACAGCAAATGTGGGCTCTAAAGACGAACCCAAAACAGTTAAAATTGGCACAACACTATCTTCTCAAGAAAGTGAAAAACTAATCCTTTTGCTAAAAGAATACAAAGATGTTTTTGCCTAGTCTTACGAGGACATGCCTGGTATAGACCCCAAAATTGTTCAGCACAAAATTCCTCTCCATTCTGATGCAAAACCTGTTAAACAAAAGTTAAGACGTATGCGCCCTGATTGGGTCCTAAAGATAAAAGAGGAAGTCAACAAACAAATCAGTGCCGGTTTTCTCATAGTTACTGAGTATCCACAATGGGTAGCCAATATTGTTCCAGTACCAAAGAAAACTGGGGGTATCAGGGTCTGTGTAGATTTCCGAGATCTCAATAAAGCCAGTCCAAAGGATGATTTTCCACTACCGCACATAGGCGAACTTGTGGACAACACTGCAGGGCACGCACTGCTGTCTTTTATGGATGGGTTTTCTGGGTATAATCAGATTCTGATGTCTCCCGAGGATAGAGAGAAGACCACCTTCACTACACCATGGGGAACCTATTGTTACCGAGTAATGCCATTCGGACTGAAGAATGCTGGACCTACCTACCAAAGGACGGCAACAACCCTGCTGCACGACATGATGCACAAAGAGGTCGAGGTATATGTCGATGATATGATAGTTAAGTCAAGGGAAAGAGAAGGACACTATGAAGCACTTCAAAAGTTCTTTGAGAGGATTAGGCAATACAAGCTACGTCTTAATCCTCAAAAATGCACTTTTGGGGTAACGGCTGGCAAAATGTTGGGATTTCTCATCACACAAAGAGGAATCGAAGTAGATCCTTCCAAGATACAGGCTATCATGGAAATATCACCACCAAAGACGGAAAAGGAAGTAAGGAGTTTCCTGGGAAAGGTACAGTTCATCAGTAGGTTTATTTCCAAACTCACGGCCACTTGTGAGCCTCTCTTTAAGCTTCTAAAGAAGGGTACTGATTTCAAGTGGAGTCAAGACTGTCAACAAGCTTTCGAAGCAATCAAAGAGTATCTTCAAAATCCACCTGTGTTATCACCACCTATTCCTGGGAAGCCATTGATTCTGTACCTCTCAATGACAGAAACCTCCATGGGATGCATGCTAGCACAAGAAAACGATGCCAAAGTAGAGTGTGCCATATACTACCTCAGTAAAAAGATGATGGATTATGAAGCAAGGTACACTCCCCTCGAGAAAACCTGCTGAGGGCTAGTATGGGCCACAAAGAAACTAAGGCATTACCTATTGGCACATCCGGTAGTGCTGGTTTCTCGCTTAAACCCAATCAAATATCTTTTCGAGAAGCCAGCACTTATTGGAAGGCTGGCTAGATGGTTACTGCTGCTTGCAGAATTCGATCTCAAGTACATGACAAGGAAATCAGTAAAAGGCAGGGCTGTGGCAGAATTCCTGGCAGATCATCCCGTGACAGAGGCCGAGGTAGAGGACTTCATGTTCCCTGATGAAGACATCTTGTGTCTCCTAAACGACACCTGGTAGCTCTATTTCGATGGAGCATCAAACCAATGTGGATATGGCATAGGGGTACTGCTAGTCTCCCCAAACGACTCTCATATTCCTTTGTCATATAAACTAAGGTTTGAAGTCACCAACAACCAAGCTGAGTATGAAGCCTGCATCGCTGGAATGGAGGCAGCCCTGGAGCTAGGGGCAAGAAGGATAGAAGTCATTGGAGATTCAAACCTAGTGGTATCCCAAGCAAGGGGAGATTGGAAAGTCAAAGAAAATACGCTGAAACTATATCACTCTGTACTAGAGAATTTGATTCCGCAATTCGGCTCAGTCATCTTCACGCACACTCCCAGAGAAAGCAATAGATTTGCAGACGCATTGGCAACACTAGCCTCCATGGTCGAAATACCCTTGGGATTCACAATGCGACCTCTTATGATCGAGCAGAAGATCAAACCAGCATGCGAGTGCACTTTCATGGAAGAAGGCGAGAATGATGGAAAGCCCTGGTATAAAGATGTGAAGAAATTCTTAGAAGAGGGGGAATATCCTTCTGAAGCCACTACCAAGGACAAAATGGCTTTGCGGAAATTTGCGGCTCGATTTATAGTCTGCGGAGGAATGCTATATCGAAGGGCGCATTTGGGTCCCGACCAACTTTGCGTCACCACGGAAGAAAGCCACAAGATCATGGAGGGAATACATGAAGGAATCTGTGGGCCACACATGAATGGAGCAACGATGGCAAAGAAGATTCTGCGTCAAGGATATTATTGGACTACTATGGAAGCTGATTGTGCTGACTATGTTCGTCGATGTTTCAAATGCCAAACACACGCTGATCGCATGCGTATACCCCCTACAGAACTATATAGCATGACATCCCCTTGGCCATTCTCCACCTGGGGGATAGACGTCATTGGGAGCATAAATCCAAAGGGAAAGTACAAGCACCAGTTCATTCTAGTGGCCATCGACTACTTCACTAAATGGGTAGAAGCATCTTCCTATGCTACTCTCAAAGCTACTCACGTGGCCAAGTTTATCCGCACTAATATCATCTATCGGTATGGTGTACCTCACGAGATCATCTGCGATAACGGATCACACTTCAAAGGGGCAACGAGGAAGCTCTTCGCCGAATTTGGGATACAAAACCACCGGTCATCTGCTTATCGACCTCAAACCAATGGAGCAGTTGAGGCTGCAAACAAGAATATCAAGCGGATCTTACGTAAGACTACCGACACCTATACAGACTGGCCAGAAATGTTACCGCTGGCATTATGGGGCTACCGCACAACCGAAAGGTCTTCAACTGGGGCTACCCCTTACTCTCTGGTCTATGGAATGGAGGCTGTATTACCTATCGAATTGGAATTGCCCTCACTAAGAGTGTTAGCTGAAACTGGAATGATCGAAGAAGATTGGGTTCAAAACCGCTACGATGAGTTAGCACTACTGGATGAAAGGAGGCTGAGGGCACTATACCATGTGCAAGGGTATCAACGTCGCATTGCACGAGCATTCAACAAAAAGGTGAAACCCAGAGATATCAAAGTGGGGGATATGGTACTCAAGGCCATCCGCCGCCATGTTTCCGACCCAAGGGGCAAGTTTAAACCCAACTGGGGAGGCCCCTACCTTATCAAACGCATACTTTCTGGAGGAGCAGCATACATTGCAGACCTGGATGGAATGGAATTCGCAACGCCAGTCAACATTGACAAGCTGAGGAAGTATTACCCTTGAGAGATGCTCGTTGGGTCGAAAACCATAAGGGTGGGCGAACCCAAGCAAAAATTAGAGCAAGCCTGCTAGGTCGAAAACCCGCAAGGGCGGCTTAGGCAAAAACTAAGGCATAAATAAAGGCGCTCGCTAGACTGAAAACCCGCAAGGGTGGTTTAGGCAAAATCAAGAGCATAAAAGGAGAGGAAAATACTCGAGTGAACCCCAACCAAAAACAAAACAAATCATCTTGGAACTACGTTTATGGCCTGATTCCCTCTACGGGATACGTAGGCAATCTCTGAATCGAGACTCGGCCACTGCTATTGTTATCACTTCCAAATTTCTAGGTCTATCCTAAAGCATGATAAAAGTCCAACCATGGCAGTAACATTTTTGAAATAAAACAACCAAATGTTTTATTATTTCCAAGGAAAAAGGAAAGCAAGCTCAAAACAATTCTCAATCTGCGGAAACTAGAATAAAACAAGTCTTTCAAAAAGCATAAGCAAAGTGTTAATCTCTAGGTCTTCCTTCTCTTTGCACTCTTGTCCTTCAAAAGGTTTTTCTCTAACCAACGCTTATACGAGCTCGATAGCTTGTCAGCAAAGTTTTCAGCAACCTCTTGCACTACTCGATTTGGCCAAAAACGAAGCACATTTTGACGAAGACTGGCGTCATGAACCTTAGAAACAGCATACTCCGGGTCACCCGAAATTTGGACCTGTGCAGCCCCAAACTGCCTCTGGAAACGAGCAGGAAAATAGAAGGTAACTCGAGTGACGCCAATCACTGCTACACCAAAATGATTCATGGTACTTGCAGTCATGCTCTTTACACCATACCAGGGGCAAACCCATTGGATCCTATCCCCCTTTCTAGTCTCCATCCATGCTTTCCAAGCAGCTTCAGTGGGAAATTGTTTGATCACACGACGCTCCACGCAGTGGTCTAAACCATAAGGCAGCCGCTTCGGTACATCCCACACCCTCAGCTTCTCATAAAGCCATACCTATGGAAAACAAGGGAAAATTGCAAGCTGTGAGAACATGTGAGTCAAAACAAAAGAGAGACAAGCGAAAAGATAAATTTAGCAAAAGAAAAAACAGATAAAGAGCGAACCTGTAGCAACAAAGGGCTGCCTGAAAACTGGGCCGTAGGATCACCCTTTACCATGTCAAGACCCATCAAGGTCTCCGCCAACACTAAACCAGCAAAGCCTACACGATTTCCCACCTGTTGGGCGAAGTCAAGCAGCATAGAATCAGCATGGCCAGAGGAAGGTCCAAGCAAGTAGTAATGAAGGAGACAAATGCACAACGCATGGAAGCACGCCTTTTGTTGAGGAATTTGACGATGAGCTTCAGCGGTACCAAAGCGCTGGACAAGCTGCAAGGTTTCCAACCTTCCATTTACCATGAAAAACCTAACCTCATGTTTCTGAATTTGGAGTAAATCCTTCAAGAGATTGCCCCGATTGAATAAAGGGTTAGGAATAATGAGACCTTCTCTATCCGAATGACCCATGATAGCTGCAAGTTCCTCGACAGTAGGACACAATTCCTCTCTTCTAAATCGAAAGACATGGAAACCAGGGTCCCACAAGCTAGTGGCTGCCCTAAGGAAAGCAAAGTTCACAGGAATTCGACGAAGGGAGAAGATGAAGTCCATGCCAAAGGACCTAAAGTGCAAACGGTCAAGGCCGTTAAACGAATTTAACCATTGATCAAGGACTGGTTGTGCCATGAAATCGTTGCTGACGAGCACCATCGAGTTCGTAGAACGTGTACTTATAGGCTAGGATGAGTCTTAGTACGAGTCGGAATCGGATTCTAAAACTTACAGATTTAGTCGGTATCTCGGCCGGCACTTCGAATTAACGGCCGCAGGATCGATGACACGGCCCACAAAAATCAAGGTTGACCTCAAAATCAAAATCTGGCAGATGAAGCGATTCCTCGGCCGCCACATCGATGGCTCGGCCGCCAAAACGACCGTTTTTCACAACCCTTCCACGGTTCTGTCCTTTTCACTGGATTTTTAAACAAAACATCAGTTTCATCGCATACAAACGGTGGACGACAGCATATACAATCATATAACAGAGCAAAAGATTTTGTTTCATATAACAAAAGCTTTTTCTTACATCACAAGGTGAATCGTCTCACATTTCCTAAACAAAGCTATACATCGATTTCCTGTCAAACTAACCTATGCAGGAAAATCAAAAGAAGCAGAAGAGGATGCCGAACCCTCTGCCAGCTGCAAAAAAAGAAAAAGGAAACCTCCGGAGTAACGTGTACCAAAGAAGCACTGCGGTGCAGAAGAGACATCACGCAGCCCAGAAAAATCATCATACCGCGTACAAGCATCACCCCGGAAGCTCCACGTCACGGAAGCAAGCCACCCACGCAAGGGTCTCTAATCAAGCAGCAAGACAACACTAAGAGCAACGCGGACTCCCTCCGCGGTCACTGGCCGCGCATCATCCATCCCTTGAACAAGGCAAAGTGAAGAAGACAATGAGTCTTCGGTATGATCCTCGCGGGAAAGAGAACGAAGAAAGAAAGAGGGAAGAAAATGGAATGAAAGCGCCGAGGGCTCTGCTTTTATAGAACTCTGGAAATGAAGCGTTTTACCGGCTGAGTGAACGATACCTCGGCCGAGTAATCAATAATACGGCCGCCTGATCAATCTCCTGGCCCTCCAATCAATTTCCTTCAACCCCCGGTGGATTTTGCTCAGTGCACCAACTCAAGCAATTATGGAATTCTGGGCCCATGACCGACAGAGTCAATGACAAAATCAGCCTTTGGAGCATCTCCGAGCAAATACAATATGATCAAGATTAGCCTTGGAGGCCCACCCAAGCACAAGGAAGCTCTCTCTCCACAAACTGCTGACCAACAAGCTACTCAACGGCTCTATGCCCACTATCTCATCAGTTCAACTAAGCTCTACGCCCGTGCTCATTGCCAATAGCTCCACGCTCACTCGACGGCCCTGTGCTAACCAGTTCTGAAATCATCAGGCTCCATGCCTATTCGGCGACTCGAGGCCCATTACCACAAGGCCCCAAGCCCATTCCCAACAGTTCAGCGGCTCGAAGCCCATTATTTCAACGGCTCCTAGCCCCTTATCATAGCAGCCCCACACCTGCATCAGCAGTTGCATGCCTCTTCAGCGGCTCAGAGCCCGTGTCCAAGTTATCATCTCAGCACCTCGCCTCTCATCATTTCCTTAGCAGGCTCCTTGCCTATTATCTCAACGGCTCCAGGCTTGTATCCATTATCAGCAGCTCTAAGCTCGTCAACGGCCCTAGACCTCAGTAGCTCCATCAACAGCTCCAAGCTTAATGGTTCAAACAACGGCTCAAAGCCCCTTACTACAGCGGCTCCAGGCCTATACCCCTTATTAGCAAGCTCCTTGCCTATTATCCCTGCGGTTCAACGCCCATGTTTGCCAATCAAGCAGCCCAAAGCCCATGTTCAAGTTATTCAGCGGCTCGAAGCCCGTTATTTTAGTGGTTCCAAGCCCATATCTATCATCATGGCGCCATGCCCGTATTCGCTACCAGCAGCTCTATGCTCGCTCAAGAGGCTCCATGCCTACTATCAATTCAGTGGCTCCAAGCCTATCAATTTAGCGGCTCCACGCCTACGTTCAGCATTAACGGCTCTAAGCCCATCTCTCAACTGGCCCAAAGCCGTAATTATCTGGCTCCACGCCGTAATTATCTCAGTGGCTCGAAGCTCACCACTCATGCGGCTCGAAGCCCATTACTCAACGGCTCCACGCCTGTTATCGACTCAGCGGCTCAAAGCCCATTATCTAAGCTGGCTCAAAGCAGTAACCAATTCAACTGGCTCAAAGCCGTAATAACTCTCAACAGGCTCTATGCCGTCCCAATCAACAAGCCCAACCACTGTGTACTGGATGCTCAAGTTCTACACTTGAATGCGCAAGCTCTACGCTTGAATGCCAAACCACTGCGTACTAGACGCTCAAAGCCTGTACTTTGAACGATTGGATTCTGCCGTCCGAATGCTCGAGCTCTACGCTCTGATTGCTCAAGTCCAGAACTTGAAAGAAGCTCTAAGCTTATATCAAACACACACGCACGGGCCCGTGCACACATTGCATCAAACACATCGAGTCTGCATAATCATCTATTCACATCACATCTAACAAGCATTACCATACATACATGCTATGTTTTGCATCTCTCACTCGCAGGCCCATCTTGCAATCAACCGGCTCTATGCCTCAGTTTTATTGATCGGTCCAGAACCTCGATCCTTTGGCTCAAAGCCAAATCTTTATGATGAGAAAGCTCCACGCACAGACCATCAGAATACAACTGGCTCCACGCCTCGCTTCAATCACGCCAAAGCTCGAACATCCCAAGTCCTTACCTCCGGAAGGCAAAGATTTTTGAACTATCAACACCAGCTCCGCGCTTCGGTTCCGTCTCCTAGGCTCTCGCCTTATGATCAAAACCAGCTCCGCGCTTCGGTCCAATCAAAGCTTCAAACACCTCAGGCTCTCACCTCGTAATCACAACCAGCACTCCGTACTTCAGCTACTGGCCCCTGCGCCTCCTGCATCTCAAACAACGGCATCCAACTCGTCTCCGGAAGATGACTTGGGTTCCACCCCTTATCTCAAAAACTGGCATCCGATTCATCCCCGCAGATGGCTTGGATTCCGCCCCGACTACATCAATTCCTTCCAGCTCATTCGCAAGGATAGGCTACTCTACCGAGCTTCTCTCAGTTAAAGTAAGGATGATCAAGAAAAGCAAACACACCTGCCGTGTACTGGTCTACCCCAAAATGCTAAGATGACTCTCCGCAAAAAACTTCCCCGGTAGCCCCGTGCTCCTTCAACTACTTTCCGCCAAAACCCTGGCTCCACCCAGGTACGTTGCACTACGGCCTTTAAAGCCCGAAGGTACGTCTTCTGTCTCTAATCCTCCAAACTTTTTCTTTTTTATTGCCCCCCTGAACTACGATTGGTCTGAATTTCCCTTGAGGAATACGTAGGCAGCCTCCCGGCCCGACCATAACAAAACTTTTTTCAAAAACCCTTGGAATAGTGGTTGGACCAAATTGAGCTGCTTTTACAGCTTTGACTTTTACTCAAACATGTCTCGCGATCCGTCTGAGCTCAGTCAAAGAGGGGCATCTGTAGACACCCCAATTTGGCCTAACGATTATTTCAACTCCCACCTTGGGACCATCCCGATGATGATACGGATTCGATGATTGCTGATTGCTTTCTTGTGAAACCCCTGGACTTATGGTTCGAACTTTGAGCCACTTAGAGGACCCAATCCAGAGCCAAATAGCCTTTCAGACAGAAATATAGTGTGTTAGGAAAATCCATCGACCGGCCGCAACATCGATTTCACGGCCTTAACATCCATTCCTCACCCGAGCAACCTGTTGCACCCAAAATCTCCCTGAGAGATCGAAGCCTCGGCCGCCAGATCAATGGCTCGGCCGCTACATCCATTTCCAGGCCGTGACATCCTTTCCTCGGCCGCCAGATCGGCCTTTTTCCAGACTCTCGAACCTTCTGTCGGTTGATCGATCCACCGCCTCTCCGATGCGTTCGGGCTACGTTCAGGGATTACGTTGAAGAGTTCGAGTTACAACGCAAATGCAATTGTAACCTCGTGATTTGATTGGACGAAGTGTGTCATCCTTTGCTTATATAAAGAGGCCTTTGGCCTCCGAAAATACACACCACAATACAACGAAAATCCTCAGATCTATACACATTCAAGCCACGAAATTCTGGCTATACACTCCCAAAAACCCTCTCTGCAAAAGCCCCAACCTTCCATAGGGGGCCATCAATCCGACGATCCAACCCGGAGTTCAAACCCTAACCCTAGGGTTTCGTCCAAAAAGCAATCAATCATCAATCTCCATCGATCCAAAGCAATCAAGCAACTGAGGGATCAAGGTGGTGAGGCCCAACGACCTCTGGTTTGGTTTATTTTACGTTTAATTTACTAATCGTAGCCTTTTGATAGTCTGTTAAACTTTCGTCTGGTGTGAGGAAGAACACCACCGGGCTTCGATGCCTCGACCGGTACATTGATATCGAGATGATCCTCGCCGCGACATCCATTCGCCACGAGTGATCGATTTGCTGGCATAGTTTTGATTTGTTTTCTGCTTTCTGACGCATGATTTATTTACAGTCCTGGCTCACTTATTGACTGTTTAAGGCATAAAAACAGACTACGTGTATAGATTAGGTAAAGCATCTACATGTCTTATGTTGAATGATTATGGGCTAGCCTTGCGGCTAGGCAGAGAGGGGTGCCTAACACCTTCCCCTTGCTGTACTTTTGGCTTCCGTATCCAGAATCTCTATCTGTTTTCCTAGCTTTAACAAACTAGGTGGCGACTCTGTTTTGATGATAACCGCTATCGTGTGGTGATACCTCTAGCCATGGAAGTATCCACGATCTTGGTTTATGAAGCGAGCAACCAATCGAGCAAACGCAGTGATGATACAACTGTATGGTGATGCCCCGTCTGGGAGGTGTCTACACTTAAGTATGCGTAGTAAATTTCTAAACATGAGTTAAATGGTTAAGGTATCAAAGCTAGTTAGCAAAACTTGTTTTACTAAAGTACTAAAGAAGAATGAGCATGTCAAATAATGAATTTTTACGTCAATAACCATATGTTGTTTTGAAAATCCCACAAAGGAAGAAAGAACGGATTTTTCGTAATATATTATTGTCTTGAGGATGTTTATGAACATGTATGTATATTTGTTTACATTACTTGTTCCTGATAAAACATAAGTGGCTTTAAGTAATAATTTGAGTACGATTAGGTAATATAGAGTTGGATGATCTTGCTAGTTTAGTTTCAAGATTACTTTAAAGTGATTAGTCCCGCCGCGGAGTCTATGCATGATTACGAGACACGAGAACCGAAAAGTAGAAACATGACACTTAAGGAGTGATTGATATGGATAAAAAGAATTTTTGAGACTACATAATGGCCGGACTTGGTAGCCTTATGTGAGTTGTGAAAACCCGCAAGGTGGCCGGACTTGGCAGCCCTTTGTGCAGACTTGCGAAAACCGCAATGAGGCCGGACTTGGTAGCCCATTGTGTAGATTGCTAATGGAGCCGGACGTGGTAGCTTCATTGGTAATTGGGCTTGGTTATCCGCGGAGAGGAGCCAATGCAAGATTTTGTAACGTGGTCGGACTTGGTAGCCCGTTGAATGAGAAATGATTTTTGAAATGAAATGGTGACACAATACGATGAGTCGCGTAGGAGAAACCAAGAAAGGCATGACACCAACGTAAGCAAGATAGTGAATGCGGATGTATCATTGTTAATTATGTTGTTTAATGAGTATGGGTAATTATTTATATGACTCTTGTTGTAAGTTATGGGTTAGCGGGTTGGATTATTCTATTGAGCTTCTGTAGCTCACGGTGTTACCTTTTTTGGTGACCCTGACATATTATACTGGGGGTGACGCCGGTATAATGTGTCAGATTTCATAGATGAGCAGCAGGAACAGTACACCTTGGAGGCCTTTGGAGCCGAGGAGCTTGCAAGGATGGAGGAAGAGGCGGAGCAGTAGTTAACCTTAGATTATCCCCTCTTTTGAATAAAAGTACTCTTGTGAGACTTATGTTGTAATAATGAGCCAGACTCTCCTTAATTTATTCAATAAAAATGTTTATTTAACGTACCCAAAATTTGGGGCGTTACAGTCTGCCCCATTCTGCAGTCAAGGATTTCGATCCCTCCAAATACATCACTCCAATGGAACAACCAAGGCCTGTGGTAACTATCATTGAAGACAGCCATGTCATGTTCATAAGAACAGTCTATGAAGAAGAGATAAACGACATGGTGGAAGAAGAAGGGCTTGGTAGGGTCCCAATCTATTTCTATGACCCTTATGCACCTACCGATGACTACTGGCCAATCGATGAGGTCAACAACCTTGAAGCTGAAAAGGCAAGGGAAGAAGAATCTATTGACAATGATCCACTATACGAAGTATCACTGAATCTACTCTTTGATGAGACGGTCACCAACAATGAAATAAGGGTGATCCATCTCATCACAGATAGGTTTGTAATTGGTGGGGATTTGTTGGCACACGACGAGTCGACAACAGCGACGAAGCAGAAATTGAAGCTCAACTGGAGGAGATAACGACAATAGCAAATCAAATGGCCCTCCAAGACTTGTAGGGTGACAATGATGAAAGTGCGAATCAAAGTGACAACGAAGTGCTGATGATCAACCTTTGTGATGAAAAAGACTACTTTGAGTTGATTGTGGATGCTGAAAGAGGGGCCTACCCTAACTGGACCGTGGAACACACTTTAAAACACAAAACGAAACATGCTGATTCCGATCTTAGCTCTGATTCTGATTCCGACTCTAGGTCAACTCAATCCGAGTCTAGTTTTTCATCTTCCCAAACTGCTGAGTCTAGTGAGGAAAACCTGGTCAAAGTACCAAAGAGTAGCATCTATTTTGAATTTGACTCTGAAATGTCTTTTGACAATTTTAGCAATGAGAAGGAAAATTTAGAGTATTTCACTTTGCCTATGATCAACTGTGTGGATTTCGACAATCCGAATTTTGAGGAAGAAATTCCCAAAAAAATTCTAGAATTCATCGAAAGAGAAGAAGAAAGGCACGCTAAACCTTTTTCCGAGGAAATAATTACAGCAAACATAGGCTCTGAAAACAAGCCTGTGGGCTACCACAGCCCCGGGTGGAATCCGGGCGGCCCAAAAAACACCGTTTTGAATCGAATCGAATCGAATCGAAATTTTTTTGAAGAATTGCCACCCGGATTTGTGGTTCCCCATCCGAGAAACCGTTTTATTCTGAAAATGATCGATTTGAATTGAAAACCAGAGATTTAGAAAAGGGTTCGGAAGCCACGTTACGAGGGGGGAAGGGTTTTACGGCACCCCCCTCGCCCGATTCGAAATCGGTCTCTACTAGACATTTGTAGGATTTTTCGAAAACATTTTATTTCATTAAGTCACTTAGCAGGTATCCACAGGTATATCAAGTACAGAGGGGTGCATGCATGTGCATGTGTACAGGAAATGATGAAGATGCTGACAAAATGCAAAATAACAGAAACTGAAACCCTGTCACAGAATCCACTCTCGAGCGCTCAGGAGCACTCTAGAGCGCTTGGGAGTATTACATACCCAACCTGCAAATCATGTTAGTATAACAGAATACAACAGGATACAATACTGAAAATGTAAACTTAAATAATCTCACACATGATACAGGCTCAACAAGGGATTTATTAGACTGGAATCAGGCCCCATTCTTCCAAGCCATGCATCCTTGCCCTTCTAAAAAGTGATTTAACAATTTTAAGAGGCAAAAAGGGATGCATGCATGGACATGCAAAGGCAGTATGAGAATAAAACTGGAAGAAGAATGGACTGAGCTTGCATGCAAGCACTCTCGAGCGCTCGGGAGTAGTTTACACCCCAGAACTGATTTCAACCATCCAATACACTCAATGTAGTATGTTGATACATCAGATCTTATACTTTTGAAATATGAAAATTTGTTTTTTAGATCTTGAGCGAAACTCTTTTGCATGTCTTTAAATGGAAATGATTTTCTTTATTTTTCTCTAAAAAATAAGATCGTATGTACCAACACGCCTCAAAGAGCTAAAACAGTTTTAAAACACATCCTACTCCCCATGCATGTCCATTTAAACACTTAAAAGAAGAAAAGCGGGACTGGAGCCACTCTCGAGCGCTCTAGAATAGTCCCGAGCGCTCGGGAGTGCTTCCAGTAAGCTGAATACAAAAAGCACATTCATGTCCCTTTTGCTCTTGTTTTTACACTAAGGTCTCTTAACCCATACTCAGTATTGAAGACTGAGAGGGCTGAGGGACCTCCCTCAGAAAGGAAAACAGCCCTCTTTTGCTTGATACTAAGGTAAAAGAAAGCTTCTACCTTTTTAATTTAGGACTTTGCTCCTTGGAAAAAAAAAAGCTTTAGAAAGTGGAATAAGAAAGAAAGATCAAGAAGATCAGAACTTGAGGATGATCTGAACTCCTTGCATGTCTTTGATGCCTTGAGTTTTTTTTTTTGTTTTGGCTTTGAAAATCAAGTTTTTGAAAGAGATGAAAACTGATTTTCTTTGACTGGTCAGAGAGCTTCTAGAGAGAGAGTTTTCATGGCTGGTTCTGTGCTGGAGTGGCCCTTATATAGGCAAGATAGCATATGGTCTTGTTTTAGAAAATGTAATTTGGCATTTTTGAAAAATCATTAGGCCTGACTCCCCTCTGACTGAGGTGGAGTGTTGTCTGAGTTTTGCACCGGCTAAAACGGTTGTAATGATGGTTTGCATGGGAAGTGGGGAAGCTCCATCATCCATTGGGCAGTACAGAAGTCTCGAGCGCTCGGGAGCACTCTCGAGCGCTTGAGAGTTTATTCTCGAGCGCTCGAGAATTTGTCAGATCCTAGGTTTTGAAAATAGTTTGGAGCGCTTGGGACTATTCCTGAGTGCTTGAGACTGATTTTGACTCTTTATTTTCCCTTTTAAAGTCTTCCAAGAAGCATCGTCCTAATTGGTCTAAGGCTTGTTTCAATCCAAATTCATCATCGGGGAGCCTCCGGGCCACAAATTAAGGAAATTTGAAGAGTCCAAATTGGGGTGTCTACAGTTGCCCCTCTTTGGATGGCGCTCGGCATCATGTCAGGATACGAGTGACATCCAAAGATTGAGACAGCCCAATTCGAGCCACGTCAAACCCTTAATTCCATAAACAAATGCAAATGGCGCATCCAATGTATGAGGTCGCGTCCTTTCAGACTGCCTACATACCCTTTTCTGCAGGGATCAGACCGGCGTAGTTCTTTGGGGCAAATGCAAACACGCGTGCTGCATGCATGAGAAGAGATCGACACGACTTTGATAAGATAAATGCATGAAGGGTCCACCTGTTACTCTGTTTGGCAGAAGAAAAATGCAAGCACGTGTGATGCATGCATGAGAAAGGATCGACACAAATTTTGATAAGATAAATGCATGAAGGGTCCACCTGTTACTCTGTTTGGCAGACGAAAAATGCAAGCACGTGTGATGCATGCATGAGAAAGGATCGACACAAATTTTGAAAAGATAAATGCATGAAGGGTCCACATGTTACTCTGTTTGGCGGACGAAAAATGCAAGCACGTGTGATGCATGCATGAGAAAGGATCAACACAAATTTTGATAAGATAAATGCATGAAGGGTCCACCTGTTACTCTGTTTGGCGGATGAAAAATGCAAGCACGTGTGATGCATGCATGAGAAAGGATTGACACAAATTTTGATAAGATAAATGCATGAAGGGTCCACCTGTTACTCTGTTTGGCGGACGAAAAATGCAAGCACGTGTGATGCATGCATAAGAAAGGATCGACACAAATTTTGATAAGATAAATGCATGAAGGGTCCATCTGTTACTCTGTTTGGCGGACGAAAAATACAAGCACGTGTGATGCATGCTTGAGAAAGGATCGACACAAATTTCGATAAGACAAATGCATGAAGGGTCCACTTGTTACTCTGTTTGGCGGACGGAACCAGAATAAAATAGCACCTGTAAGGTAAGAATACCTGCAAACATGTTGAAATAGGCAAATTTCCATCAACTATTAAACAAGGTACCAAATTGCGCATGGTGGGAGTGAAATCACAACATCGACTAAAGTTTGCCTCTCGCTGTCTCATTCGACGAGGAAGAAGTCAGGACTGAGATTGATTTTGTAAAAGGAAGCGGAAGCCAAACAAGTCTCGGAAGCGGGGAATATACGAGGCACGGAGGCTGAGGATAGATCTCAGCGCTCAGAACCACTCCCAAGCGCTCGAGTGGTCTCGAGCGCTCGAGACCGCTGTTGGGGACCATTGTTCTTTTCATCTTCTTCGACTGATGTGGGGTTTTAAACCCACTCCTCAGCGCTCGAGAACTAGAGCGAATTGTACACCCAACCTTCGAACGTTCTCACTCTCGCTTAGGCGATCTCTCTCTGATAATTCTCTCTCTATCTCCTTCAAACAACCTCTCTGTCTCACTCAGACAACCCTTATTTCTCAAAACGGATTGAGCTCGAGATCTCGAGATCCCTTCGATCTTACAGTGGGCTGTCGTGTGCCAAGAGGTGCAGATCAAGAGGAAGAAGAAGCTTTGGGGCGAAGAAGAACCAGCAATGGCCAGCGGTGGTGATGGAGAGCTGCCCAGCTGCGAGGAGGCGGCGGTGATGGCAGCTGTGGCGGCGATGGAGGAGGCCAGCAGTAGTGCTGCCACGCCAGGTGACGGGGGGGGGGTGTTGGTGAGGGTCTGGTTACAGGGGTTGGGACTGGTGGAGGTGTAGAGGCAGTAGAGAGTACTAGCGGAGGTCTAGCGGCGGTAGGGGATGTGGGTGACAGCGAGGTTGTGCGAGGAGACGGCGGCGAGTTGGCCACGAGCAGCAGAGACGCGCTGGGTGGCGGAGGAAATGGTACGAGTAGCGGGGGAGGTGCCACGGGCACTCCTCATACTCCTACGGTGGAGGATTTACTTGCGGTGGCGGAGCGGGCCGGCGATGATCAGAGGGACGTCGCTAGTGGAGAGGTGGTGATAGCTGGGCGTGTCGTCGCGGCGCCGGTATTGAGGGCGATGACCGCAGAGCCAAGGGGTGGAGATAGCGGGATCGGCACTTTGCGTCCAGTCCCATTTACGGAGGGAGATTTCTTGGACGCCGCGAGACTGCGAGACATACTGGACACCCTTGGCCTTGACGCTGGGGTTACAGAGGTGTTGAGGGGTGCGAGGACCACGGAGGATCAGACCTCAGCGCTGTTGTTAGGAGCTTTGCTCAGTGGTGCGGGGATGACGGCGGTGGATACGGGATCGCCGGAGATGGATGACCAGGGGTTAGAAAAGGAGGTGGTGATTGAGGAGCGGGTTACGCGGCGGCTGAGGCGAAGGCCTACTTGGCCAGCGCGCGCCCTGGATTCGCACCAGATACTTACACTCCGCGATTACACTTCTTCGAGCCAACGGGGATGACCGGCTACGTCCCTGCTCAGACGGAATATCCAGAGGACTTGGTTCTCTGAGATCGGGCTTCACACATCTCCTCTGGGTGGACCACAGTATGAACTTTATTGGTTGAACCTCTTGAATTAGACTTGCCTTGTGAAATATTGCACTTGCTTATTAATGCCATTTCTTTGCTCTGTCGAAACAGCATACTAAAGATATCTACGGCCACGGAAGCTCAGCCAGTTCCTTGAAGTACTTCAAGGAGTTGCCCCGGAGAGTGCAGGAGTTGGTAGAGGAGGCGGGTTTCGGGCCGTTCATCCAGCTGCTGACGACGGTGAGAGTGGATCGTGTCGTTATGACAGCACTGGCGGAGCGGTGGTGGGACACCACCAACACGTTCCACTTCCGCTTCGGGAGATGACAGTGACTCCTCTCGACTTCGCAGCGATTACAGGACTCCGGGTTGGAGGCGAGCCGATTCCTTTTGACCCGAGCATAGACTTGGATGACACAGCTCTGGAGTGGTTCCTCGGACGGGTCCCTCGCCATGGCGGAAGGGTAGCGGAGTATGGCCAGTTCAAGAAGTATTGGGATCACGAGCCGGCGAGCGACGCCGAGGTGGCCCAGATGGCCAGGGCCTACTTGCTATACCTATTCGGGGCTTCTCTGTTCCAACTCAGGCGATCCCGGGTTCATCTCAGTTACTTGGCGGGCCTGGTGGATCTGAGGCAGGCTGGACGATACGACTGGGGAGGTACTGCTCTGTGCATGCTCTACTGCTTTCTTGGGGCTGCCTCACGCGGAGTGGGAGACACCATTGGGGGAGACTGGAGGATGATTGAGGTATGACTCAATGCTACTGCTTTAAACTACTTTAATTGATTAATTGACTTGAATATGCTCTGATTTGAATTGAATCGACTTCCAAAATATGCACCTTTGGGCTTACGAGGTCTTGGGCATATTCCCACCTGAGAATACTTGCACGAACCCGAACTTGCTTCCACGTGGACTTGCATGGGGCAAGGAGTACAGGAGAGCGAAGGAGCGGCGGGGACAAGTGATGACTTTCTGACGCTGGCTAGATAGCATCACCGGGGTTACGGTATAAACATCAACCTTCCTTTCCTTTCATGCCTTTCTTGAAACTGAAATTCTTGATTATTGATGCAAGAAAACTGAATGCAGGTTCATTGGGACCACTGGGCCAGAGTGGAGGCTGACTTTCTTCCGAGAAGCCAGGAGGTGACGCGAAGTTGGGTCCTGCTGGAGTGCCCGCTGGGCTGGCAGTGGTACCTGGGGGATCGGGTGACACGACAGTCGCTCGGTTCTCCAGAGTTCATTGTGCCAGGGCCACTTCCTCCACGAGTGCAGGGGACTGAGACCTACACTCGAGCCGAGCTGGAGCAGTTCACGGTGCCAGACACTGATTTGGAGAGATATTTGCAGCGCACACTGGACTATGCAGCGTACCGGGATAGGTACTTGGCCACGAGCTTGGGAGTGGAGAGGGAGCTAGAGAGGTGGATAGCAGAGGCTGAGGCCAGGAGGGCCAGGGGTGAGGCTGGAGGTGAGGTTGGAGATGAGACTGGAGGTGAGACCGGAGGGCGGGGCCGCAGCGGTCGCTCTTCACGCGGCAGGGGGCGAGGTGCTAGACCTCTTACTAGCGGGCGAGGTGCTGGCTCCTCAGGCCGAGGTGAGGGCAGCTCACAGGTTCCAGAGACGGCTGAGACTTCTACTCTAGCCGGGCTACCATTGTTGGAGTGGACGATAGGGGTGAGGGACCCTTCTGGAGCACGGGCATTGCTAGATATCCCACGCCTTCCACAGCTGCCGATGCGGCTTCCTACTCAGGTATAACACAACTTTGCTTCTTTTCAAGCTTCAAATGCTTTTTTTTTCATGCATCCATTGTTCTGATCTTTGAACCATCGTACAGGTGCCACGAGAATGGGTGGAAAAGGCTATCATGCTGATGGTGGGGATGCGCCAGTTGCTGAAGGATTGTGCTAAAGGGAGGACCCTCCAGACTAGACCTGTTCCTGAGCCTGCTTTACCTGTTGCTTCATAGGTATGAAAATGCATGCATATTCCTTTCATCGAATTTAAAACATGTATCAAATGAATGAATGTTCATGATATGCAGGTGCAGCCACGACGCTTGACTAGGGTACAGCCGCAGGGCACCATGAGCCTTCCAGCTTCCACCAGCACGAGAGGACGAGGTACACAGAGGGCATCACGATCCGTAACAGAGGCGAGACAGTTTGAGATGGTTCCAAGGGCAGCGTCCCAGCGGAGACCCGCTCGCGAGGAGTCAGAGGAGGAGACAGAGGAGTCACTTGAGTCACGAGCTTTAGGGTCTACGGACTCGAGTACTGCCTCAGGCCCTTCCGACGAAGACGATGATGACGACGAGGACGATGTTGAGAGTTCTGAGTCCGAGGGATGCCAGCAGAAGAGGACACGTCTGGGTTGAGCTTTAGGTTTTTGCTTTGCTAGCCTTTCTTTTGCATGGGCCTGCGTGCCAGCACAGTTGTAGCTTTCAGGCCTGCGTGCCTTGGTTTTGATCGGGCCTGCGTGCCCTTGTTCATTGTAGATACCGTATTTGTTTATGAAAATTTGCACTTTTCTCTATTTGTTCACACTTCCTTTATAGAATTGTATTTTATGAAATATGTTCGTCTAGCTTTGAAAGAAAGTAAAGAGCACGCGAATTTCAACCGATACTCTCAAAGTAAGAACGCTAACTCGACATCGACACACAACCGCCAATTTTTGAGCTTTTGATCGTAAACCAGTGCACCGTATAGTTGGCAGTGAGTGCCGTGACCTGCGAGGATTGCTAGAATTACAAAAATAGCCTCGACACGATGGTTGACATACACATACACTTGAAAACGATGATTTCGGGCCGATTGGATGACAAAAATTAGAACTAAGAGCACCAATGCGCGTTTGAATACGCCAAACAGTCACTAATGCACATTATGACTTATACGCGTCGCTGGATCCAATAAAACACGCGCTACATGGAATTCGACATACCCGAGGGTCAAAAACGTTGGGAATTTTGGTATTTTTCGAAGAACAAGAACGAATACACAAGAAAACATGCGACGGGAACCGCTGTATTCCTTGGGAACATGTTTGGAACCTTCTGACTTGAGCTGAATGTATTTGTGGCATTGAACTGGGGCTGGAATGTTGAGAATCAGAAATTGCACAAAACAGCAGCACTCCCGAGCGCTCGAGAGTGGTTTCGAGCGCTTGGGACTTCACTCCCGACCGCTCGGGACTTCTGTCATGGCAGATCAGAGTTGCTTCCCAATGCCACTCTCCAGCTATCCTCATGTCCTTTTCTTCTATATGCACACTTCCAAGACGTATTGTAACCTAGCACCATCTGTTCCCCAGAACAAACAACTTCCCATAAGAAGACTTGGGCTTTTCCAATACTTTTTCAAGTTTTCAAAGTTTGAATTTTTCAAAATTGTCTTGAAAATGCTGAGCTTGAATGGTTCCAAGGCTGGTGAGAGCTGGTATTGCATCCTCCAGACCTCTATAAATAGAGAATTCCTGCTTTGGCAATTCATTCACACCTCATTCCATTGTTCTTTTTCCTTCCAAAAACTCATTCCTCTCATGGCCTTGCTAAACCAAGCCTTGCTCTGTCCTTGGTTGGACAGCCTTGAAGGCATCGATTGGCTGAATTTCCGAGGGCACCGTCTTCATGCTTTGAAATACCTCCGCGAGATTGCCATCCGTCCTGTCTTGCTGCACGCAGTTGTACGCTTTTGGGATCCCGAAGTGCATGTCTTTCGCTTTGGTTCTCAAGAGCTATGCCCCACCGTCGGGGAATTCCACGCCTACCTTGGGAGTCACGACTCCACCGAGCCAATTGTTCCAACGCTTAGAGAGAGCATGAAGAACATCCTAAAAACCAAGCTGGGTGTCAGTGGGAACGTTGCTGAGTTTTTGACCCGGGGCAATGCCATCAATATCCGGTACCAGACGGAGAGATTCCCACCTGGAGACTTGACGGACTTTGAGTATCAAGATCGCCGGATGACAAACTTGCTGCATTTGTCTATTAGCGGACTTCCTGTTGGTTCCTTCGCGGTCAGCCTAGTCCTCTGCTGGCGGGAGTCGCCGCTCAAATCGAGGCTCGCAAGGGCGTCGCTCCTTTGGTCCTTGCGAAACCTTGATGGGGTTGGATCTTTGTTCGTGCGCACGAGGGTTTTTAGTGGTAGCCCGCTATTGTTGCAGGTTAGGACCTCACTCAGCTCTCCTTTTCTATTTCTCACATTCTTTTTACCTCGGCACACTCGGTTTAGGCTTTATCCGGCTTCTTACTTGTTTTCTCTTTTTGGATAGGTGTGGCTTTGTGACAAGTTGAACTTGCGACTCCTCCGGCCAATGATTGGTGGTATCGAGCTAGTGGATGGAATCGCCCTTAGGTGATGTACAGGAATGAGGATAACTGGGTCGACTTCTTTGCTTCCTTACGATGATGCGATTGCTTGGCGATGTCATTGGTTGAGGCTTCTGCGATGATCGTGAGTAACATGGGCTCGCCGCAGGTGTTTGTGGCAGGTTTGGTCGGCTTCACCTTCTATTCACCTTTCCGCATTCTCGCGCCGCTTTGGACTCGGCCAGAGATACCGCCTCGGGTTCGCACTGCTTGTCTCCTCCTTTCACCATTCCGGGCCTTCGGAGTTATGTTCGAACGTGGGAGGCTCGTAGGACTGAGCCAAGTGATCCGCTTTATTCCATTGCTTTGACTGGCAGGTACCGGAAGTGGCTAAGGAGAGATGTGGAAGCAAGGAGGGGTTAAAAGCTTACTTTGCCGGTTTTTGAAATAAAAGTTAGGTCTCGTTGTGTGGTTTTCCTTTTTCATGCTCAGCCTGTAATAAACATATCATCTGAATAAAATTGACTGATTAAGGGTTTCCCCCTTTCGGTTCATTAATCGCATGCGCCTTGAAAGAAAGTATTTTAACTTGTCAATTTGGATTTGATTGTCATGATTTAGGACCGAACCTCAGAGTGAGATTGCCTACGTATCCCTTAAGAAAGGGAATCAGGCCCATACGTAGTTCGGGCTAGGGTTCGCTCGGGTATTAACACTCTCCTTTTTGCGCTCTAAATTTTGCCTAGTACCGCCCTTTCGGGTTTTCGGCCTAGCGAGCTTCTTTTCGACTTTTTGCCTTAACTTTTGCCTAGGCCGCCCTTGCGGGTTTTCGACCTAGCAGGCTTGCTCTAATTTTTGCCTGGGACCGCCCGCCCTTGCGATTTTCGGCCCAGCGAGCTCTCTCAAGGGTAATATTGTTTGAGTTGGTCCAAATTGACAAGATTCGAGAATTCGTTGCCGTCGAGATCGATGATTGAGGCTGCTTCCCCGGAAAGGATCGACTTGACGATGTATGGCCCGGCCCACTTTGGTCGAAACTTTCCTCGTAGATCAAAAATCGGCGCACGGATTTCCTTGACTACCATATCCCCCTCTTGCAAGTCCCTTGACTTCACTTTCTTGTTGAATGCCCGGGCGATCCTTCACTGATAACCCTGGATGTGGTATAATGCCCGGAACCTTCTTTCGTCGAATAGCATGAGTTCTTTGAACCTCCCACTGATCCATTCAGCTTCGTCTATTCCTTGTTCAGCTATGACCCTCAGCGATGGAACTTCTAGCTCGATAGGGAGAACGGCTTCCATACCCTACACCAAAGAATAGGGTGTTGCCCCTGTCGGTGTGCGAATAGATGTCTGGTATCCCCATAAAGCTAGTGGTAGCTGCTCGTGCCAATTCCTAGCCAATTCAATAGTCCTTTCGAGACTGCTCTTGATGGTATTGTTGGCTGCTTCGACTACCCCATTCGTTTGTGGCCGATAAGTGGTCGAGTGCTGCACTTGAATCTTAAATTCGTCGAAGAGTTCTAAAACCTTTCCCTTGAAGTGAACACCATTATCAGATACGAAGGCATGTGGGACCCCATACTGATAAACTATGTTTTGCCTGATGAAGTGAGCCACTTGAACTGCCGTCAGAGTCTTGTACGAAGCTACTTCGACCCACTTGGTGAAATAATCGACCGCTACCAAGATAAACCTGTGACCGTTAGAGGTCGCGGGAGTAATTTTTCCAATAACATCAATGCCCCAGGCGGAGAACGGCCATGGCGTCGCCATTGAGTGTAATTCCGAGGGCAGGACGTGGATAAGATTGGCATGAGTCTGGCACTTATGACATCGGCGAACATACTCGATGCAATCTATCTCCATGGTCGACCAATAGTAACCCAACCTCAGAACTTTCTTTGCTAGCATCATCCCATTCATGTGGGGTCCACAAACACCTTCATGAACCTCTTCCATTACAGCTCTCGTATCGTCGCCGTCAATACACAACTTGTGAACTCCTCACGGAGATCGCCAGTACAATTGTCCACCGCAGATAATGTATTGAGATGCCAGTCGCTGCAAGGCAATTCGATCTTTCTTGGTTGAATCTGCAGGGAGTAGTTTACACCCCAAAACTGATTTCAACCATCCAATACACTCAATGTAGTATGTTGATACATCAGATCTTATACTTTTGAAATATGAAAATTTGTTTTTTAGATCTTGAGTGAAACTCTTTTGCATGTCTTTAAATGGAAATGATCTTCTTTATTTTTCTTTAAAAAATAAGATCGTATGTACCAACACACCTCAAAGAGCTAAAATAGTTTTAAAACACATTCTACTCCCCATGCCTGTCCATTTAAACACTTGAAAGAAGAAAAGCGGGACTGGAGCCACTCTCGAGCGCTCTAGAATAGTCCTGAGCGCTTGGGAGTGCTTCCAGTAAGCTGAATACAGAAAGCACATTCATGTCCCTTTTGCTCTTATTTTTACACTAAGGTCTCTCAACCCATACTGAGTATTGAAGACTGAGAGGGCTGAGGGACCTCCCTCAGAAAGGAAAACAGCCCTCTTTTGCTTGATACTAAGGTAAAAGAAAGTTTCTACCCTTTTAATTTAGGACTTTGCTCCTTGGAAAAAAAAAGTTTTAGAAAGTGGAATAAGAAAGAAAGATCAGGAAGATCAGAACTTGAGGATGATCTGAACTCCTTGCATGTCTTTGATGCCTTGAGTTTTTTTTGTTGTTTTGGCTTTGAAAATCAAGTTCTTGAAAGAGATGAAAACTGGTTTTCTTTGACTGGTCAGAGAGCTTCTAGAGAGAGAGTTTTCATGGCTAGTTTTGTGCTGGAGTGGCCCTTATATAGGCAAGATAGCATATGGTTTTGTTTTAGAAAATGTAATTTGGCATTTTTGAAAAATCATCAGGCCTGACTCCCCTCTGACTGAGGTGGAGTGTTGTCTGAGTTTTGCACCGGCTAAAACGGTTGTAATGATGGTTTGCATGGGAAGTGGGGAAGCTCCATCATCCATTGGGCGCTCGGGAGCACTCTCGAGCGCTTGAGAGTTTATTCTTGAGCGCTCAAGAATTTGTCAGATCCCAGGTTTTGAAAATAGTTTGGAGCGCTTGGAACTGTTCCTGAGCGCTTGAGACTAATTTTGACTCTTTATTTTCCCTTTTAAAGTCTTCCAAGAATCATTGTCCTAACTGGTCTAAGGCTTGTTTCAATCCAAATTCATCATCGGGGAGCCTCCGGGCCACAAATTAAGGAAATTTGAAGAGTCCAAATTGGGGTGTCTACAGAGCCCAAGCTGGTTAAAATTGGTGCAACACTATATTCTTAAGGAAGTGAAAAATTAATCCTTTTGCTAAAAGAATACAAAGATGTTTTTGCTTGGTCTTACAAAGACATGCCTGGGATAGACCCTGAAATTGTTCAGCACAAAATTCCTCTTCATCCTGATGCGAAACCTGTTAAACAAAAGCTAAGACGTATGCGCCCTGACTGGGTCTTAAAAATAAAAGAAGAAGTCACTAAGCAAATCAACGCCGGTTTTCTCATAGTCACTGAGTACCCACGGTGGTAGCCCAACATCATTCCAGTACCAAAGAAAACTGGAGGAATCAGGGTCTGTGTAGATTTCTGAGATCTCAACAAAGCGAGCCCAAAGGATGACTTCCCACTACCACACATAGACGAACTCGTGGACAACACCGCGGGACATGCACTGTTATCTTTCATGGATGGGTTTTCTGGGTATAATCAGATTTTGATGTCTCCCGAGGACAGAGAGAAGACCACCTTCACCACACCATGGGGAACTTACTGTTACCGAGTGATGCCATTCGGATTGAAAAATGCTGGAGCCACTTACCAAAGGATGGCAACCACATTGCTGCATGACATGATGCACAAAAAAGTAGAGGTGTATGTCGATGATATGATAGTCAAATCCAAGGAAAGGGAGGGACACTATGAATCACTTCAAAAGTTCTTTGAGAGGATTAGGCAATACAAGCTACGTCTCAATCCTAAAAAATGCACTTTTGGGGTGACGGTTAGCAAAATGTTAGGATTTCTCATCACTCAAAGAGGAATTGAGGTAGACCCTTCCAAAATACAAGCCATCATGGAGATATCACCGCCGAAGACGGAAAAGGAGCTTTCTGGGGAAAGTGCAATTCATCAGCAGGTTCATTTCCAAGCTCACAACCACCTGCGAACCCCTCTTCAAGCTTCTTAAGAAAGGTATTGATTTTGAATGGAGCCAAGACTGTCAGTAATCGTTCGAAGCCATCAAAGAATATCTTCATCCACCTGTGCTGTCACCACCCATCCCTGGGAAGCCATTGATTCTATATCTTTCAATAACAGACACATCCATGGCATGCATGCTAGCGCAAGAAAACGATGCCAAAGTAGAGTGCGCCATATACTACCTCAGCAAGAAGATGATGGACTATGAAATAAGGTATACTCTCCTGGAAAAGACCTGTTAGGGGCTAGTGTGGGCCACGAAGAAACTAAGGCACTACCTGTTAGCACATCCGGTAGTGTTAGTTTCTCGTTTAGATCCAATCAAATATCTTTTCGAGAAGCCAACACTTATTGGAAAGCTAGCTAGGTGGTTATTGCTTCTAGAAGAATTTGACCTTAAATTCATGACAAGGAAATCGGTAAAAGGAAAGGCTGTGGCACAATTCCTGACAGATCACCCTGTGACAGAAGCCGAAGCAGAGGACTTCATGTTTCCTGACGAATACATCTTACACCTCCTAGACGACACCTGGCAATTATACTTCGATGGAGCATCGAACCAAAGTGGATATGGCAAAGGGATACTGCTGGTTTCCCTAAACAATTCTCATATCCCCTTGTCATATAAACTAAGGTTTGAAGTCACCAATAACCAGGCTGAATATTAAGCTTGCATTGCTGGAATGAAGGCGGCCCTGGAACTAGGGGCAAGAAGGGTAGAAATCACTGGAGATTCAAACCTAGTAGTGTCCTAAGCAAGAGGAAACTGGAAGGTCAAAGAGGATACGCTAAAGCTATATCACTCTGTACTAGAGAACTTGATTCCACAATTCGACTCAGTCATCTTCACGCACACTCCCCAAGAAAGCAATAGATTCGCAGATGCATTGGCAACACTGGTCTCCATGGTTGAAATACCCTTGGGATTCACAATGCGACCCCTTATGATCGAGCAGAAGGTCAAACCAACATGCGAGTGCACTTTCATTGAAGAGGATGAAGATGATGGTAAGCCCTGGTATGAGGACGTGAAGAAATTCTTGGAAGAAAGAGAGTACCCGTCTGAAGCCACTTCGAAAGACAAGGTGGCTCTATGAAAGTTTGCCACTCGATTTGTAACCTGCGGGGAGCATTGTATCGAAGAGCATATCTAGGTCCCAATCAGCTTTGTGTCACGACAGAGGAAAGCCGTAAGATAATGGAGGAAATACATGAGGGAATCTGTGGGCCGCACATGAATGGGGCCACAATGGCAAAGAAAATCCTGCGTCAGGGGTACTACTGGACTACGATGGAAGCCGACTGTGCCAATTATGTTCGCCGATGTTACAAATGCCAGGCTCACGCTGATCGCATGCATATTCCACCTACGGAATTATACAGCATGACATCTCCTTGGCCATTCTCCACCTGGGGAATAGACGTCATAGGGAGTATAAATCCAAAGGGAAAATACAAGCATCAGTTCATCTTAGTAGCCATCGACTATTTCACCAAGTGGGTAGAAGTAGCATCCTATGCCACCCTTAAGGCTACTCATGTGGCTAAGTTCATTCGCACCAATATCATCTACCGATATGAAGTACCCCACGAGTTCATCTGCGATAATGGGTCACATTTCAAAGGGGCGACAAAGAAGCTTTTTGTCGAATTTGGGATACAGAATCATCGGTCATCTACTTATCGACCTCAAACTAATAGAGCAGTCGAGGCTGCAAACAAAAACATCAAGAGGATTCTGCGGAAGACTATCGACACATACACAGATTGGCCAGAAATGCTACCTCTGGCACTATGGGGTTATCGAACAACTGAAAGAACTTCAATTGGGGCCACTCCTTACTCCCTTGTCTAGGGGATGGAAGTTGTCTTACCTATCGAACTAGAGCTACCGTCATTGAGGGTCCTAGCTGAGACTGGTATGATCGAAGAATATTGGATTCAAAACCGCTACGATGAGTTAGCATTGATAGATGAAAGGAGATTGAGAGCGTTATACCATGAGCAAGGGTATCAACACCGCATCGCACGAGCATTCAACAAAAAGATGAAGTCGCGAGACTTCAAGGTGGGAGACATGGTGCTCAAAGCCGTTCGTCGCCACATTTCAGACCCAAGAGGCAAGTTTAGACCAAACTGGGGAGGACCCTACCTTATCAACCGCATACTGTCTGGAGGAGCAGCCGACATTGCAGATTTGGATGGAATGGAGTTCGCAACGCCAGTCAACATTGACAAGCTAAGGAAGTATTACCCCTGAGAGATGCTCGTTGGGCCGAAAACCATAAGGGTGGGTGGACCCAAGCAAAAATTAGAGCAAGCCTGCTGGGTCGAAAACCCGCAAAGGCGGCTTAGGCAAAAACTAAGGCATAAATAAAAGCGATCGCTAGACTGAAAACCTGCAAGGGCAGTTTAGGCAAAATCAAGAGCGCAAAAGGAGAGGAAAATACCCAAGTGAACCCTAACTAAAACAAACAAACTCTATTGGAACTACGTTTATGGCCTGATTCCCTTCATGGGATACGTAGGCAATCTCTGAATTGAGATCCGACCACTACTATTGTTATCACTTCCAAATTTCTAGGTCTATCTTAAGGCATGTTAACTGTCAAAACATGGCAATAACATTTTCAAAATAAAGCAACCAATGTTTTATTATTTCCAAGGAAAAAGGCAAAGCAAGCTCAAACAATTCCCAGTCTATGAAAACTAGAATCAAATCTTTCTGTAACGACCCTGATTTTTGGTCAATAAAAATTTCGCAAAAAAATTTGAATTTTATTTTAATACTTGGATTTCTTTTTAACATCCAAAAATCGGTCGTTATCGACTTATAAAATTTTGTTATTTTATTTGAAAATTCTTTATTTAAATTTTTTTAATCCCTTTTTGCGATTAATAATCCGTCATAATTAGGTTTATGACTTAGGAGTTTGGAATTCATCGCCTGGGCATTAAGGTCATTTTCTAAAGACGAGTATGCCTATCACTACTACAATAATAGATATGTATCACACTAAAGAGATTCACAAAGATCACGGTTTTCAATGAAAGCGTGATAAAAAGTGGTGTTTAAATTTTTTATCTCAGTTTAAGTTCAAAGCTGAGATAAAAAGTGAGTTTTAGCGCGGAATAAAAGACCTCGCTCTTGCGGCGAGATAAAAGAAAAACAATCTCACTCTTACGGCGTGATAAAAGATTTTAGGGCTAAAAAGAATGAGATAAAAGATCTCGCTCTTATGGTGAGATAAAAGTAAAAAGACCTCACCCTTGTGGCGTGATAGAGCAAAGATCTCACCCTTGTGGTGTGATAAAAGATTTGAGGGCGGAAAAAAATGAGATAAAAGATCTCGTTCTTGTGCCGAGATAAAAGAGAAAAGGCCTTACCCTTATGCTGTGATAAAAAACATTAACGCGAAAAAAAGTTGAGATAAATTATCTCACTCTTGCGGTGAGATAAAAAGCCTACCCATTTAGGCGGTCTTAATTTTCACGTGGGCGGGTTAATACTCATTTAGGCGGGTTTTGAAAAGTTATGTGTGGGAAACGATGTCATTAGAGGACTTCGAAAAGTTTTTTTTTTTTTTTAAATGTAAGAAGATAAGCCTTAATTACATTCACCCCAAAAAATCTTTACGTTTCATCTTCATCTTCACGCCCAAAAAGATCGAGAGAGAGAAAGAGAGAGAGAGAGAGAAGGCAAATCTCACGATTGGATTCTACCAATGGCCAGTTGTTTCTTCGACGACGGGCGAGCTATTCCACTAGTGCCCGATTTTCATGTGGGCGAACTGTGATCTTTATGATTTATTGTAGTGGTAAAACTTTGTTATTTCGAATGTCTTCCAAGTGTTTGACACATTAGGTAAAAAACAATTATATTATTATGGCTTAGCCTTATCTGAAAATGATTAAAATCCAATTGGAAAGCCACCATTGAAATTGAAATTCAATATAAACACAAAATATATGTGAAATGGTTAGTTTATAAGAAAACAATCTAAAGTTTGTCCATAATGTTACAATCTGCGGGTTGTGATAATTTTCATAAAAATACAAAGCGTACACTACAACAAAAAACACTATTGTCTACTAAATTTACTGGCTAAAAACAAATTTTTCGCCCAAGAAAATCTTTTGGTGACCAACAACTAATTTTGATTGGCAAAAGATCTGTTGTCATATTTTAAATTTTTTTAAACAATGTTTATATATGTATTTTTATATATTTTAATATCATGTTAATTGCATTTCAAAAAAATTCAGCAAATTTAAAAAAAAAAAAAAGTTTTCTTACTTTAGGAAGTAAGTATAAATATTTTGGTTTTCATGATGTAACAAAAGATCTTGGCTAGCTTAGTGGTAAGGGCTTGGAAAATCAACCAATGGTGTGTGGGTTCGAAACTTGGCAATGACAAGAAAAGATGGTCTAGTAGATACAAAGAAAATATCACGCCCAATGATTTTCCATCTCAGTTTATGGGTGTGATCATTTTGAACTTTCAATCACGGTTATAAACCGTGATCTAAAGTGACTTATAATCATACATAGAAAAGAGAAACGATCATGGCCAAGAAAAACGATCACACTTATTGGCCATGATTGTTTCTCTCTTTCAATCACGATTATAAACTGTGATAAAAGAGTGTGACTTACAATCACACTCAAATCCATCACGGTAGCAGAAGAGTGATGGAAAACTTACAATCACAGTCAATTGCTGTGATCTTTATGGTTTATTGTAGTAGTGTATTAAGACATTGGTATAGTTACTTGGTAATTGTAGAAAATCCTAGAATTTATTTTCTCGGCTGGAAATCCTGCATGGCAACCGATTAGTTAGCAAACCCTAACTACCATATGGCTTAGTTGCATTTCCCCTAACCTAGAGCGTTGCATCGATGCCAAAATGGTTAATGTTTAGTCCTTGCCTTGACCGTTAACTTGACTGCCATGCTTTGGCTTGGCTAGACTGCCTAGGCATCGGCTCGCTGACAAGCCTGCCTTGCCTTGGCGTCGGCTCGCTGTCGGACCTGCCTTGCCTTGGCGTCGGCTCGCTGTCGCGCCTGCCTTGCCTTGGCGTCGGCTCACTGACAAGCCTGCCTCGCCTAGGCATCGGGTCACTGCCAGGTTGCTCTGCCCTGGCTACCATCGGGTTCTGCCTTGGCGTCGGGTCGCGCCTTGCTTTTGCCTTGGCGTTGCTAGGCCGCCTTGGCCACTGCTTGGCTACCGGGCTGCCTTGGCCACTGTTTGGCCACTAGGCTGCTTTGGCCACCGCTTGGCCACTGTTTGGCCACTAGGCTGCTATGGCCACCGCTTGGCCACTGTTTGGCCACCAGGCTGCTGTGGCCGCCGCTTGGCCACTGCTTGGCCACCGGGCTGCTTTGGCCGCCGCTTGGCCACTGCTTGGCCACCAGGCTGCTTTGGCCACCGCTTGGCCACTGCTTGGCTACCAGGCTGCCTTGGCCGCCGCTTGGCCACTGCTTGGCCACCAGGCTGCTTTGGCCACTGCTTGGCTACCAGGCTGCCTTGGCCATGCTCAGGCCGCCTTGACCACTGTTTGGCCACTGGGCTGCTTTGGCCACCGCTTGGCCACCGCTTTGCCACCAGGCTGCCTTGGCCACGCTCACGCCTTGCCTTGGCGTTTGACCTAGGGTAATATTTATCCGTTGGACGATAGATGCTAGGGTAATCTTTACCCATTGGTCAATAGGTAAACCTTGGTTAATCTTCCTAAGTACGAGATTAGATTAGTTTAGTGCTTAATTGCAAAGTATTATACCTTTGGTATTAACCGTTGGATAATAACCGTTAGGAATTTTATTAACCATTGGATGATAGACTAGAATCCTAGCCATTATTACCCATTGGTTATTAACCATTAGAGAAACTATTATCCATTGGATAATAGTTAGTCTTAACAATCATGTACTTGTTTGATTTAAATATTAAATTTGACCATGTGTTAAAATCCATTAAATTAAGATTAGTCCATTAGTATATTAGGTTAGTACATGGTACTTTGGATGAAGTAGAATACTATATTAGATACTAGTCCTAGGTCATATCTAGTATAGATATTGTGTAGTACATGTATATATATATATATATGTATGTACTTGTTGTATATATATATTTTATTGTATATGGCATGTGTGTTATTAAATATTTTAACTAGAAAATCTAATTTACTTGAAAATGTGGATTTTATTAAAAACCCAAAGTACATATACATATATTAGTATATTGTATGTCTTCCATGCAAGTACAAGGTTTATTATTTAATTTTTCCATGGGATTCTCTTATTATTAAAGACTAGATCGCCCATGTGTTAAAATCCATTTAAATAGATTTAGTTCATTAGGTTAATAATTTAGTACCTAGTACTTTTAAAGAAGAAGATTAGTTTATTAGATCTTGGAAAGTGACATATCTAGTCTAGATATTGTAGTACTTGCTTGTATATATAATATGTGTACTTGTATGTATATATATATGTATATATATATTATATTGTAATACACATGTGTGTATATAGATTTTTATAATAAGAAAATCTAATTTGGGTTTAAAATACAAGATTTCAAAGTACCCATAGTACCCATATCTATAATATATTATGTGTATTCTTCCTAGTGCATATATATATATATATATATAGTACTTGAGAGAGAGGCCGAGAGAGAGAAATTGGGAGAGAGAGAAAGAGATCGGATGGAGAGGGAGGGAGAGAGTGTGATGTGTGTGCAAGTTGATTGACCTTGCTTGGTCATCCTTGTCCTAGTTTGTGTATGCTTCAAGTGAAAGCATAACCAATGCCATCCAATCTTGTCCTTCCTTGTACAAACCCCATTAGAATACTTGAATCAAATCTCCTTCCTTGCCTAGTCTTCCATTATCCAATCCAAAGGACACATCCTAGCCTTGCATGCCTAGTTTTTAGGTTGTTTCTTGCAAGGAAGCAAGATTTGTTGAAAAAAAAAAAAAGGTATAGAGAGAGAGAGGGAAATTCGGCTAGGGAGAGAGAGAGGGAGTTCTTGGCCTATAAATAGCAAGCCACTTCTTCATTTGAACTCACACCTTCACCTCATTCTCCAACTTCTCTCTAACAACTCTAAGAAACCAGTTTCTGGACAGCCTACTGTCCTCTGAAAACTCCATTTTTTCTCCGGGCAAAAGTCATTTCTAGGAACAACGACCTCCACGAAAGTCGTAGAACACTTCGAGAGCTTCAGTTTAGACCCAAGAACCACCCCAAATGGTCAAGAGATGACCAAGATATCGACCTCCAAAGTTCAGTGAAAAATCTGGAAATTCCATTCCAGACAGCTCACTGTCCACTTTCTTATCCCCATTTTTCTCCGGGCAAAAGTCGTTTCTAGGAATAACGTCCTTCACGGAAGTTGTAGAAAATTTCGAGATCTTCGTTTTAGACTCAAGAACGATCCTATTTGGCCAAGTATTGACCGAGTTACTGCCATCCAAAGTTGGGTCCAGATTGTGAGCATTCGACGCCCGTAGCACTTTCCAACTAGCTTATTCGGCCCCGACTAGTTTCGGATCAAGGTAGAGTATCCTTACTCTCTACCCCTAAGTATAGATAAGATGTGTGTTGAGCTTTTTAAACTATTTCTTTAAGAAAATAAAGTTAGTTGAATGATTTAGCTTGTAGAACTTTCTTGGTAAAAGTACGTAGTTTACTTTGATCTTATGACTACTTGATTGCTCGATCTCGTAGTAGTTGCTTGTTCATGTATGAACTCGTCAATAAACATATGTTGTTTTGAAAGTTCCACAAAGGAAGAAAGAACGGATTTTGGTAATATATTATTGTCTTGAGGATGATTATGAGCATGTATATATATTTGCTTGCATTACTTGTTGTTGATAAAGCATAAGTGGCTTTCCACTCCAAGGGCGTCCGTACATGTGGCATTATGCTTGAAATAATAATTTGAGTACGATTAGGTAATATAGAATTGGATGATCTTGCTAGTTTGGTTTCAAGATTACCTTAAAAAGATTTGTTCCGCCGCGGAGTCTATGCATAATTACGAGACACGAAAATCGAGAAAGTAGAAACTTGTCACCTAGGGTGTGGATAAAGGAAATAATTGGACTTGGTAAAATACTTTTGAAACTACATAAGGGCCAGACTTGGTAGCCTTATGTTGGTGTGCGTTGCCAACGGAGCCGGACTTGGTAGCTTCATTGGAGGTGTGTGACTTGGTTATCCGCGGAGAGGAGCCAAGATGTGACACAATGTGCCGGACTTGGTAGCCATTGTGGCCTATAAGCCGGACTTGGTAGCTTATTGGTTATGTGCGTTCACAATGTGCCGGACTTGGTAGCCCATTGTGTAGATTGTTAACGGAGCCGGACGTGGTAGCTTCATTGATTGATTTGACTTGGTTATCCGCGGAGACGAGCCAAGATGTGACATAATGTGCCGGACTTGGTAGCCATTGTGGCCAATGAGCCGGACTTGGTAGCTTATTGGTTATGTGCGTTCACAATGTGCCGGACTTGGTAGCCCATTGTGTAGATTGTTAACGGAGCCGGACGTGGTAGCTTCATTGATTGATTTGACTTGGTTATCCGCGGAAAGGAGCCAAGATGTGACACAATGTGCCAGACTTGGTAGCCATTGTGGCCAATAAGCCGGACTTGGTAGCTTATTGGTTATGTGCGTTCACAATGTGCCGGACTTGGTAGCCATTGTGGCCAATGAGCCGGACTTGGTAGCTCATTGGTGTGTGCGTGTGATTTTTAGAAATGATAGATGAGACACAAAACGATGAGTCACGTAGGAGAAACACACGGAAACATGACACCAACGATAGATAGCGAATGCGGATGTGTCATTGTTGTTGTTATTGTTATATTAATGCATGTACTGTTATGACTCTTTACGATATATGCATGACTTGCTATTTGTAAGTTAAGGGTTAGTGGGTTTTGGATTATTCTATTGAGCTTTCAAGCTCATGGTGTTGCTTTATGTGACCCTGACATATTATACTGGTGGCGACGCTGGTATAATGTGTCAGATTTTATAGATGAGCAGCATGAACAGTACACCTTGGAGGCCTTTGGAGCTGAGGAACTTGCTAGGATGGAAGAAGAGAAGGAGCTGTAGATAACCTTAGATATCCATCCCTTTTGTGTAATATAAGAACCCTTTGGGACTTTATGATGTAATAAAGAGCCAGACTCTCTTTTGTTGTTCAATAAAATGATCATTTAACGTACCCAAAAATTCGGGGCGTTACAACTTGGTATCAGAGCTTTAGGCTCAACACTTGGCCATGGGTAGAATGGGTAGCCTATAAGATAAGTTTGACCATTGCACAAACGAAACATGAGTTTAAGTTTACCGTCCCAAATTTGGTGGAATTCTGACAAAACAATCTTCGGATTGAAGCAAGGTGTGGAAATTGGCAGTACCACCGAGCTGGGAATTCCCGAACAATTGGATGATGACTTAAATCAAGAATCAAATGTGGAACCTAGAAATTCCAAAGTTTCCTTAGCGCTAGAAAAACCTTGCCTTAAAAGTTACTCATTGAGGTTAACACTTCTCCTTTGTAGATGGATCACCTAACCAACCTGATAATTAAAGCTCACCAACTCGTGGTCACCCTAGAAACTATGACCATCCAACTATAGAAATTTCAATTCCTTAAGCATTAGCAAACTTGCCTTCGTAGTTGAACTCCATGCTTCGGATTGTATCTCTCTTTTATCTATAAAAAACTTGTTTCCTTCAAAAGAGTACTGCTGCGTACTATTCTTTAGTAAATGAAACCCTTATTACAAAGGATAATTATTTTAGTTGACGCAAGTTGCTAAAGGATAGTGATTTTCTTTGATTACGAGTGTTGTAACCCTCTGCCGATATACATCTCATTTTTTTTTTAGGAACCATTTTTTTTTTATAGATTTTCCAGGAGAGCGACAAGTGTTAGCCAAAGCCGCGGGGGACTCGGCCTTCACACGCCGGCCATACCCGCAAAGGGGCCCCGGCAACCAACCCCCAACCCTTCAAAATTCAAACTCCAAATTTCAACCTCCAATTCCAAAATTTCAAAACTCAATCATTTCCCTCCTCCACTCACCCCTCACCCGGCCTATATGTACCCCACCACCACTCCTCATTTCCTTATCCCCTCTCTTCACCTTTTCTCTTCATCTCTCTTACCATCTCATCCCTCAACCCCAACCATGGCCACCCGACGACGAGGATTTCCGGAAGACGCCGCGTTCCGAGAAATCGAGCGAACCGAGCTCACCCTAACGACCCAAGCGCTACGGTTGCAGCCCTTCATCTTCCTCCTGTTCTGTGTCGTGCTGTCAATGGGCATGCCGCGGTGGTTCGGTAGGAACAACCGCCTCTGCACCTTATGGTGCTGTGTTCTCGCTGTGACCGTCGCACTTGAGGTGTTCGTAAGGGAATACGAACGTCGTTTGATCCAAGCCTTCAATGATAGGTGGTAGGGCGAGGCCCGTCAATGGCACCATAGCCATTATTATCTACTTTTCCTTGCTTTTTCTTGTACCTAATGATGCCTTTAGGCATGTAGTGTGTTGATCTTATGTTATCTTAAGAAATTTAATTGCTTGCCTGCAACAAATTGTCATGTTCATTATACACTTGCACCTGAAATAAAACCCCTAAGATCGAGTAAGACAGTATCATTTCAGGAAAGTTAGCCGTTAGTCTAAGTGTGTAGTGAGTGCGGACTAGAAATAGCCAACCTACGCATAACCTGCGACTTGAGAGTAACTTACTTCTTTTAAGGGGGATAGACGACGATTCAAGGACCAGTATAGCAACTTTGTCAAATCGGTAGACACACACCAATTTCGAGGACGAAATTATTTTAAGGGGGATAGGTTGTAATGACCCAGATTTTTGGTCAATAAAAATTTCGCAAAAAAATTTGAATTTTATTTTAATACTTGGATTTCTTTTTAACATCCAAAAATCGGTCGTTATCGACTTATAAAATTTTGTTATTTTATTTGAAAATTCTTTATTTAAATTTTTTTAATCCCTTTTTGCGATTAATAATCCGTCATAATTAGGTTTATGACTTAGGAGTTTGGAATTCATCGCCCGGGCATTAAGGTCATTTTCTAAAGACGAGTATGCCTATTAAGACATTGGTATAGTTACTTGATAATTGTAGAAAATCCTAGAATTTATTTTCTCGGCTGAAAATCCTGCATGGCAACCGATTAGTTAGCAAACCCTAACTACCATATGGCTTAGTTGCATTTCCCCTAACCTAGAGCGTTGCATCGATGCCAAAATGGTTAATGTTTAGTCCTTGCCTTGACCGTTAACTTGACTGCCATGCTTTGGCTTGGCTAGATCGCCTGAGGCATCGGCTCGTGACAAGCACTGCTTTGCCTTAGCGTCGGCTGTCGGACACCGCTTCCGCCAGCGTCGGCTCATTGTCGCGCCTACCTTGCCTTGGCATCGGCTCATCGACAAGCACGCCTGCTTGTGAGCATCGGGTCATGCCAGGTTGCTCTGCCACTGGCTACCATCGGTTCTCGCTTTGGCGTCGGGTCGCGCCTTGCTTTTGCCTTGGCGTTGCTAGGCCGCTTTGGCCATCGCTAGCCGCTTTGCCATGCTTGGCCACTAGATCGTTTGGCCACCACTTGGCAACAGCTTGGCTACTAGGTCGCTATGGCCACCGCTGGCCCGTTGGCTACCAGTCGCTGTCGCCGCTGACCATCGCCGCCATCGGGTCATGGTCGCTTTGCCTCGCTGGCACCAGTCGCCAGGCGGATCGCCACAGCCATTACCGGCTACTTTGGCCGCTGGCACCGCTGGCTACCAGTCGCTTTGGCCACCGCTGGCCATCGCTATTACCAGTCGCTTTGGCCATGCTCAGCCGCTTTGACCACCGCTTTGGCCACCGTTTGGCTTTGGCCGCCGGCTGGCCACCGCTTTGCCACCATGCTGCCTTGGCCACGCTCACTCCTTGCCTTGGCGTTTGACCTAGGGTAATATTTATCCGTTGGACGATAGATGCTAGGGTAATCTTTACCCATTGGTCAATAGGTAAACCTTGGTTAATCTTCCTAAGTGCGAGATTAGATTAGTTTAGTGCTTAATTGCAAAGTATTATACCTTTGGTATTAACCGTTGGATAATAACCGTTAGGAATTTTATTAACCATTGGACGATAGACTAGAATCCTAGCCATTATTACCCATTGGTTATTAACCATTAGAGAAACTATTATCCATTGGATAATAGTTAGTCTTAACAATCATGTACTTGTTTGATTTAAATATTAAATTTGACCATGTGTTAAAATCCATTAAATTAAGATTAGTCCATTAGTATATTAGGTTAGTACATGGTACTTTGGATGAAGTAGAATACTATATTAGATACTAGTCCTAGGTCATATCTAGTATAGATATTGTGTAGTACATGTATATATATATATATATGTATGTACTTGTTGTATATATATATTTTATTGTATATGGCATGTGTGTTATTAAATATTTTAACTAGAAAATCTAATTTACTTGAAAATGTGGATTTTATTAAAAACCCAAAGTACATATACATATATTAGTATATTGTATGTCTTCCATGCAAGTACAAGGTTTATTATTTAATTTTTCCATTGGATTCTCTTATTATTAAAGACTAGATTGCCCATGTGTTAAAATCCATTAAAATAGATTTAGTTCATTAGGTTAATAATTTAGTACCTAGTACTTTGAAAGAAGAAGATTAGTTTATTAGATCTTGGAAAGTGACATATGTAGTCTAGCTATTGTAGTACTTGCTTGTATATATAATATGTGTACTTGTATGTATATATATATGTATATATATATATTATATTGTAATACACATGAGTGTATATAGATTTTTATAATAAGAAAATCTAATTTTGGTTTAAAATACAAGATTTCAAAGTACCCATAGTACCCATATCTATAATATATTATGTGTATTCTTCCTAGTGCATATATATATATATATATATATATATATATATATAGTACTTGAGAGAGAGGCCGAGAGAGAGAAATTGGGAGAGAGAGAAAGAGATCAGATGGAGAGGGAGGGAGAGAGTGTGATGTGTGTGCAAGTTGATTGACCTTGCTTGGTCATCCTTGTCCTAGTTTGTGTATGCTTCAAGTGAAAGCATGCCATCCAATCTTGTCCTTCCTTGTACAAACCCCATTAGAATACTTGAATCAAATCTCCTTCCTTGCCTAGTCTTCCATTATCCAATCCAAAGGACACATCCTAGCCTTGCATGCCTAGTTTTTAGGTTGTTTCTTGCAAGGAAGCAAGATTTGTTGAAATAAAAAAATAAGGTATAGAGAGAGAGAGGGAAATTCGGCTAGGGAGAGAGAGAGGGAGTTCTTGGCCTATAAATAGCAAGCCACTTCTTCATTTGAACTCACACCTTCACCTCATTCTCCAACTTCTCTCTAACAACTCTAAGAAACCAGTTTCTGGACAGCCTACTGTCCACTGAAAACTCCATTTTTTCTCCGGGCGAAAGTCGTTTCTAGGAACAACGACCTCCACGAAAGTCGTAGAACACTTCGAGAGCTTCAGTTTAGACCCAAGAACCACCCCAAACGGTCAAGAGATGACCAAGATATCGACCTCCAAAGTTCAGTGAAAAATCTGGAAATTCCATTCCAGACAGCTCACTGTCCACTTTCTTATCCCCATTTTACTCCGGGCGAAAGTCGTTTCTAGGAATAACGTCCTTCACGGAAGTCGTAGAAAATTTCGAGATCTTCGTTTTAGACTCAAGAACGATTCTATTTGGCCAAGTATTGACCGAGTTACTGCCATCCAAAGTTGGGTCCAGATTGTGAGCATTCGACGCCCGTAGCACTTTCCAACTAGCTTATTCGGCCCCGACTAGTTTCGGATCAAGGTAGAGTATCCTTACTCTCTACCCCTAAGTATAGATAAGATGTGTGTTGAGCTTTTTAAACTATTTCTTTAAGAAAATAAATTTAGTTGAATGATTTAGCTTGTAGAACTTTCTTGGTAAAAGTACGTAGTTTACTTTGATCTTATGACTACTTGATTGCTCGATCTCGTAGTAGTTGCTTGTTCATGTATGAACTCGTCAATAAACATATGTTGTTTTGAAAGTTCCACAAAGGAAGAAAGAACGGATTTTGGTAATATATTATTGTCTTGAGGATGATTATGAGCATGTATATATATTTGCTTGCATTACTTGTTGTTGATAAAGCATAAGTGGCTTTCCACTCCAAGGGCGTCCGTACATGTGGCGTTATGCTTGAAATAATAATTTGAGTACGATTAGGTAATATAGAATTGGATGATCTTGCTAGTTTGGTTTCAAGATTACCTTAAAGTGATTTGTTCCGCCGCGGAGTCTATGCATAATTACGAGACACGAAAATCGAGAAAGTAGAAACTTGTCACCTAGGGTGTGGATAAAGGAAATAATTGGACTTGGTAAAATACTTTTGAAACTACATAAGGGCCAGACTTGGTAGCCTTATGTTGGTGTGCGTTGCCAACGGAGCCGGACTTGGTAGCTTCATAGGAGGTGTGTGACTTGGTTATCCGCGGAGAGGAGCCAAGATGTGACACAATGTGCCGGACTTGGTAGCCATTGTGGCCTATAAGCCGGACTTGGTAGCTTATTGGTTATGTGCGTTCACAATGTGCCGGACTTGGTAGCCCATTGTGTAGATTGTTAACGGAGCCGGACGTGGTAGCTTCATTGATTGATTTGACTTGGTTATCCGCGGAGAGGAGCCAAGATGTGACATAATGTGCCGGACTTGGTAGCCATTGTGGCCAATGAGCCGGACTTGGTAGCTTATTGGTTATGTGCGTTCACAATGTGCCGGACTTGGTAGCCCATTGTGTAGATTGTTAACGGAGCCGGACGTGGTAGCTTCATTGATTGATTTGACTTGGTAGCTTCATTTGGAGGTGAGTATGTGACACAATGTGCCGGACTTGGTAGCCATTGTGGCCAATAAGCCGGACTTGGTAGCTTATTGGTTATGTGCGTTCACAATGTGCCGGACTTGGTAGCCATTGTGGCCAATGAGCCGGACTTGGTAGCTCATTGGTGTGTGCGTGTGATTTTTAGAAATGATAGATGAGACACAAAACGATGAGTCACGTAGGAGAAACTAACGGAAACATGACACCAACGATAGATAGCGAATGCGGATGTGTCATTGTTGTTGTTATTGTTATATTAATGCATGTGCTGTTATGACTCTTTACGATATATGCATGACTTGCTATTTGTAAGTTAAGGGTTAGTGGGTTTTGGATTATTCTATTGAGCTTTCAAGCTCATGGTGTTGCTTTATGTGACCCTGACATATTATACTGGTGGTGACGCTGGTATAATGTGTCAGATTTTATAGATGAGCAGCATGAACAGTACACCTTGGAGGCCTTTGGAGCTGAGGAACTTGCTAGGATGGAAGAAGAGAAGGAGCTGTAGATAACCTTAGATATCCATCCCTTTTGTGTAATATAAGAACCCTTTGGGACTTTATGATGTAATAAAGAGCCAGACTCTCTTTTGTTGTTCAATAAAATGATCATTTAACGTACCCAAAAATTCGGGGCGTTACACTTTCAAAAAGCATAAGCAAAATGTCGATCTCTAGGTATTCCTTCTCTTTGCACTTTTGTCCTCCAAAAGGTTTTTCTCTAACCAACGCTTATACGAACTCGATAGTTTGTCAGCAAAATTTTCAGCAACCTCTTGCATTACCCGATTGGGCCATAAACGGAGCACATTACGACGAAGGTTGGCATCATGAACCTTAGAAACAGCATACTCAGGGTCACCCGAAACTTTAACCTGTTCAGCCCCAAACTACCTCTGGAAACGAGCAGGGAAATAGAAGGTAACTTGAGTGACACCAATCACTGCTACACCAAAATGGTTCATGGAACTTGCAGTCATACTTTCGATACCGTACCAAGGGCACACCCATTGAATCCAGTCACCCTTGCGAGTCTCCATCCCTGCTCTCCAAGCAGCTTCAGTGGGGAACTGTCTGATTACACGACGCTCCATGCAGTGATCTGAACTTTAGGGCAGCCGCTCTGGCACATCCCATACCCTCAACTTCTCATAAAGCCATACCTATAGAAAATAGGGGAAAATTGCGAGTTGTGAGAACACGTGAGTCAAAACAAAAGAGGGACGAGCGGAAAGATAAACTTGGCAAAAGAAAGAAAAATAATAATGAGCGAACCTGCAATAACAAAGGACTACCAGAAAACTGGGCTGTAGGATTACCCTTTACCATATCAAGGCCTATCAAGGTCTCTGCCAACACCAAACCAGCAAAACCTACACGGTTTCCCATCTGTTGGGCAAAGTCAAGCAGCATAAAGTGAGCATCGCCAGTAGAAGGTCCAAGCAAGTAGTAATGGAGAAGACAAATGCACAGCGCATGAAAGCACGCCTTCTGTTAAGGAATTTGACGATGAGCTTCAGTGGTACCAAAGCGCTGAACAAGCTGTAAGGTTTCCAACCTTCCATTCACCATGAAAAACCTAGCTTCATGTTTCTGAACTTGGAGCGAATCCTTTAGAAGATTGCCCCGATTAAACAAAGGGTTAGGAATAATGAGACCTTCTCTATCTGAATGACCCATGATGGCTGCAAATTCCTCAATAGTAGGACACAATTCCTCTCTTCTAAATCGAAAGACATGGAAAACATGGTCCCACAAGCTAGTGGCTGCCCGAAGGAAAGCAAAATTCACAGGAATTTGGCAAAGGGAGAAGATGAAGTCCATACCAAAGGACTTAAAGTGTAAACAGTCAAGGCCGTTAAAGGAGTTCAACCACTGATCAAGGACTGGTTGTGCCATGAAATCGTTGCCGACAAATACCATCGAGTTCGTAGAATGTATACTTATAGGCTAGATTGAGTCCTAGTTCGAATCGGAATCAGATTCTAAAATCCTCGGAAATCAAGTCGGTTTCTCGGTCGGCACTTTGATCTAGCAGCCGTTTCTTTGGCCAATCACAAATCAGGTAACAAGAATCGATATTTCGGCCACCATATAGAAGATTTGGCCGCTTAATCCAAAGGTCGGCCGCTAGAACGACCCTTTTACAGAAAATTTCCACGGTTCAGTCAAGTTCGTCAAACCAATTTTGTGTCGTCACAGGTGTAAACAAAAGCATACACAATCACGTATCAGAGCAAAATACTTTGTTTCATATAACAAAAGTTCTTTTACATCGCAAGATGACTCATCCCATATTTCCTAAACAAGCTATACATCGGTTTTCTATCAGACTAACCTATGCAGGGAAGCAAAAAGAAGGAGAAGAGGGTGCCGAATTCTCTGGTGATCTAAACACCAGAGACCAGCTGCAAAAAAGAAAAAGGAAACCTCCGGGGCAACGTGTACCAAAGAAGCACTGCAGTGTAGAAGAGACATCACGCAGCCCAGAAAAACCATCATAACGCGTACAAGCTCCGCATCATGGAAGCAAGCCACCCATGCAAGGGTCCCTAAACAAGCAGCAAGACAGAACCAAGAACAACGCGGACTCCCTCTGTGATTGCTAGCCGCACATCACCCATCCCCCGGACCCAACGGGAACAAAGCAAAAAGAGGGGAGAATTCCCGGTGGAGCTCTCGGATAAGAGAAAATGAAGAAAGGAAGAGGAGAGAATGAAAGCAAAACGTCGAGGTTGTGGCCTTTTATAGGGCCCTGAAAATAAAGAGATTCCGCGGCCGAGACATAAATAACTCGGCCGAGACATCAATCCTTCGGCCGCTGGATCAATCTCTTGGCCTTCCAATCAATTTCCTTCAGCCCCAGTGGATCTTGCTCAATGCACTGAACTCAAAAGCCATTATGAATTCTGGGTCCTTGACCAACAGAATAGCCCAGGGGGCATCCCCATGCAAACAAAGTATGATCAAAATGAGTCTTGGGGGCACACCCAAGCACGAATAAGCCCTCTCTCCGTAGTAGCCAATGAAAGTCAATCGGCCAATTATAAATTCTGCAAATAGCACCATGATCATTAGGAGTACCATCTTGAACAGCCCCGTACTCATATTCAACAGCCTCAAAGTTCGTCACCACATGCACCTCAGCATGCTCCAGCGGCTCCAGGCCCATATCCATTATCAGCAGCTCCGAGTTCATCAGCGGCTCCACGCCCATATCTATCAACTCAGCGGCTCCGCACCCATATCTCCACGCCTTCAAGCCCAGGCTCTAAGCCCGTATCTATCGACTCAATAGGCTCCAAGCCCATTTACCAAACAGGCCCTTCGCCTATCTCTTCAACAGCTCTACACCCGTACTAATCATCTCAGCAGCTCCAAGCTCGCCATTATCTCAGCAGCTCCAAGCTCACCATTATCTAAACGGCTCCAAACCAATCATTTCAGCGGCTCCAAGCCAATCATTTCAGCAGCTCTAAGCCCGCCATCAAGCTATCATCTCAGTACCTCATTTCTCATCATAAACTCAGCAGCTCCGTGCCCATATCTACCATCTCAGCGGCTCTAAGCCTATATTCACCACTTCAGCGGCTCCAAGCCTATTATCTCAACGACTCCAAGCCAATCATTTCAACGGCTCCGTGCCCATTATTTCAAATGGCTCTATGCCGTGACCACTTCAACTGGCTCTACGCCACCCCAATCAAGATATCATCAATTCTCAAGCTCTACACTTGAATGCTCAAAATCTCACATTTTGAATGCTCGAAGCTCTTCAAATGCCCAGCCACTGTGTACTGGATGCTCAAGTTCTACACTTGAATGCTCAAGCTCTATGCTTGGATGCCCAACCACTGCGTACTGGATGCTCAAAGCTTGTACTTTGAATGCTCGGATTCTACCATCCAAATGCTCGAGCTCTATGCTCTGAATGCTCAAGTCCAGAACTTGATAGAAGCTCCATGCTTAAATCAAACACACACACATGGGCCCGTGCACATTTGTATCAATAGCATCACCATTATCACATCGAGTCTGCATTATCATATCTATTCACATCTAACCACCATCATTATATACACATTCTGCATATTTCTCTTATTCACAACAGGTCAATCCTGCAATCAACCAGCTCCGCGCCTCAATTTTGTTGATCGGTCCAGAACCTCGATCCTTTGGCTCCACGCCAAAATTTATGATGAGAAAGCTCCACACACAGACCATCAGAATACGACCGGCTCCACGCCTCGATTCAATCACGTCAAGCTCAAAGCTCTGACATTTCAAGTTCTTACCTCCAGAAGGCAAAGCTCCTTGGACTATCAACTAGCTCCGAGCCTCAGTTCCATCAAACTTCAACACCTCAGGCCCTCCCCTTATGATCAATACCAGCTCCGTGCTTCGGTTTCATCAAAAGCTCTACCGGCTCCGTGCCTCAGTTTCTTCATTCCAATGCTCCGTGCTTAAGTTACTGTCCCTGCGCCTCCTACATCTCAAAAAACGGCATCCAAACTCATCTCCGGAAGATGGCTTGGGTTCCACCCCATATCTCAAAAGCCAGCGTCCAATTCATCCCCAATAGATGGCTTGGATTCCCCCACAATTACATCAATTCCTTCCAGCTCATTCGTAAGGATAGGCTACTTTATCGAGTTTCCTCAGTTAAAGTCAGGATGATCAAGAAAAGCAAACACACCCGCCATGTATTGATCTACCCCAAAATACTAAGGACGCTCTCCGCAAAAATATTCCCGGCAGCCCTACGCTCCTTCAACTACTCTCTGCCAAAATCCTGGCTCAGTCTAGGTACGTCACACTACGGCTTTTAAAGCCCGAAGGTACGTCTTCTGTCCCTAACTCTCCAAACTTTTGTTCTTGTTATTTGCCCCCGAACTACGGTTGGTCTGAATTTCCCCTGTGGAATACGTAGGCAGCCTCCCGGCCCGACCATAACAAAACCTTTTTTCAAAAAACCCTTGGAATAGTGGTTGGACCAAATTGAGTTGCTTTTATAGCTTTGACTTTTACTCAAACATGTCTCGCGATCCGTATGAGCTCAGTCAAAGAGGGGCATCTGTAGACACCCCAATTTGGCCTAACGATTATTTCAGGTCCCACCTTAGGGACCATCCCGATGATGAAATGGATACGATGATTGCTGGTTGCCTTCTTAAGAACCTTAGGACTTTCGGTAAGAACTTTAAGCCACTTAGAGGACCCAATTCAGAGCCAAACAGCCTTTCAGACAGAAATACAGAATCCCAGGAGAATCTATCTGCCGGTCGTAACATTGATCTCACAGTCTTAACATATTTTCCTCACCCGAGCAACTTGTCGCACAAAAATCTCCCTGAGAGATCCATCCCACGGCCACAAGATCATTTCCTCAGCCGCTCAATCCATACCTCGGCCGCCAGATCCTTTGCTCGACCGTCAGATTGTCTTTTTTCCAGGCTCTGGAACGTTCTATCGATTGTTTGATCCAACTACACTACCTCGCCGATGCGTTCTGGCCATGTTCAGAGATCACAACGAAGAGTTCGAACTTCAATCGTGCGTTTTGATTGGGTGAAGTGTGTTTTGTTTGGATGAAGTGTGTCATCCCTTTGCCTATATAAACAGTACCATACACACACGAAATTCATGAGATCTACACCCTCTCAAGCCATGATACTCTGTAGAAATATACTCTCAAACCCTCTATACAAAACCCCTAACCTCCCGAAGTCAGCCATCAATCCAGCGATCAAACCCCGAAGTCTCAAACCCTAACCCTAGGGTTTCTCAAAGAAACAATCAGTCAATCCCGATCAAATCCGAAGCAATCAGGCTACTGAGGGATCAAAGTGGTGAGGCCCAAGGGCCTCTGGTTTGATTTATTTATCATTTTTATACTTAATCATAGTGTTTCGGTAATCTACTAACTTTTCTGTCTGGTGTGAGGAAGAACATTGACCGGGGCTTCGATCCCTCGGCCGATACATCTAAACCAGGAGGATCCCTCGGCCGTGACATCAATTCACCGGCCGCGAGATCCATCCCCTGGGATAGCTTTGTTTGCTTTCTGCCTTCTGATGCATGATTTACTTATCGTCTCGACTCACCTTATTTACTGTTTAAAAGCATAAAAACAGACTACTTGTTTAGAATTAAATAAAGCATCTATATGTCTTATGTTGAATGATTATGGGCTAGCCTCATGGCTAGGCAGAGAGGGGTGCCTAACATCTTTCCCTTACTGTACCTTTGGCTTCCGTATCCAGAATCTCTATCTGTTTTTCTAGTTTTAATAAACTGGGTGGTGACTCTGTTTTGATGATAACCGCTATCATGTGGCGATGTTCCTAGCCATGGGAATGTCCATGATCTTGGTTTATGAAGCAAGAAACCAAACGAGCAAACAAATGATGATCAAACTGTATGGCGATGCCCTGTTTGGGAGGTGTCTAAAATCTCGTATGATATATGCCTGACTTGCTATGTGTAAGTTAAGGGTTAGTGGGTTTGGATTATTCTATTGAGCTTTGTAGCTCACGGTGTTGCCTTTGGTGACCCTGACTTATTATGCTCGTGGCGACGCTGGTATAATGTGTCAGACCTCGTAGATGAACAGGGAGATCTGTATATACTAGAGGCTTTCGGAGCCGAGGAGCTGGCTAGGATGGACGAGCAGTCGGAGCTGTAGTTAGGAACCTTAGATTTTCCTCCCTTGTGTAACTATTGAACTCTGTAGGAATTATGATTGTGGGCTACCACAGCCCCGGGTGGTTTCGGGGCGGCCCGAAAAGAAACACCACGTTTTAGAATCGATTTGAAAATTTTTGAAGAGTCGCCACCCGGATTTGAGGTTTGCCACCCGAGAAACCGTTTTGATTGAAAATGATTGATTTGAATTGAAAACCAGAGATTTGAAAAAGGGTTCGGAAGCCACGTTACGAGGGGGGAAGGGTTTTACGGCACCCCCCTCGCCCGACGCAATGTCGGTCTCTACTAAACGTTTGCGGGATTTTTCAAAGGGATTTTGTTTCATTAAACCAACTAGCAACTATCCACAGTTATGACACGTAAGGAGTGCATGCATGTGCATATGTACAGAGGGTGATGAAGAATGGCCATGCAAGATATACAAGTTATGATAAAATAAAACCCTGTCACTGGATTCACTCTCAAGCGCTCGGGAGTGGTCCCGAGCGCTTGGGAGTGTTAATGCCCAATCCTGCAAGTTTTGTTAGTACGGCAGAATACAATGCTGAAAATATAAACTGAAATAATCTTAAACACATTACAGGCTCAACAGAGGACATGATAGACTGAGATCGGATCCCATTCTCCCAAGCCATGCATCCTTGCCTTTATGAAAAGTGATTTAACAGTTATACGAGACAAGAAGGGATGCATGCATGGACATCCAGAGACAGTAGAATGGCCAAACTGGAAGAAAGATGGACTGAGGTTGCAAGCAGACACTCCCGAGTGCTTGGAAACGATCCCGAGCGCGTGGGAGTGATCTACACCCCAGAAGTGATTTCAACCAAATAATGCCGTCATTGTAGTATGTTGGTACACTGGATCTTATGTCTTTGAAATATGAACGAGGTTTCTCTTTTTAGATCCAGACCAAAACTCTTTTGCATGCCTTTAAATGAAGACCATCTTCTTTATTTTTCTCTAAAAACGCAGCTCGTATGTACCAACACACCTCAAAAGAGTTAAACTGTTTTAAAACACACTCCACTCCCCATGCATGTCCATTTAAACGCTTAAAAGAGGGAAAAATGGACTGGAGCCACTCTCGAGTGCTCTAGAGTAGTCCCGAGCGCTCGGGAATGCCTCCAGTAAGCTTAGTACAGAAAACACATTCATGCCCCTTTGCTCTTGTAGTTAAACTAAGATCAAATGAGCTCACAACCAGTATGAGAAACTGGCATGAGCCCTTGATCCCCCTCAGAAGTTTGAAAAACAGTAAATTTCGAAGTATAAAGTGAGCCTTTATACCTTTGCTTGACTTTGAACTTAGCTTCTTGGACTGACTTTGGAGCTTGAAAATGGTTAGAAAACAGTTTAAGAAGAGGGAATTTAGGCCTCCACTTCTCTTAGAGATTTTCCTTGAGAATTTGGAGATTTTTCTTAGAAAATGGAGGTTGTTTTGAAAGAGTTGAGAGAGAAGTTTAGAGGCTGGTTTTTGGCAGCAAAAGGGGGAGGGAGAGACTGAAATTTCGTGGCCCTTGTGTGGTAAAACATGAGGGTATATATAGCGGAGTGAAAAATTGGGGTTTTGACTTGAAAATCAAATAAAAAATGAAAAGAAAATGTTTTGGCAGGAGAAAGGCATGATTAGATGCTCTGCTGGCTCAGGCATGTCTCTGCTGTATTCAGGTTTGAACGTTGAAAGATCTGAAAAAGCCTAAAAAGCCATGGTCAAAGCCAAGCTCAACATGCATTGGTCTGTCAGCACTCTCAAGCGCTCTAGAGTGGTCTCAAGCGCTTGGGAGTGGCACTCCCGAGCACTCTAGAGTGGTCTCGAGCGCTTGGGAGTGTCTGCCCAACTTCAGAAGGGTGCCACGGACACTCCCGAACTCAGTTTTGGGTGTTTTTCGAAGCGTTGGAAAGCTCATTAAGTCCTCTTTCTAACCCAATTGGTTTAATTCAAAGTTATTTTATATGCTGAAATGTGTGCCAATTTTACCCTCAGGGTGTCGAGAAAAAGAGGATTTTGGTTTTGAAGAAGTCCAAGAAGCATCGTTCAAGCTTTAGCCAAGTCCCATTTTGATTCAATTTCATCATCGGGGAGCCTCAAGGCCACAAATTAAGGATAATTAATAGGTTCAAATTGGGGTGTCTACAATGATGTAATAAGGAGCCAATAGGTCCAAATTGGGGTGTCTACAATGATGTAATAAGGAGCCAGACTCCACCTAGTTTATTCAATAAAATGTTTAATTAACATACCCAAAATTGGGGGCGTTACACAACCAATATATATATATATATATATATACACACACACACACACACACACACACGTAGCTTATCATCCAAACTTCTAGCCTATTGGGTCTAGTTGTCCAGAAGAGAGAGAGAGAGAGAGAGAGAGACCGGATGAGAGGGAGGAGAGAGAAGTCAAACCAATATAAATGGCGGCCGCTATTTGCAGCGTACTTTGTGCTACTCACAACGGATTGCTACCTACAACACACCACCTTATAAAAAATTGCTACTTACAACGAACAAATTATACCTGAACTCCCCTTTTTGCCCTTCTCTATAATATACCTACAACCCAAGCAAACCCAACAATCCCGTGAACTCTTCTTCAGTACATTCCTAACCTAGGTTTTCTCCACAGCTCCGGTGGTCCACCGATTGCTTCTCCACAGCTCCTCCACAACCCGCGGATACCGCCACCACATACGAACCCACCATTCCTGCCTTCTTCAGTCCGTTCGTTCCATCATCTAACCTAAGTTTTCTTTCTCTCTTCTAGTCCACAGCTCCAATCGACTCCACCACTCCCACCACACCACATGTTCTTCTTCTTCTTCTTCTTCTTCTTCTTCTTCTTCTTCTTCTTCTTCTTCTTCTTCTTCCCCTCATGTTCGCACGTTATACGAGGAATAATTACAAATTCTCTTTTTCATATCCTTACTCTTTTCGTACAGAATGTGAACTAACAGATAGAATAACACCAATCGGATACTAATGTACGAACTGGATTAACAATTTCGGAAACAAATATCCAAAAGTTATACCCATGTTCGGACTTTAATATCTGATTTGTATACCTGTAATTGGATTCTAATTTCCGAACAGAATGAAAACTATGAGATAGCATGACGCCATTGTAGTTTCTGAACTGAATGTCACAAACTTGACGATCCGAAAACTTCAAGCACACATAATCATCCAATTTTGATAACATTAGAACACATTATATAATACAACACATTAAATCGTTTCTCAATCTATTATATGAAAACTGGCACTAAATTCGGATATAAGAGTCCAACAATGTTGACAATATTCAGATATTAATATCCGAATAGTTGTACATAATTCAGACATTAGAATCCGAAAAGTTAGTAAAGTTTTGGCACTGTGTGTCCAACTATGTCGGGCCAAAACTGAAATTCAAAATGGAGGGCTTCTGAAATTCAAAATGGAGGGCTTCTGAACTGAAATTGCTCTGTCCCTACAACATCTGTGACTTGTTTCTCAACTTCCATTGTGTAATCTTCCGACTCCAAATCATTGTGTATTGATGGGTCAAGTATTTTTTGTTTATCAATGGAGGGAGATGAAGCAGTCGAGGTTTCCATTGACAATGTATGAGGAAGAGGAGGGGAGGAAGATTGGCAGACTTGGCTGCTGATGGGAGGGCCTGGTGGTGGGTGATGGCAGCTGGGTAGGGATGAAAATGGAGGAGTTTCAATGGGGGAAGGAGAAGACGTTCTGGGAGGGAGGGAGGGAGGGAGGGAGGGAAATCAGGAGATTTTTTGTGGTTGTATATAATGGGTTGTGTGTTATATTTTTAAAGGATAAAATGGTAAAATAACATGAGGTCTTAGGGGTATAATGGTCAAACTGTATGAGGGCATTTTTGTCCGTTTTTGATAAAAATTTTAATCGACTGCGAGTAGCACAAACTATGCTGCAAATAGCGGCGGCCATATAAATACCCCTTCTTTCTTTCCTTTTGAGGACCACCAACCTTCTTCAGATTTTCCCTCTTTTGAAAAGAAAACAACTGTGAGGAATAGAAAAAGTGAAAGAGAGCCGAGACCCACTTTTCTTTTTCAGTTAGTGTACTTTATGTTCATTTGCTTTTCATTCCCTAAGAAAAAAAGTTAGGAGTTCGGTCAAACTAAGGCATGTACCGTTTGCGACCCGATTTGACGCTCATGTAGTCAACCCGCTACCGCCAAGAAGTAAGGTAAAAACCTCCTGCCTACTCACCAAAATATAGTAGTGCTACGTGTTCTTGATTTTTTTTTAAAAAAAAGTATTGATCTAGAGAAATTTATAGTTACCCGCATAATTAGTTTGTTGGAAAAAAATTAAAATGTTAACGTTGTTGTCGTTATTATTTTCATTGTACTCTGTATAATGGAAACTGGAGTAATTACATGTAATGTTTGCATGAAGGAAAAGTGGAGTAATTACTGGAACCTTGAAAGAAAAAGAAAAAGAAAAAAAGACAAATGTTAGGTACTGTTATACTATTGATGATATTAGGAAAGCATGCTAAGGACTTAGGGAATAAAGTTAGTGTTTGAATATTAATCCACGACAATCTTTACTGATAGAATTGAAAATGAAAAATATTGTTGTAACATGTGCCTGTTAATTGTGATTTGTTGAAAAGGTAGAGGACCACGAAGTTAGGATTTATTACTTTCGCATGAATTTTAGTAAGCTTTGAAAGAATAATATGTTCGCAAGAAAATAATGCATGTTTACGAGACATGAGAAACGAGAAAAACGATATTCGAAGCAAAAAGAGCAAAAGAGAATTTTGACATGTGTAAACCTGGGAGACCGGAACGGCGAAACCAAAGTTTGGGTGCGTGTGAGTAAACCTGGGAGACCGGAATGGTCGAACCAGTGTTTGGGAATGTGTGAGTAAACCTGGGAGACCGGAACAGCGGAACCAGAGTTTGTAAATGCATGGTCGACCGTCATTCGGAAAGAGGGAGTGAACGGAACCAGTGCTAAAGGAAAAGAAATGATAAATAGTGAAATTTAGGTTTTGACACAGAGTACGATACACTATTTTGAAACCGACACTTGACACTTTTATTCGTACGATATTTAAAATGTTTGATTGTTAAAGTTCTATTTGATGCCTTGTAAAGTAGACATTATTTTTGCTAAAAGTATGGTACATAGGGGTAGGAGTTAGCTACTGAGCTTAAAAGCTCACGGTGTTACTTTTGTGGCCCTGACATCTTATTCCAGACTTAGAAAGCAAACATGAGGCGTACTATAATTTGGAACAGTATGGAGCAGAGCAGAATATCGCCAAAGAAGACAACCATCGTGAAGAGTAGAAATTTCCCGAAGTACCCCTCCCTATCCTTAAATAAATGTAATCTTGATTTGAGAATAATTTGGGAGGTAATGACTTATTATTCCACTTTTAATTATTAAATGATAAGTTTGAATAAAAATAGTTATAATTGATGTTCCCTAAATTTGGGGCATTACACACTATGGGAGAACGGGGTTCCGGAGGGGTTGCTTACGTGTGAATACCCGTGAGCTAGAGAGATGCGATTGGTTGATGGCTAGCTAAAGGGAGAAGGGGGAGAATCTTGTGGGGTGAGGAAGAGAGCAAGAGGTACAGGAAAGATAAAGGCGGCGTGTCCCTTTTGTTTTCCGCGGGGGTGTCTGCTTTTTTCGGATTCGAATCGGTGAGGTCACCTTCTCTCTAGGGAAGAATGTTCTCCTTCCTCAGAATCAGTGCTTACGCCCTCTCTTTCTGTAAAAAGTCAGCTCTCTCAATCATTGGGAATGTCTGCGGTATTTATAAGGCACCTGGGCCTAGGTCAGGCCCAGGACGGTGCTCCTATAAGATCCCAACACGTGTCCCCTTTGTACCTCCAGGCCTTGGATAAACTCGCCCTTCCGCGGAAGCTCACCCGCGGAAGGGTTTGAATTTCTACGGCGCTACCTCCAAGCCACCAAGCCACCAAGCCACAAGAAGTTCCCTAATTCCCTCAGGAGCAAGGTCGCGACCCGCGGCGTTCGTATATTCTCCACGGAGTCCCTCCCATGCCCTGCCTTTAGGCTCGGATGGAACCCCGGAAAGCCTTTTTCCAGAATGAGTTTGTTAGGTTCATTGATATTCAGCAGTCCGTGGGATTTTTCTACAGTCCCTTGCCGTCGGGGCAGTTTCAGCGCGCATCCAACTTTCCCGTGGGGCCAATGGGGTTCCGCGGTAGCTGTCCTCTTCCGTGGAGGATGTCCGCGAGCGTATCTTTTTGTTCACGGATATTGATGCTCCTACGACTCGTGGGGTCTTAGTGTAACCTTTCGTTATTAGGTACATTTCGATCTTTCCACGGGACCTGCGGGGTTCCCCGACAGCTTATTTTTTTCGCAGGAGTGATCCTCTGATTCTTTACACGTGTCGTCTTCCCATTAGATAGTCAATTGTTGTTCTTCAGATGAAGTTTTGACCAAGTGATCCCTTCCGTGTAGGCCCCGCTGCCACGTCTCCACGGGCCCTTGGGTGGTCAAATAGTCTTACTTAGTCCAAGGCTAATGACTTTGACCGCACCTACAAATGCCCCCCGCGTGCGTACAACGGTCACTCATCGTCCGCGTGCGTAATCTTCTCTTTTGTGGGCTTCCGCGGTTGCCTCAGTGTAGCCCCGCGGGACTTATGGCTATTTTGATCGTTGATGGCGTCCCTTCATGTACCGTCGCTTCTTGCACCATCGTGACTCTTCGTGTACGGTCGCCATAAATGCTTCCACCGTTTGACCACTATATAAACCCTTCATTCATTATTTCCTTTTTCACCTACCGTTTAAATCTCTGTCGAAGTGCTGTCATTTTCTCCTCTCATCAAGCAATCACTTTCTGCTTTTCTCTCTTTTTTTCTTTCGAAAGCGACTTCTCTCACAGTCATAAAGTTCAAATGGTTACGCGGGGTCTAATCATTGAGGAGCCCGTCCCTATCACGGATCAGTGGAGAAGGGCCCCGTACTTTCAATCCGTCGAAGACCATTTCTGGACTTTGGCGGGAGCTTACGCTACCGAAGGGCCTTCCACTTCCAGCCCTACATCTTTTACCGCCCATGCTGACTTGGAGAACGTGGAGTTGGTTAATCTGTCTTCCGTCTTACATCTTCGCCTAGAGCGCGGGGACTTTCTTTATTCAGAGTGCCGTTTTGGAGCCCAAGCCTCACCACCGGCCGACTGGGCCGAATGGGTTGACGAGATTCTCAACAACCCCCCTCTTAAGCAGATACTCTTGGCCACCGGCACTCTTGACGCCGTGCAGCTATCGCGGCACCTGACCATTCCGAGGCTGGTGGCTGCTAACAAGAATTTGAACTTTGCATGCTCATGCTGGAGTATCGATACGCATTCCTTTGCATGGGTGTAGGGCGAGAGCGGCTTCTCGTTGGAGGACGTGATCATTCTCACTTGTCTTCCTCTCCGCGGGGTCACTCTCTTGGACCTCAACGATCTCTCTGAGGCGGACCAGCGGGATGTTCAAGAGCTGCGGAGGTTGGCCAAGTTAGCCCAATCCGGCCCCAAGTTCACCGCTTAGGGCCCTCATAAGGACACCGCGGCGAACGCTAAGAAGACTTCCTTCGCGAGCTGGATTCGCTTCTTCTTCAAGGACCTTCAGCCCGCGAGGACAGTAGTTCCTAGGGTGCCGCGGGACTTCGTCGCCGCTCCCCACTACGAGGGGCGGCTTCATATGGCTGGTTTCTTAGCTTTCTTTCTCTCCTACTTTGTCCTCCCGTACTATCCGGTGGACAGCCCCTCTTCAGCAGTCCTTCCGCTCGCCGTGCAACTGGCCCGCGGTGAATGCATCGCATTGGCCCCCTTATTCCTGGGGTCTCTTCATTGTCAGTTGGACCTGGTTCACGCTGACCTTGCGAGGTCTCTTGGGAGATGTGACCACCTTTCAATGGTCCACACCAGCTTCCTCCTTGCTTATTTCTTCGAGCATTTTCCCATCATTGCTCCTATTTCGCGGAACTTTCTAGCCTCTACGAGCTAGTCTCGGTCCAAGCAATGGTTTGGCACCAGCAGCGATGCCCTCTGGTACACAGCATGTGACGTCGCAAAAAATTTCATCCTACGTCCTTACGGTTCTATCACCCCCGGGGTGGTTGGCCTTAGCATGCCTCTTGCCGGCACGTTCTTCTCTTTCAGCTGCGGGTGACAACAACTCAATAGCCTGGGGAGTTGTTAATTCCGCGCTCATAGCGCTCCCGAGGTGGCTCCCCTTTCTGAATAATGAGGCCCATGGCATATCAGTCTATCGCCCGGACCGATTTGCGAGGCAGCTGAATTTCGATCAAGGGGTGCCCAGGCACGCTCCACAGGTATCTTCCTTTGTCGAATCTCAACTCTGCTTCACGCGACCTCATACCTCCGACATCCTGGCACAACTTAGGGACTTGCCCATCCCTTCCAGGGATGACATCGGGCGCTATACCCCGGAGTTCCGCATCTTCTGGCGGAGAAACTTGGATTCTTTCCTCGTTTTCGTTCGCAAGGAGGCAGAGGTTCCAGAGGTGTCCAAGATCCGTACGCTGGACACTTTGCTCCAGGCCGTCACAGAAGCCAGGGGCTGATTGGCGCGGTCCCCAAAGCATGTGGGTGGTGGTTGACGCCATTCCTCTGAACGTGGCCTTTCCTCTATGACTTCCCCCCGCACCTCCGGTTGTCATGAGGCAGCCTCCCGCGCGGGGTGCTTGAGGGAGGACGCAGCCCCCGGCCCCAGCGGAGCCTTCACGACCATCTTCTTCACGGGCCCCCGTGGCAAGAGAGGGTCGCCACCCCAAGCGACTTCGCAGGGTATGTTCCTTTTGGGCCTCTTGCTTAGTAGGGAATTTGCTGCTTTTGTTTCACCATTCTATTCCCCTCTGTGACTTCTAGCTATGCTCTTTCCTTTTGTCAGCAACGGGACTTAGATGCCAATACTTTCGTGGCCTGTGAGCCAGAGGCAGGGGTGGCAGCGGAACAGGCTGCGATTAAGGAAGCGGAGGAGGACGAACCAGGTACACCATCCAAGCGTCGACGTTTTAGCGGTGAGCTCCACTTTCCAGTTGTTACTTCTGTTGTTCTTTTTCTTCTTCCTTCAAGCTCTTGCTTACTCGCTTGTTGAAACGCCCTTTCTCACTCTCTTCTTCTTTTTTTTTTGAACAGTCACGGTGGAGTCTGAGGAGGATGAGGCAGAGGGCTTGGACATAGGCGGGTGCGATGATGTTGAAGCTGAAGTCGACATCGATGATGATGACAACAATGATGAAGACAACATGATGTTGAGCGTCCGCCTCGAAGCCCTGCAAGCCCAACCCTCCATCCACGCGGGGGACGTAGCCGCGGACAACATCATAGAGGCCAGGGAGGTGGAATTCCTTCAACCCCGCGCGGAGCTAGTGCCTTATCCGCAACCAGAGATGGAGGCCTCGGGGTGGCAGGAGGTATGTTGCCTGATGAACCCTCAATTGTGGACCTCGGAGGGGACCCCAACAAGGTTTCTATTGAGTCGTCTTTCTCCTTCGAGGAATCTGAAAACGTCATTGTTGTAACGACCCTGATTTTTGGTAAATAAAAATTTCGTTAAAAATTTGAATTTTATTACTTGGATTTTTATTTCCATAACCAAAAATTGGTCGTTACTGACTAATAAAAACCTCATTGTTATTCGAAGATCTTTTAATTATGCTTGGAAGGTTTTTATCGTTGTTTAACTGCCGATTCTTCCGTCGTCTCTAGGGTTAAGCCTCAAGATTTCACATCTCGGCTGGAAATCCTATCTAGCAACCCTAGTTAGCTTCTAACCGACTAGTAAGCTTGATGATCGTTTACCCTAATCGCCATTGTTTCTTGAACCTTGTGAACCTTTGTTACTTGAACCTTTTGAAACCCTTGAAGTTTGTAACCCTAGATTAACCCTTTGAACCTTTTGAGCCTTTGAGCTACTAACCGTTGGACGATTACGTTAGGGTTATCTTTACCCATTGGATAATAGGAGAACCTTAGTTAATCCACCAAAGTACAAGATTAGATTAGTTTAGTACTTAATTATAGTATTCTTACAAGTATAATACTTTCTAGTATTACCCATTGGATAATAACCGCTAGGAGAATTATTACCCATTGGACGATAGGTTAAAGTCCTTGCCACCATTACCCATTGGTTAATAACCACTAGGGAAACCATTATCCTTTGGACAATGGCTATACTTGCCAACCAAGTACTAGATTTAATAAAATACTAGATTTTACCATGTGTAAATCCATTAAACTAGAATTTAGTACATAGATTAAATATCATTTGTACATTAGTGCCTTGAAAGTATGGATTAGTTTATTAGGATATTAGATTTGATATATCTTGAAGGATTTTGAGGTACATGCTTATATATATATTTATAGGTACTTGGTCATATTATATATTGATATACATATAATATTTCAATTGTACACATGTGCCAATTGATTAGTTTAATAGGAAAATCTAATTCCTAGAAATCTAGTAGATTTCATTAGTACATTAGCTATATTTTTATATATGTACTTGTATCTATATATATATGTATATATATATATTATATTGTAAGTACACATGTGTGTATTTGGATATTAAAGTTAGAAAATCTAATTAACTTTTAAAGTATTAGATTATATAGTACCCATATCTATTATTATATATATATATATATGTATACTTTCTAGGGTACATATAGATATATATATATATAGTACAAGAGAGAGAGAGAGAGAGAGAGAGAGAGGAAGGAGAGAGAGATTGTACCTTGAAGATCTCCATTGTGCTTCCATTGAACTTGTAGACACCCCAATTTGGACCTATTAATTATCCTTAATTTGTGGCCTTGAGGCTCCCCGATGATGAAATTGAATTAAAACGGGCCTTGGAAAACCTGGACGATGCTTCTTGGACTTTTTCAAAACCAAAACCATCATTTTTTCGGACACCTTGAGGGCAAAATAGGCACACATTTCAGCATATAAAATAACTTTGAATGAAACCAATTGGGTTAGAAAGAGGACTTAACGAGCTTTCCAACGCTTCGAAAAACACCCAAAACCGAGTTTGGGAGTGTCCGTGGCGCCTTTCTGAAGTTGGGCTGCCACTCCCAAGCGCTCGGGACCACTCTAGAGCGCTCGGGAGTGCCACTCCCAACACTCCCAAGCGCTTGGGAGTGCTAACAGACCAGTGCATGTTGAGCTCGGCCTTTGACCACCTTTTATCAAACTTTTCAAACCTTCCATTCAAACCTGCACGAAACAGAAGCATGCCTGAGCCAGCAGGAATCTCATCATGTCATTTCTCCCCCCAAAAACCATTTTCCATTTGATTTTCTTTTAGTTTTCAAGTTTCAAACTCATTTTTCACTCCCCTATATATACTCTCATGTTCTACCACACAAGGACCACGAAAATTCACCTCTCTCACTCCCTTGTTTTCAGAAAACCTTGGTGAAAATAGTCTCAAACATTTTCCAACTCAAATATTCTTCAACTTCCATCATCAAACAATTTTCAAAGGAAATCTAAACATCACTAAAGCAAATGAAGTCTTAGACTTCATTTTTCTACTGTTTTTCAGTCATCATTCAAGCATCCAAGTTCATCCAAGAGGTTTTGTTCAAGCACAAAAGGTATAAAATTTCATTTTTGTACCTAAAATCTACCATTTTTCTACTTCTGAGGGGGATCAAGAGCTCATGCTAGTTCCTCATACTAGTTGTGAGTTCATTTTGTTGAATCTTAGTTGATTTGGCTTGCATGCAAGTCAAAAGGGATGCTAAGACATGTTGTAATTTTAGGACAGATTTTCTGAGCTTCAGTTTTTGTCATCTTTGGCCTTTTTAAACCACGAATTATTTTTGGGTTCCTTCATGTAAGTTGTAGATCTTTTTGTTGGGAAGATTTGGCCGCTGGAATCAACTTAATCGGATTTAAAATGAATTAGTTATGATTTTTTTTCTGCAAGCTGTCCAGTGTAGGACGAATCTGGAAATACCCATTTTGTTTTGAGATTCATGCATTTGTTTTGTAAAGAGAGTCTCTATATTTTCTTTTCAAGAGTTAGTTTAACAATAAGAGCAAAGGGTGCACAAAAACGTTTTTCTTAAAACCCTTACTGGAAACACTCTCGAGCACTCGAGAGTTCTCCCGAGCGCTCGGGACTTTTTCCAGTCCCATGCATGGCATTTTGGTAAGCAGTGAGCTGGGGGTGAGGTGTACTCTCAAATAAAATGGTTTTATTTTGGCATGCAGACATAGAAAATCGTTTTTCCTAAAACAGAAGTGTTTCTTGCAAAAGTTCAAGTAAGAACAAGGTTTTCCAAAGTTAAAAATAAGATTTTCCCTTGTTAAAGACCTAGACAAGTGTGTCTGCATGATAAAATAAGATCATTTTCCATTTGAGAGTAAGCTAACATGCAGCTCACTCCCAAGCGCTTGGAACCATTCCCGAGTGCTCGGGAGTGCCACTTCATTCCATTTTCCCCTATTTTGCTGTATTTTTTGACTTTCTGCATGCATGAATGTATCTATCTGCTCTTTCAAAGTTGTATATCTAATCTTGTCAGTAGCAAGGATGCATGGCTTGAGAGATTGAGGTCCTATCTCAGTCTGTCAAAACCTCTGTTGAGCCTATAACATGCTTAAATTTATTGGAGTTTATAGTTTTGCATTACTCTCTGTCTGTACTAACAAAAGCTTGTAGGTTGAACATGCAACACTCCCAAGCGCTCGGGACCACTCCCGAGCGCTCGAGAGTGAATCCAGTGACAAGGCTTCATTTTATCATACCTTGTATATCTTGCATGGTCATTCTTCATCACCCTCTGTACATATGCACATGCATGCACTCTTTACGTGTCATAACTGTGGATACTTGCTAGTTGGTTTAATGAAACAAAATCCCTTTGAAAAATCCCGCAAACGTTTAGTAGAGACCGACATTGCGTCGGGCGAGGGGGGTGCCGTAAAACCCTTCCCCCCTCGTAATATGGCTTCCGAATCCTCAACGAATCTCTGGTTTTCAATTCAAATCAATCATTTTCAGAACAAAACGGTTTCTCGGGTGGCAAACCACAAATCCGAGTGGCGACTCTTCAAACTTTTTCAAATCGATTCTAAAAGGCGTGGCGTTTCCCTTCGGGCCGTCCCGATCCACCCGGGGCTGTGGTAGCCCACAGTACTTTGAAAGCATACAAATCTATGGGATTCTTCCATGACCAAGCAAAATCTAGTCTTTCTTGCACTTGATCATCCAAGGACAACCATATCTAGATTTCTTATTCTTTCAAGTACAAGATAAGACCAAAACCCCATTAGAATAACCTAGTTTTGTTCTAGTTCTTGGAGTGCAAGGAAAGCAAAATCTTTGGTAGCCATGCAAGCCTAGGTTTTAGGGTTTTTCTTGCAAGCAAGATTTGATGAAATAAAAAATTGAGATATTGGGAGAAGGAGAGTGGCCGGCCAAGAGAGGAGAGAGGAGAAGGCCTTGCCTATAAATAGCAACCTCATTTGAGCTTTGAACTCACACCTCTTCTTGCTCCAACTTCTCTCTAGAAAAATCTTAGTGTTCTTGTTGTTCTTGCTTAGTTCTAGCTTGTTCTTGAAGTCTTTTCTTTAGTTCTTCAAGAAACACTTCCATCGCCCCCACTAAGCCACCACTCGACGACCACCTCGATCCAAAAGTAGTAGTAAGTTGTAGTTAGGTTCTAGTTTCGAGAGAAACCATTCTCTTTCAAAGCTACTGGAAGCTTACCGTAAGCCGTTACTCCGTTCGACCGCCAACTTTCTTTCCGTCGTACCTTCCGTAGCCTACTACCGCCAAGAAGAACGGTAGAGTTCTTCGAACCTACTATCCTAAGTATATTGTATTGTATGAACATGAGGATAGAAAGCTATATGTTTAGTATGTCTTGTTTTACGTAGTTACTTTGATCTTAGGAATGCTTGAAGGCATGAGGATGATTGATTGCATGACTTTATGAACTCGTCAATAAACATGTGTTGTTTTGAACTTCCTAAAAGAAGGTTATACGTTTTCATTTTAAAGATAAAGTGTTGTTTAAAAACGAAGTACTCGTATTTTGACCTTTTCGAAGATTATAAGTTTGAACGCATGTTGCTTGCCTTACTTGTGGTTGTTGGGCATGTGTAAGTAAGATAGAGTTGGATGATCTTGCTAGTGTAGTTTCAAGTTGTTAATGTAGGGTTTATGACATAAGAAGTCCTACCGTAGAGTCTATGCATGATACGAGACACATGAAATTGGAAAGTAGAGACATGACACTTAGGGTGTGGGTAACATGGATAAAATATTTTTAAAACTACATAATGATCAAGTGTGATAAACATTATGTGATGGGTGTGTGTGTTCCAATGGGAATCCATGGTGGCGGAACCATTGTGAGGCTGCGTGTGTTCCAATGGGAATCCGTGGTGGCGGAACCATTGTGAGGCTGCGTGTTTTCCAATGGGAATCCGTGGTGGTGGAACCATTGTGAGGCTGGGTGTGTTCCAATGGGAATCCGTGGTGGTGGAACCATTGTGAGGCTGCATGTGTTCCAATGGGAATCCATGGCGGCGGAACCATTGTGAGGCTGTGCGTGTTCCAATGGAATCCGTGGTGGCGGAACCATTGTGAGGCTGCGCGGGTTCCAATGGGAATCCGTGGTGGCGGAACCATTGTGAGGCTGTGTGTGTTAAAACTGATTTCTGAAATGTTTGGTAAAGTGAAAACAAGACATGTTCTACAAAACGCTGCGTAGGAGAAACTCAGATGACATGGACACTAACGATAGATAGTGAATGCGGATGTGTCATTGTTGATATTTATACCCTGTATCGTGTGTGCTGTTTATGACCCTTTATGATATATGCATGACTTGCGATGTGTAAGTTAAGGGTTAGTGGGTTTTGGGTTACTCTATTGAGCTTTCAAGCTCACGGTGTTGCTTTATGTGACCCTGACATATTATATTGGTGGCGACGCTGGTATAATGTGTCAGACCTTTTAGATGAACAAGGAGAGCTGTATACCCTGGAGGCATTTGGAGCTGATGAGCTTGCTAGGATGGAAGAGGAGACAGAGCCGTAGATAACCTTAGTTGTCTTTCCCTTTTATGTAATATAAGTACCCCTCTGAGGAGTTATGATGTAATAATGAGCCAAACTCTACCCTGTTTATCTAATAAAATGTTTATTTAACGAACCCGAATTTGGGGGCGTTACAATTGTTTATTCCACTGATCGCGACCCCTCCCCATCCCATGCAGTGGCTTCAGAAGCTCGCGAGCCACCCCCGCGAATGGGTTCTCGCGAATCTGTTGGCCAGGCAGACATAGCTGCGGATCCCATATCCGTGGCAGCAACGAAGCTCCTGCGGGGTGAAGGAGAAGACATCGAGGATCTTTCCCTCCCTCCCGCGCGTTACACCCCTGCTGGTCAACAGAGGGTCACACCTCTTTCCTCTACCCGATCAGGCTCTCACCAACAGTCCACCAGTGCTTGGATCCGCTCTTAAGAGTTTCTTGGACCGCGTCGTCGCTAGTTCTCCGAGCATTTCCAATGCCTCTTTTCTTCTAGATGCTCAACCGCCCGTAGGGAGGGATCAGGCTCCGGACGCGGCCAGCCCTCATTCCCCGACTTGCTCAACTTCCCAGGCCCATTCCCCCTGCTTGTCCGCGAGGCGCACGGCCACCCCTCCAACTCAGCCTTCCTCATACGTTGCAAACCGACAGCTGGAGGTAAATGAAGAACTCCTTAGGGGGCCCACCTCCATTATTGACTCAGATCTAAACTCTATATATAAAGGAATGGCTTTCTTGCCCACTGACGATGTTTTGGGAGGATAGGGAAGTCAGGCTCATGGGGATTTCAGCGCTAACTTGGACACGGATATGGGCGAGCGACAAAGGGGCAAAGTGGAATCCAGGGGGCAACCCTCCCCCAGGCGGAGTCCTGTTGTGGACCTTTGGAAAGGGCCCATGGTCGCTGAGATGGAGGTCCCAGTCCGTCTCTTTCCCGCAGGCTACCTCGTGGATGAAGCGTACCATCCCTTCCTCAACACCATAGCCCGGAGGCATCCGGAGACATTCACCCACTTTAACCCGCGGTCAGCTCAGCTCGGGGCGATCTTTCTCAGGAATCTCCACGAAGTGCTCACTCCTTGGGCGCAGCTACATTTCAGCGACTTCAACGCTGCTACAGAGGCTGCCTTGCAGGAGGTTGCCCAGGATATGGAGGTCATGGGATTTGACCTTGGCTGGCTGAGCGCGCGGAGCAGCTCGCTGAGGGCCGTGGGGGAGAGAGCAGCTCTAAGGCCCGAGATTCAGAGCCTTTCCGCGCAGCTGGAATCCGCTCGGCAACACTTGGCGAATCTGGAGGCCAGGTTTGCTCAAATCTCATAATATGACGCGGGGCTGGCCGCGGCGGCGCCGAACCCTGAAGACCCTGACCCGGAGGAGCTCGTCTTCTCGGACTGGCTAGATTAAGCACCTCCTTCCGACCCCCTCCTATTTCTCTCCACCCCCTTCTCTTCCTTTTTTATTTATTTATTGCAACACATGTATCATTGCTTTCATTTTTTTTTGAATAAAAAGAAATAAAAGATCGTCGTTGTACCAGTAATAGAATCTGTGTTAATCTCGTTCCAGAAACAGTGCTGCCATTTTTCATTCTTTCTGGTTTGATTTCCGATCCGCGGATCATGCCTTGACCATTTTGACTTTATTTTCGGCCACTGCTGGCCTTTGATCCGCGGGTCACATTCCGAACATTTCTGACTCAACACTATCTTTACTCGACAGCCGTTAAGTCTATAGCATGCGGGCCCTGTTCTAGCCATTTCGTGTCTTAACATTGTCTCCATTTGCTAACCGTGAAGTCTCGCGGGTCATGTTCTGACCCCTGATGACTTAACATTATCTTTTCTAATAATCGTCAAGTTTGGAATACGCGGGTCATGTTCTGGCCTCTCATGACTTAACATTATCTCTATTTGATAACCATTAAGTCTCGCGGGTCATGTTCTGGCCGTTGGGACTTAACATTATCTCTTTTGATAATCGTTAAGTTTAGAATACGTGGGTCATGTTCTGGCCCTTCATGACTTAACATTATCTCTATTTGATAACCGTTTGGTCTCGCGGGCCATGTTCTGGCCGCTGGGACCTAATATTATCTCTTTCGATAATCGTTAAGTCATGAATGATACACATGACGTGGTGGAGTATTGCAGAAATGTTCTCTCCATGTGACCACGCCTTTTTGTCATAACATGTAGATCAAGTAGACAGAATAGGTGAAAGATAATCTTTGTATTTCATTAAAGGTTTTCAGAAGCCTGATAATTTAACCTTACAAAATTTCTAAGTATTCCACAGGGTGACATCATTTTCCATTGACCTTTGCTACATCATTAAAGGAAAAGAAAGAACAAGTGATATTTCAAAAGAAACATAGCGAAAACCGGGCCGCTCTTCTCACGAGTAAAACTTCTTGATGTACTTAGAATTGACCGCCCCCGTCTGGAAACCGCCTTCTACGCGGGCCAGATGGTAGTACCCGCTTGAGGAAGCGCTAATCACCTCATAGGGCCCTTCCCATCTTGGAGTGAACTTTGGAGTCTTCAAATCTCTCATCACTGTTGTGGTTGTTTCCAGACCAAGTCCCCAACTTTAAATGTCCACAGCACTACGCCGTTGTTGTAGTAGCATGCCACGGACTCCCAATATTTTTCGTGAGCTAGGGCCGCGACGACCCTTCTTTCCTCCAAGGCTTCCAAGTCAACCCTTCTCCCCTCCGTGGAGTCCTCCATCGCGAGGATCATCCGCGCGGAAGGGACACGCAGCTCCGCGGGTAAAACCGTTTCCGCTCCATAAACCAAACTAAAGGGACTAGCGCAGGTGGATTTCCTTTTTGAAGTTCGATAAGCCCAAAGGGCTATTGGCAAATGATCCACCCAGGTTCCACCACGCTCGTCCAGTAGCTTGCTCAGGATTCTTATTAGGGTCTTGTTCGTCGCTTCTGCCAGTCCGTTACCCTGCGGGTAATTGGCACTGAAGGTACAGTGATCGACTGTGTATTGGTCAAGGAGACCTCCCACATGTTGGTTAATGAACGGAGTCCCATTGTCGGAGAGGATCACCTTGGGTATGCCGAATCTACAGATGATGTTTTCTTTGATGAATGTCGCAATTGCGTCTCCCGTAGCTTTCTTCAATGGAACAGCTTCGACCCACTTGGAACAAACTTCTGTGGCTGCCAAGACCCACCTATTCTTCTGCGAGGGTGGCCTAATCGGCCCAACCAAATCCATGGCCCAAGTGTGGAAAGGGTAAGGGGCCGGGGCAGACCGAATGTAACTCCATGGAGGGGGCATGGACCAAGTTTCCAAACTTCTGGCACGCCTAGCACCTACGCACGTGTCGTTTGGAGTAGCCTTCCATGGTGGGCCAGAAGTACCCCAGACTGACTAACTGCTCATGAAGTTTTCTCCATCCTTGATGCTCAGTTCTATGGGTCTTGTTCAAAACCACTTCTGCTCTTTCTTTGTCTAGCACTTCAGAGGCATTCCATCCAGGGTTCTTCTAAACAGGAACCCCTTTTCTAGGAAGAAACGTCGCGCTCCACAGATGACCTTTGCGGACTCGGCCCGCTCTATAGGTAGAGATCCTTCCCGGAGATAGTCGATGTAAACCTGCCTCCAATCCGTCGCTTGATCGTTGGTACCCGCCATGAGGCATTCCGGCTTGGCGGCATACAGGGAGCCCCATGTGCAATTCTTCGCGATCAGATCAGTGTCTCTCTTCATGCTAGGCCAGTAGTAACCCTGCCTTTGAATTCTCCTGTGTAGGGCTATCTCGTTGTCCGCGCAGTTGCTGTCGTGAATCTGGTTCAGGACTTCTGCCGCTTCCTTTGATTCGACACATCGCGCGAGCCACCCTTGCAGAGTGCGGTGATACAGTTCTCCGTGCAAGATTACGAAGCACGATAGTTCCGCGGTGGACAAGTGTCCCACGGCAGTAGCCAGTTGTATCTTGGTGGCTCCGCGCCAATCTTCCGTTGGTTCAGAAAGTCTTCCAGAGCAGACGACTCAACATCTTCACAGTTTCTATACAAGTCTTTTCCTCCTCAAATTCCGTTCTTACCCCCAACGTTGCGAGAGCGTCTGGAAAACGATTTTCTGAATTGGGCTTGTGATTGATGCTGACGCTTTTGAAAAATTTCATCAACTTTTTGACCGTGGTTCGGTATGGTGCCAATGTTGGTTCCTTCAACGCGTAAACCCCTTCTGTTTGTAGGATTACCAATTCTGAATCTCCCGTTATCTTCAGGTGCTTGATCCTTCTTTCTTTCGCCGCCACTAAACCCAAGACCAATGCCTCATATTTTGCCTCGTTATTGGAGCAGGGGAAGTTCAGCTTGTAAGCCAAATGGAATTTCTCTCCTTCTCCGCTATGCAACACTATTCCCGCGCCTCTTAATCCACTTCCCGCGGCCCCGTCGAAGCAGAGCGTCCAGCGCGGGTCACCTGTGCAGGCCGCGAGAGCTTCGAAACCATCCCCGGGTAGAGATTCTTCGAGTGGTTCGCACTGGCCGCTTGGAAACTGGGCCAAGAAATCCGCCAGAGCTTGGCATTTAATTACTTTCATTGCAGCGCATGAGATCTCAAATTCTACAAGTGCCAACAACCAGCGGGCAACCCGTCCTGTGAGCGTGGGGCGGGACAGGAGATACCGTACTGTGTCGCACTTGGTGATTATCTGCATAGGAAAGGATAGAAAATAATGCCTTAGCTTCTGCGCTGTGAAGACTAAGGCTAAACAGTGCCGCTCGATGGCAGTGTATCTTTCTTCCACTCCTTGGACCTTCCGGCTAATGTATTAGACTGGGCGTTCCGTCCCATCTATTTCTTGCACCAGCAAGGCCTCAATGGATCTCGAGGTGGAGGTCAGATAAAGTATCAGCGGCTTCCCGCTACTGGGGCCACCATCGTCTGAGGGGAGGTCAAAGCGGCTTTAATCCGTTCAAAAGCTTGCTGGTGCGCTTGCTTCCATTCAAACTTCGCGTTACCCTTCGGCAAATCTACGAAGGGTGCCGCGATTTCCGCCAGTGCGGAGATGAAACGCCGCAGATAAGACACCTTGCTCAGGAATCATTTGAGCGTCTTCTAAGAATGGGGAGAGGGCATTTCTGGGATAGACTTGATCTTGGCACCATCTGCGTCAATTCCATGGCAATGCACGAGGGAACCCAGAAATTTTCCCGGGGTAACACCAAACGCGCACTTTAGGGGGTTCATCTTGAGGTTGAACTTCCTGCATCTGTTGAACACGGTGGCTAGATCCGCTAGGTGGTCCTTCCGCTCCCTTGATTTCACCACCAGGACATCCACATAATCTTCTATGATTTTGTGCATCAGATCATGGAAGATTGCGGTCATAACCCGCTGATATGTTGCTCCCGCATTCTTGAGCCCAAAAGGCATCACGATGTAGTATAAATTCCTCAAGGGGGTTCGGAAGGCCATTTTCTCCGCGTCTTCTAGAGCCATTTTGATCTGGTTGTATCCGCAGAAGCCATCCATGAAGGAGAACATCTGGTGGCCTGAGGTGGCATCCACTAGAGTGTCGATGTGCGGGAGCGGAAACTCGTCTTTTGGGCACGCCTTGTTGAGGTCGCGGAAATCAACGCATACCCTGATCTGGCCATTTTTCTTCTTTACGGGGACTATGTTTACTAACCACTCAGGGTATTAAATCGGGCAGATGAAGCCCGCTTTCCGTAACTTTTCGACTTCCTCCTTGATCTGTCCCTCCAGATCGGGGTGATATTACCGCTGAGATTGCTTCATTGGCTTGGAGTTGGAAAAAACGTCCAAATGATGCGTTACCAATTCCGGGTCTAAACCTGGCATTTCCTCGTAGTGCCATGCGAAGACATCTGAATTGTCACGTAACAGCGTGATTAACCTTTCGCGGAATTCTCCATCCAATTCTTTGCTAACAAACACTGGTCTTCTCAGGCCCATTTCGTTGTTTAGGTCCACTTCTTCCAACGCCTCTTGCTATGGTCTGGGCTGGTCCTGTATGCACTCCGGAGCTGGTTCTGGCTTTTGGATTACTTCCTCGCCTACCGCAGCACATATTCCGCCAGGGCCAGCGGTTTTATGATCAGTCGCTGCCCCGGTGGACCGTCATAAGTAGTACACTGTCTTGCCCCCCTCTTTCGTCTTAGAGATCTTCCTGGGCACTGTAGCTTCTGCCGCGGATGGGTCTCTTTCTCGGGTCTCCTGCTTCTCATCCTTGATATCTTCCCACCTTGGGATTTTTACGCCACGCGGCTTAACAATGACTGCCTGAGACGCTTCGCCTAGCTTAGAGAAGTGAACTGCTTCTGAAAGGTGTGCCTCATGAGTATCGAACGGATTTTCTAACTCGCGGATAGTGACTTTCTTTCCTGCCCAAATTCCCTTTAGGCATTGATGATAGCTCGATGGTACAACAGCGTACTTGTGCATCCAACTTCGTCCAAGGATGATGTGATAATTTGGGTCTGCGTTGATGAGATGGAATTTGGTAGTGGAGCGAATTGCCCCCACTTCTAAATCCACCATGACATATCCCAGAGATTGCTTTTTGTCGCCTCCAAACCCCGTGATGGTAATCGGTGACTCCACTATCCGGTTGTCCTGAATTCCTAGTCGCTTGAATGTTGATAGGGGCATAAGGTTTATGGAGGCCCCACCATCAAGAAAGGTCCGCTTGAGCTCTGCCCCGTTGACGCTGGACGTGACATATAGCGGGCGATTATGGGGGTATAGCACCTTGCGATCTGCATCCGAGAAAGTGACGGAGTTGGATTTGTCGCGGATTGTCCGCGGGACAGACCCCTCCGCTGACATGCATGACTCCTGGTGGACTTCTGCAGTGTTGACAATCGCTTTGGTTATCTCCAGTCGCGCGGCAGGAGTGAAGCCGAAACCGTCAAAGAATGCGCGGAACTTCATGCTCTTTTGTAATGTCCTGACCAAGTTGTTCGGATCAGGTGTAACTATAGGGGTAGAGCCATCTCCAAATTCCTCAGTGATCTCATGGCAGGAGACCATGTAGGCCTATCCATCCTCTTCGTCATCCTCAAGATGATAGTGATTATCGGCAGCATTCTCGTCTTCGTACATGAACGGATAACATTCCGCCATGTTGACTTCTCCATTGTTGTGGCTGTGAGTCGGGTAAGGGTCTACGCGGATGTCGGGTCGCCCAATCCTTAGCTCGTTTGCATTCTGCTTTCTTTTGAACAATCTCTTCAGTGACCAACAATCGCTTCTAGCTAGCCATCCAAATAGTTGATTCTGCCACCTTGTTGTAATGCCCCCAAAATCGGGTACGTTAATTAAACATTTTATTAATAAAACTAAGCAGAGTCTGGCTCATTATTACATCAGAAACTCCTAGAGGGTTCTCATATTACACAAAAGGATAGGACAGCTAAGGTTATCTACTGCTCTGCTTCTTCTTCCATTCTAGCAAGCTCCTCAGCTCCAAATGCCTCCCAAGTGTATAGCTTTCCTTGCTCATTTATCAGGTCTGACACATTATACTAGCGTCGCCACCAGCATAATATGTCAGGGTCACCAAAGGCAACACCGTGAGCTACAAAGCTCAATAGAGTAATCCAAACCCACTAACCCTTAACTTACACTTAGTAAGTCATAGAAATATCATACAAGGTCATGAATAGTACATACAATATTTGATAAAGATAACAACAATGGCACATCCGCATTCGCTATCTATCGTTGGTGTCCAAGTTTTCTGTGTTTCTCCTACGTGACTCATCGTAGACAGTGTCTCCATTTACTCTTTTACCAAAAACAACGCCACGTTGAGGTTTTCGCAAGTCCACACAAAGGGCTACCAAGTCCGGCCACATTACGGGTTTTCACATCTACATAATAGCTATCAAGTCCGGCCATTATGTAGTTTCAAAAGTATTTTTATCCATGTTAACCACACCCTAGGTGTCATGTTTCTACTTCTCGGTTTTTGTGTCTCGTATTCATGCATAGACTCCGCGGTAGGACTTCTCATGTCATAAACCATTCATTGAAATCTTGGGACTAAACTAGCAAGATCATCCAACTCTATTCTATCATGCTCGTTTATAATCACTAGTAATGCAAGCAACATACAAACAAGCTTACGATCATCTAAAAGGTCAAAATACGAATACTTCTAATCATGTTTATACTTCCAAAAATCCGTTCAAGCTTTTCGTGTGGGAACTTTAAAACAACATATGTTTATTGACAAGGAAATTAAAGTTAGAAAGATTCTACAATCATGCATTCAACTATTCTAAAGATTAAAGTATACTACATATACTTAAAGCTAGAAGGTATTAGAGAATCTACATACAACTCGAACATAAACACCAAATATACTTAGGGGTAGAGAGTAAGGACACTCTACCGTTCTTCTTGGCGGTAGTAAAGGCTACGGAACGTACGTTGGGAATTGGGTGGAGTAACGGCTTACGGTGAGCTTCCGGTAGCTTCGAAAGAGAAAGGTTTCTTTCGAAACTAGGTCTTGACTACTACTACTAGAACTTTTGGATCGAGGTGGTGGTCGAGTGGTGGTTTAGTGGCGGCTATGGAAGAGTTTCTTGAAGAACTAGAGAGACACTTCAAGAATAAGGAAAAACTAAGCAAGAACACTAACTTTCTGGAGAGAAGTTGGAGCAAGAAGAGGTGTGAGCAAAATGGTGAGAATGGCTTGCTATTTATAGGCAAAGGTTGGCCTCCTGTTTCTCTCAAGGCCAAAATCTCTCTCTCTCTCTATATCTCATTTTTTTATCATTTTATGTCATGCTTTCTTGAAAGATCAAGGTCTAAAACTAGGCTTGCATGGCTATGATGTGGTACTAGGATGTGATTATGGAAGATATAATGGAAGAAAGGAGGATTTGGCTAGTTAAAAATAGAAGAATGTACAAGTTGTAGAAGATTTGGTCATTTGTTTAGCAATTAGGACACTTGGTACATAGATTTGGCTTGGTCAAGTGTATCACCCTAGATTGGATTCAATTCATGGTACAATGAAAGCACAACAAGATCAAGGTACCATCTCTCTCTTCTTCCTCTATCTCTTTCACTCTCTCTCTCTCATGTACTATATATATATATATATATACATATATACATACATATACTTGGAAGTATACACATATAATAATATAATTACGGTACTAGATAATCTAATACTTTAAAAGTAAATAAGATTTTCCATTTTAAAAATCAATTACACACATGGTACTTTACAATATTATATATGTGTATATATATATATATATAGATAGATACAAGTACACACACACACACACACACACACATATATATATATATATATATATAAGTATGTACTTCATAATCTTACTAAATATATCAAATCTATCCTTCCCATTATTTAATCAAAGTACTCAGTACTTATATTATATAATATAATGTACTAATTCTACTTTAATCAATTAAACACATGGAAAATCTAGAAATTGAATAATTTAATAAATCCTAGTACTTTAACCTATTGTCCAATGGATAATAATTCTCCTAGCGGTCATTAACCAATGAGTAAGGATTCTCCTAACGGTTATTAACCAATGGGTAATACTAGAAAGTATTATATTTATATAAAGTATATATATGCTTTTAATCATGTGTATAAATCACTATATAATACTATATTTAAGTACTAACACAATCTAGTCATGTACTTTGGTAGAATAAACTAAGGTTTCCTCTTTTGTCAAATGGGTAAAGACTACCCTAACATTTATCGTCCAATGGTTAATAGCTAAAAGGTTCAAAAGGTCTAAAAGGTTCATCTAGGCTCAAGGGTTCAAAAGGTTCAAGGGTCAAAGGTTCATAAGGTTCACCCAGGGTTAGGAAGCAATGGTAATTAGGTTAAGCGGTCGTTAGGTTTAACTAGTTGGTTAAAAGCTAACTAGGCTTGCTAAGTAGGATTTCCAACCAAGATGTGAAATCTTAAGACTTATTACTAAAAACGACGGGTATTTAGCAGTTAGAAGACGATTAAAACCAAATTAAAGATTTTTGAATAATAACAACGAAATTTTTATTTAGTAAAAATCAGAGTTGTTATAGCTTGTTGGGTGTTTGGAGTACTGCGGATGTTCACGGTCTTCTCACGTCGGTTCATGCTCTACTGGGGTGAGCTCTAGTTCTCTATCCGCAATCCACGTGGTTACCAAGGCGCACACTTCATCCTTGCTACAAGGGTAATCCGGCGCAGGCCCAAGCTCACGCTCACGCTCCCTTCGTTTTCTTCTGCCGGTACGCTGTTGAGTTCGCGGTGCCTCCGTGACAACAATGGTGGCACCTGTGGTCTTACCCTTCCAGCTATCTTTCCAAGCTAGCTTGACTACATGGCGGATGTTGTACGCGGACTCCAATAAGGCGAACAAAGTTCCCAACTTCAAGTTTATGAGCAGCATCTTGAATTCGTCCATCATTCCTCCAATACAAATCTCAACGAGTTGAACCTCCTTGACTGACTCCGTGTAGTCGACCGCGCGGTCTTGAAACCATATGATGTAGTCCACCACATCTTTTCCACTAGCTTGTATCTCCATCATTAAATTGATCACCGTCACCTTCTCACAGACTTGGAAGAACTTGGCGTAAAAGTTCACCATCTCCTCCCAAGTGGCGATTGAGTAGGGCTCCAGATTGACGTACCATGTGCATGCGCTTGAGGTAAGAGATTTTGAGAACTCGCGGAGACGTAAGCTAGAGTCTGATGCATGGGCCCCAAGTGATTCGATGAATCGGACCACATGCTCTTGCGCGCTACCTTCTTTCCCATCGAATTTCACAAATTTGGGCGGGGTGTACCCCTCTGGATATGGCAATGATAAGATCGTCATCGGGTACAGCGGGCGAATATCCAGACTCGGGAGGGAAGGTAGGACTATTTTCGACTTTTCTTTGTCAGGAGGGCCTGTATGTCGGCTAAAGTGATGAACTGCCCCGCGGCCGAGGTATTAGTGTCGGCGACAGTTGGTTCCTTTTGACTTGCTTCACTTACCTGTAGACACCTCCCAAATGGGGCATTGCCATACAGATTGATCGTTTGTTTGCTCGTTTGGTTTCTTGCTTCATAAACCAAGATCATGGATATTCCCATGGCTAGGAACATCGCCTCATGATAGCGGTTATTACCAAAATAGAGTCGCCACCCAGTTTATTAAAACTAGGAAAAAAAATAGAGATTCTGGATACGGAAGCCAAAGGTACAATAATGGGAAGGTGTTAGGCACCCCTCTCTGCCTAGCCGTGAGGCTAGCCCATAATTATTCAACATAAGACATATATATGCTTCATTTAATCCTAAACAAGTAGTCTGTTCTTATTCCTTTAAACAGTAAATAAGGTGAGCCGAGACTGTAATTGAAATATGCATCAGAAGGCAAAAAACAAAACAAAGCTGTCCCAGGGGAATGGATCTCGCGGCCGGTGAATGGATGTCACGGCCGAGGAATCCTCCTGGTTTGGATGTATCGGCCGAGAGATCGAAGCCCCGGCTGATGTTCTTCCTCACACCAGACAGAAAAGTTAGCAGACTATCAAAACGCTACGATTAAGTATAAAAACGATAAATAAACCGAACCAGAGGCCCCTGGGCCTCACCACCTTGATCCCTCAGTAGCTTGATTGCTTCAGATTTGATCGGGATTGACTGATTGCTTCTTGGGAAACCCTAGGGTTAGGGTTTGAGACTTCGGGGTTTGATCGTCGGATTGATGGCTACCTTCGGGAGGTTAGGGCCTTTGTAGAGAGGGTTTGAGAGAGTAACTTTGCAGAGTATCGTGGCTAGAGAGGGTATGAATCTGATGAATTTCGTGTGTATATTTCAGAGTCCAAAGGCCCCTTTATATAGGCAATTAATGACTCACTCGGTCCAATCAAAATGCACGATTGCAATTGCAATTGCAATGCAATTCGAACTCTTCGTTGTGATCTCTGAACGTGGCCCGAATGCATCGGGAAGGTAGTGTAGTTGGATCAAACAATCGACAGAACGTTCCAGAGTCTGGAAAAAGGAGGATCTGGCGGCCGATGAAAGGATATGGCGGTCGAAGGATGGATCTTGCGGCCGTGTGATGGATCTCTCAGGGAGATTTTCAGGCAACAGGTTGCTCGGGTGAGGAAATGATGTTAAGGCCGTGAAATCAATGTTGCGGCCGTCAAATGGATTCTCCTAGGATTCTGTATTTTTGTCTGAAAGGCTATATGGCTTTGGATTGGGTCCTCTAAATGGCTCAAAGTTCTTACCGAAAGTCCTAAGGTTCTCAAGAAGTCAATCAGCAATCACTGTATCTATTTCATCATCGGGATGGTCCCCAAGGTGGGACCTGAAATAATCGTTAGGCCAAATTAGGGTGTCTATAGATGCCCCTCTTTGACTGAGCTCAGACGGATCGTGAGACATGTTTGAGTAAAAGTCAAAGCTGTAAAAGCAACTCAATTTGGTCCAACCACTATTCCAAGGGTTTTTCGAAAAAGGTTTTTGTTATGGTCGGGCCGGGAGGCTGCCTACGTATTCCACAGGGGAAATTCAGACCAACCGTAGGTCGGAGGCAATAAAAAATAAAAAGTTTGGAGGGTTAGAGACAGAAGACGTACCTTCGGGCTTTAAAAGCCATAGTGTGACGTACCTAGACTAAGCCAGGATTTTGGCAGAGAATAGTTTAAGGAGTGCGGGGCTGCCGGGGATGTTTTCGCGGAGAGCGCCCTTAGCATTTTTGGGTAGATCAATACACGGCGGGGCGGGTGTTTTTGCTTTTCTTGATCATCCTGACTTTAACGAAGGGAAACTCGGTAGAGTAGCCTATCCTTGCGAATGAGCTGGAAGGAATTGATGTAATTATGGTGGAATCCAAGCCATCTGTTGGGGATGTTTTGGACGCCGATTTTGAGATATGGGGTGGAACTCAAGCCGTCTTCCGGAGACGAGTTGGATGCCATTTCTATGAGATGTGGGAGGCACAGGGCCAGTAACTTAAGCACAGAATGTTGTAATGACGGAACCGAGGCACGGAGCCGGTTTATAGGATTAAGGCGTAGATCTTTTAATGAAACCGAAGCGCAGAGCTGGTATTAATCATAAGGCGAGAGCCTGAGGTGTTGGAGCTTGACAAAACCGAAGCGCGGAGCTGGTTTTGATCACAAGGTGAGGGCCTGAGGTTTTAGAGCTTTGATGGAACTGAGGCTCGGAGCCGGTTGATAGTTTAAGGAGTTTTGCCTTCTGGAGGCAAGAACTTGAGATGTCAGAGCTTCGAGCTTGACGTGTTTGAACCGAGGCATAGAGCTGGTTGTATTCTGATGGTCTGTGCGCAAAGCTTTCTCATCATAAATTTTGGCATGGAGCCAAAGGATCAAGGTTCTGGACCGATCAATAAAACCGAGGCGTGGAGCCGGTTGATTACAGGATTGACCTGTTTCATGAATAACAGAGATATGCAGAATGTGTATATGATGATAGTGATTAGATGTGAATAGATATGATCATGCAGACTTGATGTGATAATGATGATGCAATTGATGCAAATGTGCACGGGCCCGTGCGTGTGTGTTTGATTTAAGCATGGAGCTTCTATCAAGTTCTGGACTTGAGCATTCGGAGCGTAGAGCTCGAGCATTTGGACGGCAGAATCCGAGCATTCAAAGTATAGGCTTTGAGCATCCAGTACGCAGTGGTTGGGCATCCAAGCATAGAGCTTGAGCATTCAAAATGTTATATTTTGAGCATCCAAGCGTGGAGCTTGAGAATTGATGATGTCTTGATTGGGGTGGCGTAGAGCCTGCTAAAGATTGTTGTTATGGCATAGAGCCAGCTGGGATGGTTATTAAGGCGTGGAGCCAATTGAAATAGTGGGCTTGGAGCTGCTGAAATGATTGGCTTGGAGCCGTTGAAATGATTGGCTTGGAGCCGTTGAGATAACTGTTACGGCATTGAGCCAGTCGAAGTAATAATGAGCACGGAGCCGTTGAGGGGTTGCGAGCTTGGAGCTGCTGAGAATGGGCTTGGAGCCATTGAGTTGTGTAGCTTGGGTATAGAATGCGTGAATAACTTGGGCACAGGGCTACTAGGCGAGCGTAGAGCTGCTGATAATGAGCACAGGGCTTAAGTTTGGGTCTGTCGAGATGCTATGAGCTTGGAGCTGTTGAGATAATGCTTGGCACCGCTAGGTGGGCCCATGAGACGGTTGTAAACGTAGAGCCTGCTATTGGGAGAGCAAGTGTAGAATTGTTGAGTCATTGGCTTGGAGTCGCTGAGTGCATGTGGTGGTGCTGTTGTAGAGCGGCTAATAGTGGTGCTGTTGAATTGTTGAGATGGTGAGTATGGAGTAAGAGCTTGGGTTTAATAATCCTTGGCAGTCGGCTGTGAATTTGCTGCTTACGGTGGAGAGAGAGCTTCTTTGTGCTTGGGTATGCCCCCAAGGCTGGTTCTGATCACGTTGTCTTGGCTCAGGGATGCCCCTAAGGCTAATCCAATCTTTGGTTTCGTTGGTCATGGACCCAAACTTCATAATAGCTTGAATTGTTGCACTGGGCAAGATCCACTGGGGGCTGAAGGAAATTGATTTGGAGGGCCAGGAGATCGATTCAGCGGCCGAACAATGGATATCTCGGCCGAGTTATTGATGTCTCGACTGCGGTATCGTTTTAATTCCAAGGGCCTATAAAAGGCCATGGCCTCGACCGTTTCATTTTCATTCTTCTTTCTTCCTTCTCTCTTCGTTTACGCCCGTGAGTTCTACCAAAGATTTCTTTCTCCTTTTTGCTTTGTCTTTGCCAGGGCCGGTCCATGGGTGACGTGCGGCCAGTGATCGCGGAGGGAGACCTCGACATTCTTGGTCTCGTCTTGCTGCTTGATTAGGGACCCTCGCATGGGTGGCTTGCTTCCGTCATGCGAAACTTTTGGGGTGGCGCTTGTACGCGGTATGATGGTTTTTCTGGGCTACGTGATGTCTCTTTTGCACCGCAATGCTTCTTTGGTACACGATGCCCCGGGGGTATCCTTTTCTTTTTTGCAGCTAGTCTCTGGTGTTTGGGTCACCCGAAAATTCAGCATCCTCTTCTCCTTTTTGCTTTCCTGCATAGGTTAGTCTGATAGGAAACCGATGTATAGCTTGTTTAGGAAATGTGGGATGATTCACCTTGTGATGTAAAATAACTTTTGTTATATGAAACAAAGTATTTTGCTCTGATACGTGATTGTGTATGCTTTTGTTTACACCTGTGATGGCACAAAATTGGTTTGATAGAAATTTTGACGAACTTGACTTGGACCGTGGAAATTTTCTGTAAAATGGTCGTTCTGGCGGCCGACCTTTCGATTAAGCGGCTGAATCTTCGATATGGCGGCTGAAATATCGATTCTTTTTACCTGATCTCTGATTGGCTAATGAAAGCAGCCGCCACATCGAAGTACTGGCCGAGAAATCGACTTGATTTCCGAGAATTTTAGAATCTGATTCCGATTCAAACTAGGGGCTCAACCTAGCCTATAAGTATACATTCTACGAACTCGATGGTATTTGTTAGCAATGATTTCATGGCACAACCAGTCCTTGATCAGTGATTGAATTCCTTTAACGACCTTGACCGTTTGCACTTTAAGTCCTTTGGTATGGACTTCATCTTCTCCCTTCGCCACATTCCTGTGACTTTTGCTGTCCTTCGGGCAGCCACTAGCCTGTGGGACCCTGTTTTCCTTGTCTTTCGACTTAGAAGAGAGGAATTCTGTCCTACTATCGAGGAATTTGCAGGCATCATGGGTCATTCGGATAGAGAAGGTCTCATTATTCCTAACTGTAATGCCCCCAAAATCGGGTTCGTTAAATATTCATTTTATTAGACAGACAAGGCAGAGTCTAGCTCATTATTACATCCAATCTCCTCAGAGAGTCTTATATTACACAAAATGGATGATTATCTAAGGTTAACTAAGCTCCTTCTCTTCTTCCATCCTAGCAAGCTCCTCAGCTCCGAAGGCCTCCAAGGTGTACAGCTCTCCTTGTTCATCTAAAAAGTTTGACACATTATACCAGCGTCGCCACCAGTATAATATGGCAGGGTCACATAAAGCAATACCGTGAGCTTGAAAGCTCAATAGAGTAACCCAAAACCCTCTAACCCATAACATACAAGTCAAAGATAGTATACAATTTTCCAAACTTAACATGCTTAAACAAGAACACATAGCAATTACACATGCGCATTCACTAATCGAGCGTTGGTGTCATTATTTCCGTGTGTTTCTCCTACGCGACTCATCGTTTTGTGTCTCATCTTTTATCATCATTTCCAAAAACACACACACACACACACACCAATGAGAGCTACCAAGTCCGGCTCATTGGCCACAATGGCTACCAAGTCCGGCACATTATGAACGCACACAACCATGAGCTTCCAAGACTGGCACCTTGTGTCGCACAACAAAGAGCTACCAAGTCCGGCTCATTGCCACAAAGGCTACCGAGTCTGACTCATGGCCACAATGGCTACCAAGTCTGGCACATTGTGTCACATCTTGGCTCCTCTCCGCGGATAACCAAGTCACACACCTCCAATGAAGCTACCAAGTCTGGCTCCATTGGCAACGCACACCAACGTAAGGCTACCAAGTCCGGCCATTACGTAGTTTCAAAAATATTTTTATCCATATCAACCACATCTTACGTGTCATGTCTCTACTTTCCAATTTCAAATGTCTCGTATCATGCATAGACTCCGCGGCGGGACTTGTTCACATAACTCATGCGATAACAAATGGCAAGATCATCCAACTCTATCTTGCTCGTTAAAAGGTCAAAATACGAAAACTTTGTTTTAAAACAACGCTTTATCTTTAAAGACATTTCCTTTTGAGAAGTTCAATAAAACAACATATGTTTATTGACGAGTTCATACAAACAAGTAGCAATCACGAGATCAAGCAATCAAGTAACCATTAGATCAAAGTAAACTACATACTTTTAACAAAAAAGTTCTACAAGCTAAATACCACAACTAACTTTATTTTTAGAGAAAATAGTTCGAAAACTCAACACGATTCTTATCTATACTTAGGATTAGAGTGTAAGGGTACACTACCGTTCTTCTTGGCGGTAGAAAAGACTACGGAAATACGACGGAAAGAATGTCGGCACTCGAACGGCGTAACGGCTTACGATAAGCTTCCGATAGCTTCGAAAGAGAAAGGTTTCTCTCGAAACTAGATCCTAACTACAACTACTACTACTTTTGGATCGAGGTGGTGGTCGAGTGGTGGTTTAGTTGCGGAGATGGAAAGCTTCTTGAAGAAATAGCAAGAAAACCTCAAGAACAACAAGAACAAGCTATACTTTCTAGAGAGAAGTTGGAGAATGGATTGAGGTGTGAGTTCAAAGCACAAACGAGGTGAGTATTTATAGGCAAGCACTCCCTCTCTCTCTCCCCAGCCGGCCACTCTCTCTCTCCTATATCTCACTTTTTAATTCAAGCAAATCTTGCTTGCTTGAAAGAAACAACCTAAAACCTAGGCTGCATGGCTATGGATGTGTCCTTTGAATTGGATTTTGGAAGATTGATCAAGGAAGGGGATTTGATTCAAGTAAACAAATGGGGTTTGTACAAAGAGGACAAGATCTTGCTTGCAATGGTTGTGCTTTCACTTGAAAGCATATCAAAAATAGGACAAGGATGACCAAAGCATGGTCAATCAAAGAAAGCATACATCACTCTCTCCCTCCCTCTCTCATCCGGCCTCTCTCTCTCTCTCTTTCTCTCTCTCTCCTTGGTACAATGGTACAATATATATATATAAGGACAACGGTTTGGTGGATGACAAGGGAGGAGTATGGAATTGGTTTGTAAGAGATTTTGTACATCAAATCTCTCTCCTATCTTCTCCTTTCTTCTTCTTTCACCTAGTACAAGTACTAATATATGCATATATCTAGGGTTTGGTAGAAAGAAATCCAAGCAAAACATCAAATCTCTCTCTCTCTTTCCTTCTCTTTCTCTCTCTCTCTCTCTCTCTCCCTCTCTCTCTCAGGTCTCTCTCTCTCTCTCTCTCTCGGGTCTCTCTCTCTCTCTCTCTCCTTGTACTTCCATGGAAGTATACATATATAATAGTATATATATAAGTGCTTTGGGTCTTTTAAAATCTTGTATTTAAAACAAAATATAGATTTCCTTAATATAATAATCTATATACACACATGTTGCATACAATATAATATATATATATATATAAGCATGTACTTTACAATCTAGGTTAGAAATTGCCAAATCCAATATCTAATATACTAATCTAATACTTTCAAAGTACTAGGTACTAAATTAATAACCTAATATACATATTATACTTTAATGGATTTAACACACATGGCAATCTAATATTTTAATCAACCTAATCTTCGTTGGCAAGTAAAGCTATTATCTAATGGATAATAGTTTCCCTAGCGGTTAATAACCAATGGTTAAGGATGGCAAGTACTTTGGTCTATCGTCCCATGGGTAATAAATCTCCTAGCAGTGATTATCCAATGGGTAAAGCTAGAAAGTATAATACTTTGAAATTAAGCACTAAACTAATCTAACCTCGTAATTTGGAAGGTTAACTAAGGTTATCCTATTAACAAATGGATAAGAAAACGTTATCGTCCAATGGTCGACAGCTAAAAGGTTCAACGGTTCAAAGGGTTTAATCTAGGGTTACCAAACTCAAGGGTTTCAAAAGGTTCACTAGTCAAGCGTTCATAAGGTTCGCGGAGGTTTAGGAACGACTGGTGATTAGGTTAAACGATGGCTAGGTCAACTCGTCGATTAAAAGCTAGCTAGGGTTGCTAGATAGGGTTTCCAGCCGAGATAAAAGGTTCAAGACCAAATCCGAGAAACGACGGTAAATCGGCGATTAAAACCTAATTAAGATTTTTCAAACAGTAACAACGAAATTTTTATTTAATAAAAATTAGGGTTGTTACAATCTATCCCCCTTAAACAATTTCGTCCTCGAAATTCGCCATACGCTCAGATTCAAACAGGTGGGGGTGGCTTGCCCTCATGGTTTCCTCTCTTTCCCAGGTAGTTTCTCCAGCTCCATGGTTCTTCCACAAAACTCGTACTAACTTGATCATCTTGTTCCGAATGATCTTCTCACTCTGGTCTTGGATCTCGATCGGTTCCTCCTCGTACGTCGCATCTTCCTCGATGATGATGTCCTCCCAATTGAGTACGTGCGTCGGCAACGCGAGGTACTTACGAAGCATCGAAACATGAAATACGTTATGTACTTTATCTAACTGCGGCGGTAGGGCTAAACGATATGCAACCTTCCCTATTTTCTCTACGATATCGAAAGGTCCTATATAGCACGGGGAAAGTTTTCCTTTCTTTCCAAATCTAATTACACCTTTCTTAGGTCGGATCTTCAGGAATACGTGATCTCCTACTTCAAAGCTCAAAGGTCGGTTCCTCTTGTCCGCATAACTCTTCTGTCGGCTTTGAGCGGTCTGGATCCTCTGTTCTCTGTAGTATCTCGTACTATATCAGGTCCAATCAATCTCGTTTCTCCTACGTCGGTCCAACAGACGGGAGATCGACAGGGTCGTCCGTATAAAGCTTCGTATGGTGCCATTTCAATGCTTGCCTGGTAACTGTTATTGTAAGCGAACTCCACCAAAGGTAGATGTTGCTCCCAGTTCCCAGAGAAATCTAAGGCACAAGCTCTTAGCATGTCTTTCAATGTCTGGATGGTCCTCTCCGTTTGTCCGTCCGTCTTGGGGTGAAAGGCGGTACTAAGTCTTAAGTCTGTTCCCAAAGCCTTCTGCAATCCCTTCCAGAAATGCGAGACAAAACATGGATCTCTGTCAGACACTATTGAGACAGGTACTCCGTGTAGTCGTACAATCTCTCTAATGTACAACGTACTCAACTGCTCCACATTCTCTGTCATCTTGACAGGCAGGAAATGCACAGATTTGGTGAGTCGGTCCACGATCACCCAAATCGCAGTGTTGGACTTGGCTGGTCTTGGCAAGCCAGTCACGAAATCCATCGAGATATGTTCCCACTTCCACGTAGGAATCGGTAGCTGTTGAAGGTCTCCTCCTGGTTTCTGATGTTCTGCTTTGACTTGCTGACACACCAGGCAGGTTGATACAAATCGAGCTACGTCCTTCTTCATTCCTTCCCACCAGTACGTCCTTCGCAGGTCATGGTACATCTTTGTACTGCCAGGGTGGACTGCGAAATTCGAATGGTGTGCTTCTCGGAGTACAGCTTCTCTGAGAGCTCCGATATTAGGTACGAATACCTTTCCTTGGAATCTCAGACTATTGTCCTTCTCGATTGTCCATCCTGGTATCTCCTTTCCTTCTCGGATTCGATACCGAATGAATTCACAATCTTGCTCGGAAGTCTGAGCCAGCAAAATCTCTTGATGAAGCGCTGGTTCTGCTACTAGGGCGTAGAGACGCGCTTTCCCATCTTCCGATGATGGACGAAAGTTAAACTAATTAAGAGTATCTACCATCTCCCATTCCTTAACGGCATTCTTGGCCTTCCACGCCCGATCCTTTCGGCTCAGGGCGTCAGCTACTACATTAGCCTTACCGGGGTGGTATTGGAGTGTAAACCTGTAATCCTCCAAATACTCCATCCATCGACGCTGCCTCAGGTTCAACTCCTTTTGAGTGAACAAGTACTTGAGGCTTTTATGGTCGGTAAAGACCTCGAATTGTTCTCCCCACAAATAGTAACGCCACGACTTGAGGGCGAATACTACAGCGGCCAATTCTAAGTCATGAGTAGGATAATTCCTCTCGTGCGGTTGAAGTTGTCGCGATCCATAGGCTACAACTTTCCCGTTCTGCATCAGTACGCATCCTAAACCATCCCTCGAGGCGTCGCAATAAACCGTGTAGTCTACACCGCGCTCGGGTATGATGAGTACTGGGGCGCTGGTCAGCCTCTTCTTCAACTCTTGGAAAGATTTCTCGCAGGCTTCGTTCCAATCCAGCTTCACTCCTTTCTGGGTTAGTCTCGTCATTGGTTTGGCAAGGGTAGAGAAGTCGGGTATGAATCTACGGTAATATCCGGCTAATCCTAGGAAACTTCTGATCTCAAACACAGTGGTTGGTTGTTTCCATTTCAGCACTGCCTCAACCTTATCTTCGTCTACGGCTATTCCGTCTTTGGATACTACGTGACCCAAGAACTTAACCACTTCTACCCAGAACTCGCATTTACTTGCCTTGGCATAGAGTTGGCTATCTCGGAGTACTTGTAGCACTATCTGTAGATGTCCTTCATGCTCCTCCTTACTGGCGGAGTATACCAATATGTCATCAATGAACACCACTACAAACTTGTCTAAGTAGGGTTGAAAGATCTTGTTCATGAGACACATGAATACTGCCGGAGCATTTGTCAGCCCAAATGGCATCACTACAAACTCGTAGTGTCCGTATCTGGTACGAAAGGCTGTCTTGGCGATGTCTTTGTCTCGGATTCTAAGTTGGTGGTAACCTGATCAAAGATCGATTTTCGAGAAACAGGTTGCTCCTCTTAATTGATCAAACAGGTCATCGATCCTAGGCAAGGGGTAACGGTTCTTAATGGTGACTTGGTTCAACTTCTTATAGTCGATACACAAGCAAAGCGTCCCTTCCTTCTTCTTCACGAACAACGCAGGTGCTCCCCACGGCGATGTGCTAGGCCTAATAAATCCTTTGCCCAGCAGCTCCTTCAATTGGGTCTTGAGCTTCGTTACTTCTGCGGGGGCCATTCGATATGGGGCCATCGAAATCGGCGCTGTCCCCGGTTGGAGTTCTATAGAGAAGTCTATCTCTCTATGAGGTGATAAACTAGGAAGTTCCTCGGGAAATACATCGACGTATTCACACACGATGTGGGGTAATCCCAGTTCCATCCGGTCAGTTTCTTCCATTTGGAGACTAGCTAGCCATCCAAACAGTTGATTCTGCCACCTTGACCTCTTAGTCAAAGAACTCGCGGTCTACCTATCCCCCTTAAAACGGAAACGAGTTCCCTCTGGGGTGAAGGCCGTCACAGCCTTCTGGTGACAGTCTATGACCGCGCCATGTGCTGATAGCCAGTCCATTCCCACAATCACGTCGAAGTCCGCCATGTCGATGACTCGAAGATCGCAGGCTAAACGCAGGTTATCTACTTCTAGTTTGCACCCTCTACATACTAGACTAACCGCTATACTTCCTCCTAATGGTGATGCTACTTTCGTACTCGCACCTAGAGGTTCGGTTTCTAGTGCCAGGGCAGTTACGCAAGCAATAGATATAAAGGAATGCGATGCACCAGAGTCAAACAAGGCTTGTACGCACGTACTACACAATAGTAGCGTACCTTGGATCACAGAGGGATCCGGCTCTTGTTCCTCAGTCTGTAGTGTAAAAAGGCGCCCTCCAATGCCTTGCTGGGTTCCCACGGGCTGCTTCCCTTTGTTTTGTCCATTTTGCTGCGAAGATGGACCTCCAGGGTTCTGCTGTCCAAATCTAGCCTGCCCAGTCTGTTGGGTCTTCTGGTTCCCATTGCCTCCACTCCTCTCCTTCTGAGGTTGTGGGCATTGACGACTGTAATGACCCATTAACTGACAGTTGTAACACCTTACTATCGTTATGTCTCTATTGCCTCTTTGCAATTGGTCATGACCAGAGGTAACAGTTTTCCAAACTTGGTTACTCTGAGGCGGGGTAAAGGTCTTAACAGGGTAGGGTCCTCGGTTAAGGCTAGGCAATTGGGTACGAATCGGTCCTCCGGTATTGCCCGTTGCCTTTCTCCAACGGGTCTTGAAGTCAACCTCCTCGCTCTCCAGCCGGAGCGCACATTTCACCACGCCAGCATAGGTGGGAAACGTTTGAGCTACGACGGCCCTTCGAGCGGTTGTTAGTCCCCACTCGAACCTTCTCGCTTTCTTGTCCTCCGTGGCCACAGCCTCCGGGGCATAACGAGATAGCTCCTCGAACTTCGCCGCGTACTGGGTGACGGTCATGGTTCCTTGCTTTAGGTTCGTAAATTCTTGCTCCTTGGCTAAGCGAAGGGGTGTGGGAAAGTATTTATCAAGGAACAGGGTTTCAAATTGGGCAAAGGTCAATGTGGCTATGGTGTGGGTCGCTTCCATTAGATCCCACCAATAACGGGCTTCTCCCTCAAATTGGTAAGTAGGTAAGGCTACGCGGTCTCCTTCGCGAGTGATCTCTAAGGTGTCCAGGATCACCTTGACTTCCTTCAGTCACGTTTCAGCTATGGTCGGGTTAGGGTCTCCATGGAAAGTCGGGGGTCGACGCTTGCAAAATTTGTTCATCGCTCGGGTTCGGGTCATGGGTTCGTCGTCATGGTGTGGGTTTCGGCGATTGGCATTCAAAGCAGCCACGAAAGCTTGCATGATTTGGGTTAGGTTAGGGTTAGCGTTAGGATCAGGGTTAGAGGATTCGCCACGCTCGTATCCTAGTCCGCTTCGTCGGTTCACCATCTACGCTTTGAAATCGAAAGGGGGAGGTTTAATCTAAGTTAAACTATTGTTTTCGAAATTAGAGTTTCAACTACGTAAGCAAAATATCAAATAGTACGCAACAGTACTCTTTCAAAGCAAAATAGATTTTTCATAGATAACCAAGGTTTCATCACAAGCACAGAGTTCTACTACAAAGCAAATGACACGATTTTTCCTAATACAAGTGGAATGATCCTACATACTCCTAACACATGGTCTAAGTTTGTGCCATAATGCAACTACAACTCTCGGGACCTTATTCTAATACTACGACTCTACTATTGCGGTGGAATGAGTCCAAAATACACTTGTAACTCCTCCTTCCACTCCTTCTCCCTCTTCTCGAGCCAATACTCTCCTCGTTGTCGGGCATCCTTGATGGCGTCACTAAGTGATAAACGTAAGGTTTCCATGTCCAAGGTCTCAGCTAAAGGTGACACGAGAATAACCTCGTAGGTGTGTTCGCCAGTGGCAGGGTCAAATATACCCAGGTGGGGTATAGGGATATAACTCTCGGGTGCAAGCAGGGCCTTGTATGTAAGCAGGTCCGCAAAGGTGAATGGTGTAGCAAGGGTACGGCTATCCATATCTACAATAATAAGAAAATTATATGTCAGACTTATCGGTGTGAAGGGGTAGTCTCGTAAAGACACAAGTACACACACAAACAGTGATCATGCACAGAAAGAAACACATAATTCCTTTACTTAGGGAAAACAAGTACACCATAGGCGGCTTATAATAGCCTTAAGCTTCCTACTAAATACAACAAGAGTCCTACATCTTCCTATTTTACATCAAAAGGTCCTAAGAATAGTGATCCTAGTTTAAAACTCCTACATCCCAAAGGATTACAACTATTGCTAGGTTTATTTATGTAACGCCCCTGATTTTTGGGTACGTTAAATAACATTTTTTTGAATATCAAAAGAGAGTCTGGCTCTTTATTACAACATAACTCTCACTAGGGTTCAATATTTATACAAATGAAGGGTTCTAGGGTTCCTAACTACAGCTCCACCTGCTGCTCTGTCCTAGCCAGCTCCTCAGCTCCAAAAGCCTCCAAGGTGTACTGTTCATCTTGATCATCTACAAAATCTGACACATTATACCAGCGTCGCCACCGATATAATATGTCAGGGTCACCAATGGTAACACCATGAGCCACAAGAGCTCAGCAGAATAATCCTATACCCACTAACCCATAACTTACCAATATCAGAGTAAAAGAGCAGCATACCAACTCTGGCACAAGCAGTGGAATAACACATACATATTTAACAAGGCATTAACAATGATACATCCACATACACTATTCTATCGTTGGTGTCGGTGTTATCTGAGTTTCTCCTACGCGACTCGTCGTAGACTGTGTCACCATATTCATCAATGTTTCCGAAATCCTTTTCATTATCCAAATCAACATTTTGAAAATCACGTTTAACACACCCAACCTCGGTTCCGCCGCGCCGGGTTTCCATTGGCACACAAAACCTTGCATTGGCTCCTCTCCGCGGATAACCAAGCCACATTACCAATGAGGCTACCACGTCCGGCCACATTGGCAATCTTCACGATGAGCTACCACATCCGGCCACATCGTGGTTTTCACAACATTTAAATCACCTCCAATGAGACTACCACATCCGGTCCCATTGGCAACACACACTGCACATTGGGCTACCAAGTTCGGCCACATTGCGGTTTTTAACATCTCTTTACACAATGAGCTACCACGTCCGGCCACTTTGTGATTTCAAAACTTTTTCTCCTTTTCAATAACCACACCCTAGGTGTCATGTTTTTTTTACTTTCTCGATTGTTGTGTCTCGTTATCATGCATAAACTCTGTGGTAGGACTTTCTCATTATAAATCATTTAAATCATTCATTGTAATCTAAATTAGCAAGATCATCCAATTCTATATCACCTAATCGTACTCAAATTATTACTTAAAGCATAACGCCACATGTACGGACGCCCTTGGAGTAGAAACCACTTATGCTTTGTCAACAACCACAAGTAATGCAAGCAACAAGTAAACAAACTCATAACTTTCTAAAAGATCAAAATACGAATACTTCTAGTCGGGTTCATACTTCCAAAATCCGTTCAATCCTCTTTTGTAGGAATTTTAAAACAACAAATGTTTATGTCAAACCGTTCTATCTTCTTTTGTGGGAAGTTCAAAACAACATATGTTTATTGACGTAGAAATCGTTTATTCAACATGACATACTTTCAATAGCAAGATATGTTTATTAACTAACATGCATTCGACGTTCAAGCAACATACAATAACGTTTAGAAAGTTTTAAGACAAGTCTACGTTTAGTTTAACAACATAACTAGAGTTATACTAGGGAAAATGAGTTGAGAATAATTTACGAATAGTAAAGGAGAATCTACGTCATGCATCTCCAACAATGCGAACATCACACAATATATCTCGGAGTTAACGGTTAAGAATAGTCTACATGATCATACAATATTTATACTTAGGATTAGAGTGTAAGATAATCTACCTTGATCCGAAACTAGTCGGGGCCGATCAAGCTAATGGGAACTTTTTTTAGAAGTTCTACGGTGGTGAGCTCTCAATCTGGTCCAAACTTTGGATGGCGATAACTCGGTCAATATTTGGCCGAATGAGATCGTTCTTGAGTCTAAATCGAAGATTTCGAAGTTTTCTACAACTTTCGTGGAGGACGTTGTTTCTAAAAATGACTTTCGCTCGGAGAAAAATGGTGATAAAGGGGGTGACAGTAAGCTGTCTGGATTGGAAATCCGAGAATTTCACTGAACTTCGGAGGTCGATATCTTGGTCATTTCTTGACCGATTGGGGTGGTTCTTGGGTCTAACTTGAAGGTTTCGAAGTGCTCTACAACATTCTTGAAGGGAGTTAGTCCTAAAAACTACCTTAAGCAGGAGAAAAATGGGGATTTACGAATGGACAGTAGGCTGTCTGGAAATAACAGAATGGTTTTTAGAGAGAAGATAGAGCAATGCTTGAGGTGTGAGTTGAATGAGAAGTGAGGAGGCTATTTGTAGCCAAACATTGAGTTCTCTCTCCCTCCTCTCTTGGCCGAATCCCATCTCTCTCTCTCCTCCCATGGATTTGTTCCATTGAATTGTCATGTCAAGTATGTCATGCCTTGTCATCCAATAATCACCTCAACCAAGTTGTAACTAGGTCAAATAGTGTCAAGGTACACTCACACACACCTCACTCTCTCTTCTCCTCCTCTCCAATCCGGCCCTCCCTCCAATTCGGCTCTCTCTCTCTACCTCTCATTGTGTTGTCAAATCATGCTTGGTGGCATGCCAAGTAATGTCACTTTCACTCTTTAGGCTTAAGGCTATTGAATTAGGTCATGATGGAGGGTCATGGACTTGTCTTGTCTAGGGAAGGCTTGCTTGTGGGAAAGCATAACATCATTGGCTAGGTTGTACTAGAAATGGGTTGGCAACTTGTACTTAGGCTGAGTGTGAAGTTCGTTAAAGCAAAAGTAAGTAGGTGACTTGTTGGAGTGGCCAAAAACACAAGCACACACTCACTCTCCCTCTCTCCCTATTCGGCTCTCTCTCTTTCTCTCTCTCTCTCTCTCTCTTTGGTCAATGTATGCACATACATAGAAGACTAGGAGGATAAGGACAAGGCTAGGTAAATTAGGGTTGCATGCATGCATGGCTAGGGTTGCTTCATGGAAGCAAAAAGATGGGTTCCTATGGTTCAAAAGTTTCTTAATGACTTGTCTTAGTCAAATCTAGGCTTTCATTGCTCGAGTGATATTTTGGTTTTATTTTGTAGGAAATCGCCTAATAACGGAATATTAAAGCCTGACGGTGCCAAACGCCAAGGCAAGGCGGGAGCGTGGCCAAGGCAGCCCGCTAGCAAAGCGGTGGCCAAGGCGTAGCCAAGGCGAGGCGTGAGCGTGGCCAAGGCAAAAGCAAGGCGCGACCCGACGCCAAGGCAGAACCCGATGGCAGCCAATGCAGAGCAACCCGACAGCGACCCGACGCTTAGGTGAGGCAAGCCCGACAGCGACCCGACGCCAAGGCCGCCTAGCTAAGCCAAAGCAAGGCAGTCAAGTCAACGGTCAAGGCAAAGACCAAAAATTTTGTACTCACTACTTCGGCATCGATGCATCACTCTAGGTTAGGGAAATGTAACTAAGCTAGACAGCAGTTAGGATTTGCTAACTAATCGGTTAAAACTAACTATACTTGCCATGTAAGATTTCCAGCCGAGAAATATAATTTAAAGATATTATTTACTTACTAGGAAAAATATACGGGTACGTTTACAAGTATACTAGTCATGGGAGAAGGACTAGATTGTCCGGAGTAAAAGAATTCGATTTTACAAGTTTCAAATCTAATTATGACGGATTATTAGAATTTAAAAGAAATTTTTAAAGCAATCCAAGCAATTAAAATAAAATTCAAATATTTAACGAAATTTTTATTTACCAAAAATCAGGGTCGTTACAATTTATGTACGCCTAAGTAACATCCTTGGCTTCACAGGTTGGCTAGAACCTTATCCACCTCAGGCTCATCCTTACTTCCACTAGTTTCTCCATCCTTAGTCGCCTCCTTGACAACTTCCTTATCTTTGGTTTCTTCCTCCCCATACGTAAAGTTCTCCATTAGGGGTAGGGCTCCAAAGAATCCATAGAAAGAGCATAGGATCGGGAACATCACGGGGAACCAAGGGTCATCTTCTATGGGGTTAGGGTCATGGTGTTGCACTCGTTTGAAATCACGGATCTCAGCGAGTATCATGACAACGTAGTCACGCTTCCCCATCATTTGGGTGGTCATGGATTCTATGGCGATCCTGAGTTGGTGAGCTCCAGCTACTAGGTTGACTATGTGATTCATCTACAAGGAAAAGTTTAAACCTCAATTAGTAACGTTTCATGATAGAGTTTTAACTAAGGCTGAGGAATTTCTGGAATTGTTAAGTTCCACATTCGATCCTTGATTTAAGTCATCATCCAATTGTTCGGGAATTCCCAGTTCGGCAGTACTGCCAGTTTCCACCTTACTTCAATCCGAAGATTGTTTTGTCAGAATTCCACCCAATTTGGGACGGTAAACTTAAACTCAATTCATGTTTGTGCAACGGTCAACTTATCTTAAAGGCTACTCAAACTTATCTTAAAGGCTACCCATTCTACCCATGGCCGAGGTTTTGAACCTAAAGCTCTGATAACAAGTTGTAACGCCCCCAAAACCGGGTTCGTTAAATATTCATTTTATTAGACAGACAAGGCAAAGTCTAGCTCATTATTACATCCAATCTCCTCAGAGAGTCTTATATTACACAAAAGGGATGATTATCTAAGGTTAACTAAAGCTCCTTCTCTTCTTCCATCCTAGCAAGCTCCTCAGCTCCGAAGGCCTCCTAGGTGTACAGCTCTCCTTGTTCATCTAAAAAGTCTGACACATTATACCAGCGTTGCCACCAGTATAATATGTCAAGGTCACATAAAGCAACACCGTGAGCTTGAAAGCTCAATAGAGTAACCCAAAACCCTCTAACCCATAACATACAAGTCAAAGATAGTATACGATTTTCCAAACTTAACATGCTTAAACAAGAACACATAGCAATTACACATGCGCATTCACTAATCGAGCGTTGGTGTCATTATTTCCGTGTGTTTCTCCTACGCGACTCATCGTTTTGTGTCTCATCTTTTATCATCATTTCAAAAAACACACACACACACACACATCAATGAGCTACCAAGTCCGGCTCATTGGCCACAATGGCTACCAAGTCCGGCACATTGTGAACGCACACAACCATGAGCTTCCAAGACCGGCACCTTGTGTCGCACAACAATGAGCTACCAAGTCCGGCTCATTGCCACAAAGGCTACTGAGTCTGACTCATGGCCACAATGGCTACCAAGTCCGGCACATTGTGTCACATCTTGGCTCCTCTCCGCAGATAACCAAGTCACACACCTCCAATGAAGCTACCAAGTCCGGCTCCATTGGCAACGCACACCAACGTAAGGCTACCAAGTCCGGCCATTACGTAGTTTCAAAAATATTTTTATCCATATCAACCACATCTTACGTGTCATGTCTCTACTATCCAATTTCTTGTGTCTCGTATCATGCATAGACTCCGCGGCAGGACTTGTTCACATAACTCATGCGATAACAAATGGCAAGATCATCCAACTCTATCATGCTCGTTAAAAGGTCAAAATACGAAAACTTCATTTTAAAACAACGCTTTATCTTTAAAGACATTTCTTTTTGAGAAGTTCAATAAAACAACATATGTTTATTGACGAGTTCATACAAACAAGTAGCAATCACAAGATCAAGCAATCAAGTAACCATAAGATCAAAGTAAACTACGTACTTTTAACAAGAAAGTTCTACAAGCTAAATACCAAAACTAACTTTATTTTTAGAGAAAATAGTTCGAAAACTCAACACGATTCTTATCTATACTTAGGATTAGAGTGTAAGGGTACACTACTGTAGACACCCCAATTTGGACCTATTAATCATCTTTAATTTGTGGCCTTGAGGCTCTCCGATGATGAAATTGAATCAAAACAGGTCTTGGAAAACTTGGACGACGCTTCTTGGACTTTTTTTTTAAACCAAAACATTCCTTTTTCCTGACACCCTGAGGGTAAAATTGGCACAAATTTCAGCCTATAAAATAACTTTGAATGAAACCAATTGGGTTAGAAAGAGGACTTAACGAGCTTTCCAACGCTTCGAAAAACACCCAAAACCGAGTTCGGGAGTGTCCGTGGCGCCCTTCTGAAGTTGGGCTGCCACTCTAGAGCGCTCGGGAACACTCCCAAGCGCTCGGGACTGCCACTCTAGAGCGCTTGGGAGTGCTGACAGACCAGTGCATGTTGAGCTCGGCCTTTGACCACCTTTTATCAAACTTTTCAAACCTTCCATTCAAACCTGCACGAAACAGAAGCATGCCTGAGCCTGCAGGAATCTCATCATGTCATTTTGCCCTCCCAAAGCCATTTTCTCCTTGTTTTTGATTTTTTTTTCATGCTTCAAACCTATTTTTCCTTCCCCTATATATACCCCTTCATTACCAGCTGAAATAGACCACGAAATTCACCTCTCTCACTCCCATGTTTTCAGAAAACCTTGGTGAAAACAGTCACAAACATTTTCCAACTCAAATATTCTTCAACTTCCATCATCAAACAATTTTCAAAGGAAATCTAAACATCACCAAAGCAAATGAAGTCTTAGACTTCATTTTTCTACTATTTTTCAGTCATCATTCAAGCATCCAAGTTCATCCAAGAGGTTTTGTTCAAGCACAAAAGGTATAAAATTTCTTTTTTGTACCTAAAATCTACCATTTTTCTACTTCTGAGGGGGATCAAGAGCTCATGCTAGTTCCTCATACTAGTTGTGAGTTCATTTTGTTGAATCTTAGTTGATTTGGCTTGCATGCAAGTCAAAAGGGATGCTAAGACATGTTGTAATTTTAGGACAGATTTTCTGAACTTCAGTTTTTGCCATCTTTGGCCTTTTTAAACCACGAATTATTTTTGGGTTCCTTCATGTAAGTTGTAGATCTTTTTGTTGGGAAGATTTGGCCGCTGGAATCAACCTAATTGGATTTAAAATGAATTAGTTATGATTTTTTTTTCTGCAAGCTGTCCAGTGTAGGACGAATCTGGAAATACCCATTTTATTTTGAGATTCATGCATTTGTTTTGTAAAGAGAGTCTCTATATTTTCTTTTCTAGAGTTAGTTTAACAATAAGAGCATAGGGTGCACAAAAACGTTTTTCTTAAAACCCTTACTAGAAACACTCTCGAGCACTCGAGAGTTCTCCCGAGCGCTCGGGACTTTTTCCAGTCCCATGCATGGCATTTTGGTAAGCAGTGAGCTGGGGGTGAGGTGTACTCTCAAATAAAATGGTTTTATTCTGGCATGCAGACATAGAAAATCGTTTTTCCTAAAACAGAAGTGTTTCTTGCAAAAGTTCAAGTAAGAACAAGGTTTTCCAAAGTTAAAAATAAGATTTTCCCTTGTTAAAGACCTAGACAAGTGTGTCTGCATGACAAAATAAGATCATTTTCCATTTGAGAGTAAGCTAACATGCAGCTCCCTCCCAAGCGCTTGGAACCATTCCCGAGTGCTCGGGAGTGCGTGCATGCCACTTCATTCCATTTTCCCCCATTTCGCTGTATTTTCTGACTTTCTGCATGCATGAAAGTATCTATCTGCTCTTTCAAAGTTGTATATCTAATCTTGTCAGTGGCAAGGATGCATGGCTTGAGAGATTGAGGTCCTATCTCAGTCTGTCAAAACCTCTGTTGAGCTTGTCACATGCTTAAATTTATTGGAGTTTATAGTTTAGCATTACTCTCTGTCTGTACTAACAAAAGCTTGTAGGTTGAACATGCAACACTCCCAAGCTCTCGGGACCACCCCCGAGCGCTCGAGAGTGAATCCAGTGACAGGGCTTCATTTTATCATGACTTGTATATCTTGCGTGGCCATTCTTCATCACCCTTTGTACATATGCACATGCATGCACTCTTTACATGTCATAACTGTGGATACTTGCTAGTTGGTTTAATGAAACAAAATCCCTTTGAAAAATCCCGCAAATGTTTAGTAGAGACCGACATTGCGTCAGGCGAGGGGGGTGCCGTAAAACCCTTCCCCCCTCGTAACATGGCTTCCGAACCCAAAGCAATCTCTTGTTTTCAAATTCAATCAATCAATTTTCAATCAAAACGGTTTCTCGGGTGGCGAACCACAAATCCGGGTGGCGACTCTTCAAATCTTTCGATTCGATTCAAAAAAAATCCAAAAACGGCGTGGCGCTTCTTTTTTCGGGCCGCCCCGAATCCACCCGAGCCTGTGGTAGCCCACAGTGGCGACTCTGCTGAGGATGTTTAATTGATACTTAAGAAAGAGTTGGTTTGTCGATAAAATGGCCCGCTTTTCTTGAATATCAATTAAACTTGTGAGCCAAGCTTGAAAAACATTTGTGGGATTTTCAAAGTTATTTTGTTTCATTGTCTATTTCTTGTGTATATATCTTGTTCAGCCCCCCTGTTGTGTTTCGGCAATCCTACCCGGCTTGCCGGTGATGGGGAATCCCGGAATGCTCAGCAACCCTCGACCTTGACGAGTCATCCCTACCGTTTGTACCATTACTGAGTGTACGCTTAATAGTGGGAGGTACACTTTGACTCTAGTCCGGGGAACCCTCTTCAAGCCAAAACCGGCCTTTATACATGTGTAGAAAGCAATAGAACCTTCCAAACTAGGACAGGGACCCGCAGGGTAGGAATTATGTGCTATATCCTGCCTACATGTTACTGCTTTCTGCATCTCACCGTGCATCTCTTCCAAGTCATGCCATCATGTTGTCGATCTATTCAATTTCGCTCGCACGGTCTGTAGAAGGTTGCCAAGACCCGATGAAGAGTCCTGCACCCCAGTGTACGTTGTCTAAACTACATGAGTCCTTAGAGCAATGAGACTTTGGGAAATCAAAATATGCTAAGTCCTTAACTAATGCCTAATCGAAAATTCAACAGAGAGTAAGGAATAACAGGAAACGACGCCGTGATGTCACTTTACTTACACCACTTTGGCTAATGGCACCATGCCACTGACACCACTCTGGTTGTGGTTTCACGTCGTCTATACCAAGCTATTCCAAGTTCAAAATTGAAACTTCGAATGAGGACTAGTTGAATACTTAGTTCTTTTAACATCTCTTAGAATTTGTCGTTCTAAACAAAGGTGTAGACACTCTAATTTGGACCTATTAATTATCCTTAATTTGTGCCCTCGAGGCTCCCCGAAGATGAAAATGAATCAAAACAAGCCTTGGACGAACTTGAACAATGCTTCTTCGACTTTTTCAAAACCAAAACTCTTCTTTTTTCGACACCCTGAGGGTAAAATTGGAACACATTTCAGCATATAAAATAAATTTGAATGAAACCAATTGGGTTAGAAAGAGGACTTAACGAGCTTTCCAACTCTTCAAAAAACACGCAAAACCGAGTTCGGGAGTGTCCGTGGCACCCTTCTGAAGTTGGGCAGACACTCCCAAGCGCTCGAGACCACTCTAGAGCGCTCGGGAGTGTCACTCCCAAGCGCTCGAGACCACACTGTGGGCTACCACAGCCCCGGGTGGATCTGGACGGCCCGAAAAATGCAAGTTTTTGAATTTGAAAATTTTGAAGTGTCGCCACCCGGATTTATGGTTCGCCACCCGAGAAACCATTTTGATTGAAAATGATTGATTTGAATTGAAAACCAGAGATTTGAAAAAGGGTTCGGAAGCCACGTTACGAGGGGGCAAGGGTTTTAGGGCACCCCCCTTGCCCGACACGAAATCGGTCTCTACTAAACGTTTGTGGGATTTTTCGAAAAGATTTTGTTTCACTAAACAACTAGCAAGTATTTACAATTATACCAAATAACTAGTGCATGCTGGTGCATGTGTACAGTGAATGATAAAATGGCAAAGGATAAAATGCAGGATGACGAAGGGGTGAAGATCTGCTTCTGACTTCACTCCTGAGCGCTCGGGAATGCTCCAAAGCGCTTGGGACTGCTGATATCCAACCTGCAAATTTTTGTTAGTACAAACATAATACCACGCTACAACTATGAACTGAGATGATTTTAAGCATGTTACAGGCTCAACAGAGGGCTTGATGAACTGGGATAAAATCCTAATCCTTCAAGCCATGCATCCTTGCCTCTACAAGAGCTGATCTACAGTTTAAAAAAGAAAACAGGCACATGCAGGGACAGGCAAAGGCAGGAAATAACAAGGTAGGAGAAAGAGTGAAGTGAGATAGCATGCAATCACTCCCGAGCGCTCAGGAGTGGTCTCGAGCGCTCGGGACCACTATCAAGCCATCCTGCAAATTTGGTTAGACATATCCACATGCTAGCAATGCCAAAAAGACAAAAGGAAATCAAAGTACAGAAATGCTCAGCCAGAAGCTTAAACAGCTAAGAACTTGTCTTAACCATTCAACTTTGCTTCCTTGCAACTGACAGCAAATCTAACTGGGCTCTGGAAGGACCAGTGCACATCCAGTGTCTACGAAGGACATAAATGAAGTACATAATGAACAAAATAGGGTTTTAGTGGCAGCATCACTCCTGAGCGCTCAGGAATGGTCTCGAGCGCTCGGGAGTGAACACAGTGCCCAGAAAAGTTTTCGTTTATTTGTGCTCCTCTTGCTCTTGTTGTTAAACTAGGATCAAAAGAACCCACAACCAGTATAAGGAACAAGTGTGAGTCCCTGATTTCCCTCAGAAGTAGGAAAAACAATGGCTTAATGGAGGTGTTTATACCTTTTGTGCTTGAACTTAACTTCTTGGATTGACTTGCATGCTTGAATGAGGACTGAAAAATAGTGTGAAATAGAGCTTTTGATGTGCCAAAGACCAACAATGTGTTTGAAGTTTTCCTAGAATTTTCTCTTAGAAAGATAATTGAGAAAATGATGGGTTTTAGAGAGAATTTGAGAGATTGAAATTTTCAGAAGATGGTAGAGAGAGAGAGTAAAATTTCGTCCCCCTTTTTGCATGTAGGAGATGGGGGTATATATAGGGGAGGGGAGAAAATGTTTGAATTTTGAAAAGAAAATCCAAATAAAATGAGAAAATGTTTTGGGGGGGAGAAAAGTCATCATTAAATGCTCTGCTGCCCCAGGCAGGCCTGGGATATGCAGGTTTGAACGTTGAATGAGTTGAAAAGCTTGAAAAGGCATGGTCAAAGGCCAAACTCAACATGCATTGGTCTGTCAGCACTCCCAAGCGCTCTAGAGTGGTCTCGAGCGCTTGGGAGTGACACTCCCGAGCGCTCTAAAGTGGTCTCGAGCACTTGGGAGTGTCTGCCCAACTTCAGAAGGGTGCCACGGACACTCCCGAACTCGGTTTTGGGTGTTTTTTGAAGCGTTGGAAAGCTCGTTAAGTCCTCTTTCTAACCCAATTGGTTTCATTCAAAGTTATTTTATATGCTGAAATGTGTGCCAATTTTACCCTCAGGGTGTCGGAAAAAGAAGAGTTTTGGTTTTGAAAAAGTTGAAGAAGCATTGTCCAAGTTCGTCCAAGGCCTGTTTTGATTCATTTTCATGATCGGAGAGCCTCGAGGGCACAAATTAAGGATAATTAATAGGTCCAAATTGGGGTGTCTACAGTTGCCCCTCTTTGGATGGCGCTCGGCATCATGTCTGGATACGAGTGACATCCAAAGATTGAGGCAGCCCAATTCGAGCCTTACTCAATCCTTAATCCAAAATCAAATGCAAGTAAAGATGTACAAGCATTCGAAACATGAGGTCGTGCTCTTTCGAGCTGCCTACGTACCCCGTTTGTAGGGATCAGACCAGCGTAGTTCTTTGGGGCAAATGCAAACATGCAGACACGCAAGCCAATAATTGAGAAGGCAAATTGACTGAGGAGCATCCACCGATTGCTCAGTCTCAGTGGGCGGAATAATTAAACAGGCGGAAAGATTATAAATGTAACATAAAATACACCGCGAGGGGTGTCATCCAACGGAACAAGTTAGTTTGTCTCGAAGGGATTAAAACCAAGTCTATGGTATAAGGTGATTGAAAGATGTCCCTCAGGACGACGCCAAATCTATGGCGGGAGTTGATTGAAAGATGTCCCTCAGGACAATGCCAAATCTATGGCGGGGGTTGATTTAAAGGTGTCCTTCAGGACGATGCCAAATCTATGGCAGAAGTTGATTGAAAGGTGTCCCTCAGGACGATGCCAAATCTATGGCGGAAAATGATTGAAAGGTGTCCCTCAGGACGATGCCAAATCTATGGCAGAATTTGATTGAAAGATGTCCCTCAAGACGGTGCCAAATCTATGGCGGAAAATAATAGAAAGGTGTCCCTCAGGATGATGCCAAATCTATGGCAGAATTTGATTGAAAGATGTCCCTCAGGACGGCGCCAAATCTATGGCGGCAGATGATTGAATGATGTCCCTCAGGACGGTGCCAAATCTATGGCAGAAGTTGATTGAAAGGTGTCCCTCAGGACAGCGCCAAATCTATGGCAGAAAACGATTGAAAGGTGTCCCTCAGGACAGCGCCAAATCTATGGCAGAATTTGATTGAAAGATGTCCCTCAGGACGGTGCCAAATCTATGGCGGAAAATGATAGAAAGGTGTCCCTCAGGATGATGCCAAATCTATGGCAGAATTTGATTGAAAGATGTCCCTCAAGACGGTGCCAAATCTATGGCGGAAAATGATTGAAAGGTGTCCCTAAGGACGATGCCAAATCTATGGCAGAGGATGATTAAAAGATGTCACTTAGGACGGTGTCGAGGACGGTGCCAAATCTATGGCAGCATGTCAAGCAGTCGTGTTGACAAATATGATAGATGGAAGCGACCATAAGTGGTCGAGGCTAGAAAGTGAGACCCTTGTCTCGACATTTGACAACAACGATGATTTTTTTATTTATTTATTTGAAATCAAGTTTTGGTGATTTTTCCATTCTGGGTTTTGAAATTGTTTTAGCTCCATCAAGTGATGCTCATTCAGGATTCTCTTTGATCTTGTTTTGTCAAAACACGAGAATTTTTACCACAAACCGTACCCTAGGTTGCTGATGACAACCCATGGATATTGAAAATGCCCCAGCTTGGATTTTGCAGGATTCACGAGATGTCTTGCCTTGCCGCTCCTTCTTGTTTCCTCCAATTGTCTAGGATTTTTGTTATCAAGTTGTGTTTTCCAATCTGAAAGGACTTTATCCGGGGTTGTAACGTGGCCAAGGTTTGGCTTAACAAAGGAAGGAAAATAGGCTCAAAATTTTCATTTTCTTTGGGTTTCGAGAGCTAGCAGCTATCTTGAACATTTTCGTGCCCTTTTTGCTTTTGATGGGCGCCTTCTTTCACTTGATCTGCTTTGCACTTTTGTTGTGCCGATGTGTTTGGCACTTTTGTTGATTTTGAGTCTTCTCTGATTTTTTTCTTCAAAGTTTTGCATCTTACTGTGCCCATGTATTTGGCACTTTCACGCTTTGAATTCTGATGCGCCGATGATAACCATGTGTTTGGCACTTTCGTCTTCCTCATTTCACCCCGGTGTGGGGGATAGCTGCCTCGCTGGGTTCTTTCAAAAAAATTGATTTAGGCTCAAAGGGGGTATCAATGGATATATATCTTTAAGCGTTTGATAAAAGAAAAGAATGCCTTTCTTCATTTTGAATTACACAACTTGACAACTAGATCCTAGATGCAAGTTAAGAGATTTGTGTGCTCTAACTTTTGCCTAGATCACATTTTGAGGTTTTGATCTAGCGAGCTTTTTCTCGGGCCAAGACGTTTCTTCTTGACGGCGCCAGGGAGTGGTCCCATGAAATTCTTCTTCTTGCAAGGGCAAAGTATCTTGTGTTTTGATTCGTCAATTGATGGTGAAAAACAATTCCAAGTTAAAGGATTATCACAAAATGCGAGTTTATTATCACAATTTCGACACAAGGAGCTTGAGATTGATTCCAGAAGACGGGACAGACCGACGAAGGATTGACTCGAAATATCGTGACCGAATTTTGGGATTGACTCGAATGAACGTGACTGGGCCTCAGGATGAGGCTACCTACGTATCCTTCTTGCAAAGGAATCAGGTCATAACGTAGTTCGGGACTACGAAACTGACTCCCTTTTTGGTTTTTCTTTTTCGACTACAAACTTGAACTTGAAAACACACAGACACAAAAGCATGAAAGACTCGATGTACAAACTGACTCGAAATTGAATGACTCGACTCGACTCGACTTGAAACTTAAAAACCTTCCCAACTCGTGAGAAATTCCATTCATGGATTGACTTTACTGCACTCAAAATCCTCCTTCAGACCTGAGATTCGACATTGAGATGCTTTCGTCATCAATTAGGTCTTGGATCTTGTGACGAAGACGGTGACGGGCATTGGTAGCGTGACCGGGCATTTGGTGGAAAGTGCAGAAGGCATTGGGGTCGTCAGTATTTTCGAGGATGCCCAACTGAACGGCTTCTTCGATGGCCTGGCCTGTTTCGAAGAATGCCTTGAAGTCGGAAGAGGCTTGAGCTAGGATCATGTGCTTGGCAAGCGTGGGTTGGAGATTTCGGACAATCATCCGAATTTGATCTTTCTCAGAGGGCTTCTCCTTCATCTGAATAGTCTTTGCTCTCCATCTTCTGACAAAATCCATAAAAGACTCCTTCGGTTCCATCTTTGTCGATTCCAACTCTCGGATGGTGACCTCAAGTTGGATGTTGTAGTCGAATTGGGCCACGAAAGCCTCACAAATGTCCTCCCAAGATTTCTTCTTTGTTATATCCAAAGCGGTGAACCAGTGCAAAGCATGTCCAACCAGTGTTTGATAAAACATTTGGGCCATGGCATCCTTCTCCACGCCCCACACGGAAAGTGCCCCAATGTAGCTGGTGAGGTGTGCCTTCGGGTCACCGGTTCCGTCGAACTTAGCAAAGTCGATTGGTTTGAACTTCTCGGGTAGTTTGGCATTTGGGAAGAGGCAGAGTTCGTCAATGTCGAGACCAATTGAGGTGATTCTTTCGCTTCTGGCTAAGGACTGCTCAAGTTGGGCCAATTTAGCTTTGATGGCGGCCATTTCTGGGCTTTGGGGGTTTGGTTCAGGGGGTGGTTCATGGTTGTTTTCAAGGGATGTTTCAGGGTTTTGTGGAGGTGGAAGTCGTCTGGCCACCCCGGTCATCATGAGCATCAACTGGGTAATCTGGTTGTCTGTTCGTTCACCCATCTGTCGGATAGAAGTTCGGATTTGATCCAACTCATTCAGATCCCCTGTTGGCTGTTCCCCGTTCGGATGCTCCCCATTCAAATTTTCCGCCAGTTGTTCCATATCTTCCCCAAATTCTGAGTCTATGAGGGTATGGTTTTGCTGTAGGATGGATGGCCCAATGCTGACAGTAAAGTAAGAAGCGAACTCAGAATGTGCCCCTGTTGTTATGATTTATTGAAAAGAAAGGTGTATAAAAAAATTGTTGCTGATGTGTTGTCATTGTCGACTCAAGGGATCACACTTTACGGATAGGTCTAGCAGTCACAGGTAGGTCGATGTCAGGCAGGTTAAATTCCTCACGTTGGGAATCAGAGCCAATCTCCTTATCTAAGACCATCCGAGACAGAGCAATAAGACTTGCTAGAAGATGCACTGAATTAGAGGGAGCCGTTCGGGCACGGCGAACACCGAAGGTATCTCAAACTCCATGGATTTATGGTCTCCTAGACCTCGACTCGAGAAATGACATCCTATGAAGGATTGCCTTAGTCCTCAGAGATTCTTTTGAATGTGTATCATTTGACTAGGAATGACAAGACTTGGGAGATATCAAGACAAATTAAGTCTTTAACATTTTCCATCCGGAATTTCTGTTTTGGTTTCAAAAACTGTGTGGCCTAAATGATATGATACCATAACCGGGGTGGCGTAGGTGGCATGGTGCCATTAGCCTAAGCGGTGTAAGTGACTTCGCACTATAACCTGGGTGGCGTGGGTATCACGGCATTGTAGCCCAATTGTTTCGTTGATTTTCATTGAATCCTTGATTGAAAATTGTATTAAAGACTTAATGAATTTTGATATCCCCAAAACCTCATCATTCCAAGGACTAATTAATTTCAACACCGTGCCTTTAAAAAGCACGACTCTTCATCGGTCCAGGCAATCCTAAACAAGCCGCGCGAGCGAGTCTAAGAGTTCTACCTGAAAGCAAATGGACAGCATAAGATGCAAGGTGAGATGTGCAAGCGGGATAAGAATATGATCTTTCGAAGGTTGCCTCATTCCTCAGAATTTCTTTTAGGGTGTATCCTTTGTTTTGAACAACAAGTTCTAAGAGATGTCAAAAAAAGAACTAAGTATTCAACTAGCCCTCATTCGAAGTTTCAATTTCGAACTTGGAATAGCCTAGTATAGACGACGTGAAACCACAACCAAAGTGGTGTCAGTGGCATGGTGCCATTAGCCAAAGTGGTGTAAGTAAAGTGACATCACGACGTCGTTTCCTGTTATTCCTTATTCTCTATTGAATTTTCGATTAGGCATTAGTCAAGGACTTAGCAAGTTTTGATTCCCAAAGTCTCGTTGTTCTAAGGACTCATGTAGTTTAGACTACGTACACCGGGGTGCACGACTCTTCATCGGGTCTCGGCAACCTTCTATAGACCGCGCAAGCAAGTCTAAGAAGCACAGGACTTGAAATTGAATAGATCGACAGCATGATGGCATGACTAGGATGAGATGCATGGTGAGATGCAGAAAGCAGTAACATGTAGGCAGGATATAGCACATAATTCCTACCCTGCGGGTCCCTGTCCTAGTTTGGAAGGTTCTATTGCTTTCTACACATGTACAGAGGCCGATTTTGGCTTGAAGAGGGTTCCCCGGACTAGAGTCAAAGTATACCTCCCACTATTGAGCGTACACCCAATAATGGTACAAACGGTAGGAATGACTCATCACGGTCGAGGGTTGCTGAGCATTCCGGGATTCCCCATCACCGGCAAGCCGGGTAAGATTGCCGAAACGCAACAGCGGGGTTGAACAGAATATATGTACAAAAGATAGACAATGAAACAAAATATTTGAAAATCCCACAAACATTTTTCAAGCTTGGCTCACAAGTTTAATTGATATTCAAGAAAAGCGGGCCGTTTTATCAACAAACCAACTTTTTCTCAAGTATCAATTAAACGTCCCCAGCAGAGTCGCCACTGTGGGCTACCACAGCCCCGGGTGGATCGGGACGGCCCGAAAAACGCAAGTTTTTGAATTTGAAAATTTTGAAGTGTCGCCACCCGGATTTATGGTTCGCCACCCGAGAAACCGTTTTGATTGAAAATGATTGATTTGAATTGAAAACCAGAGATTCGAAAAAGGGTTCGGAAGCCACGTTACGAGGGGGGAAGGGTTTTATGGCACCCCTCTCGCCCGACACAAAATCGGTCTCTACTAAACGTTTATGGGATTTTTCGAAAAGATTTTGTTTCACTAAACAACTAGCAAGTATTTACAATTATACCAAATAAATAGTGCATGCTGGTGCATGTGTACAGTGAATGATAAAATGGCAAAGGATAAAATGCAAGATGACGAAGGGGTGAAGATCTGCTTCTGACTTCACTCCCCCCGAGCGCTCGGGAATGCTCCAAAGCGCTTGGGAGTGCTGATATCCAACCTGCAAATTTTTGTTAGTACAAACATAATACCACGCTACAGCTATGAACTGAGATGATTTTAAGCATGTTACAGGCTCAGTAGAGGGCTTGATGAACTGGGATAAAATCCTAATCCTTCAAGCCATGCATCCTTGCCTCTACAAGAGCTGATCTACAGTTTAAAAGAGAAAACAGGCACATGCAGGGACATGCAAAGGCAGGAAATAACAAGGTAGTAGAAAGAGTGAAGTGAGATAGCATGCAATCACTCCCGAGCGCTCAGGAGTGGTCTCGAGCGCTCGGGACCACTGTCAAGCCATCCTGCAAATTTGGTTAGACATATCCACATGCTAGCAATGCCAAAAAGACAAAAAGAAATCAAAGTACAGAAGTGCTCAGCCAGAAGCTTAAACAGCTAAGAACTTGTCTTAACCATTCAACTTTGGTTCCTTGCAACTGACAGCAAATCTAACTGGGCTCTGGAAGGACCAGTGCACATCCAGTGTCTACGAAGGACATAAATGAAGTACATAATGAACAAAATAGGGTTTTAGTGGCAGCATCACTCCTGAGCGCTCAGGAATGGCCCCGAGCGCTCGGGAGTGAACACAGTGCCCAGAAAAGTTTTCGTTTATTTGTGCTCCTCTTGCTCTTGTTGTTAAACTAGGATCAAAAGAACCCACAACCAGTATAAGGAACTAGTGTGAGTCCCTGATTTCCCTCAGAAGTAGGAAAAACAATGGCCTAATGGAGGTGTTTATACCTTTTGTGCTTGAACTTAACTTCTTGGATTGACTTGCATGCTTGAATGAGGACTGAAAAACAGTGTGAAATAGAGCTTTTGATGTGCCAAAGACCAACAATGTGTTTGAAGTTTTCCTAGAATTTTCTCTTAGAAAGATAATTGAGAAAATGATGGGTTTTAGAGAGAATTTGAGAGACTGAAATTTTCAGAAAATGGTAGAGAGAGAGAGAGTAAAATTTCGTCCCCCTTTTTGCATGTAGGAGATGGGGGTATATATAGGGGAGGGGAGAAAATGTTTGAATTTTGAAAAGAAAATCCAAATAAAATGGGAAAATGTTTTGGGGGGAGAAAAGGCATCATGAGATGCTCTGCTGGCCCAGGCAGGCCTGGGATATGCAGGTTTGAACGTTGAATGAGTTGTAAAGCTTGAAAAGCCATGGTCAAAGGCCAAACTCAACATGCATTGGTCTGTCAGCACTCCTAAGCGCTCTAGAGTGGTCTCGAGCGCTTGGGAGTGTCTGCCCAACTTCAGAAGGGTGCCACGGACATTCCCGAACTCGGTTTTGGGTGTTTTTCGAAGCGTTGGAAAGCTCGTAAAGTCCTCTTTCTAACCCAATTGGTTTCATTCAAAGTTAATTTATATGCTGAAATGTGTGCTAATTTTACCCTCAGGGTGTCGGAAAAAGAAGAGTTTTGGTTTTGAAAAAGTCGAAGAAGCATTGTCCAAGTTCGTCCAAGGCCTGTTTTGATTCATTTTCATCATCGGGGAGCCTCGAGGGCACAAATTAAGGATAATTAATAGGTCCAAATTGGGGTGTCTACAAAAGGATACATCCTAAAAGAAATTCCTAGGAGTGAGGCAACCTTCGAAGGACCGTAATCTTATCCCGCTTGCACATTGCACCTTGCATCTTATCCTGTCCATTTGCTTTCGGGTAGAACTCTTAGACTCGCTCGCGCGGCTTGTTTAGGATTGCTTGGACCGATGAAGAGTCGTGCTTTTTAAAGGCACGTTGTTGGAATTAATTAGTCCTTGGAACGATGAGGTTTTTAGGATATCAAAATTCATTAAGTCTTCAATAGATTTTTCAATCATGGATTCAATAAAGATTAACGAAACAATTAGGCTACAATGTCGTGATACCCACACCACCCAGGTTATAGTGCGAAGTCACTTACACCGCTTAGGCTAATGGCGCCATGCCACCCACCCCGGTTACGGTATCATGTCATTTACGCCAAACGGCTTTTGAAACCAAAACGGAAATTTCTGGTGAAAAATGTTGAAGACTTAATTTGTCTTGATATCTCCCAAGTCTTGTTACTCCTAATCAAAGGATACACATTCAAAAGAATCTCTGAGGACTACGGCAATCCTTCATAGGTTGTCATTTCTTGGGTCTAGGAGACCATAAATCCGCGGAGTTTGAGATACCTCCGGTGTTCACCGTGCCCGAACGGCTCCCTCTAATTCAATGCATCTTCCAGCAGTCTTATTGCTCTGTCTCGGATGGTCTTAGATAAGGAGATTGGCTCTGATTCTCAATGTGTGGAATTAAACCTGCCTGACAACGACCTACCCGTGACTGTTGGAACTATCCGTAAAGTTTGATCCCTTGAGTCGACGATGACAACACATGAATAGCAATTCTTTTATTCATACACGTTTATTTTTTCAATAAATCACAACAGGGGCATATTCTGGGTTCACTTCTTACTTTACTGTCAGCACCAGACCACCCATCCTACACAAAGCCATACAACCTTTTCGATCGCCTCAAATGACAGGGCAAATAGAGTTGGTTGAGCTGAAAAAGGCTATAGAGGAAATGACTCAGAAAATGGATGAGCAGATGACTCTGGTTCAAGGGCTGGTTGACCTTTTCATCTCCGCCATGTCGAATCCAAGACTAAATGCTGATGATGCTAGGATCAAAGAAACTCCACAAATCTACCACCCTCCAACAGTCAGAATCAAACCATGCTTAAAAGTGAAGCTCTCTGACATGTTCAAAGACTTGGTTGAATTCCATGATGCCAGAACTCACTCAAATGAGGATATTGGATCCTTGCCTGAAACTAGTGCTGAAAGGCAAGATGTGCACATTGATGAGATAAACCCCAAAAGGAAAGGAGTGTTATGCAGTTGCAAAGCAAGCAAAGCCTTCACCAGAGGCCCACTCGGCACCACCAAGAACCCTCAACCCAGCTGCAAAATCCCACCAAGGATCTTCTCCCGCTTTCCTGTACCTTTGTCCTCAGTTTATGAGAAGCTCCTCGAAGTCGACCTCATCGAGCCGCTCCCTCCAACTCCCCTACCTCAGAAGCTCTCGGCGTCCCACAACCCAAACGTCTATTGCGCTTTTCACCAATATACCGGCCATTCCACCAATAACTGCTTCCGTCTCCGCCACAAAATCCAAGATCTCATCGATGATGGAACCATCTCACCTCCACTTTCAAACCCAAACACCATCATAAACCCTCTCTCAAAGCACCCGCAAAACCCCCATGTCAACCTCATCAATTTCAACCCAACCCCATTCGACCCCAGCCAATACATCATACCCACAACTAAGCCAAAACCTACTGTCGATATACCTGAGGAAGTCGAGATTTGCATGCTTGAGAACATAGACCTGGTATGGAAGTCAACACCAGATGGGTGGCGATTGCTTGGGGAAAACTATCCTCTGATCTTTGAGGAGTTCAAGGCTGGACTGGCTGATGAATCGATGAACCATGGCTCATTCGGACAACTTCTGAGCAACCAAACCATCAACGGGATCCTCAATGGCATAAAAATCCATCCCCACCAGTGCATTATCGACAATTGGCCACCAGAATCCATTGTTTCAACCCTTACTAAGCTCGATGCCTCAATAATAAGCTCCAAGCCGACACAGAATCCGAGGGTGGATCAAAATCCGAATGATGCCTGAGATAGTGAGAAAGGACCAAAACCATCCCAATGCCAGACCTCAGATTTGAAGGAGAATGATGAATGCATTGAAGCCAATCCATGAGTGGAATCTGTCACGAGTTGGGAAACTTTTAAGTTTCAAATCGAGTCTCTTTCAATTTCGAGTCAGTTTGTACCTCGAGTCTTTCATGCTTTCGTGTCTGTATGTTTTCAAATTCAAGTTTGTAGTCAAAGAAGAAAAACCAAAAAGAGAGTCAGTTTCGAAGTCCCGAACTACGTTATGACCTGATTCCTTTGCAAGAAGGATACGTAGGCAGCCTCATCCTGTGGCCCGATCATGTTCATTCGAGTCGATCCCAAAATTCAGTCATGATCTTTCAAGTCAATCCGTTGTCGGTCTGTCCCGTCTTTTGAAATCAATCTCAAGCTTCTTGGGTCAAAATTGTGATGATAAACTCGCATTTTGTGATAATCCCTTAACTTGGAATTGTTTTTCACCATCAATTGATACATCAAAACACGAGATCCTTCGCCCTTGCAAGGAGGAGAATTTCATGGGACCACTCCCTGACGCCGTCGAGAACCAACGTCATGGCCCGAGAAAAAGCTCGCTAGATCAAAACCTCAAAATGTGATCTAGGCAAAAGTTAGGGCACACAAGTCTCTTAACTTGCATCTAGGATCCAGTTATCAAGTTGTGCAATTCAAAATGAAGAAAGGCATTCTTTTCTTTTATCAAACGCTTGAAGATATATATCCATTGATAACCCCTTTGAGCTTAATTTGATTTCTTTGAAAGAACCCAGCTAGGCAGCTATCCCCCACACGCGAGATGAAATGAGGAGGACAAATGTGCCAAACACATGATTATCATCAGCACATCAGAATTCAAAGCGTGAAAGTGCCGAATACATGGGCACAATGAGATGCAAGATTTTGAAGAAAAATCAGAGGAAACTCAAAATCAAAGAAAGTGCCAAATACATCGGCACAACAAAGTGCGAAGCAAATCAAATGAAAGAAGGCGCCCATCAAGACCAAAAAGGGCACAAAAATATTCAAGATAGCTGCTAGCTCTCGAAACCCAAAGAAAATGAAAATACTTGAGCCTATTATCCTTTCTTTGTTAAGCCAAACCTCGGCCACGTTAAAACCCGAAAAAAGCCCTTTCAGATTGAAAAACGCAACTTGATAACAAAAATCCTAGGCACTGGGAGAAAACAAGAAGGAGGGGCAAGGCATTTTGTGAATCTTGCAAAATCCAAGCTGGGGCATCTTTCGAAATCCATGGGTTGCCATCAGCAATCTGGGGCATGGTTTGTAGTAAAAATCCTCGTGTTTTGGCAAGACAAGATCAAGAAAAATCCTGAATGAGCATCACTTGATAGAACTAAAACAATTTCAAAACCCCAATTGGGAAAATCATCAAAACTTGATTTTATCATGACAATTTCAAACGTCAATTGTGGGGCATGCTTGCCATTTTTTCGAACCCTCAAATAATCAAGTTTCCCGTCGAGTCAAATCAAACTCCTCGTCCAATCAAGATCGTCATGGAGATTCAGTCCTCTCATAAATGGTCTTTCTTGTCTTTTGAGTCATCTAGGCCTTGCCTAAATTCACGCAAGGTCATTCCCGGTCATCATCTAGTCAAGTCACTTTGATCTTAAGGTCCTAGCTCGTGAGAGAAATTCCAATACATGGAAGAATTCGCGCTTGCACTCATGATGAAACTGGTTGCCAAAACTATCAGTGGAATCAAGGAAAAGAATCAGAACTGAGATCTGTCACTAGGGCATGCACATCAGGCCAATGTCATCAATCATAGAAAGCATACAGCTAATATCAAGATTGGGCATGAATGCTTAAAACTCAAGCCCTGATCAAAGTCAAACCAACTCCAGCTCAAGCCCTGGATCCAGCTCAAACCCAATTTCCATCCAAAGACAAACTCCATTCCATGTCCTAAGATCCTGAAAATACCAGCCTGCTGGTCAAAAACAGTAAAGCAGAAAGGGTACTCGGACATGTCCTCTTTGTTGTTCAAAAAAATAAAAAAAAAATATCATCATTGTTGTCAGATGTCGAAACACGGGTCTCACTTTCTAGCCTCAACCTCTTATGGTCGCATTCATCTATCATATTTGTCAACACGACTGCTTGACATTCCGCCATAGATTTGGCATTGTCCTGATGGACATCATTTCAATCGATTTCTGCCATAAATTTGGCTTCTTTCGTTCACCATTCCGCCATAGATTTGGCATCGTCCTGAGGGACACCTTTTCAATCATCTTCTGTCATAGATTTGGCATCGTCCTGAGGCACACCATTTCAATCATCTTCTGCCATAGATTTGGCATCCTTCAATCAACTTCTGCCATAGATTTGGCATTGTCCTGAGGGACATCATTGCAATCAACCTCTGCCATAGATTTGGCATCGTCCCGAGGGACACCATTTCAATCATCTTCTGCCATAGATTTGGCATCCTTCAATCAACTTCTGCCATAGATTTGGCATTGTCCTGAGGGACATCATTGCAATCAACCTCTGCCATAGATTTGGCATCGCCCTCGAAGGACACCATTTCAATCATCTTCTGCCATAGATTTGGCATCCTTCAATCAACTTCTGCCATAGATTTGGCATTGTCCTGAGGGACATCATTGCAATCAACCTCTGCCATAGATTTGGCATCGTCCCGAGGGACACCATTTCAATCATCTTCTGCCATAGATTTGGCATCCTTCAATCAACTTCTGCCATAGATTTGGCATTGTCCTGAGGGACATCATTGCAATCAACCTCTGCCATAGATTTGGCATCGTCCCGAGGGACACCATTTCAATCATCTTCTGCCATAGATTTGGCATCCTTCAATCAACTTCTGCCATAGATTTGACATTGTCCTAAGGGACATCATTGCAATCAACCTCTGCCATAGATTTGGCATCGTCCCGAGGGACACCATTTCAATCATCTTCTGCCATAGATTTGGCACCGCCATAGATTTGGCATCATCCCGAGGGACACCATTTCAATCATCTTCTGCCATGGATTTGGCACCGTCCTGAGGGATATCTTTCAATCCTCTTTTGCCATAGATTTGGCATTGTCCTGAGGGACATCTTTCTCTCGACTTTTGCCATAGATTTGGCATTGTCTTGAGGGACATCTTTCAATCCTCTTTTGCCATAGATTTGGCATTGTCCTGAGGGACATCATTCTCTCGACTTCTGCCATAGATTTGGCATTTTGTCGATCATTTGCTTGCGTGTCTGCATGTTTGCATTTGCCCCGAAGAACTACGCTGGTCTGATCCCTGCAAACGGGGTACGTAGGCAGCTCGAAAGAGCACGACCTCATGTTTCGAATGCTTGTACATCTTTACTTTCATTTGATTTTAAATTAAGGATTTAGTAGAGCTCGAATTGGGCTGTCTCAATCTTTGGGCGTCACTCGCATCCAGACATGATGCCGAGCGCCATCCAAAGAGGGGCAACTGTAGACACCCCAATTTGGACCTATTAATCATCTTTAATTTGTGGCCTTGAGGCTCCCCGATGATGAAATTGAATCAAAACAGGCCTTGGAAAACTTGGATGACGCTTCTTGGACTTTTTTTTTAAACCAAAACATTCCTTTTTCCTGACACCCTGAGGGTAAAATTGGCACAAATTTCAGCCTATAAAATAACTTTGAATGAAACCAATTGGGTTAGAAAGAGGACTTAACGAGCTTTCCAACGCTTCGAAAAACACCCAAAATCGAGTTCGGGAGTGTTTGTGGCGCCCTTCTGAAGTTGGGCTGCCACTCTAGAGCGCTCGGGAACACTACCAAGCGCTCGGGACTGCCACTCTAGAGCGCGTGGGAGTGCTGACAGACCAGTGCATGTTGAGCTCGGCCTTTGACCACCTTTTATCAAACTTTTCAAACCTTCCATTCAAACCTGCATGAAACAGAAGCATGCCTGAGCCAGCAGGAATCTCATCATGTCATTTTGCCCTCCCAAAGCCATTTTCTCCTTGTTTTTGATTTATTTTTTCATGCTTCAAACCTATTTTTCCTTCCCCTATATATACCCCTTCATTACCAGCTGAAATAGACCACGAAATTCACCTCTCTCACTCCCCTATTTTCAGAAAACCTTGGTGAAAACAGTCTCAAACATTTTCCAACTCAAATATTCTTCAACTTCCATCATCAAACAATTTTCAAAGGAAATCTAAACATCACTAAAGCAAATGAAGTCTTAGACTTCATTTTTCTACTGTTTTTCAGTCATCATTCAAGCATCCAAGTTCATCCAAGAGGTTTTGTTCAAGCACAAAAGGTATAAAATTTCATTTTTGTACCTAAAATCGACCATTTTTCTACTTCTGAGGGTGATCAAGAGCTCATGCTAGTTCCTCATACTAGTTGTGAGTTCATTTTGTTGAATCTTAGTAGATTTGGCTGGCATGCAAGTCAAAAGGGATGCTAAGACATGTTGTAATTTTAGGATAGATTTTCTGAGCTTCAGTTTTTGCCAACTTTGGCCTTTTTAAACCACGAATTATTTTTGGGTTCCTTCATGTAAGTTGTAGATCTTTTTGTTGGGAAGATTTGGCCGCTGGAATCAACTTAATTGGATTTAAAATGAATTAGTTATGATTTTTTTTCTGCAAGCTGTCCAGTGTAGGACGAATCTGGAAATACCCATTTTATTTTGAGATTCATGCATTTGTTTTGTAAAGAGAGTCTCTATATTTTCTTTTCTAGAGTTAGTTTAACAATAAGAGCAAAGGGTGCACAAAAACGTTTTTCTTAAAACCCTTACTGGAAACACTCTCGAGCACTCGAGAGTTCTCCCGAGCGCTCGGGACTTTTTCCAGTCCCATGCATGGCATTTTGGTAAGTAGTGAGCTGGGGGTGAGGTGTACTCTCAAATAAAATGGTTTTATTCTGGCATGCAGACATAGAAAATTGTTTTTCCTAAAACAGAAGTGTTTCTTGCAAAAGTTCAAGTAAGAACAAGGTTTTCCAAAGTTAAAAATAAGATTTTCCCTTGTTAAAGACCTAGACAAGTGTGTCTGCATGATAAAATAAGATCATTTTCCATTTGAGGGTAAGCTAACATGCAGCTCACTCCCAAGCGCTGGGAACCATTCCCGAGTGCTCGGGAGTGCGTGCATGCCACTTCATTCCATTTTCCCCCATTTTGCTGTATTTTCTGACTTTCTGCATGCATGAATGTATCTATCTGCTCTTTCAAAGTTGTATATCTAATCTTGTCAATGGCAAGGATGCATGGCTTGAGAGATTGAGGTCCTATCTCAGTCTGTCAAAACCTCTGTTGAGCCTATAACATGCTTAAATTTATTGGAGTTTATAGTTTAGCATTACTCTCTGTCTGTACTAACAAAAGCTTGTAGGTTGAACATGCAACATTCCCAAGCGCTCGGGACCACTCCCGAGCGCTCGAGAGTGAATCCAGTGACAGGGCTTCATTTTATCATAACTTGTATATCTTGCATGGCCATTCTTCATCACCCTCTGTACCTATGCACATGCATGCACTCTTTACGTGTCATAACTGTGGATACTTGCTAGTTGGTTTAATGAAACAAAATCCCTTTGAAAAATCCCGCAAACGTTTAGTAGAGACCGACATTGCGTCGGGCGAGGGGGGTGCCGTAAAATCCTTCCCCCCTCATAACATGGCTTCCGAACCCAAAGCAATCTCTGGTTTTCAAATTCAATCAATCAATTTTCAATCAAAACGGTTTCTCGGGTGGCGAACCACAAATCCGGGTGGCGACTCTACAAATCTTTCGATTCGATTCAAAAACGGTATTTTTTCGGGCCGCTCCGATCCACCTGGGGCTGTGGTAGCCCACAACTACCGTTCTTCTTGGCGGTAGAAAAGACTACAGAAATACGACGGAAAGAATGTCGGCACTCGAACGGCGTAACGGCTTACGATAAGCTTCTGATAGCTTCGAAAGAGAAAGGTTTCTCTCGAAACTAGATCCTAACTACAACTACTACTACTTTTGGATCGAGGTGGTGGTCGAGTGGTGGTTTAGTGACGGAGATGGAAAGCTTCTTGAAGAACTAGCAAGAAAACCTCAAGAACAAGGCAAGAACAACAAGAACAAGCTATACTTTCTAGAGAGAAGTTGGAGAATGGATTGAGGTGTGAGTTCAAAGCACAAGTGAGGTGAGTATTTATAGGCAAGCACTCCCTCTCTCTCTCCCTAGCCGGCCACTCTCTCTCTCTCCTATATCTCACTTTTTAATTCAAGCAAATCTTGCTTGCTTGAAAGAAACAACCTAAAACCTAGGCTTGCATGGATATGGATGTGTCCTTTGGATTGGATTTTGGAAGATTGATCAAGGAAGGGGATTTGATTCAAGTAAACAAATGGGGTTTGTACAAAGAGGACAAGATCTTGCTTGCAATGGTTGTGCTTTCACTTGAAAGCATATCAAAAATAGGACAAGGATGACCAAAGCATGGTCAATCAAAGAAAGCATACATCACTCTCTCCCTCCCTCTCTCATCCGGCCTCTCTCTCTCTCAATCTCTTTCAGCCTCTCTCTCCTCTCTCTCTCTCTCTCTCTCTCTCTCTCTCTTTCTCTCTCTCTCCTTGGTACAATGGTACAATATATATAACTATATATATAAGGACAATGGTTTGGTGGATGACAAAGGAGGAGTATGGAATTGGTTTGTAAGAGATTTTGTACATCAAATCTCTCTCCTATCTTCTCCTTTCTTCTTCTTTCACCTAGTACAAGAACTAATATATACATATATCTAGGGTTTGGTAGAAAGAAATCCAAGCAAAACATCAAATCTCTCTCTCTCTCTCTCTCTCTCTCTCTCTCTCTCTCTCTCTCTCTTTCCTTCTCTTTCTCTCTCTCTCGGGCCTCTCTCTCTCTCCCTCTCTCTCTCTCTCTCTCCCCTTGTACTTCCATGGAAGTATACATATATAATAGTATATATATAAGTACTTTGCGTCTTTTAAAATCTTGTATTTAAAACAAAATATAGATTTTCTTAATATAATAATCTATATACACACATGTTGCATACAATATAATATATATACACACACAAGTACTTATATATATATATAAGCATGTACTTTACAATCTAGGCTAGAAATTGCCAAATCCAATATCTAATATACTAATCTAATACTTTCAAAGTACTAGGTACTAAATTAATAACCTAATATACATGTTATACTTTAATGGATTTAACACACATGGCAATCTAATATTTTAATCAACCTAATCTTGGTTGGCAAGTAAAGCTATTATCCAATGGATAACAGTTTCCCTAGCGGTTAATGACCAATGGTTAAGGATGGCAAGTACTTTGGTCTATCATCCAATGGGTAATAAATCTCCTAGCGGTGATTATCCAATGGGTAAAGCTAGAAAGTATAATACTTTGCAATTAAGCACTAAACTAATCTAACCTCATAATTAGGAAGGTTAACTAAGGTTATCCTATTAACCAATGGATAAGAAAACGTTATCGTCCAATGGTCGACAACTAAAAGGTTCAACGGTTCAAAGGGTTTAATCTAGGGTTACCAAACTCAAGGGTTTCAAAAGGTTCACGAGTCAAGGGTTCATAAGGTTCGCGGAGGTTTAGGAACGACTGGTGATTAGGTTAAACGATGGTTAGGTCAACTCGTCGGTTAAAAGCTAGCTAAGGTTGCTAGATAGGGTTTCCAGCCGAGATAAAAGGTTCAAGACCAAATCCTAGAAACGACGGGAAAACGACGGTAAATCAGCGATTAAAACCTAATTAAGATTTTTCAAACAGTGACAACGAAATTTTTATTTAGTAAAAATTAGGGTTGTTACACTAACCCTTTGTTTAATCGGGGCAATCTCCTAAAGGATCTGCTCCAAGTTCAGAAACACGAAGCTAGGTTTTCATGGTGAATGGAAGGTTGGAAACCTTACAGCTTGTTCAGTGCTTTGGTACCACTGAAGCTCATCGTCAAATTCCTCTACAGAACGCGTGCTTTCATGCGCTGTGCATTTGTCTTCTCCATTACTACTTGCTTGGCCCTTCTTCTGGTCATGCTGATTCCATGCTGATTGATTTTGCTCAACAGGTGGGAAATCGTGTAGGTTTTGCTGGTTTAGTGTTGGCAGAGACCTTGATAGGCCTTGATACGGTAAAGGGTAATCCTACAGCCCAGTTTTCAGGCAGCCCTTTGTTACTCCAGGTTCGCTTTTTACCTATTTTTTTCCTTTTGCCAAGTTTATCTTTTCGCTCGTCACTCTTTTGTTTTGACTCACGTGTTCTCACAACTCGTAATTTTCCCTTGTTTTCTATAGGCATGGCTTTATGAGAAATTGAGGGTGTGGGATGTGCCAGAGTGGCTGACCTATAGTTCAGATCACTGCATGGAGCGTTGCATAATCAAATAGTTTCCCACCGAAGCTGCTTGGAAAGCATGGATGGAGACTCGTAAAGGTGATCGAATCCAATGGGTTTGCCCCTGGTATGGTGTAGAGAGCATGACTCCAAGTACCATGAACCATTTTGGTGTGGCAGTGATTGGTATCACTCAAGTTACCTTCTATTTCCCTGCTCATTTCCAGAGACAATTTGGGGCCGAACAGGTTAAAGTTTTGGGTGACCCTGAGTATGCTGTTTCTAAAGTTCATGATGCCAACCTTCGTCGTAATGTGCTTCGTTTATGGCCAAATCGAATAATGCAAAAGGTTACTGAGAACTTTGCTGCTAAACTATCGGGTTCGTATAAGCGTTGGTTAGAGAAAAACTTTTTGAAGGACAAAAGTGCAAAGAGAAGGAGGACCTAGAGATCGACACTTTGCTTATGCTTTTTTGAAAGATTTGATTCTAGTTTTCATAGACTGGGAATTGTTTGAGCTTGCTTTTCCTTTTTCTTTGGAAATAATAAAACATTGGTTGCTTTACTTTTGAAAATGTTGTTGCCATGGTTTCACAGTTAACATACTTTAGGATAGACCTAGAAATTTGGAAGTGATAACAATAGCCATGGCCGAATCTCAATTCAGAGATTGCCTACGTATCCCATGGAGGGAATCAGGCCCTAAACGTAGTTCCAACAAAGTTTGTTTGTTTTAGTTATGGTTCACTCGGGTATTTTCCTCTCCTTTTATGCTCTTGATTTTGCCTAAACTGCCCTTGCAGGTTTTCAGTCTAGCGAGCGCTTTTATTTATGCCTTAGTTTTTGCCTAGGCCACCCTTGCGGGTTTTCGACCTAGCAGGCTTGCTCTAATTTTTGCTTGGGTCTGCCCACCCTTGTGGTTTTCGGCCCAACGAGCATCTCTCAGGGGTAATACTTCCTCAGCTTGTCAATGTTGACTGGTGTTGTGAATTCCATCCCATCTAGATCTGCAATATAGGCTGCTCCTCCAGATAATATGCGCTTGATAAGGTAGGGTCCTCCCCAGTTTGGTCTAAACTTGCCTCTCAGGTCTGAAATGTGGCGACGGATTGCTTTGAGCACCATATCTCCCACCTTGAAGTCTCGCGGCTTCACCTTTTTGTTAAATGCTCGTGCGATGCGGCGTTGATACCCTTGCACATGGTATAACGCTCTCAGCCTTCTTTCATCTATCAATGCTAACTCGTTGTAGCGGTTTTGAATCCAATCCTCTTCGATCATAGCAGTCTCGGCCAGAACCCTTAATGAGGGTAGTTCTAGTTCGATGGGTAAGACAACTTCCATTCCGTAGACCAGGGAGTAAGGAGTGGCCCCAGTTGAAGTTCTTTCAGTTGTTCGATAACCCCATAGTGCTAGAGGCAGCATTTCTAGCCAGTCTGTGTAAGTGTCGGTAGTTTTCCGTTGAATCCTCTTAATGTTTTTGTTTGCAGCCTCAACTGCTCCATTAGTTTTAAGGTCGATAAGTGGATGACCGATGATTCTGTATCCCAAATTCAGCAAAAAGCTTCTTTGTTGCCCCTTTGAAATGTGATCCATTGTCGCAGATGAACTCGTGGGGTACTCCATATCGATAGATGATATTGGTGCGAATAAACTTAGCCACATGTGTAGCCTTAAGGGTGGCATAGGAGGCTGTTTCTACCCACTTGGTGAAATTGTCGATGGCTACTAAAATGAACGGATGCTTGTATTTTCCCTTTGGATTTATACTTCCAATGACGTCTATCCCCCAGGTGGAGAATGGCCAAAGAGATGTCATGTTGTATAATTCCGTAGGTGGAATACACATGCGATCAGCGTGGGCCTGGCATTTGTAACATCGGCGAACATAGTTAGCACAGTCGGCTTCCATCGTAGTCCAGTAGTACCCCTAACGCAGGATTTTCTTTGCCATTGTGGTCCCATTCATGTGTGGCCCGCAGATTCCCTCATGTATTTCTTCCATTATCTTACGACTTTCCTCTGTTGTGACACAAAGCGGATTGGGACCTAGGTACGCTCTTCGATACAATGCTCCCCCACAGGTTACAAATCGAGTGGCAAACTTTTGTAGAGCCACCTTTTCTTTTGAAGTGGCTTCAGAGGGACACTCTCTTTCTTCGAAGAATTTCTTCACGTCCTAGTACCAGGGCATACCATCATCTTCACTTTCTTCAATGAAAGTGCACTCGCACGCTGGTTTGACCTTTTGCTCGATCATAAGGGGTCGCATTGTGAATCCCAAGGGTATTTCAACCATGGAGGCCAGTGTTGCCAATGCATCTGTAAATCTATTGCTTTCTCGGGGAGTGTGCGTGAAGAGGACTGAGTCGAATTGTGGAATCAGGTCCTCCAGTATAGAGTGATATAGCTTTAGCGTATCTTCTTTGACCTTCTAGTCTCCTCTTGCTTGGGACACTACTAGGTTTGAATCTCCAGTGACTTCTACCCTTCTTGCCCCTAGTTCCAGGGCTGCCTTCATTACAGCGATGCAAGCTTCATATTCAGCTTGGTTGTTGGTGACTTCAAACCATAGTCTATATCACAAGGGGATATGAGAGTTGTTTGGGGAAACCAGCAGTATCCCTATGCCATATCCACTTTGGTTCGATGTTCCATCAAAGTATAGTTGCCAGGTGTCGTGTAGGAGACATAAGATGTCCCCGTCAGGGAACATGAAATCCTCTGCTTCGGCTTCTGTTACAGGGTGATCTGCCAAGAATTCTGCCACAGCCCTTCCTTCTACTGATTTCCTTATCATGAACTTGAGGTCGAATTCTACTAGAAGCAATAGCCACCTAGCTAGCTTTCCAATAAGTGCCGGCTTCTCGAAAAGATATTTGATTGGGTTTAAACGAGAAACTAACACTACCGGATGTGCTAATCGGTAGTGCCTTAGTTTCTTCGTGGCCCACACTAGTCCCCAACAAGTCTTCTCCAGGAGGGTATACCTTGTTTCATAGTCCATCATCTTCTTGCTGAGGTAGTATATGGCGCACTCTACTTTGGCGTCGTTTTCTTGCGCTAGCATGCATCCCATGGATGTGTCTGTTACTGAAAGATATAGAATTAAAGGCTTCCCAGGGATGGGTGGTGATAGCACAGGTGGACTCTGAAGATATTCTTTGATGGCTTCGAACGATTGTTGGCAGTCTTGACTCCACTCAAAATCAGTACCTTTCTTAAAGAGAGGTTCGCAGGTGGTTATGAGTTTGGAAATGAACCTGCTGATGAATTGTACTTTCCCCATAAAGCTCCTTACCTCCTTTTCTGTCTTTGGTGGTAATATCTCCATGATAGCTTGTATTTTGGAAGGGTCTACCTCGATTCCTCTTTGAGTGATGAGAAATCCTAGCATTTTCCAGCCGTCACCCCAAAAGTGCATTTTTGAGGATTGAGACGTAACTTGTATTGCCTAATCCTCTCAAAGCACTTTTGAAGGGCTTCGTAGTGTCCTTCCCTTTCCTTCGATTTGACTATCATATCATAGACATCAACTTCTACTTCTTTGTGCATCATGTCATGCAGCAATGTAGTTGCCATTCTTTGGTAGGTGGCTCCAGCATTCTTCAACCCGAATGGCATTACTCGATAGCAGTAGGTCCCCCATGGTGTAGTGAAGGTGGTCTTCTCTCTGTCTTTGGGAGACATCAAAATCTGATTATACCCAAAAAATCCATCCATAAAAGATAGCAGTGCATGTCCCGCGGTGTTGTCCATGACCTCGTCTATGTGCGGTAATGGAAAGTCATCTTTTGGGCTAGCTTTGTTGAGATCTCGGAAATCCACACAGACCCTGATTCCTCCAGTTTTCTTCGGTACTGGAACGATGTTGGCTACCCACTGTGGATACTCGGTGACTATGAGAAAACCGGTGTTGATTTGCTTAGTGACTTCTTCTTTTATTTTTAAGACCCAATCAGGGCGCATACGTCTTAGCTTTTGTTTAATAGATTTTGCATCAGGATGAAAAGGAATTTTGTGCTGAACAATTTCAGGGTCTATCCCAGGCATGTCTTTGTAAGACCAAGCAAAAATATCTTTGTATTCTCTTAGCAAAAGGATTAATTTTTCACTTTCTTGAGAAGATAGTGTTGCACCAATTTTAACAAGCTTGGGCTCGTTTTCAGAGCCTATGTTTGCTGCAATTATTTTCTTGGAAAAAGGTTTAGCGTGCCTCTCTTCTTCTCTTTCGATGAATTCTAGAATTTCTTTGGGAATTTCTTCCTCAAAATTCGGATTGTTGGAATCCATATAGTTAATTATAGGCAAAGTGAAATACTCTAAACTTTCCTTCTCATTGCTAAAATTGTCAAAAGACTTTTCACAGTCAAATTCAAAATAGATGTTATTCTTTGGCACTTTGACCAGATTGTCCTCACTAGACTCAATGATTTGGGAAGATGAAAAACTAGACTCGGATTGAGGTGACCTAGAGTCGGAATCGGAATCAGAGCTAAGATCGAAATCAGCATTTTTCGTTTTGTATTTTAAAGTGTGTTCCACGGTCTAGTTAGGGTAGGTCCCCCTTTCAGCATCCACAATCAGCTCAGAGCAGTCTTTTTCATCACCAAGGTTGATCATCAGCACTTCATTGTCACTTTGATTCGCACTTTCATCATTGTCACCCTACAAGTCTTGGAGGGCCATTTGATTTGCTATTGCCGTTATCTCCTCCAGTTGAGCTTCAATTTCTGCTTCGTTGCTGTTGTCGATTCTTCGTGTGCCAACAAATCCCCACCAATTACCAAACCTATCTGTGATGGGGTGGATCCCCCTTATTTCATTGTTGGTGACCCTCTCATCACAGAGTAGGTTTAGTGATACTTCGTCTAGTGGATCATTGTCAGCAGATCCTCCTTCCTTTGCTTCTTCAGCTTCAAAGTTGTCAACCTCATCAATTGGCCAGTAGTCATCGGTAGGTGCATAAGGGTCATAGAAATAGGTTGGGACCCTACCTAGCCCTTCTTCTTCAATCATGTCGTTTATTTCTTCCTCATAGACTGTTCTTGTGAACATGACATGGTTGTCTTCAATGATAGTTACCACAGGCCTTGATTGTTCTATCGGAGTGATGTATTTAGAGGGATCGAAATCCTTGACTGCAGAGTGAAGCGGACCAGACTGCTTGGTGACAATTTGAAAGTGCGAATTGAACATGAACAGCGATGTGGTCATTTTTCCTGAAAAGTTTTTTGCTTTAGTTAGATTAGTTTAGCTTACCCACTCCCGTTAGGTTTAGAAAGGCCCCTAAGGTTTGACCTACAAAAGAAGACTTTACAACATACATGTATACAATGGGTGTGAGGAAGAACTTTGGCAAGTAGATGCAAATAGGCCCCTAGCCTGTAGGTTCCTGTCTTAGTTTGATAGGTTCTATGGCTTTCTAACATATGTAAGGTTTAGATAGTCTCAGGGTGCTCCGTTGTCAAAAGGCACCAGTCATTTCACCAGCCCATCATAGGCGGCGATTGGGTGATTTCCTTTTTGATATACCAATAGGTACAAGTGATTATGGAGTTTGCTGGAACCCCTAACATAGCCCGTGCCATGCCGGAGTATTAGGTGAACTCAACGAGGCTTGCCTGCTCGATGCATATGATAAATGAATTAAATAGGGCATGTATTAGTCTTATGTTGAACTTTTTGGTTATGGCTCTCACATTCCCCAGCAGAGTCGCCAGAAAACTGTAGACACCTCCCAAACGGGGCATCGCCATACAGATTGATTTTTTGTTTGCTCGTTTGGTTTCTTGCTTCATAAACCAAGATCATTGATATTCCCATGGCTAGGAACATCGCCACATGATAGCGGTTATTATCAAAACAGAGTTGCCACCCAGTTTATTAAAACTAGAAAAATAGATAGAGATTCTGGATACGGAAGCCAAAGGTATAGTAAAGGGAAGGTGTTAGGCACCCCTCTCTGCCTCGCCGTGAGGCTAGCCCATAATTATTCAACATAAGACATATAAATGCTTCATTTAATCCTAAACAAGTAGTCTGTTCTTATGCCTTTAAACAGTAAATAAGGTGAGCCGAGATGGTAATTGAAATATGCATCAGGATGCAAAAAACAAAACAAAGCTGTCCCAGGGGAATGGATCTCGTGGCCGGTGAATGGATGTCACGGTCGAGAAATCCTCCTGGTTTGGATGTATCGGCCGAGGGATCGAAGCCCCGGCTGATGTTCTTCCTCACACCAGACAAAAAAGTTAGCAGATTATCAAAACGCTACGATTAAGTATAAAAACGATAGATAAACCGAACCATAGGCCCCTGGGCCTCACCACCTTGATCCCTCAGTAGCTTGATTGCTTCAGATTTGATTGGGATTGACTGATTGCTTCTTGGGAAACCCTAGGGTTAGGGTTTGAGACTTCGGGGTTTGATCGTCGGATTGATGGCTGCCTTCGGGAGGTTAGGACTTTTGTAGAGAGGGTTTGAGAGAGTAATTCTGCAGAGTATCGTGGCTAGAGAGGGTATGAATCTAATGAATTTCGTGTGTATATTTCGGAGTCCAAAGGCCCCTTTATATAGGCAATTGGTGACTCACTCGGTCCAATCAAAATGCACGATTGCAATTGCAATTGCAATGCAATTCAAACTCCTCGTTGTGATCTCTAAATGTGGCCCGAACGCATCAGGAAGGTAGTGTAGTTGGATCAAACAATCGACAGAACGTTCCTGGAGAGCCCGCAACATTTGTGCGGCCACACCCACGCTGTTGGTTTCTCCAACTTTCTCGAGAGCTGGTATGTTGCTGTCTGGCGCCGTCATTATCTTGCGATGCGGGGGTTCGATGTATTCCCTGGAACGAGTGCTAACCATAAACCAAAAGACACCTCCCCAGCAGAGTCGCCTAAATGTGGGAGAACGGGGTTCCGGAGGGGTTGCTTACGTGTGAATACCTGTGAGCTGGAGAGGCGCGATTAGTTGATGGCTAGCTAAAGGGAGAAAGGGGAGAATCTTGTGGGGTGAGGAAGAGAGCAAGAGGTACAGAAGAGACAAAGGCAGCGTGTCCCTTTTGTTTTCCGCGGGGGTGTCTGCTTTTTTCGGATTTGAATCGGTGAGGTCACCTTCTCTCTAGGGAAGAATGTTCTCCTTCCTCAGAATCAGTGCTCACGCCCTCTCTTTTCGTAAAAAGTCAACTCTCTCAATCATTGGGAATGTCTGCGGTATTTATAAGGCACCTGGGCATAGGTCAGGCCCAGGACGGCGCTCCTATAAAATCCCAACATGTGTCCCCTCTGTACCTCCAGGCCTTGGATAAACTCGCCCTTCCGCAGAAGCTCTCCTGCGGAAGGGTTTAAATTCCGCGGCGCTACCTCCATTCCAAGCCACCAAGCCACAAGAAGTCCCCAATTCCCGCAGAAGCAAGGTCGCGACCCGCGAAGATCGTATATTCTCCACGGAGTCCCTCCTGGGCCCTGCCTTTAGGCTCGGATGGAACCCCGAAAAGCCTTTTTCTAGAATGAGTTCGTTAGGTTCATTGATATTCAGCAGTCCGTGGGATTTTTCTACGGTCCCCTGTCGTCAAGGCGATTTCAGTGCGCATCCGACTTTCCCGCGGGGCCAGCGGGATTCCGCGGTAGATGTCCTCTTCCGCAGAGGATGTCCGCGAGCGTATCTTTTTGTTCACGGATATTGATGCTTCTACGACTCGTGGGGTCTTAGTGTAACCTTCCGTTATTAGGTACATTCCAATCTTTTCGCGGGACCTGCAGGGTTCCCTGACAGCTTATTTTTTCCGCAGGAGTGATCCTCTGATTCTTTACACGTGTCGTCTTCCCATTAGATAGTCAACTGTTCTTCTTCAGATGAAGTTTTGACCAAGTGCTCCCTTCTGCGTAGACCCCGCTGCCACGTGTCCATGGGCCCTTGGGTGGTCAGATAGTCTTACTTAGTCAAAGGCTAATGACTTTGACCGCACCTACACACCCCACGTCACCACAACCACCAACATTGTCCACCACCATCATCGGCCAGCCTCCACCCAACTGTCGGCAATAACTGATGCACCACCTCAACCCAAAAAATTTAAAAAATTTAGAAGAAGAAGAAGATACCAGACAACGACGTCCTCTCTCTGGTTTCACACCACTGCTGCGGGTACTAGACATCGACATCGTAACCGGTGCTTACAAAGTGCCGCAAGCAACAACAGCCACAAAAGATGAACAGTACAAGTTAATACAACACTTGGATTTCGAGTTGGATTTTGCATTTCCAGAAACCCAACCCAACGTTCTCTCTCTCTCTCTCTACAAGGACTGTGCACAAGGTGAGTTTGACTTTGCTCGGCGAGTTCGATTTCGAGTTTAAAAACTTGAAAATGTTCACAAAATTCGGATATTAAAATCTGATTTCTTGCATTACATTCGGATACTAGAAGTCGAATTTGTTTACTGGTTTCAAATCTTGAAACTCGACAAATATTTCAAACTCTAGAAACCAAAATTTTATAGTTATTTCAGAGTTTTGAATCAAATTGAGGTAAAAATTTTGATTGCTATCAATTAATTGGAGCGGAAACCCATGGGTTCATACACATATATCCGAAAACTGTATTGTTGAAAAATATATGCATGATAATTTGTTGGAAAATTATATGCATTTCTATTTATTATTTTGATGATTATAATGATGAATTTTTTATTATTTGGCAAGAGAAAATCTTTTTATTGCAAAGTCTTTTTCTTTCGGACTAATTTCTCTTTGCCTTGAAACATTGCATAAGTCTCTTGAAATTCAATGTTTAATATTTATAAAGACTTAATGAGCTCAATTCATGCTTTAATGAAATTATTTAGATGGATTTTTGAGCCACAGGTTGAGGAACCGGTTGACAAACCGGCTGTCTTTACAGAGAGCTGTGACAACCGGACTACACTCTGGTTGACAGGCCGGTTGACAGACCGGAAGTCCGGGCGGACGACCGATAGTGTATTTCTGCAGTTTTCTGCAGATTGCAACGGCTAGTTTTTTCCTACCAACTTCCCAACGGCTCCAATAGTTTATTAACGGCTAAAAGGTGGATGGATAGCTATATAAGGAATGAAGAACTCATTGATGAGTATCAATACAAGCACTATCAATCTATTCCATTCCAAGAGCAAATCTTCAAAGATCAAAGCCTACCAATCTCATTGTTCTTCCTCTTTCATATTTTTCTTGTGAGAAAATTTGTACAAGTCTTGAGCAATAACCTTCATACTCTCTTCATATATTTGTAACCCCTAAGTGAGTGATTGAGTGAAACACTTGAAAGCTTAGAAGACCAAATTCTTATTGAATTTGGGTTTATTGATTTCGAGAGGATTTCGGAGAAAACTCTTGCGGTTGCGCTGGCTCCTCGGGAAAGCTAGAGGTGTAAGGTCGTTGTAAGCACCCGCAAGTCTTACTACTTGTAATCTTTTTGAAGATTAGTGGAACCTTCAAGTAGTTGCTTGAGGAGAAGTGGACTAGGCCAGACCGTGGACAAATCCGGGCCGAACCACTATAATTGGGTTCTAACTCTCTCTTTTACTTGCTCATATTATTTTTGTTTAATTGTTGTTAGAGATAATTTTTATTTGGTATTTTTATTTAGCAAATCTATTCACCCCCCACCCCCCCCCTCAAGGTTGGGTAACATGTATAATATTTCGGATAAAAGAACTCGAATATCCAAATGGTATTAGACCTCTAGGAGGTTAATTCGCTCGGATGTTTATGTCCAAAATTTAATAGGCTTTTCGGATTCTGGAACTTGAAATTAGCTTTGATTTTTCAGATTCTAGTGCTTGAAATTAGCTTTGATTTTTAGATTCTAGAGTTTGAAATTTTGGGACAAAACGGAGCATATGAATCTGATGATGTCAGCACAAAAATTGAAAATGAAGGAGTTATGGTGATTTTGGCTCCCAAACTATGCTACCTCTTCCTTGCTCGCATTTGTTGGGTTCAATATTTCTTCTTTATCAATGGAGGGAGAGGAAGCAATTGAGATTTTCATTGAGTTACGAGGTGAGAGGTGGACTAGGTTTATTGTGGCTGGTGGGAGGTGGGAGCTCCTGGAGCTTGGTTTCAGTCAGCCATGGTGGTTTCACGTGGGTGCGAGGGAGGCTGAGGAAGATGATGGCTGGTGGGATGTGGAAGCTCCAAGAGCTTGGTTTCAATCAGCCATGGTGGTTTACGTGGGTGGGAGGGAGGCTGAGGAAGATGATGGCTAGTAAATGGAGGGGGAAGTGTGGGCTATGTTTAGTGGTGTGGTGGTATGTAGTAAATTAAGGGGTATTTTTGTCCATATTTTCAAGGGCATTTTTGTTCAAATATGATTTACTAAAAACAGAATGCATACAGTAAATTCACAGTTGTATTTAGAATCTACAGAATGTAATAAGTCTTCTCTTCAACGGCTCGAGTTATTTTTGGGTCGATACGAACTTAGATTCTAACCATTCTTTTACTTCTTGGATCCAAAAAAACAAATCCCTACTTATTTATGAGTAATTATTTAGTAGTCCGGGAGAACTGCCACGTGGTACACCAGATCATTTTACAACTACACATTTTTTGTGGGGTTCATACTCTTAGTGGTAGACCCTACATGGATGTGTGGTTATAAAGTGATAAAAAGTACCACGTGGCAGTACTTCTGGAGTATTGTATAATTAAGAGGTGTTATTTTTGCACTTTTTTTATAATATCTTTACCATTTTTTAGGCTATGTAAAAATAAATTATTACACTCACATGTGCCAAAAAACGAGACCCTTAAAGAATAATGTTGTAACTTCACATGAATAAAGATAAAACAAAAAATAAAAAAAAAGTGCGAAATCACTCTCCATTATTTAAACGAATTGCTTACACAACCAATTTTGCATGGATTTGAGCACAAATAAATTGTCAAGATCAGTGGCACAATTGTTATTTAAACAAGCTGCCGCTATTCGCTACTCACAATTTTCTCCATACAGCCCATTAGAATTTGCCAACTAATTGCAACTATTTCCGATGACAAATGATCTAATTATCCATGTAACTTTTTACACACAACCCCACACTTAAAATTATTCACAGAATTTGCTCCGCACAACTTATCCTTTTCTTCCCTGAGATTAACATTTAAAAAAATTTCCCCTGTCGGGTCACTATTCATCTTCTTTCTCATGGTTGATCTCTCTCGACTCCTCCCTCTCACTCTTCATCTCTCAAGCTTCTCCCATGTTCATCTCAATGGAGAAGCAATCGGTTTGATGTTGTATCAATGGAAGGTTCCTTTCCTTCCATTGAAAATGAAAAAAATTACCAACTTCTAAGTTTTGATTTTGAAATGGAAATAGAATCAAATCCTATCGGCAACAGTACAATGGTTGAGGAGAAAGGTGTTGTCACGGACATTGTACCTTGGGAGCTGAACTCGCGTTACGTTTTCCAGATTGGGCACAATTTTTTCGCAGATTTCCCAATTTTATGACCCAAATTTTGTTTTTTTTCTTTAAGCTACTCTAACAGTCACGTGTTTATTTTTTATTTATGAAAAAAATTGGGAAATTAGATGTAAAATAACCGGGTTGTTTTATCAAATTAAACTAAAATTATTAAGATTATAAGTAGTTATACACAAATAATTATCAATAATATTCAAAATTAAATATATACAAAATAAAAAATTTGAAACTTGGAGGCTCGGGACACCAGGGCCCAACATAGCTTTACCCCTGCCTGATACAACCCTAAAAGGCAAATCCCTCTCCCTTTCATATTTGGGTTGAAAATTATACTTTGGGTTCATGCGGAGTTGCGTGATTAAATTAGAACCTGTTTAATAGGAGGAGCGGATGTCTCTATGTCAAAAAAATTGGTTTTGGGGAAATGATTTCCTACTACCAACCAACATCAGAAAATAAAAACAAAAACACAACCAGACAATAGTTATTTTTTCACGGTGTAGCCCATTTAAAATCTGATTTGTTAAAGACACAACACAACCAGACAATAGTTTTGTTCAGCTCAACACACAATACAAAAACTTCAATACATTATAAGCCAATTTGCAAGATTTTCTGTTTCCTTCCCCTTAACAATTCATTTACATCCACCCAACATCTCAAAGCCAAAAAGAATACACAAAACTTAGCAAAATATGGAGAATATAGTGCAGCAGCTTTCAGTTCAATGCCAACTATCCAACAATTCTTCATCATCAATCCAAAGGAAGAAAGATATATTCCTCAACAAGTGGAGGTGTAACGCCCCGAATTTTGGGTACGTTAAATAACATTTTATTGAACAACAAAAGAGAGTCTGGCTCTTTATTACATCATAAACTCCCAAAGGGTTCTTATATTACACAAAAGGGATGGATATCTAGGGTTATCTACAGCTCCTTCTCTTCTTCCAGCCTAGCAAGTTCCTCAGCTCCAAAGGCCTCCAAGGTATACAGCTCCCCTTGTTCATCTAACAAGTCTGACACATTATACAAGCGTCGCCACCAGTATAATATGTCAGGGTCACATAAAGCAACACCATGAGCTTGAAAGCTCAATAGAATAATCCAAAACCCACTAACCCTTAACTTACAAGTAGCAAGTCATGCATATATCATAAAGAGTCATAACAGCACATGCATTAATATAACAATTACAACAACAATGACACATCCGCATTCGCTATCTATCGTTGGTGTCATGTTTCCGTGTGTTTCTCCTACGTGACTCATCGTTTTGTGTCTCATCTATCATTTCCAAAAATCACACGCACACACCAATGAGCTACCAAGTCTGGCTCATTGGCCACAATGGCTACCAAGTCCGGCACATTGTGAACGCACATAACCAATAAGCTACCAAGTCCGGCTTATAGGCCACAATGGCTACCAAGTCCGGCCACGTTATCAAATCTTGCATTGGCTCCTCTCCGCGGATAACCAAGCCCAATCAATCAATGAAGCTACCACGTCCGGCTCCGTTAACAATCTACACAATGGGCTACCAAGTCCGGCACATTATGAATGCACAAAATCAATAAGCTACCAAGTCTGGCTTATTGGCCACAATGGCTACCAAGTCCGGCACATTGTGTCACATACTCATCTCCAAATGAAGCTACCAAGTCCGGCTCCATTGGCCACGCATACTAACGTAAGGCTACCAAGTCCGGCCATTACGTAGTTTCAAAAATATTTTACCAAGTCCAATTATTTCCTTTATCCACACCCTAGGTGTCGTGTTTCTACTTCTCGATTGTCGTGTCTCGTAATCATGCATAGACTCCGCGGCGGGACAAACCACTTTAAAGAAATCTTGAAACTAAACTAGCAAGATCATCCAACTCTATTTAATCATGCTTGTTTACAACCACAAGTAAGGCAAGCAACATGCTATCATGCTCACAATCGTTTAAAAGGTCAAAATACGAATACTTCGTTTTAAAACGACACTTTATCTTTAAAACGCATGTCCTTCGAGAAGTTCAATGAAACAACACATGTTTATTGACAAGTTCATACAATCACGTAGCAATTAGGCGATCAAACAATCAAGTAGCCACAAGATCAAAGTAAACTACGTAAAACAAATCATACCACACATATGGCTTCATGCTCATACAATACAATATACTTAGAGGAAGTAGTTAGGGATTAACTACATTTAATTCAAACATGCATACAATTATACTTAGGGGTAGAGAGTAAGGACACTCTACCTTGATCCGAAACTAGTCGGGGCCGAATAAGCTAGTTGGAAAGTGCTACGGGCGTCGAATGCTCACAATCTGGACCAAACTTTGGATGGCAGTAACTCGGTCAATACTTGGCCGAATAGGATCGTTCTTGAGTCTAAAACGAAGATCTCAAAGTTCTCTACGACTTCTGTGAAGGACGTTGTTCCTAAAAACGACTTTCGCCTGGAAAAAAATGGGGATAAGAAAGTGGACAGTGAGCTGTCTGGAATGGAATTTCCAGATTTTTCACTGAACTTTGGAGGTCGATATCTTGGTCATCTCTTGACTGTTTGGGGTGGTTCTTGGGTCTAAACTGAAGCTCTCGAAGTGTTCTACGACTTTTGTGGAGGACGTTGTTCCTAGAAACGACTTTTGCCCGGAGAAAAAATGGAGTTTTTCAGAGGACAGTAGGCTGCCTGGGCAAAACAGAATGGGTTTTAGAGAGAAGTTGGAGAATGAGGTGAAGGTGTGAGTTCAAAGCACCAAGAGCTTGGTATTTATAGGCAAGGCACCCTCTCTCTCTCTCCTATATCTCATTTTTTTTTATTCAAGCAAATCTTGTTTGCTTGCAAGTTTAACCCTAGAACTAGGCATGCAAGGCTATGGATGTGTCCTTTGGATTGGATTTTGGAAGGTTGATCAAGGAAGGTGGATTTGATTCAAGTAAAGAAATGGGGTTTGTACAATGAAGGACAAGATTGGATGGCATTGGTTATGCTTTCACTTGAAAGTATACACAAACTAGGACAAGGATGACCAAGCAAGGCCATTCAAGGAAGCAACACATCACACTCTCCCTTTCTCTCTCCATCCGAATCTCTCTCTCTCTCTCTCAATCTCTCTCCTCTCTCTCTCTCTCCCTCTCTCTCTCTCCCACTTGTTTGTACTATGAAAGACTACATATATACTAATATATATATATGTACTATGGGTCTTTCAAAATCTTGTATTTAAAACTAAATATAGATTTTTCTTATTATAAAATTCTATATACACACATGGGTACTTTCATTATAATATATATATCTATATATATATATATACAAGTAGATATATATAATATACAAGCTAGTACTTACACAATCTAGTCTAGGGTTCCATAGTCTAATACACTAACCTAATGCTTTCAAAGTACAATGGAAGCACAAGAAGTCAATCCTAGGTACTATCTCTCTATCCTCCTTTCTTTCTCTCTCTCTCTCTCTCTCTCTCTCTCTCTCTCTCTCTCTCTCTCTCCCCAATCTCTCTCTCCCCTCTCTCGGCTTTCTCTCTCTCTTTCTCTCTCATGTACTATATATATATATATATATATATATATATATACACATACTAGAAAGCAAACATATATAATAATGTATTAGTGTACCAGAATATCTAATAGATTTACAAGCAAAAGGATTTTCCAATTAAAAATTGTAATACACATATGCACAATACAATATTATATATATATATATATATACACATATATATATATACACATATATATATATATGCATACAAGTACATACATATAATATACAAGCCATGTACCACAAATCTAGCCTAGATATGACCTAGTACAATATCTAATAAACAATTATACTACTTTCAAAGTACAAGGTCCTAAATGAATAACCTAATGTACTAATTATACTATAATAGATTTTAACACATGCCAAATCTAATATTTTAATCTACCTAGTACATGATTGTCAAGACTAACTATTATCCATTGGATAATGGTTTCCCTAGCGGTCAATAACCAATGGGTAATGATGGCTAGGATTCTAGTCTATCGCCCAATGGGTAAAGAATCTCCTAATGGTTATTATCCAACGGTCAATACCAAAAAGTATAATACTTTGCAATTAAGCACTAAACTAATCTAATCTCGTACTTAGGAAGATTAACCAAGGTTTACCTATTGACCAATGGTTAAAGGAAACTCTAACGCTATTGTCCAACGGATAATTATTACTCTAGCTTTTATCGTTCAATGTAAAAAGACAAAAAGGGTCCACCTAGGGTTAGGGAGAAGTGATTAGGCTAAATGGGCATTAGGCTATTCTAACTAATCGGTTAAAGACTAACGATACTTAATCTAGGCTTTCATTGCTCGAGTGGTATTTTAGTTTTATTTAGTAGGAAATTGCCTAATAACGGAATATTAAAGCCCAACGGTGCCAAACGCCAAGGCAAGGTGTGAGCGTGGCCAAGGCAGCCTGGTGGCAAAGCGATGGCTAAAAGGCCAGCTGGTACAAACAAAGGCCAAGGCACCAGAGCTGCAGCGGTGGCCAAAGCAGCACTTAGTGGCCAAACAAAGGCCAAGGCACGGTAGCTGCAGAGGCTGCGGTGGCCAGCACTGGTGGCCAAATAGTGGCCAAGGCGACCGGCTACAGAGGCTGCGGTGGCCAGCGACCGGCACAAACAAAGGCCAAGGCAGCCGAGCTAAAGGCCAGCGGTGGCCGAAGGCAGAGCAAGGCAGCCCAGGAACGCCAAGGCAAAAGCAAGCACGACCGATGCCAAGGCAGAACCCGATGGCGAGCCGATGCAGGCAGCCCAGCAACGCCAAGGCAAAAGCAAGGCGCGACCCGACGCCAAGGCAGAACCCGATCGCAGCCAGGGCAGAGCAACCCGACAGTGACCCGACGCCTAGGCGAGGCAGACCCGACAGCGACCCGACGCCTAGGCGAGGTAGGCGCGACAGCGAGCCGACGCCAAGGCAAGGCAGGCGCGACAGCGAGCCGACGCCAAGGCAAGGCAGTTCGACAATGAGCCGACGCCAAGGCAAGGCAGCCGCGACAGCGGAGGCGAGGCAAGCCCGACAGAGACCCGATGCTTGGGCGAGCAGGCCTAACAAGGCCCGACGCCAAGGCGACCTAGCCAAGCCAAAGCAAGGCGGTCAAGCCGACGGTCAAGGCAAAAAAATTTCTACTAACCACTTCGGCATCGATGCAACACTCTAGGTTAGGGAAATGTAACTAAGCCAAACGGTAGTTAGGGTTGCTAACTAATCGGTTGCCATGTAGGATTTCCAGCCGAGAAATATAATTCTAGGATTTTACTACAATTGCCAAGAAATTATACCAAGGTCTTAATAGGCATACTCGTCTTTAGAAAATGACCTTAATGCCCGGGCGATGAATTCCAATCTCCTAAGTCATAAACCTAATTATGACGGATTATTAATCGCAAAAAGGGATTTATAAAATAAATAAAGAATTTTCAAATATAATAACAAAATTTTATAAGTCGATAACGACCGATTTTTGGATGTTAAAAATGAAATCCAAGTATTAAAATAAAATTTAAATTTTTAGCGAAATTTTTATTGACAAAAAATCAGGGTCGTTACAGGAGGGCATATAATGTGAAAGTGGAAGCCATAATCTTCTGCAAATGGGCAGGATTCAATTCCCATAAGCTCCCATCCCCCTCCCCAAGTCCCCTAGAAATCTAGAATAGAGTAGATTAGGTTTGACATATTACAAAAAAAAATCTGCAAATGCAATATTCACTCAACGCTTATATCACAAAAAGGCATGACTGAAAATGAAATATCAAAAAATCCCAGAAGCAAAAGAAACAAAAGAGGGTCCAATTATACTTTAAATTTAGAAACAACTAAAATGTTTACAAATGTACACAACTAAAGTGTTCATAGATGTCCTCAAAGCGAGTTTCAAGATTTGCTATTCGGAAGTGTTTCCCTTCAACTTGGCATCTAATTGAAACACAACAAGAGCGTACTTTTAACTTGAATAAGGCTTTAGAAGTTCACTCCATTACATAATATATGTTGATTGAGGAAATCTAAACAACATAACAGTATGTGACGTAATGGCCTACAATCTCACTTGGTCGAATGATTTTTACAACTTGCCCACACTTCAGCCCATAATATCTAGCAACTGGATCAGTCACCTGAATTCGAGGTAGCTGAAACCCAGGCATCATATGAAAGCAAAAGTAGAAACAAAAAAAAATAACATCAGGTAGAATGTGAAAAAGAAATACAAAAGAAACAAAGGGACAATGCAGCTAACATATATAAGAATCTACCACAATGATGACCACCTGTAACAACTCTGATTTTTACTAAATAAAAATTTCGTTGTTAATATTCGAAAATTCTTTTATTACTCTTGGTTGGTTAGTAATCGACTTCTAATTGCTTATTATCCGCCATGGTTATATTAAAGCCTTGTAGTTATGATTCTTGGCTGGAAATCCTACTGAATAGTATAGTTAGTTTTTAACCAATCAGTTAGAATAACTTAACTACCATTTTATCTAGTCATTGCCTCCTAACCCTTGGTCAACTTATTGAACCCTTTGAACCTTATGAATCTCTCAACCCTACATGAACCTTTTGAAACTTTTGAACCTTTTAGTTTTAACCATTGGTCGATAAATGTTAGGGTAATATTTACCCATTGGACAATAGGAAATCTAGATTGTATTTACCAAAAGTACATTACTAGATTTGTTAAAGGTACATATATATACTTATATATGGTTATATACACATGCTTGAAAATGTGTATATATATATATATATATATATATATATATATATATATATATATATATTATTCAAGTATATATTACTTTACTCCTTTACCCATTGGACGATAATGGTTAGGAGAATTATTACCCATTGGTTAATAGTTAGTGTAACGCCCCGAATTTTGGGTACGTTAAATAAACATTTTATTGAACAACAAAAGAGAGTCTGGCTCTTTATTACATCATAAACTCCCAAAGGGTTCTTTTATTACACAAAAGGAATGGATATCTAAGGTTATCTACAGCTCCTTCTCTTTTTCCATCCTAGCAAATTCCTCAGCTCCAAAAGCCTCCAAGGTGTACAGCTCCCCTTGTTCATCTAACAAGTCTGACACATTATACCAGCGTCGCCACCAGTATAATATGTCAGGGTCACATAAAGCAACACCATGAGCTTGAAAGCTCAATAGAATAATCCAAAGATCCACTAACCCTTAACTTACAAATAGCAAGTCATGTATATATCATAAAGAGTCATAACAGCACATGCATTAATATAACAATAACAACAACAATGACACATCCGCATTCGCTATCTATCGTTGGTGTCATGTTTCCGTGTGTTTCTCCTACGTGACTCATAGTTTTATGTCTCATCTTTCAACATCATTTCCAAAAATCACACGCACACACCAATGAGCTACCAAGTCCGGCTCATTGGCCATAATGGCTACCAAGTCCGGCACATTGTGAATGCACACAACCAATAAGCATCCAAGCCCGGCACCTTGTGTCGCACAACAATGAGCTACCAAGTCCGGCTCAATGCCACAAAGGCTACCAAAGCTGACTTATTGGCCACAATGGCTACCAAGTCTGGCACATTGTGTCACATCTTAGCTCCTCTCCGCGGATAACCAAGTCACACACCTCCAATGAAGCTACCAAGTCCGGCTCCATTGGTCAACGCACACCAACGTAAGGCTACCAAGTCCGGCCATTACGTAGTTTCCAAAATCCTTTTTATCCATATCAACCTAAGTGTCATGTTTCTATTTTTCGGTTCTCGTGTCTCGTAATGATGCATAGACTCCGCGGCGGGACGAATCACTTTAAAGAAATCTTGAAACCAAACTAGCAAGATCATCCAATTCTATATTACCTAATCGTACTCAAATTATTACTTAAAGCATAACGCCACATGTACGGACGCCCTTGGAGTGGAAAGCCACTTATGCTTTATCAACAACAAGTAATGCAAGTAAATATACATACATGCTCATAATCATCCTCAAAAATCCGTTCTTTCTTCCTTGGTGGAATTTTCAAAACAACATATGTTTATTGACGAGTTCATACATGAACAAGCAACTATTACGAGATCGAGCAATCAAGTAGTCATAAGATCAAAGTAAACTACATAATTAACAAGAAAGTTCTACAAGCTAAATTCAAGTCAAACATGCATATAACTATTCAAGTACCACATATACTTAGAGATAGCGGGGTCGGAGTATTCTACCTTAATCCGAAACTAGTCGGGGCCGACTAAGCTAGTTGGAAAGTGCTACGGGCGTCGAATGCTCACAATCTGAACCAAACTTTGGATGGCAGTAACTCGGTCAATACTTGGCCGAATAGGATCGTTCTTGAGTCTAGAACGAAGATCTCGAAGTTCTCTACGACTTTCGTGAAGGACGTTATTCCTAAAAATGACTTTCGCCCGGAGAAAAATGGGGATAAGAAAGTGGACAGTGAGCTGTCTGGAATGGAATTTCCAGATTTTTCACTGAACTTTGGAGGTCGATATTTTGATCATCTCTTGACCGTTTGGGGTGGTTCTTGGGTCTAAACTGAAGCTCTCGAAGTGTTCTACGACTTTTGTGGAGGTCGTTGTTCCTAGAAATGACTTTCGCCCGGAGAAAAAATGGAGTTTTTCATAGGACAGTAGGCTGTTCAGAAACTGGTTTTTTTTAGAGAGAAGTGAGAGCTATGCTTGGAGGTGTGAGTTGAAAGCACCAAATGGCTTGGTATTTATAGGCAAGCCTCTCCTCTCTCCTCTCATGGCCGAACTCTCTCTCTCTCCCCTATCTCTCATTTTTTTATTCCAAGCCATCTTGCTTCCTTGCAAGAAACAACCTAAAAACTAGGCATGCAAGGCTAGGATGTGTCCTTTGGATTGGATTATGGAAGACTAGGCAAGCAAATGGGATTTGATTCAAGTATAAAATTGGGGTTTGAACAAGAAGGACTATATTTGATTGTCCTTGGCCATGCTTTCACTTTGAAAGCATATCAAAGAAGGACAAGATGAGCTAAGCTAGGTCAATCAACTTGCACACACATCACACTCTCTCCCTCCCTCTCCATCCGATCTCTCTCTCTCTCTCCCAATTTCTCTCTCTCGGCCTCTCTCTCAAGTACTATAGATATATATATATATATATATATATATATATGCACTAGGAAGAATACACATAATATATTATAGATATGGGTACTATGGGTACTTTGAAATCTTGTATTTTAAACCAAAATTAGATTTTCTTATTATAAAAATCTATATACACACATGTGTATTACAATATAATATATATATATATACATATATATATACATACAAGTACACATATTATATATACAAGCAAGTACTACAATATCTAGACTAGATATGTCCTAGGACTAATATCTAATATGGTATTCTACTACTTTCAAAGTACCATGTACTAACCTAATATACTAATGGACTAATCTTAATTTAATGGATTTTAACACATGGCCAAATTTAATATTTAAATCAAACAAGTACATGATTGTCAAGACTAACTATCATCCAATGGATAATAGTTTCTCTAATGGTTAATAACCAATGGGTAATAATGGCTAGGATTCTAGTCTATCGTCCAATGGGTAATAAAACTCCTAACGGTTATTATCCAACGGTTAATACCAAAAGTATAATACTTTGCAATTAAGCACTAAACTAATCTAATCTCGTACTTAGGAAGATTAACCAAGGTTTACCTATTGACTAATGGGTAAAGATTACTCTAGCATCTATCGTCCAACGGATAAATATTATTCTTGGACAAACGCCAAGGCAAAGCGTGACCGTAGCCAAGCGACTGGTGGCGGTGGCCAAGCGACGCCAAAGCGACTGGTGGCTAGCCAGCGGCGCCAGCGACCGATGGCCAAACAAAGGCGTTAGCGTTGGCAGCGCCACAGCGGTACAAACAAAGGCAGCGCATTATGGCCAGCGCTGATGGCCAAAGCAGTGGCCAAACAAAGGCTGCTGGCATGGCCAGCGGCGGCAAGCCACTGGCTAATGGCGTTAGCCATGGCAAACAAAGGGCCAACAAGGCGCTCAGAGCAGTAGCGTGCTGCGGTGGCCAGCGACCTAGTGGCCAAACAAAGGCCAAGGCAGCCCGGCTGCTAAAGGCTGGCAAGTGGTGGCCAGCGACCAAAGGCTAAGGCGGCTGGCAAAGGCGACGCAAGGCGAGTGGCGGAGTGAGCATGGCCAAGGCAGCCCACAAGCAAGGCGGTGGCCAAGGCAGAGCAACCTGGCAGTGAGTCAACGCCTAGGCGAGGCAGGCGCGACAGCGAGCCGACGCCAAGGCAAGGCAGGCTTGTCAGCGAGCCGACGCCAAGGCAAGGCAGGCTTGTCAGTGCGCCGACGCCAAGGCAAGGCAGTCAAGTTAACGGTCAAGGCAAGGACTAAACATTAGCCATTTGGCATCGATGCAACGTTCTAGGTTAAGGGAAGTGTAACTAAGCCAAACGGTAGTTAGGGCTGCTAACTAATCGGTTGTCATGTAGGATTTCCAGCCGAGAAAATAAATTCTAGGATTTTACTACAATTACCAAGTAACTATACCAAGGTCTTAATAGGCATACTCGCCTTTAGAAAAATGACCTTAATGCCCGGGCGATGAATTCCCATCTCCTAAGTCAGAAACCTAATTATGACGGATTATTAATCGCAAAAAGGGATTAATAAATAAAGAATTTTCAAATAAAATAACAAAATTTTATAAGTCGATAACGACCGATTTTTGGACGTTAAAAATGAAATCCAAGTATTAAACTAAAATTCAAATTTTTAGCGAAATTTTTATTGACCAAAAATCAGGGTCGTTACAACCTATCCCCCTTAAAATAATTTCGTCCTCGAAATTCGCACGTGACTACGGGTTAGGCTTAATTGCTATACAGGTCTCGGAATCATCGTCTATCCCCCTTAAAAGGAGCAAGTCACACTTAAGTCGCAGGTTAGGCGTAGGTTGGCTATTTCTAGTCCGTACTCGCTACTCACCTTAAACTAACAGCTGCACTCTCCCGAAATGGTGGTGTTACTCGAACTTAGAGGTTTTGTTATGAAGTTAGCACGCAATGAACAAGACAGCTAGATTATGATTTAGAAAAGATCATTATATTACACGCCTAACGGCATCATTAGATACAAGAAAAAGTAAGTAAAACAGATAATAATGGCTATGGTGCCATTGCTACGCCTCGAGCCGCCATCGATCGTTGAAGGCTTGGAGTGCACGACGTTCGTATTATTTTCCGAACGCCGCGAGTGCGACGGCCACCGCGGGAATCCAGCACCAGAAGGTAGTAAGGCGGTCGTTCCTGTCGAACCACCGTGGCATGGCTATTGTGATCATGGCACAGAAGAAGACGAAGGTGAAGGGCAGCAACTGTATTGCTCGGATCATCGAGGTGAGCTCGATTCGCTCCATCTCTCGGAACTGGGCGTCCTCCGGGAATCCTTGTCGGTAGATCGCCATGGCTCGGTTTGATTGGATAGTGGTTTGGAGGGGTTAAGATGGTAAGAGAGATATGAAGAGATGAGAAGAGGGGTGAAGAAAAGGGGAGAGGAGTGGGGTATATATAGGGTTGGGTGAGAGGTGTGGAGGAGGGAAAAGTTTGAATTTGAATTTTGGGGGGAGGTTGAGGGCGGTTTACGGGGGGAGGTTGAGGGTGGCAGTTTACTGGGTCCCCACTTTTTGGGTTAGGGCCGACACTTGGCGCTCTCATCGAACTCAAAATAGAAAAAATGTCTAACAATAGTGTGCTACAACACCCGTAACAAAGAAAATTTTTATAGATAAGCAAAAAGATTACTATCATTTAGCAACTTGCGTCAACCAAAATAATTGTCCTTTGTATTAAGGGTTTTATTTACTAAAGTAAAATATTGTATAGCATACAACAGTACTCTTTATTTTAAGAAAATAAGCTTTTCATAGATAAGCAAAGGATTACAAACATAAGCATAGAATTCTATTATAATGGCAAAAAGCGACCTAAAGTTCTTTCTAATACAAGTTGAAACGATCCTATGTACTCCTGCTACGATACTACTACGACTCGAGGTGTAAAGAGAAAATCGGATACGAATAGGTATAAAATACAAGTCTTTCATTAAATGGAAACAAGTACACATAGATGATCTTACAAGTCTTTACTGAAATAGAAATGCATACAACATACTCTTAAACAGACAAGGGTGATCCTAATTTTTCCAACTTCCTACATCCTGAAGGATTACAATTATTACTCGACTTATCTAAGATACGCCTAATTGGCATCCTCTGCTTTTGGGGTCTCGTCCTCTTCGAGATTCCCTTCATTGACATCCTTACTTCCACTGACTTCTCCCTCCTCAGTCACCTTGTTGGCAACCTTCTCATCTCCGGTTTCTTCTTCAACTTCTCCAATCATAAACCCCTCATCATCGAGAAATGCTATTTGGACTATGACGGGTATAGCTTCATCACCATCTTCCTCCTCATTTTCGGGAAGTGGAATGGTACCATGCTTCTGATAGAAGTCATGAATGTAGGGAAAAATATAGGGAAAATTGGGATCCTCCACTAGTAGGGTTGTCATGGTTTCTATGGTGTTTCTAAATCGGCGAGCTTCCGCTAGTAGGTTGACTTGGTAAAGGTTCAGTTGGCTCATCTACAAGGTAAGTTTAAACCTCAATTAGTCACGGTTTAAAGACAAGGGTTCAATTAACACTAAGGAAAAACTTGGATTTAGCTATGTTCCACATTCGATTCTTGATTTAAGTCATCATCCAATTGTTCGGGAATTCCCAGTTTGGCGGTACTGCCAGTTTCCACCTTACTTCAATCCGAAGATTGTTTTGTCAGAATTCCACCCAATTTGGGACGGTAAACTTAAAAATCAAGTCACGTTTGTGCAACGGTCAACTTATCTTAAAACTAATCTTAAAAGGCTACCCATTCTACCCATGGTCGAGGTTTTGAACCTAAAGCTCTGATACCAAGTTGTAACGCCCCGAATTTTGGGTACGTTAAATAAACATTTTATTGAACAACAAAAGAGAGTCTGGCTCTTTATTACATCATAAACTCCCAAAGGGTTCTTTTATTACACAAAAGGAATGGATATCTAAGGTTTTCTACAGCTCCTTCTCTTTTTCCATCCTAGCAAATTCCTCAGCTCCAAAAGCCTCCAAGGTGTACAGCTCCCCTTGTTCATCTAACAAGTCTGACACATTATACCAAATGCCGCCACCAAAGATAATATGTCGTGGTCACATAGCAACACCATGAGCTTGAAAGCTCAATAGAATAATCCAAAGATCCACTAACCCTTAACTTACAAATAGCAAGTCATGTATATATCATAAAGAGTCATAACAGCACATGCATTAATATAACAATAACAACAACAATGACACATCCGCATTCGCTATCTATCATTGGTGTCATGTTTCCGTGTGTTTCTCCTACGTGACTCATCGTTTTGTGTCTCATCTTTCAACATCATTTCCAAAAATCACACGCACACACCAATGAGCTACCAAGTCCGGCTCATTGGCCACAATGGCTACCAAGTCCGGCACATTGTGAACGCACACAACCAATAAGCATCCAAGCCCGGCACCTTGTGTCGCACAACAATGAGCTACCAAGTCCGGCTCAATGCCACAAAGGCTACCAAAGCTGACTTATTGGCCACAATGGCTACCAAGTCTGGCACATTGTGTCACATCTTAGCTCCTCTCCGCGGATAACCAAGTCACACACCTCCAATGAAGCTACCAAGTCCGGCTCCATTGGTCAACGCACACCAACGTAAGGCTACCAAGTCCGGCCATTACGTAGTTTCCAAAATCCTTTTTATCCATATCAACCACTCCCTAAGTGTCATGTTTCTATTTTTCGGTTCTCGTGTCTCGTAATGATGCATAGACTCCGCGGCAGGACAAATCACTTTAAAGAAATCTTGAAACCAAACTAGCAAGATCATCCAATTCTATATTACCTAATCGTACTCAAATTATTACTTAAAGCATAACGCCACATGTACGGACGCCCTTGGAGTGGAAAGCCACTTATGCTTTATCAACAACAAGTAATGCAAGTAAATATACATACATGCTCATAATCATCCTCAAAAATCCGTTCTTTCTTCCTTGGTGGAATTTTCAAAACAACATATGTTTATTGACGAGTTCATACATGAACAAGCAACTATTACGAGATCGAGCAATCAAGTAGTCATAAGATCAAAGTAAACTACGTACTTAACAAGAAAGTTCTACAAGCTAAATTCAAGTCAAACATGCATATAACTATTCAAGTACCACATATACTTAGAGATAGCGGGGTCGGAGTATTCTACCTTAATCCGAAACTAGTCGGGGCCGAATAAGCTAGTTGGAAAGTGCTACGGGCGTCGAATGCTCACAATCTGGACCAAACTTTGGATGGCAGTAACTTGGTCAATACTTGGCCGAATAGGATCGTTCTTGAGTCTAGAACGAAGATCTCGAAGTTCTCTACGACTTTCGTGAAGGACGTTATTCCTAAAAATGACTTTCGCCCGGAGAAAAATGGGGATAAGAAAGTGGACAGTGAGCTGTCTGGAATGGAATTTCCAGATTTTTCACTGAACTTTGGAGGTCGATATTTTGGTCATCTCTTGACCGTTTGGGGTGGTTCTTGGGTCTAAACTGAAGCTCTCGAAGTGTTCTACGACTTTTGTGGAGGTCGTTGTTCCTAGAAATGACTTTCGCCTGGAGAAAAAATGGAGTTTTTCATAGGGCAGTAGGCTGTTCAGAAACTGGTTTTTTTTAGAGAGAAGTGAGAGCTATGCTTGGAGGTGTGAGTTGAAAGCACCAAATGGCTTGGTATTTATAGGCAAGCCTCTCCTCTCTCCTCTCATGGCCGAACTCTCTCTCTCTCTCCTATCTCTCATTTTTTTATTCCAAGCCATCTTGCTTCCTTGCAAGAAACAACCTAAAAACTAGGCATGCAAGGCTAGGATGTGTCCTTTGGATTGGATTATGGAAGACTAGGCAAGCAAATGGGATTTGATTCAAGTATAAAATTGGGGTTTGAACAAGAAGGACTATATTTGATTGTCCTTGGCCATGCTTTCACTTTGAAAGCATATCAAAGAAGGACAAGATGAGCTAAGCTAGGTCAATCAACTTGCACACACATCACACTCTCTCCCTCCCTCTCCATCCGATCTCTCTCTCTCTCTCCCAATTTCTCTCTCTCGGCCTCTCTCTCAAGTACTATAGATATATATATAGATATATATATATATATATATATATATGCACTAGGAAGAATACACATAATATATTATAGATATGGGTACTATGGGTACTTTGAAATCTTGTATTTTAAACCAAAATTAGATTTTCTTATTATAAAAATCTATATACACACATGTGTATTACAATATAATATATATATATATACATATATATACACATACAAGTACACATATTATATATACAAGCAAGTACTACAATATCTAGACTAGATATGTCCTAGGACTAATATCTAATATGGTATTCTACTACTTTCAAAGTACCATGTACTAACCTAATATACTAATGGACTAATCTTAATTTAATGGATTTTAACACATGGCCAAATTTAATATTTAAATCAAACAAGTACATGATTGTCAAGACTAACTATTATCCAATGGAAAATAGTTTCTCTAATGGTTAATAACCAATGGGTAATAATGGCTAAGATTCTAGTCTATCGTCCAATGGGTAATAAAACTCCTAACGGTTATTATCCAACGGTTAATACCAAAAGTATAATACTTTGCAATTAAGCACTAAACTAATCTAATCTCGTACTTAGGAAGATTAACCAAGGTTTACCTATTGACTAATGGGTAAAGATTACTCTAGCATCTATCGTCCAACGGATAAATATTATTCTAGGACAAACGCCAAGGCAAAGCGTGACCGTGGCCAAGGCAGCCTGGTGGCAAGGCGATGGCCAAGCGACGGCCAAAGCAGCCTGGTGGCCAAGCAGTGGCCAAGCGGCGGCCAAAGCAGCCCGGTGGCCAAACAGTGGCCAAGCAATGGCCAAGCGGCGGCCATATGACCTGGCCAACAAAGGCAGGCAGCGTTAGCGGCGGCCAAAGTAGCCCCGATGGCCAAAGCTGGCCAAGCGCGGTGCTGGCAGCGACCAGACTGGTGGCCAACGATGGCCAGCGACCTGGTAATAACAAAGGCCAAGCGGCCAGAGCTGGCCAAGTGGTGGCCAGCGACTGGTAATAACAAGGCTGTCGGTGGCCAAAGCAGCCTAGTGGCCAAACAGTGGCCAAGGCAGCCCGGTAGCCAAGTGGTGGCCAAAGCAGCCCAGTGGCCAAGCAGTGGCCAAGGCGGCCTGCAAGCAAGGCGACGGCCAAGGCGGCGTGAGCATGGCCAAGGCAGCCCACAAGCAAGGCGGTGGCCAAGGCAGAGCAACCTGGCAGTGACTCGACGCCTAGGCGAGGCAGGCGCGACAGCGAGCCGACGCCAAGGCAAGGCAGGCTTGTCAGCGAGCCGACGCCAAGGCAAGGCAGGCTTGTCAGTGAGCCGACGCCAAGGCAAGGCAGTCAAGTTAACGGTCAAGGCAAGGACTAAACATTAGCCATTTGGCATCGATGCAACGTTCTAGGTTAGGGGAAATGTAACTAAGCCAAACGGTAGTTAGGGCTGCTAACTAATCGGTTGCCATGTAGGATTTCCAGTCGAGAAAATAAATTCTAGGATTTTACTACAATTACCAAGTAACTATACCAAGGTCTTAATAGGCCAACTCGCCTTTAGAAAAATGACCTTAATGCCCGGGCGATGAATTCCCATCTCCTAAGTCAAAAACCTAATTATGACGGATTATTAATCGCAAAAAGGGATTAATAAATAAAGAATTTTCAAATAAAATAACAAAATTTTATAAGTCGATAACGACCGATTTTTGGACGTTAAAAATGAAATCCAAGTATTAAACTAAAATTAAAATTTTTAGCGAAATTTTTATTGACCAAAAATCAGGGTCGTTACAGTTAGTCTTGCCAACAAGTACTAGGATTAATTTAGTCGTTCATTAGATTTTCTTATATGCTTGAAAGCTTAAAGAAATAGATATGTACCATAAGAATATATTACCCTAGGATTCTATATTTACATAATATAGTATTATAAAGGGACATGTGCTTATTAGAATAGTTAATTAGGATTTGGAAATCTACCTAGATTATGTAGTATCCTAAAGTGTATATATATTACAAAGTACCATGTGCTTGTTTTCTTTATTCTAATAAGAAAATCTTATTTACTTAAAAGTTTATTAGATTACCTAGTACTTTATGTACTTATATATATATATATATATATATGTACGTATACTTTCATAGTACAAGAGAGAAAGAACGGGGGGGGGGGGAAGGAAGAAAGAAGAAGAGATTGAGTAGTACCTTGGGTGGATTTTCTTTGGTACTTTGATATGCTTTCAATCTATGAAGGCATGCTCTTCAAGCAAAATCTTGTACAAATGTCTTTATTTATACATTTGCCAATATTTAACCTTGTACAATCCTCCTTTCTTCACCAAAACTTCCATAATCAAATCAAACCTAGACTTGCATGCCTAAAACTAGGTATAGGTTGTCCAAGCAAAACTTTTATCCATTGGACAATAAATGTTAGGGGAAAATTTATCCATTGGACAATAAGACAAGCTTTGGCCTATAAATAGCAAGCCATTCCAAGCATTCAACTCACACCTCTCCGTGCTCCAACTTCTCTCTAGAAAGTCTAGTGTTCTTGCTTGTTCTTTGCTTGTTCTTCCTTGTTCTTGAAGTTCTTCCCAAGTTCTTCAAGAAACTCATCCTAAGCCACCACTAAACCGCCAATCCACCACCCTCTCGATCCAAAAAGTTTAGTAGTGTTTGTCAAGATTTAATTTCGAGAGAAACCTTTCTCTTTCAAAGCTACCGAAAGCATATCGTAGGAAGTTACTTCATCCGATAGCCGACGTACCATCTTTCTTCCCGTAGCCGCCCTACCGCCAAGAAGAACGGTAGACTATTCCTAACCACTTTCTCTAAGTATAGAGTTTAATGATATGTAGATTTTTCCCTACACGCTAACCTTAAGTATAGTTGATTGTATGATCTTGTAGAATACTCGTACACCTATCTCGACATATAATAGATTATTCTTTACTCATTAGTCCTAAGTATGATTAGAAATGTGTATGTTAAAAGATAAAATGTTACCACTTGATTTGAAGTATTCGTTTTCTGACCTTTAAGATGATTATGAAGTTGTTTATGTGTTGCTTGCATTACTTGTGGTTGTATGAAAAAGCATAAGTGATTATCACTCCAAAGGATGTACATGTGGCGTTATGCTTAAAGTGGTTATTTGAGCATGATTAGTGATATAGAGTTGGATGATCTTACTAGTTTAGTTTCAAGATTACAATGAATGATTTATGATTATTTATGTAAAAAGTCCTACCGCGGAGTCTATGCATGAAAACGAGACACAGAAATCGAGAAAGTAGAAGCATGACATCTAGGGTGTATTAATGACAAGGTGTGTTTTGAAATCGCAATGTGGCCGGACTTGCCCATTGTGGGGTTGTGTTTGCAAAGGATAAAATATTTTTGAAACTACATAATCACCAAGTGTGAAAATCATTATGTGGTGTGTGTGTGTGTGCCAATGGGAACCTGGTGCGGCGGAACCATTGTGAGGATACTCGGGAGACCGGAACGGCGGAACCGAGGTTGGGTGTGTGGCTTGGTTATCCGTGGAGAGGATCCAATGCTAATGTGTGCCAATGGGAACCCGGTACGGCGGAACCATTGTGAGGATACTCGGGAACCCGGAACGGCGGAACCGAGGTTGGGTGTGTTAAAAATGGATTTTGGATTGATATTCGAAAATGTTGTTTTTGAAAAGTGGAAAAATGGTGACATAGCTACGACGAGTCGTGCAGGAGAAACACAGAAATCATGGACACCGATGTTAGATAAGAAGTGAATGTGGTTGTGTCATTGTTAAATGTTTATGATAAAGATGCATGTTAAGTTTGAAAAATCGTTAATCATATTATCCTTGTTTGTAAATTAAGGGTTAGTGGGTTTGGATTATTCTATTGAGCTTTATAGCTCACGGTGTTGCCTTTGGTGACCCTGACATATTATGCTGGTGGCGACGCTGGTATAATGTGTCAGACCTCATAGATGAATAGGTTGAGCTGTATACCTTGGAGGCTTTCGGAGCCGAAGAGCTGACTAGGATGGAGGAGCAATCGGAGCCGTAGTTAGGAACCTTAGATTTCCCTATCTTGTGTAAATATTGAACTCTGTAGGAGTTGTGATGTAATAATGAGCCAGACTCTACTTTGTTTAAGCAATAAAATGTTTATTTAACGTACCCAAAATTGGGGGCGTTACACCACCCAAGTCAAAAGAGACTAAAAGGACAGATTGCGATTTTTCTCATTCCTTCATTCAATGCAACTTAAGGTGACATTGCAAGGTTTGATTTGGTGTTTGGGCCTAGCTTATCTTTTAACTAGATTATTTTTCGCATATATGAAAAATTACTTCGTGCATGTTAGGCCCTACAGTGACAGTATAAAGTAGAAACTGTTATTTGCAAGCTTAAAACAAGCTGAACAAATCCATACCCCTAGAATAGCAAATATGAATCCCACACTTTCATTGTCAAAACATATTAACACAATGCAAGCATTTCCACCACATGCAAGTTCAATCACTGTCCTGAACTAAATCACAAGGGCATTGCAATATGAGCAGTAGTAACATTTCTCCCGACAAAGTTGCCAACTGGAGCTCATTTTTTGCATTCAAATATGAAGATGAAAACTACTGTCATGACTTTGAAGACAGCAACAATTCCAGTAGATGTGAAGCTGAATCATTTGTTATTTAGAGCATGGCAACACCAAGTTTAACAAGTTAAATTATATTAACACTACTCTTGTTGAACTTCTATAGCTATAACCTAGCAAGCTCATTGCTGAAAGTCCATACAACTGGCCTAGGTTTCTTTGACTGTATACCTATCCAACAAAGTCTTCTTTTTCTCATTTGTAAGGAGCTGGTGTTCAGTAACAAGAACATGTTCTTTGATGTTGACCAACAACTCTGGCTCCTAATCAATAAAATGGTTAACCATGGCATCACTGTTATCAACATCCACTAAAAAATTCAGGACAAAATTTAACTTCAATGATACTGTAACGCCTTGAATTTTGGGAACGTTAAATAAACATTTTATTGAAAATCTAAAGAGAGTCTGGCTCTTTATTACATTATAACTCCCACAAGAGTTCATAATTACAAAAGGAGGGAAACTAGGGTTCCTATCTACAGCTCCACCTGCTCCTCCATCCTAGCCAGCTCTTCAGTTCCAAAGGTCTCCAAGATGTACAGCTTGCCTTGATCATCTACAAAGTCTAACACATTATACTAGCGTCGCCACCAGTATAATATGTCAGGGTCACCAAAGGTAACACCATGAGCTACAAGAGCTCAACAGAGTAATCCTATACCCACTAACCCTTAACATACAAACAGCAAGTCATGCATATATCATAAATTCGCATAGCACAGGTATATTTGATAAATCGATAACAATGACTCATCCACATTCCTTAATCTAATGTTGGTGTCTGTGATATATGAGTTTCTCCTACGCGACTCGTCGTAGATTGTGTCTCATTTTCACTTTAACAATTCAACATTTCGAAAAGCATTTTTAACACACCCAACCTCGGTTCCGCTGTTCCGGTCTCTCGAGTATCCTCACAATGGTTCCGCCGAACTGGGTTCCCATTGGCACACAATTTGCATTGGCTCCTCTCCACAGATAACCAAGCCATACCTCACCATGGTTCTACCGCTCCGGATTCCCATGGGAACGCACACAACCTCACAATGGTTCCGCTGCTCCGGATTCCCATTGGAACACACACATACCTCACAATGGTTCGTGTCTCGTTTTCATGCATAGACTCGGCGGTAGGACTTTTTCACATAGGTAAACATAAGTCATTCATTGTAATCTTGAAACTAAACTAGCAAGATCGGCCAACTCTATATTACTTAATCATGCTCAAATAACCACTTAAAGCATAACGCCACATGTACGGACGCCTTTGGAGTGGAAACCACTTATGCTTCCTCAAACAACCACAAGTAATGCAAGCAATCATGTAAACAAACTCCTAACCTTCTTAAAGATCAAAATACGAATACTTCCATTCAAGTGATATATTTTTATCTTTCAAAATCCGTACTTTCCTCCTTTTTGGGAAGTTCAAAACAACATATGTTTATTGAGATAAAAGTCCCTTTTTTTTTCAACATGCTCATATATCCTGTGGCAAAATAAGTATACTAGCTATCTTTTTCATGCTTCTCAAATAATACAAACAATATACAAACGTCGATTTATACGTAGATTAAAGAGTGGAAGTATTCTACATTCATTTCAACATACGCTTATCATACGATATACTTAGAGGTAGAAAGTATAGGAAAAGTCTACAAGATTGTATCTTCATTTCAAGATTTTAGTAAAACGAGCTTGCTAGTTATTTCTAATACTCTAACTTGCCTTATCATAAGCAAACATAACTAAAGTTATACTAGGAAAAATGAGTAGAGATTGATCTACCTTGATCCGAAACTAGTCGGGGCCGAATAAGCTAGTTGGAAAATTCTACGGGCGGTGAAACTCACAAATTCGGACCAGACTTTGGATGGCAGTAACTCGGTCAATATTTAGCCGAATATGATCGTTCTTGGGTCGAAATCGAAGCTCTAGAAGTGCTCCACAACTTTTGTGAAGGAAGTTGATCCTCGAAACTACTTTAGGTAGGAGATAAATTGTGATAAAGGAAGAGATAGTATGCTGTCTGGAACTGGAAATCTGAGATTTTTACTGAACTTCAGATGTCAATATCTTTGTCATTTCTTAACTGATTGTAGACACCCCAATTTGGCCTAACGATTATTTCAGGTCCCACCTTGGGAACCATCCCGATGATGAAATGGATGCGATGATTGCTGATTGACTTCTTGAGAACCTTAGGACTTTCGGTAAGAGTTTTGAGCCACTTAGAGGACCCAATTCAGAGCCAAATAGCCTTTCAAATAGAAATACAAAATCCTAGGAGAATCCATCTGTCGGTCGTAACATTGATCTCACGGCCTTAACATCTTTTCCTCACCCGAGCAACCTGTTGCAGAAAAATCTCCCTGAGAGATCCATTCCACGGCCGCAGGATCATTTCCTCGGCCGCTCAATCGGCCGCCAAATCCTTTATACGACTGCTAGATTGCCCTTTTCCAGACTCTGGAACATTTTGTTGATTGTTTGATCCGATTACACTACCTCTCCGATGCGTTCGGGCCACGTTCAGTTATCACAACAAAGAGTTCGAATTGCATTGCAATTGCAATTGCAATCGTGCGATTTGATTGGACCGAGTGAGTCATCCTGTAGACACCTCCCAGACGGGGCATCGCCATACAGTTGTATCCTCACTGTGTTTGCTCGATTGGTTGCTTGCTTCATAAACCAAGATCGTGGATACTTCCATGGCTAGAGGTATCACCACACGATAGCGGTTATCATCAAAACAGAGTCGCCACCCAGTTTATTAAAACTAGGAAATAAGTAGAGATTCTGGGTACGGAAGCCAAAAGTACAGTAAAGGGAAGGTGTTAGGCACCCCTCTCTGCCTAGCCGCGAGGCTAGCCCATAATCATTCAACATAAGACATATAGATGCTTTATCTATCCATACACGTAGTCTGTTTTTATCCTTTAAACAGTTAATAAGGTGAGCCGAGACTGTAAATAAATCATGCGTCAGAAAGCAGTAAACAAATCAAAACTGTGCCAGCAGATCGATTACTCGGCCGTTGAATGGATGTCACGGCCGAGGAATTGGGCTGGTTTAATGTACCGGCCGAGGCATCGAAGCCCCGGCTGGTGTTCTTCCTCACACCAGACAGAAAGTTTAACAGACTATCAGAAGGCTACGATTAGTAAATTAAACATAAAATAAACCAAACCAGAGGCCGTTGGGCCTCACCACCTTGATCCCTCAGTTGCTTGATTGCTTTGGATCGATGGAGATTGACTGATTGATTGCTTCTTGGATGAAACCCTAGGGCTAGGGTTTGAACTCCTGGGTTGGATCGTCTGATTGATGGCCGCCTATGGAAGGTTGGGGCTTTTGCAGAGAGGGTTTTTGGGAGTGTATAGCCAGAATGTCGTGGCTTGAATGTGTATAGATATGGGGATTTTCGTTGTATTGTCGTCTGTATTTTCGGAGGCCAAAGGCCTCTTTATATAGGCAAAGGGATGACACACTTCGTCCAATCAAATCACGGGGTTACAATTGCATTTGCATTGTAACTCGAACTCTTCAACGTAATCCCTGAACGTAGCCCGAACGCATCGGAGAGGCGGTGGATCGATCAACCGACAGAAGGTTCGAGAGTCTGGAAAAAGGCCGATCTGGCGGCCGAGCAATGGATGTATCGGCCGAGCCATTGATCTAGCGGCCGAGGCTTCGATCTCTCAGGGAGATTTTGGGTGCAACAGGTTGCTCGGGTGAGGAATGGATGTTAAGGCCGTGAAATCGATGTTGCGGCCGGTCGATGGATTTTCCTAACACACTATATTTCTGTCTGAAAGGCTATTTGGCTCTGGATTGGGTCCTCTAAGTGGCTCAAAGTTCGTACCATAAGTCCATGGGTTTCATTAAAAAGCAATCAGCAATCATCGAATCCGTATCATCATCGGGATGGTCCCAAGGTGGGAGTTGAAATAATCGTTAGGCCAAATTGGGGTGTCTACAGATGCCCCTCTTTGACTGAGCTCAGACGGATCGCGAGACATGTTTGAGTAAAAGTCAAAGCTGTAAAAGCAGCTCAATTTGGTCCAACCACTATTCCAAGGGTTTTTGAAAAAAAGGTTTTGTTATAGTCAGGCCGGGAGGCTGCCTACGTATTCCTCAAGGGAAATTCAGACCAATCGTAGTTCAGGGGCAATAAAAAGAAAAAGTTTGGAGGGTTAGAGACAGAAGACGTACCTTCGGGCTTTAAAAGCCGTAGTCTACGGCGATCTAGATAGTGCCAGGATTTTGGCAGAGTAGTTGAAGGAGCGCGGGGCTACCGGGAAATTGTTGCGGGGAGCGCCCTTAGTATTTGGGGTAGATCAATAACGAGTGCGTTGGCTCTTCTTGATCATCCTTACTTTGACTAAGGGAGCTTGGTAGAGTAGTTCATCCTTTCGAATTAACTTGATGGAACTGATGTAATTGGGTGGAGTCCAAACCATCTGCTGGTGATGAATTGGATGCCGGCGGAGAGCTTCTTTTAGTATTTTGGGGTAGATCAATACACAGCAGGTGCGTTTGCTTTTCTTGATCACCTTACTTTGACTAAGGGGAGCTCGGTAGAATAGCCTATCCTTATGAATGAGCTTGATGGAACTGAAGGGCGGAGCTGGTATGGTGAGAGGCTGAGGAGTCGGCACTTAGAGCTTGACGTGATTTGAACCGAGGTGTAGAACCGGTTGCATTCTGATGGTCTGGAGCTTTCTCGTCATAAATTTTGGCTTCGAGCCAAAGGATCGAGGCACCGGGCCGATCAATAAAACCGAGGCTTAGAGCCGGTTGATTTGCAGGATTGACCTGTTTCATGAATAAAAGATATGCAGAATATGTATATGATGATAGTGGTTAGATATGAGCAGATATGATGATGCAAACTCGATGATAACAATGGTGATGCAATATGCGCACGGGCCCGTGCGTGTGTGTTTGATTTAAGCATAAAGCTTCTTTCAAGTTCTGGACTTGAGCACCCGGAGCTTAGAGCTCGAGCATTCGGACGGCAGAATCCGAGCATTCAAAGTACAGGTTTTGAGCGTCCAGTACGCAGTGGTTGGGCATCCAAACGTACAGCTTGTGCATTCAAGGTATAAACCTTAAGCATTCGAACGTCGAGTTCGAGCGTCCAGTACACAGTGGTTGGGCATCCAAATGTAGAGCTTGTGCGTTCAAGTACAGGCTTGAGCATTCAAAGTACAGGCTTTGAGAGCAGGTGATATGGCGTTGTTGAGTAGTGAGTTTGTAGAACTGTTGAGTTGTTGAATATTCCATCTTCCATCTTCCACGGGGTTTGATTTGTTCTTCTTGCTTGGAATGCCTCCAAGGCCAGTTCTGAGTATGCTCGGGACTCCCCCCAAGGCTAGTTTTGAGTGTGCTCGGGACTCCCCCCAAGGCTAGTTCTGAGTATGCTCGGGACTCCTCCCAAGGCTAGTTCTTAGTATGCTCGGGACTCCCCCCAAGGCTAGTTCTGAGTATGCTCGGGACTCCCCCCAAGGCTAGATCTGAGTATGCTCGGGACTCCTCCCAAGGCTAGTTCGTAGTATGCTCGGGACTCCCCCCAAGGCTAGATCTTGACCCTATTCCACTTCGATTCTGTCGACTTGTTGACCCAAAATGCCATAAGGCTTGTGAAATGCTTCGGCTATTATGGCCTTCACAGATTTTCATCACCTTGACTGACGAGGTGATTCACACATACGCTCTAGGAGATTTCCATTGCCTCCTTTGGCAAATTCGACTTGTTTTGAGAGATTTCCATCGCCTCCATTAATGGGGTACCTTCCGGAGGTTGAATGCTTTCTGGAAGCTGGCTACACAAATGCCTTCTGGAGAGCTGAAGTGTGTACTAGGTTGAGCTTCATGCAGGTGCTTTTTCTTGTTGGTTATTGTAAGCTTCATGCAGGTGCTTTTTCTTGTTGGCTGTTGGCTTAGAACTGCTGAGCGCGAGACTGTCTGAGTGTAGAGTTCCTGATAGGGAGATGAAGGCATGAAGCAAGGAGCTTTGGAGATGCAAAGTGTGAAGCCACTTTAATGTTGCTGATATGGTGCCAATTGTAGAGTTGGCTCAGGACTAGTTATGAAGCTATCTTCCAGCTTCTTTGACTTGGCTTTGTCAGTCATAGACACAAAGCTTGATGTGGTTGATCCTGATCGCTTCAAGGACAGAAATCCAAGAGAATCCTGCAATCCACATTTGAATAGTTTAGAAAACAGCAATGGATAGGAAAATATCATGCAACAGGCTTGGAGTCGACCACGGGCCGAAGTCCTTTTATGCTGACTGCTAGGGGCAGGACCACTACACTTGAAGAACCCTAGTTCAAAAGCTTGAACGATTTTGGGTGACATAGATTGCAATGCAACACATAGGCATGTTAATTTGGAGTATTTAAAAAGAAACGCAAGGCCCCTGTTTAGGCCATGAATGCTTGACCCTAGCTCAGTCGTGCATGACGACAATGATCTTATTGCCCCTAGCATGCGGTGTAAATAACAATGAATGTGAGTGAAATGTTTCTGTTTGGCGGAGATCTTGGCATGCCCTTGATAGTGCTGTGTGACAGCATTCCACAAAAGAGTTGAGGTGTTCCCCCAGGATATGACGCTTCTCAAGCTGAGCTTTCTTTAAGTGTGTTGGCAGGGAGGTAGACGTTACAGCGCATCCCTTGGTTGCCCTTTATTTCTTGTATAGAGATGATGGCCATGATGCCTTGATGAACCTGCCTTGCTTGAGCATAAGAACAACTCACACTTGGGGTTAACTCGTGCAACCAAGACAACTACTTTCATTAAGCAGTCATAACGACATGCGCATGAAATACTAGGATGCAAAGGACAGGGTGATAATGATATGCAAACAATTCCACCATGTATTCTAGACATCTCAACTTTCGAGCATTTAAGCTAATGCTTCTCTTTGATTTAAGGAGACCAAGAATGACTTTAAACTAGTTAAGTGACTACGACAAGATAGACTACAATACTCTGGCGACACTGCTGAAAATATTGTTTGACCAAGGGCCCATATAGCTACACTCATCATGAAATGAGAAACTCATTTTATCTCCTCGAAAATTTGTAAAAGCAATTGTGCTTATATTGCTGTGTCAAGAATGTTTAGGATAAAATTAACTTTGAAAGCTTTTCCTCGAGGACTTCAAGGTCATATCATTCCATCCATGCTCCACACTTACGTCATTCAATCATCAAAAGATATAGAACTATTTTGCAAACCTATGCCCCTAGTCAATTAGGTGAGTTTGTTGCTTTGAACTTTGATTTGGTTGACTTGAGTTGGATTGATAAGCGCCCACTGAGACCCATATAAGAGGTTGGATACTTTTGAGAGAGGTGCTTAAAGGGAAACATAGGCATACCCCCTTGTCTCACGTAACTCTCCATGTTGTTTGATTTGCCAAGATGATGCAAATTTCAGGATTCTTGTGCTAAGTTCCACATTGGTGATGCCCCCTAGTGTCTAGGACCTTGCTACTAAGTCATATTTCTCAATCTGAAAGGACTTTGTTATGGACCATAATGTAGGCTTGGGTTTTGGCTTGAGAAAGAAGCGGATGTAAAGGCTCAAACCTAATTTCTACTTATGCTTGGGTTTTAAAAGCTAGCAGCCATCTTCAACATTTTTATCAACTCTTGCTGTCTCTTGCCATCACTTTGTGTGAAAGAGTTAATTTCTTCAACAATGGCCTTTGCATGGATTGGAAGAGATGTTTCCTTAAAAATGCCCCTTGTATGACGGGGTGCTCATTCTTTCATTTGATTTTTCTTTCATCTCTCCTTGTATTTTTTTTTTTTTGTATTTGCCCCAGTGTAGGGGATGGCTGCCTAGCAGGCTTTTCAAAGAGATTATCCAGAGGCTCGACGTGGTTAGCAAGGGATAAGTGTTTGGGATAGAGAAATGAATGCATTTCTTCATCTTGAAACATACGACAAAGTGACAGGAATCCTAGCCAAGAGATTTAAGAGCTTCGATGTTTAACCAAGCGAATCCTTTGAGACACATAGCAGATGTATGGAAACACGGCGAATTTCTCACTTTGTTTGTGCTCTAACTTTTGCCTAGACCGCCCTTGCGGGTTTTCAATCTAGCGAGCTCACTCCCTTTCTTTTTCTTTGTTTTTCATTCTTCCTCTTCTTCCTCCTTTTTACTACTCTTCATACAGCATGATTTGCTTGCAAATGAATTCCGCGAGGGTGCAGAAACGTTTTGACTCCTTCTTAGCCCAACAAAAATGACATGGATCATAGATTTCAAAACTCGTTCTTAGCATTTGACAACTTGAGTGATTTATAATATGTTTCAAAAAGATATCATGAGATCACTTTGAAATCCCTAAGGATCGTTTTTCAACTTCTGACGTTATCATGAACATTCTATAGCAGCAACTCAGCACATGGGAAAATAGTTTGAAAATTGTGGCCGACCATAAGGTGCCTACGTATCCCAAAAAGTGAATCAGGCCATTCGTAGTTCAAGTCTAAGGAGATTTCTCATTTTGGAAGAGATTCACATTTCATGTCGAGTGCAAAAAGCTAGTCAAAAACCATGATGAACAAAATGACTTTAATTTTAAGAGAAAATAAACTCAAGACTCAAACTCCTAAAAGAAAATAAACCCAAGACTCAGATTGTGCTAAAACATTGACTCAACATTCAGACTAAGACGTGACAGACTTGGCTGTTGCCGCTCAAACATTCAATTTGGCTGGAACACCCATTGATCAATGAGTTCTTGGATATCATGTTGCAATTGGATGCAATGATCAGTTTCATGCCCAGAAATCTGATGGTAGGCACAGTGCTTGGTAGGATCATAGTTTGGGCCAAATGGTGAGGTGATTGAGTTTTTAAAGGTTCAAGGAGTCCTTGTTCGACCAGAGTAGCCAGGGCTTGAGATGGGGATGAGTTAAGATTTTGGCGGTGGCGGAGTGCACGACGTTTAGGATTTCTGGAAGTGGGGTTCTGGTGAGTAGGGGTGCTTTGGGATAAATTTAGTGGAAACATAGCACTGTTGGTATTGGTGACAATGGTATGGTTGGGACAGCTTCTTTTGGATTTGGTGATTTCTCCCTCGACTTGTTCCATATGTTGAGCCTGCAGGTTCATCATTGTTCTTCCTTGTCTTTTCTTGGCAAAATGAATTTCCTTTTGAACTGTTTTCTCGGTCCATCTAGCAGGGGGAGATGGAGGTGGAGCTTGTGGAGAGCTTCTTCGCAAATTGTGAACAATGGTGGTCAGGGCAGCCATTGATTCAACCAATACATTAACCTTAGCAGCCAGAGCTTCAATTTTCTCGTCAGCCATTGTTGTCACGTCTTAGACAAAACCCAAAATTTAAGAAAAGCAAGAACTTAGTTACGTTCAGGTTGAGATGTCTAAAATCAAGTGTCTATGCAGTGCACACATTAAACACACTTATTGCCCTTAAAATGCAAATCTAGCATGATGGGGTGGTTTAACCAAATGATACTCGATGTTAGCACAGGGTCATGTAATGTGCTATGAGAAGAAATAAGGGTGATGAACTCCTCTTTTGGTTTCGTCCCCTGCATGGTTAGAGAAAGACAAACAAAATGATATATATAGCACCATAGCTACTTTCACAGATTATGGATGAGTCATGTACAACATTTTGTTTCTATGCATGAGTTTATTGGATACCATAGATAGCCAGCAATTTTTGATATGGATGATTCTTAAGACTCGTTGTTTACAAATACTGCATGTCACTTAAGAAGATCCTACTATAAGACAAATCGAAAAAGTTGAGCAGATGCCCACAACAGAAAGTAGACTTAGAGTTTTATCGCAGTGCTGACGGCTATTTGAATGTTCCACAATTCTTGTCATTTGAGGATTAGATCAGGTTTTGCAAAAAAATTTTGAAAGTTCTTTCAATTCTTGATTAGGGAAGATTCCTTCATTCCACATAATGCTAACACGACCTTTTACCAGCTTTGGATTATTTATTTATTTTTTTAGTAAGTGCTTATCAAAACTTATTTTCACCAAAACACATTGAGGTACGTCTTTCAGAAACTCATTCAACAAGTTTTTTCTTCTTTCTCAAAACATGATCGAGGTAATTGGGATTCCTATGATTACTTGTCAGCACATTGACAAACTCCTAAATCTTACCAACTCGTTGCAGTAAGGATGCTCAAAATTTTGAATTTTAAAAGATGGGTTGCTAGGTTGATTTGAAAGTAGGACTTAAAGTCCTACACTTGTCATGCTGAATCATTCATGGAGAAATAAGTATTGCAAGTTCTATCCATAATATCCTCGACTTTGCATATAATCATCCATAATCTGCTCTACTACTTTACACCCCCTCTTTCCTTTAGCCTCGCAAGGCAAAGATTGCTAGAGCAACCCCTAGTTCAATTGTCGGTGGGATAGCCAGTGTTTGATTTCGTTCTAGAAATCCATGCTTCGCGGTGCTTTAAGTAAAGCGGGAATGTTAAGTAAGCAATGATGCTTTCAAGATGCCAAAAACATACCTTGCAGGCAATGGCATGCCTCGGTGTTTAGTTATAAAGACTTAAGAGTTAAGGCTCTTAGTTCACGCCCCAACCCTTCTGCACAGAAAGAGCTATTAAAACAACATGTACAAGGTGTGAGGAAGAACTTGGAAGCAAAATGCAGGTAGGTTCCTATCCTGTAGGTTCCTGTCTTAGTTTGATAAGTTCTATGGCTTTCTAACACATGAAAGGTTTTAGGTAGTCTCAGGGTGCTCCGTTGTCACAGGGCACCAATCCTTTCACCAGCCCATCATAGGCGGTAATTGGGTGATTCCCTTTTTGATATACCAAAAGGTACAAGTGACTGTGGAGTTTGCTGGAACCCCTAACATAGCCCGTGTCATGCCGGGATATTAGGTGAACTCAACGAGGCTTGCCTGCTCGATGCATATGATAAATGAATTAAATAAGGCATGTATTAGTCTTATGTTGAACTTTCTAGTTATGGCTCTCATATCCCCAGCAGAGTCGCCAGAAAACTGTAGACACCTCCCAAACGGGGCATCGCCATACAGTTTGATATCGTTTGTTTGCTCGATTGGTTGTTTGCTTCATAAACCAAGATCGTGGATACTTCCATGGCTAGAGGTATCACCACACGATAGCGGTTATCATCAAACAGGAGTCGCCACCAGTTTATTAAAACTAGGAAATAAGTAGAGATTCTGCGGAAGCCAAAAGTACAGTAAGGGGAAGGTGTTAGGCACCCCTCTCTGCCTAGCCGCGAGGCTAGCCCATAATCATTCAACTTAAGACATATAGATGCTTTATCTATCCATACACGTAGTCTGTTTTTATCCTTTAAACAGTTAATAAGGTGAGCCGAGACTGTAAAAAATCATGCGTCAGAAAGCAGTAAACAAATCAAAACTGTGCCAGCAGATCGATTACTCGGCCGTTGAATGGATGTCACGGCCGAGGAATTGGGCTGGTTTAATGTACCGGCCGAGGCATCGAAGCCCCGGCTGGTGTTCTTCCTCACACCAGACAGAAAGTTTAACAGACTATCAGAAGGCTACGATTAGTAAATTAAACATAAAATAAACCAAACCAGAGGCCGTTGGGCCTCACCACCTTGATCCCTCAGTTGCTTGATTGCTTTGGATCGATGGAGATTGACTGATTGATTGCTTCTTGGACGAAACCCTAGGGCTAGGGTTTGAACTCCTGGGTTGGATCGTCTGATTGATGGCCGCCTATGGAAGGTTGGGGCTTTTGCAGATAGGGTTTTTGGGAGTGTATAGCCAGAATGTCGTGGCTTGAATGTGTATAGATCTGAGGATTTTCGTTGTATTGTCGTCTGTATTTTCGGAGGCCAAAGGCCTCTTTATATAGGCAAAGGGATGACACACTTCGTCCAATCAAATCACGGGGTTACAATTGCATTTGCATTGTAACTCGAACTCTTCAACGTAATCCCTGAACGTAGCCCGAACGCATCGGAGAGGCGGTGGATCGATCAACCGACAGAAGGTTCGAGAGTCTGGAAAAAAGCCGATCTGGCGGCCGAGCAATGGATGTAGCGGCCGAGCCATTGATCTGGCGGCCGAGGCTTCGATCTCTCAGGGAGATTTTGGGTGCAACAGGTTGCTCGGGTGAGGAATGGATGTTAAGGCCGTGAAATCGATGTTGCGGCCGGTCGATGGATTTTCCTAACACACTATATTTCTATCTGAAAGGCTATTTGGCTCTGGATTGGGTCCTCTAAGTGGCTCAAAGTTCGTACCATAAGTCCATGGGTTTCATCAAAAAGCAATCAGCAATCATCGAATCCGTATCATCATCGGGATGGTCCCAAGGTGGGAGTTGAAATAATCGTTAGGCCAAATTGGGGTGTTTACACATCCCTTGGCCTATATAAAGGGGACCTTGAACACACAAAATTAATCAGATCTACACCCTCTCAAGCCATGATACTCTGCTAAAATACTCTCTCAAACCCTCTCTACAGAAGCCCTAACCACCCGAAGGCAGCCATCAATCCGGTGATCAAACCCCGAAGTCTCAAACCCTTACCCTAGGGTTTCCCAAATCCCGATCGAATCCGAAGCAATCAAGCTACTGAGGGATCGAGGTGGTGAGGCCCAGGGGCCTCTGGTTCGGTTTATTTATCTTTTTTATGTTTAATCGTAGCTTTTAATCGTCTGTTAACTTTTCTGTCTGGTGTGAGGAAGAACATCGACCGAGGCTTCAGTCCCTCGACCGGTACATCAAACCAGCCTGATTAGTCGGCCGTGAGATCCATTCACCGGTCGAGTAATCAATCTGCTGGCACAGCTTTGTTTGCTTTCTGTCTTCTGATGCATGTTTTACTTATCGTCTCGGCTCACCTTATTTACTATTTAAAAGCATAAAAATAGATTTGTGTGTTAGAATTAAATAAAGCACCTATATGTCTCATGTTGAATGATTATGGGCTAGCCTCACGGCTAGGCAGAGAGGGGTGCCTAACACCTTCCCCTTACTATACATTTGGCTTCCATATCCAGAATCTCTATTTATTTTCCTAGTTTTAATAAACTGGGTGGCGACTCTGTTTTGATGATAACCACTATCACGTGGCGATGTTCCTAGCCATGGGAACATCCATGATCTTGGTTTATGAAGCAAGAAACCAAACGAGCAAACAAACGATATTGAACTGGATGGCGATGCCCCGTCTGGGAGGTGTCTACACCGATTAGGGTGGTTCTTGGGTCTAACTCAAAGATTTTGAAGTGCTCTACAACTTTTCCAAAGGGAGTTGGTTCTAAGAACTACTTTAAGCAGGAGAAAAATGAGGATTTGTGAAGGGCAGTGGGCTGTCTGAAAAATGAAAACGGTTTCTAGAGAGAAGTGAGAGCAAATGAGTGAAGGTGTGAGTTTAAGCTTGAGTGAGCTTGCTATTTATAGGCCAAGGCATGTCTCTCTCTCCCTCTCATCTGAAATCTCCCTCTCTCTCTACATATCTCATTTTTTTATTCACTTGTCAAGCTTGCTTGAAAGATCATGGGGTTGCTTGTACATCTTCTACCTAGTTCTAGGCTTGCATGGCTAGATTTTGGTACTTTAGAGATGATTTGGAAGGATTTTGGAAAGATTGGTGGAAGAAAGGAGGGGTTGTACAAAGATTTAGTGGTTAAAAACAAATACAAGGACTATGGTACACGGATTTTGCTTGGAGAAGTATACAACCAAAGATTGAAAGGATGATCATACCAAGTACAAATTCAAATCTCTCCCATATCTCTCCATCTCTCTCCAATCTCTCTCTCTCTCGGCTTTCTCTCTATCTCTCTCTCGGCCATTCTCTCTCTCTCACTCTCACTCTCTCTTATATATATATATATATTCAAGCATCAACCAAGAGATATGGTCAAGATTTTCCCAATAAAATAATCTAATAAGCACATGTTCCTATTATTATTATATTAGTGTACTATGAACATATACTCATATACAAGTATATAGTATACTAAGTACATATAATTATATATAATATACAAGGGTACTAAGTACTTATATCTATATATAAAAGTATAATTGTACTTAGAAAATCTAGAAAACTATATCTAATAAGTACATATATCTACACATACAATATATGAGTACCTAGAGATCTTAGGACAATCACTTTGGTAGTCAAAGGCAATCTAGGTTTCTTATTATCCAAGGGATCATAATTCCCCTAACATTTATTATCCAATGGGTAATACTTTCCCTAGTAGTTACTGACCAATGATTAAAGGGGCGAGGTACTTTATACTTGAATAATACCATGTGTCCTTTAGGCATGTATATATGCCTATATAACTATATATGTGTACTTTGATAAATCTAGCAAAAGATCTTGGATGGAAGGTCTATTGTCCAATGGATAAAAGTTTCCCTAACTTTTATTGTCCAATGGGTAAGGGTTCAAAAGGTTCATCTAGGGTTAGGGAAAAGTAACTAGGTGAAATGGTAGTTAGGTTACTCCAACTAATTGGTTAGAAGCTAACTATACTTGCCAAGTATGATTTCTAGCCAAGAAATATAATTTAACTTAATTTCAATTACTAGGAAAATACACTAGTGCTTTTATAAGCATACTTGTTTTTAGAAAATGACTATATTGTCCGGAGTGATGAAATCAAATTTTTATATGTCAAAAATCTAATTATAACGGATTATTAGAGTTAAAAGAAATTTTAAAAGCAAATTCAAGAAATTAAAATAAAATTCAAATATTTAACGAAATTTTTATTTACCAAAAATCAGGGTCGTTACAAATACAAAAAAATCAATGGAATCTACTAATTTCGTAACATGTCAATGCCAAAAGGAAAGATTAAATCAGCAAAACCATTAAACGAAAAAATTATTACCGAACAAATAACACCACAAAAACCCAACTCTGGCATCTTATCAAACATACCAATATGCATGAACCAAAAGAACGTGTGCAAGATTAACTAAAAATATGTGGATGGTAACAACTCCCTAGTAGTCGATATCAGCTCTCCCTTTCCATGAACTTCTTACAAGGATCTACTGAATGACACTCACATGGAAGAGACATAATGCATTTATGACAACTTACCATTGTATTGTTGAAGTCATTCCATTATAACTTGGCAATTTCTGGGGTAATGTATATCTTTTGGTGGAGAACGGAGGAGGCTATAATTCTGCGGTCCACACTCTTCTTAGGGCAAGAATCAAGATTGATGGCATTGAAGCTCTTGAGTCTTGAGATTCTATAATTTTGTAGTCTATAATTCATCTCTTCTAGAGTGATTCCACACATTGTGGGAGAATGTAAGGTTTACCTCTTCCCCTGGAGAGTCAATCGTTCTCCTCGGAAATTCTTACCCTACAATTCATCATAAGGTAAGTTGATTCATATGTGTAATTGTGTTATACCTATTTGGTAGATTTATACTCATTGCCTTCAAACATTTGAAAATTTGAATCTTCGTCTTTCATATAGACTTTTATTGGAGGTTGTAGGTTTAACGAGAGATTGAACAAGATAAAGTGAAAGCTCTAAATAATAGGAAACTCATGTTAAAAAACAAATTGATGATCATTAAGGCTGCCAAAGTACACAAAGTCACATACTTTACTTGGGCATCAAACAAGTGGATAAGAACTGCCTCCAAAAAGTAGAGCCAAAGGACATAAACAAGATCAACTGAAAAGCATTCAAGAACTTCATGTATAACCTAACCAATCAAGAAGAGGGAGAGATAGTGGTAGCACCAATTATAACAAGATAGCAACAAACAAATTGATTCACATGCCAAGAGCGTTGAAGTTGAAAAGCATCAACATTTTGTAACGCCCCGATTTTCAGAAATAAAATCGGAGGCATTAAATACAAATTTTTAAAAAATTTATTAAATCAAGTTCGAAATCCAAAACAGATAATTCATCCTAAAGATTCATTTATTACAAACCATTGCGGAAATACTACAAGTAGTCTTTGTGGTAATAAACTAAACAAATAAGAGAGCCGTCTTCTAAGATTGATACGGATCCCAAGCATATTGCGGCTCAACTCCCACTTCTGGATTCTCTTCTGCATAAAACTGTTCACCTTCGGGATTTTGTGGTTCTTCTTGATTCTCTGCAAAATCTGACACAGATGCCAGGAAATTCGTGCCTGAGTGATAGAGTTCACCCCGTAGTATAATCCAACCCAACTACCCCTCTTACTTTACAATTAACAAGCAGCAGCATAAATATAGTACGAAGAAGTAAAACAGAGATTTTTCACATCAATCGATTTATTACTATCCATTATCCTATTGTATGATCTAAGATCTCACCTGCGAGAATTTTTCTCCCCAACAGCTAGCCATGCTCGGTCTCATGAGATCATTTTCCTTTGTTGTCATAGATAACCTAAGTTATAATAATTACAACAAGGGGATAGCTTATCATGCCTGAATCACAACTAGGGTTCGCCTATCTTATATACCACATCACAACCATTTTACGATCATCACTGGACGCATGCCGGTCTATCAATTCATCACTGGACACTCGCCAGTTTCAATCTCATCACATCTCAAAATTACGCCTGCGGGCAATTTCTAAAAAGAAAGAAACTTCACAATTTATCCATTACTTAGCATCATCTAAGTGATTTCTATTTCATATACCACCGCATGTCTCTAGGGTCCAATCTAGCATTCAAATCAAGTATCAACATAATATTATTCACAATAATAAATAAAAACGAATAACAAGCGGATCAAAACGAATTTTAGGCAAATGCAATCACACAACTTTTTATGACTGGGCCGTTGCCCTTAATCCTGTATGGCCATGATATCAATAATAAGGTAGGAACTTTTATATAAGACTTTAAAAATAATTTTCTAGGCTTTTATTAATTATTTTAAGTAATTAGATTGATTAAGAAACTGTAGTGGGCCGAAATATCCAAAGGGTTCACAAGATTCAAAGGGGTCATACCCGGGGTCCATCGTTCAGTTGTCTCAGTTCGTTTAGGGCTGAGTTGGCACGATGACACGTCGCTCATCTGTCGCCGAGCGTAGGATGGACCACGGACTACTCGGCCGAGCATAGATTGTTTTCCGAACGTCATCATTCAGCTTTTTGTTCGGAAACGAAGTCTTTTGTTCGGCGTGGCACCTCTCCCATCCTGATCTCCATTTGTTCGGTCGGTCACCTTTCCTTCGGGACCTGTTTGCTCGGACACAGCTAGTACAGAACGTTCTGGAATCTTCCACGTGATACGTAAGTTGCCTTCCCTTCTGATAGGCGTGCCGCCCTTGTATGATGTGACATGCCTGACACGAACCCATGTGCCTCTGCAAACCTGGGAAGGCGGCCTTCATTAAATGCCTCTGACAGGTGACGTCATCCGAGCGTAGGAACGCGCGTGTGTCCTACGCTCGGCTTGCTTAGCGCGGAAGATTCCTTTGCCTATAAATACAGTGGTACTTCTTACTCAAGAGACGACGGTTACACACTCCTCTCATAAGCAATTCCTCTTTTCCTAACATACTCCACTATACTTCTTCTTCTCTATACTGACTTAATCGTCGGAGCTTCTACCCGGAGGAACACCATCCTCCGGTTTGCAGGTACCCGGCGAACCGCGTCATCTTCCCGCGACCTAACCGCAAAGGAGCGAAGGGTTCAAGAGGTCCAGGTTGAAACCAGCCCCCACAGAAACTAATTAAATACAATAATTAGGTAAAAATATTAGAATAATTATCATGATCTTAATAAGAGTCCTAAAGGTCCTATGTAACATGTTTGAGTGTCAAAAGTTGGGTTTGGAGGGTCGCAGAATTATTTTAAAAGACAACGTTATATAAAATAGCCGAAAGTGAAATAAATAGATAATAAATAATTTACTAATTTAAAATATGCTAAGGTTAACATTGTTTGATCTTTGGAAAGTAAGGAATCTAAATAAAATTACTCGGGCATTAATAACATAGTTTATAATGTCGTAAAGTATTTTTGTTTAGAAACAATATGTAAATAATAATAAATAGTAAATTAAATAAACAATATTATTTTATCTAGATATCATCTTTGAGATGCAAGACCTAGGAAAAATAGTTTGGGTGTTAAAAACATTGTTCGGAAGGTTGCAAAGATCTTTTGTTTGTAAATTTTTATTGAAAATAAATAAAAATTTAATAAATAGATAATAAAATAAAATAAAAATATGAAACTAGTAAGTTATGATCTTTGAAGTATGACAAGTCTAGGAAAAATAGATCGGGGGGTCAAAAATGATGTTCGAAAGGTCGCAAAATCAATTCGAAACAAAACAGCCCGTGCTGCAAGGTCTGATTTGCCTTGACCTTGCTGCCGCAAACTCCAATCACTGGAGCATGCGGCTGGAGCAACCCGCAGGTTGCGGCAGCGAGGTTCTGCCCAGTTTCGGTTTTTTTTTTGTTTTTCTTCATGGTTTTGATGCATGGGATCGTAGGGGACTATGGGTTAGGCTTAAAAACACTAAATAAACGTATAGGAGTGTTTGGAGTGAATTATAATACCTCGAATCGGATTGGATTGATTCAAAAACGAAACTTGAATATTGGAGAAGAAGGCTTCGGGTTCTTCGATCGGGGGACCTTGGGACCGAATTGGATGATGTTTGGCGATGTTAGGAGTCGTAGGAAGAGAATGGAATGGTCAATTTGAGTTTCGGTTGGTCGTAGCTATGAAACCCACTTTTCTCTCTCTTTCTTTCTCTCTCTAAAACTCCATGGATTTGGAGCTTCGAATTCTTGTAATTCTCTCTTCTTTCTGGACTAGTGGGGCGTGGAAAATTTCGTGGTGTGCCCTAGGGCCGAAGTGATGGGGTATTTATAGGAGGATTTTGGAGTAGTAGTAGGATAGGATTGAATTTCATGGAGTTGGGTTCATTGGATTTAGAATTGACGAATTGGGCTTGGTTTTAGGGCTAGGGAGGAAGTAGAGACTGAGTAGGAGAGGGAGAGATAGGAGTAGTGTTTATGCATGCAAGTAATTGTATGCAAAATAGAAAAGAAACTAAAATTAGGATAGATTAGGATTATGTTTGTATATATCTATTAAAGAAAATAATTTTGTTATTGCAAATAATACTTTTTAATGATATTATTAATAATAAAATTATGGGTTGTTATAATTTACCTGGAAAACCTCCAAATGGAATTTCGCAGATCTTTTGCTTATGCATGCCCTAGCAAAGGGAGTAAGGTTTTGTTGAACAACCAAGATTGCTCAGAAAACATTCTCCGATTTCATGCGATTAGTATAAGTCTTCATTGTTTTGATGCCAACCTTCTGCTCCTCTGGAAAGAAAACATAAATCTAGTCCAAAAAAAAAACCACAAAGTACATAAATAAAATATGAAATTAGACACTAATTAACAAGAAGTAACACGAACCATTGATAGTTTCTTTTGGGTTTTGTAGATAATCACAAAGTATATTTCAATGACTGACCATTAACAAAACAAGTTTACCATGAGACCGAGTGGAAAAGGAAAGGAAAGAAATATCACGAGAACTACTAAATGAGGATTATGAAGCAAACCCATTTTCTTGCTTATTTTATCCCTTTTAAAGTATATCCATCCACCCACTTGCAGCTTCAAGATTAATGACTTCTTTTACGTCATGTCGGCTTCATATGCCCGGAGTGTCCTAAAAAAAATATTATAATATCTACGCAAACCCTTACAAGGACCTATTCCTTGTTTTAAAACCTGGATTGTTCTTAGCATGTTTTCCAAGAAGCATCCCTCACTAGAATATTAAGCAGTTTTCATGCCTTATTTAGCTTCATGGGTTACCATTATCCCCCCTTTTTTTATTGTAGTGTTGTGTTTATGTGTCTCACATCACCAGTTTCTCTACCCACTAGAAACTAGAAAGCAGATCATCAAAACGCACACTCTTGCCCTTACATGGGGGAATGGAGGGTGCAGATAGTGGGATTAGAAAAGGAGAAATGGAATATCCAATAGTTTCCCTTTATTATTGTGTAATGATTCATCTTGTGTTGTGTTTATGTGTCTCACACCAGTTTCTCTTCCCACTAGAAAGCAGATCATCAACACGCACTGAATGTCTAGGAAAAAATTTCTACATTTTTTCGACTCATTCTACAATCTCAAGATAAATCAAAGAAGACCAACCTTTTGGTTCACAAATTGATTAAAACGGACACCTTACCCTTCTTAGAGCAAGTACACCAGTGTTTAGGTAAATTACCTTGTGAATAGTTCACAAATCTAGTTTAGCTACCAACTTTTTCTTCCACAACTACACTGATTCTATCTATTTTACCTAACATCAATTAAAATATACATTTTTTCAATCTTTTCCTTTATCCTTTTATTTTTATCATTTTCCACCAACTATTTCCACCAACCAGCTATAGCCCAACGGTCATGCGAACCAAAAGCAATTATTTGAATGAAGCAACGGTAAAATTTTACTTTTCGGATATAAAAACAACTTTTGCCACTTCAAGCCATTCAAACTCAAATCTCTTTTTGTATTGTAGGAGGAAAGAAACTATCTCTTTGTTCCATTCATTCCTTTCACCCCTTCATTTTTTTATAATGGCTCCCAATCGATTACTTAATTTGATTATGAACGATTCAGATTTTTCTGACTCGGATAATGAGTTGGAGATATTTCAAGCAGTTGCTACGTATGAAAGTGAGAGGGACTCGAGCTCAAGCCACAATCGTCGCACGGTTATTAATCGCAACACTTTTGGAGCTCAAAACCGGCTTTTTGATGATTACTTTGTTGAATCTCCTGTATTTCCTCCTCATGATTTTCGAAGGAGGTTTCGAATGAGCCGTTCTTTTTTTCTTCGTATACATGATGCCGTAAAAGCACATGAGCGTTACTTTATCCAGAAAAGAAATGCAGCAGGAAAGCTTGGTTTATTATCTCTTCAAAAAATGATTGTCGCATTCAGGATGCTAGCTTATGGTGCACCAGCCAATTCCGTGGACGAATACGTCAGGATTGGAGCAACCACTGCCTTAAAAAGCCTAAGAAGATTTCTTAGAGCAGTAATTGAAGTGTTCTCAGAGGAGTATTTGAGGTCACCTAAAGCAGCTGATGAAGCTATATTGCTAGCGGCTGGTGAACTACAGGGATTTCAGGGGATGTTAGGGAGCCTTGATTGCATGCATTGGGAATGGAAGAATTGCCCAACCGCTTGGCAAGGTATGTATATTGGTCACGCCCATAAACCAACAATTATTTTAGAGGTCGTTGCATCATACGATCTTTGGATATGACATGCAAATTTTGGACTTCCCGGGTCTCATAACGATCTTAACGTGTTAGATAGGTCTTCATTATTCGATGAGGTTTCTTTAGGACGTGCTCCTCCAGTCAATTACACCATCAATGGAAATGAATATAATATGGAACACTATTTAGTTGATGGTATATATCCACGGCATCTTTTGTGAAAACAATTCCATCTCCGCAAGGGAATAAAAAAAAATTTGCTCAACAACAAGAATCCACAAGGAAGGATGTAGAACGAGCATTTGGAGTGCTTCAAGCAAGGTTTGCAATTGTGCAAGGACCGGGGCAGTTGTGGGATAAGAAAACACTAAAAGATATCATGTTAACATGCATAATATTACACAACATGATCATTGAGGATGAACGAGATTATAATGGAGCGACCGATCTCAACTATGATCCATTGGAGCATACTCCTCTTGTAGAAGTTTCACACGAGAGAACTACTGACCTTGTGGAATTCATTCAACGCAATCATCTGATAAGGGACAGGGGAACTCATTCTCAACTCCAGGCAGACCTAATTGAACACCTTTGGCAAATGTACGGCCAATCGTAGTTTGATTTGAATTCATTTGTGTACAATGTACTTTAATTTGGAAACCTAGTAGTCTATTTAGGCCTAGAGAGATTGAAAGAATCTGCTTTATCTTCATCAAATTTATTCTATTGTAACTTCATCAACTCCATTTCACCACTGAATTCACATTAGCTCTTCAGACCATAGCCCTTTGAAACTGGTAGATCATGGCCATGAAATGCTCTGACCACACAACTGAATTTCAAATTCATGAATCTGCAATTTTGACAATACTTGAAAAAAGTAGGATTGGACTGGAACTGGGATTGTTTATAGCAGTAGCAGAGAAAACAAATCCCATCTTCTAAAGCGGGAAAAAAAAAGTATCCATCCATGATTGCTTCAAGCATACCGAGAAAAGGGAACATCTTCGTGAACATTTACAATCCGACTATTACATCTCTGATGTATATTGAGTACACCAAAAACTTTATGCTTTCTATGCGAAAAAACAATAAGCTACTTAAAGCCCCCCCCCCCCCGACCCACACACACACACACACACTTGCCATTCAAGGCTTCCTTTAGACAATTCAAAAGATAGGACTCCTGCCATAGTTTTCAAACATCAAAATAAAAAAAACTAAGATATATACCTTTGAGGACTTCAAAAAGTGAGAACTAGCTATCCATTTGCAGCTTCAAAACAAGTTTTTGCTTCCCCAATAAACGGATTACTTTACCCTTCTTTTGTCAAGGATTTCCATCTTCCGATACGTGTAGAATTCTTATTGCTTTTCCGACAAGCCATTAAGATCCATCATCATTACTCTCTCACCCTCTTTGAATTTATCCATTCCAAGCTTTTCTCTCTTAATGCGAATTTTCTCTTCCCCTTGATCACATGTTTTTCTAAGCATTTCTAATTTCTTCTCAACTAACTTGATTTTGCAGTCTTTTATCTCATCCAATGCCCCAGCAATTATTGCCTTTATGCTAAAACATGCGCACGAAGTGGTGCCTTGGAGCAATTTGAGTCCCACGGGATTTGGATCAATCCGAACAACTCTTGGAATTTGACCGAATGCGGCAATCGAGTTTTTTGGCAATAAATTTATCTCCCATGGATAAAATAAATTTATTCATGAGTGATAATATTTCACATGGCAATTATAGGCTATCTTTTTCCACGAAAAATAGATTGGAGGGCTCTAAAAGAATGATCGCACTCCATACGCATGACAAAAAAAGAAGAAAAAGAGAGAGCCACGGCTCTTGACAATTCTGCTCTATCACCATGACTCCAGAATACGAATCTGGAGGACATTAAATTTCAAGCACACATATCCCCATGGTGTTCTCAAGCCCAAGCATCAGCTTTCCTTCGCAGATAACGGTGGAGTTGATCACAAAAATTATCCTTCTACAAGATAAGTCTTGTTCCTCCTTTATTTTGATTAATTAGTGCTTATCACAGGCATATCCCCACATTGGGATCATAGGCATAATTTTTTGGATTACTATAAAGAGTTCATATTCAAATGAATATGTTTAAATGGAGAATTTTAAAAATCTAGGACTCTACATTGAGTTTTCCACATACAACTCATGGGGAACCTGTTGACCCTTAAAATGCATGTGGACTAATGCCCTTTCTAATCCATTTGGCCTTATAGGATACAAAAAATCCCCAAGAGTGAACATGATCTTAATCTATTCAGCTCAAAAAGAGCCTAGGGTCCCATGGGACCAAAGTTGAGTATGACCACGGTTACTCCAAAGCGAATAGTATTTTAGCAAAGTTTGATTTTCATCTGTTTGGTAAACAAATAGCTTAGGAAAAAAGCTTATATCCTAAAGGACCCATAACCTGAGCACGATATCATCTGCTCAGTCTCGCAGGATAGTTAAAATCCTAATGCGAGCATAATCTTCATGAACTCGGCCCACTATGATAAAATTATCAGGTGGCATTGAACAATTTTATTACTGATATAAACATGATTTTCATCTGCTCAACCAAAGAAAAATTTGCTTTCGAAAGTACAATCTCCATTAAAAGGTCAAACATTGGCAAGATTGATCAAATAGTACAACAATTATGTCCCAAGGGGCAACCAGTCATAGGGCCAATGGTCCACATGAAACAATTACACAATCTACAAGTGTTAAGCTTACAGCAAAGTATATGGACATACAAGTCTTCTCAGCAAAGCTAAAGCTTTGGAAGTAGCTATAAAAAGCTTACAGAGCTTGGACAACCAATGGGTAAAACCCAGTTCCAAGGGAATTAAATCCTAAAAAAATTGGGCACGGCCCGCGCACCTCAACCAAAATTCAAAAGCAACATAAGTGTTAGAACTTAAGCATGACCAGCAAGACTGCTCGGTCACAGCTCAAGGCTCCAAAATTAGACTGAGCAAAAAGTCAGATTGAGCAACCAAGGTCTGCTCAAAAGAACATAGTTGATAAGGCACGTGATGTTCTCCATAAAGCAAGTGCAAGTGCAAAATTGTCACGACAATAACAGTGAATGAGGAACTCACCTCTACGGAAACATGAAAATTTCAAAGGAAATAAACAGCTAAGAGTTAAGGCTTGTTTGGAGGGCTGAGCATGAAAGGCAGCATCATCTAATCATCCTCATCACTACTGAGGATTTAGATGGCACCATCGTCAGCCCGGCTATGCGAAAGGATATTGATCGTCTAAGGTGGCTGAAACACCTCCTACAGGAGGTGACAAACATAAATTATCCTAAGGGATAACCCAGGAGAGTACCTCAAGACGAGTACCCCAATTGGACAACAGAGCTTAGCCCATCAACAAACAACTACTCAACAAAGATATCCCAAATGATAAGAATTAAGGCCATCTCGTCTCAATGGATCAGCTCGGCCAACACAATAGCGAATGACGGAGAAGTTCAATTAAAAATCCTAAATGATAGGGCTGCCCAAAGTCACAGCCAATGGTTGTGATGGGGCTATTTGCCCAAAAATGACCCATGTTGCTCGCATTCAATGCGTCAAATAAAAGCAATTGTTTTCTTAAGTGCTACAATTTTGCTGACGTGACCGGGTCTAAGGAAATAAGGGAATAGCTAAAGCTGATAAATATAAACCAATCTAGCTCATCCCAAAGGACAAGCATAGCAAACACCACGGTGTAGCTTAGCACGTTAAACCAGCTCGATGCCAAGAGAGCCACCTCGATATACGTGTCTAAGGACTTAGCAAATCACAAAAAAAGAAAAAAAAGATTCTGCGGAATAAGCACGACAACTGGGATGTTAATTAGGGACCTAATTCTAACGAAATTAAAAGTCCTAAAGCAAGAAGAAATAATAATAGCCAAGCACCACAGTACCTTAGTCAATTTGAGAAACCTCTGAGCAGAGAATCTCCTTCCCAGAAAAGTTGACCCTATGAGGGGACAGATAAGGAAAACCTGACGTCTTAAGGTCATCCAACTTAGGAAAACTCACATAGCTTGAACCTCACAGCTCTGATAAGAGCTAAACTCAACCCAGGGGTTGAAATCTATCAAACCCAACCTACCAGGTAGGATACCCCAACTTGGCCCAGCACGAAAGCAATGACCAACCTAATGGAATTCCCATGGAAAAATAAAAATGTCCAAACATGATCCCATTTGGACAAGCTAAGGGTTAACCCAAGGGTTATACCCCACAAGCTCGGTGTAAACTCCAATTTTGTGCCCCACTAAGTAGTAGGAAAGGGTGTGTGCCTTAGAACCAAATAAGGCCACAAATGAAGATGTAGAAGAGCACACCCAAAACTAATTCTACTTATAGCCCAAACTGCCCAAAGGGCAATCTCTATTAAAGTCCCACAAAATTGTGAACAATCTCTCTACCCATAATCAGCTTAGGTATAAAAGGATGTCTTAAATGAAGGTGTTAATGGCAAAATATTGCAGTGCTTTAGTCGAGCTAAAAAACCTCTAAGTAGAAGACTTCCTTCTCAAAAGACAGGACCCTATGTACCAGCTGCTTCATGGGAAAGCTGTCGAATTCTCAAAATATAGGGCGTCTCAAAGGAATTACCAAAAAGGTATGTACCTTGATTTTACCTTTTCATGTGGCCATTTTTATGCATGCATTAAAAAATTAGACTGAGCTCAGCAATATATTGATTATCAACGAGTCGAAGCTCGCAGAACTCAGACTGACGTGTAATTCCAAAAGTGTTGACACATCCACTTGGTCCAGCCCCAACGTAGGCGCTGAAAGGCCTGAGCTTACAGAGCTCAAGCTGGAAATCCGAGAGTGTGGCCTACAAGTCTCATTGGCCCAATCCAAAAGAGCTCTAGACTAACAAACTAACATACCCAAGTTCAGTTACTAACTCAATACCTCTAAGGCTAGCCAAGGAAGCCTAGTGGACTAACAAACCTGAGTTGAAATCAAATCTCGGAAAGGTGCTTAGTCAACTAAAGCACGCAGCTACTCAGTACGTGAAGACCCAGACTCAGCCATTAACCCGATAAATCTAGAAGATCATGGGCCAGCTAAGGACGCCCTGAAAAATGAAGACTATGGGAAACCTCATGCTAAAGGCATGAGATGTTGCTCCAGGTCTCATGCTAAAGGTATGAGATGAGCTTCAAAATAAACCTCGTGCTAAAGACATGAGATGAGCTTTGTTATAAATCTCGTGCTAAAGGCATGAGGTGTTATTCCAAGTCTCATGCTAAGGGACGAGCAAACCTCATGCTAAAGGCATGAGGTGCTATTCCAAGTCTCATGCTAAGGGGTGAGCAAACCTCATGCTAAAGGCATGAGGTGTTATTCCAAGTCTCATGCTAAGGCATGAACAAACCTCATGCTAAAGGCCCTTGAAGAGTCAGAGCTCAAAAAACTCCAGACTATAAAACTCAAAAAGTGGCCCTTGAGCCACTCCCCCCAGGGCTTATCAAGTGAGCCTTGAAGAGTCAGAGCTCAAAGAGCTTCAGATTATAATATTCAAAAAGTGGCATGTGAGCCGCTCGCACTATGGCTTTTTAAGTGAGCATTGAAGAGTCCTACGGGGCTAAAAGTCAGAGGGATGTGGCCTATAAGCCCACTTGGTCAGAGCTCGATGAGCTCTAAAATGCAAGTCCGAGGGAAGTGGCCTACAAGCCCACTCGGCCGAAAAGCTATTGATGTGCCAAACTCTAAGGCAGAATATCAACACAGGATCAGTCCTAAGAGGACACAAACTCAAAAGTCCAGGTCATTTTTCAACAACCCCACACTCAAGGGATTGGGGAGTACCAAAAATAAGTAAGTACCCCCACATATATGCTATCCCAATGTATTTCTAAGGGAACTAACAAAGGACAGAGCCAACGTAAAGCTCTAGAACAAGAGTAGGCTTCACTAAAGCTTGTCTCCCTTGAACATCAATAAAAAAATATTTTTTTCTTTACTCTGCTACAGAGCCATTGCTTAGCAATGCTAATGGCAGGCACCCTCTAGGTTGAAACAACTACCATAGATAAGTGTAGATCAAAGTAAAAGGGTGCGCTCTATTTAGCCCCCTGAACATTCTCATCAGTTTGCTATTCAGCAAGGCAAGCCCCCGAAGTTGTTCAATAAAGTCAAACATGGCAACATGATTATAGGACTAAAGGTCGACAAAAATTCCCCTGAACTAAGCAATGGCTATGTACACCGCAACCTGATGAACATCACGCACGATAAACAGGATAGGCAGGCATAGTCGTCGATTCCAAAGCAAATAGTGTTTCTTCATCTTCATTTATGTTCTTACTCGAAAACAGGGGAGTAGCTGATAAGGATAAAATGATCTCCCAAGGTCAGCCAAACCAAAAAGTCCAGTACAGCCATAAGGGCTCAAGCTAGAGTCCCAAAAACATGGAATCTAACCTATAGGAACTAGCCTCTATTAACCAGCCCAAGGAAGGCGACCAGCTCACGAGCACAGCTCATAGAAGAATACCGAGCTCAGCTCACCAGGTGAGCTCGACAAATATGACAAACCTGCAGCCAAAGACTTATAAAACACTCGACGACAGAAGTTTGTATAGCCTATGGGACTCATAGAGATTCGTCCACCATGAAGACTCCTAACCTTGATAACAATCATAGATTCATATGGTGAGGAGGACACTCCATCACCAATCTGTTCCTGTTTCCTACGGATGAGACCCAAGGGTCCTAGTGTCACGCCCTGAATTTTCAACATAATAATAATAGCATTTCCAAATGCAGTCCATCGCAATAATACATCATAATACCCCAAAATGATTCCCATAATTCAAGTTTCAATGGAGTTACAATGTTGGCACCACGGCCCAATTTTCTAGAATAAGTCAAAAGATGATAAGTTTGGCGGTTACATGATTTCTAAAGTCAAAAGAGCTCAAATGAAGTTACAATTTCATCTTTTCAAAAGGGAGTATGCAAAAGATGCTAGAATAACTCCTCGATGTAGGCTTCCAAAAGATTTGATGTCAAACAAGCACTCCATGCACTCCCAAATCAAGACCCTTGTGGTGTACCTGAAAATGATGATAGGTTGAGCTACACTTGCCCAGTATTGATTACTATGCTCAAACTATAAGTAAATGAGATGATCAATGAACTGAAAGAGACATAAGCAATGACAAGATTTCTATATGATCGACAAACAAGACATGAGCCTCGAAACTAATCCCATTCAACTACAAGCAACATAATGACCTTCAAAGTTCACCATATTCGTTAAGTTATGTGCTTGAATCTCATTTCCGGGCATTCGGAACCCCGTGCATCCTACATTCATTCTGGCATCACACTCTATGGTGGATCCGTGGCTTTCTTGTGCACATCTGAGCATTCGGGACCCCGTGCGTCCCACATTCATTCCGGCTTCACACTCTATGGTGGATCCGTGGCTTTCTTCATATCGTTCCTTCGTACTCATTCATGTTAAACACTTCTCAACCCTTAATAACCACAAGTTTAACATATATTCACTCTAATACGATCATGCCAACATGCCACATATGTTCTCTAAAACAACAATGACCAACGTATACTATGTTCATTAAATTCAACGTGTTCTTATCTTCCAACGAAGGTCAAAAGAATTTGAGAGATCAATGAACCATTTGAGATACCAACAATCAAGTCTAGAAACGATTCCAAGGTGTTAGAAAGTGCTAAAAGTGATCGGGATTCAAGCGAGCATGAAAAGAGCAAAACATGTCAAAGTTGTCCAGAAAACAATGGGGTATCGATACCCCCAAAATGAGGTACCGATACCTGGCCGGGTGCTGTCCAGAGAAGGCTGGGGTATCAATACCCCTTTTTGGGGTATCAATACCACCGAGTTTCTCAGCGAATTTTCAGACTACGAGAGGTAAAACCCCAACAACAACAACGAATCAAGGCAGGATTCAAGCACACAATCAACTCATATACACATAGAGAGAGCAAGAAATCACTAACGAAGATCCAAGCCCAATCGATCGAGCCCTAGAACTTGAAATTTGAATTCCTCCAAGAATGCTTCTTTCCGAGCTTCAACCAACGAACCCCGAGCTTATAATCGCGTCTAAAGTGAAGAATGAAGGTTAAGCTTTGTGGGTTTCGAGCTTTGAGTGAAGTTTTCAAGAGAGAGTGTGAGAGAGAGGAGAGAGCCGTGAAAGAGAGATGAGAGGGGGGATACGGCTGGAATTTTTTTGAGGGGTGTGAGTGTTAATCTCACACTCCATCACTTATATACACACACACACAAAGCATATCACACTATTAACCCTCCACTTTACACATTGCCACATAAAATCCCAAATCATACATACACATAGCATTTCACTTTAATCCATTTTCTCGTATTTATAAACCTTTTAATAATTTTTTTTTGGTTAAAAATACGGGTCCTCACACCCAATCCCAAGGGACTCTTCTCAAGATGCCTATATAAAGATCACACCTCCATATCACAAAAGTACGCAATACTAACTCATACTCAGTCCATACTCTTTTCTAAAGCAGAATGACTGACTTAGGCAAAAGCCACGCCGGTGCCCATAGCTTTTCTATTTTGTGTTGCAAGTTGTAGATCGAGCTCGCCGGAAGCCACTTCATCAATTGGAGGGTTAGATGGACGGTTGAGGAACCCTAACTCCGGAGGTGACCAAAAACCGCTTCATCACTTACAAATCCAAATCCAAATCCCAAAACGACCAAGGTCTTAGTCTTGGCGTCGAGTACATTTGGAATTGAATATCTAGTTTTCGCTTAAGCCCGTGTATGAAGATACTATCTTCATCGTTTTTGTGTCATCCGACAACCCAGTGCATAAATATTGGTTAAAATATTATAAAAAAATTCACACAATTCAACGGCCGAAAAATCTCTTCACACAGCATAAGGATTTTCGAGACAGAGGATATCGGAATCCAAGAACTTGAGGGGCAAATTGACATCGTTCCTACTTTTTAAGTTCGATTTTACCCTAATCCTAAATATTTTTTCCGAACCTACATATGCTCGACTAGGTTAGGTAATGACTTTTTTGCCCACCTCTTAACATAGTTGGACAATCGCTCTCTACCTCTTCTCCCTCCTCTTCCCCTCCAACACGGCAACACCCACCTCAATGTCATCGTTCCCCAGCTCTACCTTCCTCTTCCTCGCCACCACAGACGGATACATAACCACCGCCGCATCGGACGGGTGCGCCAGCCAGTGCCACAAAACATGCCCAATCTCATGCATCATAACCGTTTCCATAAGATAGCTGGTCGCGGTCAGATTCCCTCCGTCCACCGCCCCCTCCTCGTCCCCGTCCACGTGGAACCTCCCTTCAGGCGGAGCGAACGGGTGGACCAACACCCTTCTGACGCCGTCGAACGGCGCTTCGTCGCCGTGATCTCCCCTGAATATATCCTGATCTTAACAGTAGAAGAAACCACAAGGAATCAAATGAAGATTTCGTCGCCGGAGACGAAATCAGATCGTTGCCACAGTGCGGCCACGGATTGCACGTCGCTGGCGAACTCAAGGCCGTAAACTTGTACACAGTTGAATAATCAGTCGAACTATGAGGCTTCAAATCGATTCCCCAAGCCGAAGCGAGCTCAACCGCCAATGGAGTGCCGGAAAACCGACGGCTTTGTAGTACAGCACGGCATATCCATGGTTAAAGAAATCGCAATTGGACATCTCTGGTGGTGTTGGTTTGTATTTTTTTTTATTTTTTTTTAGGAATACCAGTTTGAATTTATTGAAATATTCATTGAATTTATGTTCTAGCCTTTTTCAATTCAGTGAAAACCAGTTTGCGAAATTGAAATTGAGTTTATCAAAGTTTTCATTGCGCTTAGCTTGAAATTGAAACATCTGTTTGGAGAAAATTTCTAATTATATTATGCTAACTGTATTTACGAGGTTACGAGAACTATGTGATTAGGTTATGTAAATTGTGTATTTTCAGTTATGTGAACTGTGATGGGTTATGTGAACTGTGTGTATTAGGATTATATGAACTGTGATGGAAAGACTATGTAAACTGTATAAATCCCACAAAAAAATTTATGTGCATGATATGTGTGAAAAATCTAGTTTTGCCAGTTGGGGGGCGCATTTGTAAGTAGAAATTCATGTGTAAAAAATCTAGTTTTGCCGGTTGAGTGGCGCATTTGTTAGTAGAAATTCGCTTCTCTCTTTTTTTCATTGTTTGTTGTGAAATAAAGTACATAGACTCTATTTCCTTTATTTGGAGGTTAAATTCATTGTTGTGTTCTACTTGCTCAAAACTTGGGGAGGGAGGTGTTTACACCGTAATTTGGCCCAATGCAATCGACTAGGCCATATGGTAACACGATTGTCTAATATGATCGATTGGGTCATAAAGCGACACGTGGCAACAGTAAATGGACTGATCTTTAATAAAACATTATGCAATGGTTATTGACAGATGTGTTGACGGTTAAAGAAATAATGTCTAAAATGCAAGACACGTGTCCATCAAGGAAGTTACAAGCAAATCATGGACCAAGCAGTTGACAAAGGCAGTTGAAAAGGACGACTACAAGCGAAGATTCAGGAAGAGTAACCGCCTGATTCAAATTTCTGGAGGGAATGCCGCCAAGTTTGAATCCCTGTTCAAGTGAAGCCTATAAATACAAGATGTAAAGACAATATCCCTCACTCAATCGCCCAAAGGCTTCTACTTTTATCTCAGATTTCTTCAGATTTAGGAGCTTGTAACTTAACCGTCTCCTCGGCCGTGTTACCACAGTCGACTGACTTCTACTTTGAAAAGTAATAAAGTCCATTTTGTTACTTTTCTTCCATCTCCATTCACTTCACTAAGTTTGCTTCCAGAGAATTCCTGAAACACGGCAGGGAACCAAACTCCGCCGCCGCAAACACCCATATTCCAGCACTCACCTAATTACCAATCGATTCGTCGACTACGATCAAAATTTAGACAAACAGTTTTGGCGCTAGAAGGAGGGCTACTTACTAATTTGGAAGTAATGGCACCAACTACAAGAAAGAAAGGCGACCGTCCAACAGAGTCTCAAAACGGAGGTATGGAGACTCAGAATGACAGCGGAACGTATCCTGAACAAAGGATGCCAGAGACTGGCCAAGGAAATGGCTCTAATCCACCGATCAACGTGCAAAGCCTCACTAGGCAGTTGGCACAAGTCTTGTCTAATCCAGAAGACGAGGCAGCACAAGAATTGATTACCCTATTGAGAAGGGTAGTTACTCCTCCGTCCACTGTGGACGTTGATGTAAACGGCGTGGTACATGAACAGATTACTTCTGTTGATACGATCAGACGAACCCCTCCACAGGTATATTCAAATCCTACGTTTGAAACAAATATTGGTATGCCTAATCAACCCATTGTTGGGTCGACTGCTGTTAGGGCTACTGTTAGACCGACTAGTTTCTATCAAAATATACCTTCCACATATGAAATCGGGAATGGAAGTGGTTATGGCCAGTGTAATGGTCTCAATAATCTCAATCAGAATTCCCAGCAAGATTTTGTAGGGGCCAATATCATAAGTAATGGCCGATATGTGACTGTGCCAAACCATGGCAACTGTAGAGACCCGCATTTATTTTATCAAAAGTTTAAAAAAAAATTTATTATAAATGCAAAAAAAAAAAAAAGGAAAACGAAATAAATGAAATCATGTGATTTGAGGCCAAAATGATAGAATTGATTGTTGGAGGATGTAATGTGTGATTAGTATGTTTGTGGGTATAAATAGGGGGGTGAGGGTGTAGAGGATCATTCTCCTCTCAACACCCACACCGGCTCTTTCTCTCTCTCACGCCTCTCACTCTCTCTCTTGCTCTCTCACCAAAAATCACTCAAAACCCACCAAAATAACCTTCAATCTTTCAACCTCTACGCGCATTGTGGTCCGTACCCCGTTGGTTTGAGCTCGGGGAAGTCGTATCTCGGTTGGATCAAGGTTTTTGGAAAGCTAGGGCTCGTATCTTCTTGGGTTTTGTGCTCCGGCCTCGAGGTAGGGATTCTACCTCTCAATATATGTAATAGACATGCTCTTGTCCTTGAATCCATAGTGTATTGTTGTTGTTGTTGTTGTTGTGGTTGAAATCCCCAAAATCTGCAGAAAAGCTGCTCGAAAGCTTCCCGTATCGATACAGCCCTTAATCCGTATCGATACGGAACTCTCTGTTCGGCCTCGAAGCTTACCCGTATCGATACGGATTTTTGGCCGTATCGATACGGGGAGCTTATGACAGATTTTTGCTGTTTTGCTCCGAACTCCATTGTTTTGACCCCCGATCACTTCTAACTTGTTCCAAACATCACCAAACCATCCTATAACATTGTTGATCCTATTTGTTGAGTTCATTGTGTATTCTTGGCATTCCATTGCCCTCACTCGATAAATTGGACGTTGACTATTGCATGAATCCGATAAGATTGAAACGATACATCAAGAGAATACGAGACATGTAAGGCTTTGTTGACACAACGATGAACATTCAGGACCCATCGACGGGTGGGTGCCTGGCAGGGGGTATCGGGATCCCTTAATTGGCCCGGCAGGAGCAAAAGCTCATATTGGTTACTTTCAGGGCCTACCGATGGGTATGGTGCCTGGCAGGGGGTATCGGGATCCCTTAATTGGCCCGGCAGGAGTTTCGGCTCATAACACATGACGCGACACGGTTTGGACACACGAGAGGTGGAATTGGTTAAAGGTTGAGGTGTACCATAAATCCATATCAAGTTTTGTTGAATTGTCGAACCATAGCTATTGTCTATTGCTTGGGCTACCTTTTGTTCTCATCGTATCATCATTCTTGCGTTTCTCTTGCATACATTGCTTGCGTAGAATTTCTACTGGGCTTGTGTAGCTCAAGCCTTATTTCATTTCAGGTATTAACTCAGGACAATAGCGTGCATGGCTGGATTGCTTGGACTTTGGACACATCGTTTGAGAGCTAACACTGTAGAGTTACTTAGGCATCTTTGTAAATTCCTTTTGAAGATGTATTTGTAACTTATGTCATGATCTTTTGACTACGGGTTATTTTGTAAACTTTAAACTCTTTTGATATTTGATGTTTACTTTGATTTGGGGCCATTGTGCCTAAGATGTAATATTTGAAACTCTTTGGACTTGGAGCTTGACCATGGGTAAACTAATGATCTTTTGGGTATCGTACGGATTATTGTGAGGTATTTGTTTGAGAAACCCCTTTATAATTTATGTTGAAAATGGAGGACGTGACAACTTGGTATCAGAGCATAGGTTTAGAACACCTAGTGACCGTGGGGAGGGATTTCGCCTCATGGGTTCAAAATGTCGCGCCCTCTAACATAATTTGTGCATGCTTGTGTGTCTAACATTCATGTGATTACTTGACATTGCATTTTCGATATTGTAGAGTGGCGTAGAGTTGTTATTGACCCGCGTTGGGGAGTTCGGGCTTTGACCTCATAGTCATACTGTTGTGGTTAATGGTTTTCCTTTCTTATATCATGTAGTATGCCTCCGAGGACGCGTGTTAGACGGGGTGGAGTTGGGAATCGGGGTGGTCGAGGCCGTGGTCGTGGCCGTGGGGTACCTCCTGAGGATGAGGTGAGTCAGCATGGGGAGAACCCTGGTGGGAATCCGGGGGCTGGGGTTGGTCGAGGTGCAGGAGTACTTCAAGCTCAGACTCAATTCGCTAGGGACCTCGTTGCGGCACTTACAGCTGCAAATCTTTTGAACCAAGCTCCGAGAGAGAATGTCGAGGATCGAGCCATGGTGGCAATGCGGGAGTTCAGTCGTAGGAACCCTCCAGTGTTTGACGGAACTAGTAGTGACCCTTTAGTAGCTGACCATTGGCTAACACAAATTCGTAAACTCTTCAGAGCCCTTAATATCGCCGAGGACAACATCCGAGTGGGCATTGTGGCCGTTCAGCTAGTCGGGGAAGCCGGCGAATGGTGGGAAGCGGTATTGGAAAGTAGGAAGGACGCGAGGAGAGCGGCGAGGGCCGCGGCTCAAGTGGATGAGCCGGATGTTGAAAATTTGACGTGGACCGAGTTTGAAGCGCTCTTTGAGGAGCAGTATTTTCCAGAAACCTCACGTGACGCTATGAGAGATCAATTCGAGAAGTTAGAGCAGGGCAATATGACTGTCTCAGAGTATGTGTTGAAATTCCAATCCTTGTCTCGTTTCGCTCTGGAGTTGGTAGCGACGGAGGAGAGGAAGTGTCGACGATTTGAGAAGGGGCTGAATAATACCTTAAGGAGAATGGTGACAGTCCAACGTAGGACGAAGTTTTCTGAGGTTGTGGAATGCGCAAGGAGTATCGAGACGCCGAAAGAGGCTCAGCAAAATAGGGGAGTTTGGGAACCGAGGCAATCAAACGTGGGTGTGAGTACGTCGTCAGGAAGTTATGGGAATCAAGGACGGAAGAGGCAGAGGGAACCATCTCAACCACCACGGGGTAGTTCATCGAGCTTTAGGCCGCTTTCATCTTCGGGGACTCGGGGTGCATTGTCTAGACCTCCACTTGTGTGTTATAAGTGCAACCAACCTGGGCACGTTCGTGCTCAATGTCCACACCTCGAGAAGGCTTGTTATGTTTGTGGGAAAATGGATCATCTCGCGAGGAATTGTCCTCAGGCTGCGGGAATGCGCAGTGAGTCGGGTTCCGTGCAGCAGCCGAGAACGGGACGCAACATGGGCCAGCAGTTTAGGGGCACCCAGAGGCAGCAGCAGCCTCACATCCATCAGGCTACTTCAGCTCAGAGTTCCGGAGTTGATAAGGGGGCGAGTTCTTCAGCGCTTGCTCAGAGTTCTGGTTCTAGGGGAGGTTTCGCGCAGGGTCAGGGTACCCAGGGGCGTGTTTACAATATTACTTCTGCCATTCAGTCTGCCACTCCTCAGGCTCCAGAGACTCCCATTGTGAGGGGTACATTTCTTCTATTCAACTCCTTTGCTAGAGTTCTCTTTGATTCCGGAGCATCGCATTCATTCATTGCTGCATCATTTGTGTGTGCTTTGGAATTGGAAATGGAAACTATTTGTCCTCCTTTATTTGTTGAGACACCTTTAGGGGGTAGGACACCTTTTGACTGTATCTGTCGAGACTGTGAGTTGATTATTCGCGACCGTCGTTTTGTGTTTGATTTCATCGTTCTGGGAATGTCGGGGTTTGATCTCATTCTGGGGATGGATTGGTTATCTACTTTTCATGCTACTATTGACTGTTTCAAGCGTAGGGTCCGTATTTGTCCACCTGAGGGTCCTTGTTTCGAATTCTTTGGAGAGCGTCGGGAACCGTTGGAACCATATCTATGTGGGCCTCGAGAGCGCGAGTCTGTTTATTCTCTATTGGCGAGTTTAACGTTAGATGAGGATGCCTCTGTGCGTGGGGAGTTACCTTTAGTGGTTCGCGATTTTCCAGATGTGTTTCCGGAAGAGTTACCTGGTTTACCTCCCGAGAGAGAGATTGAGTTCACTATCGACTTACTTCCTGGTACCACTCCTATCTCCGTACCTCCGTATCGTTTCGCGCCGGCCGAATTGAGAGAGTTGAAAACCCAGTTGCAAGAATTGGAGAGTTTAGGTTTCATTCGTCCGAGTACGTCTCCATGGGGAGCACCGGCTCTTTTCGCGCAAAAGAAGGATGGTTCACTCCGTTTGTGTATCGATTACCGTAAGCTAAACCGAGTCACCATTAAGAACAAATACCCTATGCCTAGAATCGATGACTTGTTCGATCAACTTCGAGGAGCGACTTGCTTTTCCAAAATCAACTTAAGGTCCGGTTATCATCAGTTGAGAGTTCGGAAGGAAGATATTCCTAAAACCGCGTTTCGTACTCGATATGGCCATTATGAGTTCGTTGTTATGCCTTTCGGATTGACAAATGCCCCAGCAAATTTTTATGGATTTGATGAATCGGATTTTTCGCGCCTATCTTGATCGTTTCGTTGTTGTCTTTGTGGATGATATCCTTATCTATTCGCCTACAGAGGAAGAACACCAATCTCATCTCACCATTGTTCTTGAACTCTTGAGAGAGCACCAGTTGTACGCCAAACTTAGCAAGTGTGAGTTTTGGTTGTCCGAAGTTAAATTTTTGGGTCACGTGGTCTCGAAAGGTGGCGTGTCCGTTGATCCGAGAAAGATAGAGTCGATCATGAATTGGCAGCGACCGAAGAACGTGTTTGAAATTCGTAGTTTCTTGGGCTTGGCCGGATACTACCGTCGTTTTGTTCTCGATTTCTCTCGTTTAGCGACACCGATGACTAGATTAACGCGTAAGGGGACTCGTTTTGCCTGGAGTGACTCGTGTGAGACTGCTTTTGAGGAATTAAAGAAGAGGTTGACTACCGCACCAGTTTTGATCGTGCCCAAGCGTGGAGTTGGTTACTCCGTGTATTGTGACGCGTCTAGAGAAGGATTGGGGTGCGTTTTGATGCAAAGGGGACGAGTGGTAGCATACGGATCGCGGCAATTGAAAACTCATGAACGAAATTACCCGACACATGATTTGGAGCTTGCGGCCGTCGTTTTCGCTTTGAAGAGCTGGCGCCATTATTTGTACGGTGAGAAATTTGAAGTCTTTTCTGACCACAAAAGTTTGAAGTACTTATTTTCTCAGAAAGAGCTTAACCTTCGACAACGCCGTTGGATGGAGCATTTGGAGGATTACGACTTCGAGTTGCAATACCACCCGGGAAAGGCGAACGTTGTGGCGGATGCATTAAGTAGAAAACCGACACATCTTGAGAGTCTAGCTATCCGTGAGTGGAAAATGATGAGCGATTTGGGTTTTTGTGCATCACATTTCGAGGATGTTCGGGAAGGGGTCACGTTATGCAATTTGACTGTACAATCAACACTATCGGCTCGAGTAATTGAAGCTCAACAACACGATGGAGAAACGGAGGAACTTCGTGCTAGATTCCTTAGTGGAAATGCTCAAGAGGGGTGGATGATATACGCTGATAGAAGCTTGCGTTATCAAGGGAAGTTGTTCGTACCCGTTTCGTGTCGGGAAGAAATCTTGCGAGAGTTCCATCATTCACCTTTGGCCGTTCACCCGGGAGGGACAAAAATGTACCATGACCTACGTAGACAATTTTGGTGGTCCGGAATGAAAAGGGATGTTGTGATCTTTGTGTCCAAGTGTCTCACGTGCCAACAAGTGAAAGCCGAACATCAACGACCCGCGGGGGAGTTACAACCTTTGCCTGTGGCTGAGTGGAAATTGGAGAACGTGACTATGGATTTCGTTACGGGTTTACCGAAGTCACCGAAGGGACACGACGCTATTTGGGTGATTGTGGATCGCTTGACCAAAACCGCTCACTTCTTGCCTATTCGTGTTACCGATTCTGTGGAAATGCTCAGTCGCTTGTATATCCGAGAGATCATTCGTCTTCATGGGATTCCCGTATCCATTGTGTCTGATCGAGATCCGAGGTTTACCGCACGTTTTTGGCAAAGCTTGCAGGCCACTTTGGGCACCAACCTTTTGTTCAGCACCGCCTATCATCCTCAAACCGATGGACAATCCGAAAGAACGATCCAGATTTTGGAAGATATGCTTCGGACTTGCGTAATGGATTTGTAGTTGGGAGGACCACTTGCCGTTAGTTGAATTCGCGTACAATAATAGCTATCAATTGAGTATCGAAATGGCACCTTATGAAGCCTTATATGGAAGACCATGTCGATCGCCAGTATGTTGGACCGAATTGGGAGAGGCTACGTTAGTGGGGCCGGATGTGATCGCAGAGACCTCCGAGAGTATAAGAGCTATTCGCCAACGCCTTAAAGAAACTCAAGAGAAAACGACCGAACAAGTAAAAGTGATTCGCCAAAGATTATTGACCGCGCAAAGTAGACAAAAGAGCTATGCCGATCGTCGCCGTCGCCCGTTGTCTTTCGAAGAAGGGGATCACGTATTCCTTAAAGTATCGCCTCGTAGGGGGTTATTGCGTTTTGGGAAGAAAGGGAAGCTGTCGCCGCGTTACATCGGGCCGTTTGATATCATCGAGAAAATTGGGGAGGTTGCGTATCGCTTGGCCTTGCCACCGAAGCTATCGGGTGTCCATGACGTGTTCCATGTGTCTATGTTGAGAAAGTACGAACCGAATCCTTCGCACGTGCTAGAATGGTCCGAACTCGAGTTGGAGGCCGATGCGTCTTATGGGGAAGAACCAATTCGTATCCTAAATTCGCGTGATCAAGTTTTGAGGGGTAAGACGATACCATTAGTGCGAGTCTTATGGAGAAGTCAAGGTAGCGAGGAGTCGACGTGGGAAAGAGAGGACGAAGTTAGGGAGAAATACCCGCACCTATTTCCGGAATGAGCTAATGTGAGTGTTTAAGTTTTGAGTATCTTGATAATCGAATCGATGCATAATGGTGAAAGTTACGGTTGTTGCATACATACATGGTGCATTTGTAGCTAGTTTTAGCATGAAAAATTTCGACGAAATTTCTTTAAGGAGGGTAGAATGTAGAGACCCGCATTTATTTTATCAAAAGTTTAAAATTTTTTTTATTATAAATGCAAAAAAAAAAAAGGAAAACGAAATAAATGAAATCATGTGATTTGAGGCCAAAATGATAGAATTGATTGTTGGAGGATGTAATGTGTAATTAGTATGTTTGTGGGTATAAATAGGGGGGTGAGGGTGTAGAGGATCATTCTCCTCTCAACACCCACACCGGCTCTTTCTCTCTCTCTCTCACGCCTCTCACTCTCTCTCTTGCTCTCTCACCAAAAATCACTCAAAACCCACCAAAATAACCTTCAATCTTTCAACCTCTACGCGCATTGTGGTCCGTACCCCGTTGGTTTGAGCTCGGGGAAGTCGTATCTCGGTTGGATCAAGGTTTTTGGAAAGCTAGGGCTCGTATCTTCTTGGGTTTTGTGCTCCGGCCTCGAGGTAGGGATTCTACCTCTCAATATATGTAATAGACATGCTCTTGTCCTTGAATCCATAGTGTATTGTTGTTGTTGTTGTTATGGTTGAAATCCCCAAAATCTGCAGAAAAGCTGCTCGAAAGCTTCCCGTATCGATACAGCCCTTAATCCGTATCGATACGGAACTCTCTGTTCGGCCTCGAAACTTACCCGTATCGATACGAATTTTTGGCCGTATCGATACGGGGAGCTTATGACAGATTTTTGCTGTTTTGCTCCGAACTCCATTGTTTTGACCCCCGATCACTTCTAACTTGTTCCCAACATCACCAAACCATCCTATAACATTGTTGATCCTATTTGTTGAGTTCATTGTGTATTCTTGGCATTCCATTGCCCTCACTCGATAAATTGGACGTTGACTATTGCATGAATCCGATAAGATTGAAACGATACATCAAGAGAATACGAGACATGTAAGACTTTGTTGACACAACGATGAACATTCAGGACCCATCGACGGGTGGGTGCCTGGCAGGGGGTATCGGGATCCCTTAATTGGCCCGGCAGGAGCTTCGGCTCATATTGGTTACTTTCAGGGCCTACCGATGGGTATGGTGCCTAGCATGGGGTATCGGGATCCCTTAATTGGCCCGGCAGGAGTTTCGGCTCATAACACATGACGCGACACGGTTTGGACACACGAGAGGTGGAATTGGTTAAAGGTTGAGGTGTACCATAAATCCATATCAAGTTTTGTTGAATTGTCGAACCATAGCTATTGTCTATTGCTTGGGCTACCTTTTGTTCTCATCGTATCATCATTCTTGCGTTTCTCTTGCATACATTGCTTGCGTAGAATTTCTACTGGGCTTGTGTAGCTCAAGCCTTATTTCATTTCAGGTATTAACTCAGGACAATAGCGTGCATGGCTGGATTGCTTGGACTTTGGACACATTGTTTGAGAGCTAACACTGTAGAGTTACTTAGGCATCTTTGTAAATTCCTTTTGAAGATGTATTTGTAACTTATGTCATGATCTTTTGACTACGGGTTATTTTGTAAACTTTAAACTCTTTTGATATTTGATGTTTACTTTGATTTGGGGCCATTGTGCCTAAGATGTAATATTTGAAACTCTTTGGACTTGGAGCTTGACCATGGGTAAACTAATGATCTTTTGGGTATCGTACGGATTATTGTGAGGTATTTGTTTGAGAAACCCCTTTATAATTTATGTTGAAAATGGAGGACGTGACAGCAACAGTAACCGTCAGAATATGGGAAATGTTACTCAAACAGTGCCAAATTATGGCAATGGTAACGGCCAGTATAATCAAACTTTGCCAAACAATGGCAATGGAAACGGGCAGATACCAAATAATGGTAACAATAATGGTTTCTTTGTATATACTTTGCCAAACAATGGCAATGGTAACATTCAAAATATACCAGCATACGTGCCGCAAACTGTTCCAAATGTTTGTAGAAACTTAGATCCCGTGAACGTAAATAGGGCACAGGATTTTGTGAATATCAATAGGAATCAAATAATGGAAGTTATCCAAGATATGTATGGTCCAGGGTTACGAAGGGTTGAAAAGCCCATGTTTAGAAAACCCTATCCGTATTGGGTTGATAATATTCCTTTGCCAAGAAATTTTAAAATTCCTGAACTGTCACTCTTTAGTGGTACAGAAAATCAATCCACAATAGAGCACATAGGCAGATTTTGCCTTCAGTTAGGTGAATTTGGTCTAGACGATGTCATGAAATTGAAACTGTTCCCACATTCATTAACTAAAACAGCGTTTACATGGTTTATTAGTTTGCCTGCTAATTCTATTCACACGTGGCAAGATATGGAAGAGCAATTTCATTCCCAGTACTTTAGACATGAACCGGAGGTTTCAATTGCTGACTTGGCTAAATTAAAACAAAAGCCAACTGAGACAGCAGAGCAGTTCTTGACCAGGTTTAAAAGGTTGAGAAATCAATGTCATTGTAATGTGCCCGAAACTAAAATAGTTAGAATAGCCCAAGATGGGCTTGAGTTTAACTTTAAGAAACAATTCAATGGATCTAATTTCAAAGATCTGTTTGAACTTTCTATGAGGGCTGCGCAGTTTGAAGCCATTCTCCAAGAGGAGGAGCAGTTAAAAAACACATCTCTGGGTACATACTATCAAGATGTTGAAGGAGACATTGAAATTGATGTAGCACAGGTTATTGGGAAAAACCCAATAATTTGTGACACGTTAATTAAAACAGAAAAACCAATGAACATGCCTTCTTCCCAACCAAACAGGCGTGGGGGGCAAGCAAATTATAGGCAGTACTCTTTTGACTTAGCACAGGCTGATCAGATATTTGATGAATTACTGAAACAAAAGTTCATCACATTAAGTCCTGGACATATCATTCCTTCTAACAAAGAGAAAAAAGGAAAAGAATATTGTAAGTGGCATAATTCGTTTAGACATAACACTAACAATTGTGTTACATTTCGTAATTGTGTGCAGGACCTGATCCAGAAAGGGTTGCTGCAATATGCTAAGGGCGACAAAGATGCAATGGGTATTGATGCGAACCCATTTCCCAAGGTTGAAGTTAATATGGTGACAGCCGGCCTGGCTAAAAGGTTGGGATCGACTGTTGAGAAGAAGAAACAAAGAGAAGAAGGTCAAATGGAGACCGATGAAGAGTCCCATTACCCAAGGTTCCCCAATGATTATCTGTGTCTCAGGTGTGGACGAGAAGTCCAACATGGGGAAGCAATCATAGCAGAGAAGGAGCATAGAAGCGCCTTCTCAAAATCTGGACTCAGATTCAACACTATGGGTGGCAATGATCTCCAAATCTATGTTGGTGCCAAATTGATCTATGAAGGCATCGATCCAGGACTCTTTAATCGAATAGAGTCAGAGCATTGTTACGGACCGGATGACGGACCTTTCCTGTTTAGAGGTAATCCAGTTGTGCCTGCAAGGCCTGGAGTACCTTCCCGCCGTGATCTTGAAGCGGCTGGATACCAATTTCCCAGTCGAGGGAGATACCCAAACCACAGAGGCGCTGGCCCTAGGAGAGGCATCAGACCAAGAGGTGGAGATCCCTACGGATATGGGGGGCACCAACCCAGAATGGTCATACCTCCTAATCATGATCATGAAGAGTGGAGTGAACTCAGTCATCCCAAATTTCCAGCGGATGGGTGGTATACTAAGGTGTCGACTTCACAAAAGAGAAGGCTTCAAAGGAAATTTGCAGCCAAAGCTTACAGTGATCCATGGGTGCATGTTTTGGAACCCAGAGAAAGAACAGAGCCTCCTAAGGCTTCAAATATGGTGTGGACACGAGATCAAGGAGAGACTAGCGTTCAGAAGCAGTCAATTCCCAAGCATGGGGGGCAAGACAGCAATAATGAAGCTACTTCCAAGTCAATTGCTCAGCCAAAAGGGAAAAAAGAATTGAAGCAGAGTTTGAAGAAAAAGATGGAGGAATTCCAAAAGTTGATGGAGGCAGACGATGATGACCTCATGGATGATGGTTCAGACCAAGATATAATTAAAGATGCTTCCCCATCCCCACAGAATTCTGCAACATTTGGAGAGAGTCTGGCCGCAATCCAATTCGGGTCAGTACCTACTAATCTCCAATGTAACATGATTGTAGTCTTGCCTAAACATTTTAAGGCAAAATCGGATCAACCTATGGAATTGGTAGGAGATGTGGAAGATACAACACAGTCGACTGTAAAATTAGTAGAAAAAGAAGAATGTTCTAATTCACAGTTAATTGAACTAGATGTGGATAAGAAAGGAAACAAAGTGGTTGTCCTTAGATCTCCTGATGATGCCTCAATAAGGCATCTCAAACCGTTGTACGTAAAAATTAATATGAACGGCCAGCCTGTTTCAAAAGTGCTAGTCGACAACGGGGCAGTAGTTAATATTTTGCCCTCACGAATGATGAAACTGTTAAACAAAACAAATGAAGACCTAATACCAACTGAGGTTACTGTTGGTAACTTCGCTGGAGGGTGTTCTCCTGCTAAAGGAGTTATATCCCTTCAATTACAAGTTGGAACAAGAAAAATGAATGCAACATTTTTTGTAATCGATTCATCATCCAATTACAATGCCTTGTTAGGCAGAGACTGGATACATATAAATGGTTGTGTACCATCTTCTTTGCACCAGGCTTTGATCTTTTTGAAGCAAGGAGAGTCAGCAGGAATGGAGGTCTTTTGGGCAGACCAGCAACCATTCAAAGCAGAAACCAACAATGTGGAAGCAAACCTTTATAAGGAGCATCTTTGGCCTTTGAAGATAGAAGATGCAGAAGTTAAGTCTGCTGGAGTTGATGCTACTGAGAGTCAATTCCTCGCCTACATTAAGGAAGGGTTCCAGGAGTTAAGTAAGGATTGCATCAGGCCTAACATTATTACAAGGCCTGCCGAGAAGAAACCACAAGTTTTTGATGTTTAGAAACATGTTAAATTCGGGAAATGTGGAGTTGGCTACTGTTAAAGCCACTTTTAAAAGACTATTTTGTTTTCTTGTTGATAGGAAGTTGTAGGCAGACGAGCCTATTTCTTGTAATTGGGCTGAATGTGTTTTTGATGATAGTCCACTAACTATGAAAGAGTTAGGATTAGCAGATCTAAAGCCTGCACCGGCTAAGTTAGACGATGACAAAGCCCATGTTAAAGATCCTACGGAAGAGGTAAACCTAGGGACTGTAGAAGACCCTAGAATTACTTATGTCAGTGCTACTTTGCCTGATGAAATAAAGGAAAGGTTTAAGTATTTGTTGCTTGAATTTAAAGATTGCTTTGCTTGGAATTATGACGAAATGCCTGGATTAGATAGAGCATTGGTAGAGCATAAAATTCCTATTAAAGAAAATTATGTACCTTTTAAGCAGGCACCTAGGAGAATGAAAGATGACGTCCTTCCTCAAGTCAAGAAGGAAATGGAACGTTTATTTGAAGCTAAATTTATCCGACCAGTAAAATATGTTGAATGGGTATCGAATGTTGTTCCAGTTCTGAAAAAGAATGGAAAAGTCAGGGTTTGTGTGGACTTTAGAGATCTTAACACAACATCACCCAAAGATGAGTACCCGATGCCTGTTGCTGACCTACTAGTCGATGCATCGGTAGGTTATCAAATGCTGTCCTTCATGGACGGCAATGCAGGTTATAACCAAATATACATAGCAAAAGAGGATACCCATAAAACAGCATTTAGGTGTCCTTGGTATATAGGAACATTTGAATGGGTAGTTATGGCTTTCGGTTTGAAAAATGCAGGAGCAACCTATCAAAGGGTCATGAATTTAATTTTTCATGATTTTCTCCATAAGTTTTTAGAAGTTTATATTGATGATGTTGTGGTTAAATCTAACTCAGTCGATGAGCATTTACATCATCTTAGGCAAACCTTAGAACGGATGAGACATTATGGTTTGAAAATGAATCCCTTAAAATGTGCATTTGGTGTTACAGCAGGTAACTTCCTAGGGTTTTTGGTGCACCAAAAAGGGATTAAAATTGATAAAACCAAGACTGATGCTATTTTTAAAGCACAGCCTCCAACTAATAAAGAAGAACTTCAACAGTTCTTAGGAAAAATTAACTTTTTGAGGAGATTCATTGCCAACCTATCTGGAAAAACAATGGCATTCTCCCCGTTATTAAAATTAAAGTCAGAAAAAGATTTCAAATGGGAACAAGTACATCAAGAAGCTTTTGATAAATTGAAACAAGCGTTGGTAACACCTCCTGTTTTGGTACCTCCAATAAATGGAAGACCATTGAAGTTATATATTTCAGCAACGCACAAATCGATTGCAAGTTTATTGGCACAAGATAATGATCAGGGCCGTGAACAGTCGATTTATTATTTGAGTAGAAGATTGAATGAATGTGAGACCAGATATTCGTCTGTTGAAAAGATTTGTCTGGCTCTATATTTTTCTGCGATTAAGTTAAGGCATTATTTGTTACCAGCAAAGGTACAAATCATTGCTCAAACGGATGTAATCAAGTACATTCTGTCCAGGCCCATTTTGAGGGGCAGACAAGGAAAATGGATATTAGCTCTAGTCGAATATGATTTTGAATATGTGCCTCAAAAGGCAGTCAAAGGGCAAGCCTTGGCTGACTTCCTAGCCGAGCATCCAAATTTACCTCTAGAGGAAGATACTTTTGAGATACATGTAATTGAATTGAAACCATGGGAATTGTCCTTTGATGGTTCAAAAACAGATATTGGGGTTGGAGCTGGTATGGTTCTAATATCACCAAAAGGGGAAATGATTCAATTCTCTTTCCAATTGGATGAAAGTAGAATATTGACCAATAATCAAGCAGAATATGAAGCCTTAATTATAGGTTTGGAAATAGCAAAAGAATTAAATATACGTTGCCTAAAAGTTTCTGGTGATTCACAATTGATTATTCGGCAGATTACAGGGCAATACAAGTGCAACCATCCTTTGTTGAGCTTACAATTGGACAAAGTCAAATGCCTTGTGCAAAGTTTTGACGAAATCTCTTTTCATCATATATTGAGGATTGAAAATGGTGAAGCCAATCAAATAGCTCAAACAGCCTCAGGAGTTAGAATTCCTGAAGGATTTAATGAAAAAGTAATTAGAGTTCAAAGACGGTTTCTGCCTTTTTCAATGGAAAAGGAAGACAGTCGAGTAGACGCATTGGTCATTGATATATCTGAAGATTGGATGAGTCCAATAAAAAATTATTTAGACAATCCCAACATAAAAACAGAAAGGACAATTAGATGTAGATCAGTTAATTACGTCCTGTTGGGAGATGATTTGTACAGGAAGACATCTGATGGTCTACTGTTGTTGTGTGTGGGCAAAGCTCAATCGATGAGAGTTATGGGTGAAGTTCATGAAGGAACTTGTGGTTCTCATCAGGCTGGTGATAAGATGAGATGGTTGATTAAAAGACATGGGTACTATTGGCCAACCATCAGGGCTGATTGTATTCGATATGCTAAAGGATGTCAAGAATGTCAAAAACATGGACCTATTCAAAGGATTCCTTCACATCAGTTGCAATCGATTATCAAGCCTTGGCCGTTCAGGGGTTGGGCTATTGATATGATTGGTGAGATTCACCCAGCGTCTTCATTGCAACATCAGTTCGTCGTAGTGGCAACTGATTATTTTACCAAATGGACTGAGGCAATACCTTTGAAAGGTGTTTCGCAAAAACAAGTAATCGATTTCATTGAAGAATACATTTTGTGTAGATTTGGAATTCCTGAAACTATTACTGTTGATCAAGCTTATGTGTTCAACGGTAGAGAAGTTATTCAGTATACACAGAAATATGGAATACAGATTGTAAATTCCACTCCGTACTATGCTCAAGCTAATGGGCAAGTTGAATCTACTAATAAGATAATTAAAAATACTTTGTCTAAAATGATTGATGACAATCCAAGAGAGTGGCATGATCTTTTGCCCAGGGTATTGTGGGCATACAGAACATCACAGAGAACTAGTACCAAAGTTACTCCTTTTGAACTCGTTTATGGTCATGCAGCAGTTTTGCCAGTCGAGATTAATGTGCAATCGTTACGAGTGGCACGTCATTATGATTCAAGCCTACAATATGAAGAAGCTATGTATTTGGATATTGATAGCATAGAAGAAAGCAGATTGAATGCTTTAAATCATATGCAAGCTCAGAAGAAGAGGTTAGAGCGAACTTACAACAAAAGAGTTAAAGAAAAGTCATTCGCAGTCGGAGATTTGGTTTGGAAAATAATTCTTCCAATCGATGCAAAGAAAAAGAAAGGCATATTTGGAAAATGGTCACCAAATTGGGAAGGTCCATTTCGTGTTGCTCGGGTTCTGCGAGTAGGTGCATATCACCTAGAGTCCATCGAGGGGATCTCACATGAAAGATCCGTAAATGGTAAATATTTGAAACACTATTTTCCATCTATGTGGGAGAATATGAATTAAAAACGCTTATATTAATAAAAGCTACCCATGGATGGTAGCAATACAAAAGACAAAACAAAAGATCCCAACTGGGATCTAACAGAAAAAGACAAAACAATAGATCCTAACTGGGATCTAACAGAAGAGAAAAGAAAAGAAAAGATCCCAAGAAGGATCTAAAAGAAAATGAAAAGATCTCAAGGGATATCTAAAATAAAATACTAATAAGCACCAGGAGAGCTCCAACGAGAAGGGGCCTATTTCTTAGGCCATTCCTTCCATTGACTGGAGGTGCCACACATGGAGGTCCTGATGCTGTCCAGATCGGCTGCAGCCGGACGGTAGTCGATGGTGTCCCAGTTGATCACCATCAGTTTAACAGCCGATTCCATTTTTTCCAAGCGAAGGGCCATCCCTTCCACTCTATCGTGGATGGCCTGGATCCTTCTCTTGCACTCGTTATGGTCCTCCATAAGGACCCACTTCAGTTCATCGGCTAGTTGCTTGATATGGTCAGGGGTGATTTGAGAAGAAAGTGGAGAAGGAAGGTTATGCTCGGGAAGATTGCCCGCCATTACTAAATTTGAAGGGATAGTGAGACTGCACTATCTCAGAGTTCATATTTATAGACCAAAAGGAGGTTTAGAGATGTGCATTATGGACAGTTAATCCCGAGAAAATCTAGCAACGTGGCAAGTAATGGGACATGTATCCAGTTGCCATTTTGAAAACCGAAGAGACAACGCCTGAAGAAGTAATGATTCACTTCTGAAACGGCGTCTAGTGTTGTACTTAAACCGTCATTAATTACAGTGCATGCTCCCCAAAGTAAAGGGGAAACGTCAGTACATGATGTAATGGTGCGTGCTTAAAATACAGAGTTAAGCATTGTGAGCCCATTCTTCTGTTAAAAATCCAATAATAAGGGTATTGGGCCATAAAAGGTCCACTTAATTTTTGGCCAATCAGAAGTTTATCAACTGCAGCAAAATAGGAATTGGGTATAATTTGAATGTTTTCATAAAGTTAACCTAGTCAATATATAAAGGTTATAATATTGAAATGCTGTCAGAAGTGCTACCAAAAAGAAGGCGAAGGTAATGGCTATTTTCGAGCCAAAGAACCATTCATTCAAAATTAGTCTTTCATAAAGGCCAAATATGCACTGGCACAATACTTAGAATTATGTACCGTTAACACAGTCGACTACTTTAAAAGAAAGTCATAGTCGACTATTGCAAAAGAAATCAGTTACAAGCAAAAGAAACTTTAAAGTTTCATAGTCACAGTTAATCATCACAAAAGAAAGTTAATCACGAATAAAGAAAGACTTGAAAGTCTCCCATTTGGCCACAAGTTCATCTCGTTTCAGGCTGTTCCTCTGTAAATCTACTTGGGCAGCTGAGACATGAACTGAAACTCCTTTTCCCTCTTCTGCCGGACGTTTGAAGTCAGTGTCAAGTTGGCTGGCTGTCTGCAGAAGACCCTCTTTTTCAGCCTGTAATTGAGCCAAACGACGTAGCAACCCTTGCTCCTCTTGATCAATGACCACAAGTCTTGACTTTAAAGTCGAAGCCTGCTCGTGCATGGTTGATAGCTTGACTGACATGCCAGACAGATTATTAATTAGCTCCTGTTTCTGCCTAATCTCCCCTTGATAGTATCGGAAAAGGGTGAAATCATCATTTAGTAAGGAGGCAAAGTTCTCAAGAGCAACTTGTTCCCTGAGGGGGAACACATGCCTTTGAATCAAGAACTCAACACAGGTAGAGAATGCTATGGATTTTGTAGTCACCAGCTCTTCATAGGAAAATTTTAGGAAATCAAAGAAGCTTTGGATTTCCTTTTGCGTGTTATCATCATACTGAAGAAAAGAGAAAGAGCTGTTAGATTCTGACACTTCGGTGAGAGATCGAAATGCCTGTGAGGTAGTCTTCATCGCCTCCATCAGTTGGTCTAGTGAATTACTGGACGACTTGGCTTGTTCTGAAGTGTCTGTCTCAATTATAATAGGTCCAGCTTTGTTTACTGACCTAGGTGATGCCTCAACAGCAGGAGTTGTTGTAACAGCCAAAGGTATAGGAGCAGGTGTGATTGGCACTGGAATAATTGGGGCAGCTTGATTGCCAGTAGGACTAGAGGCAACATCCTCTTCCTGGTTGGAAGCAGCAGGGGCTTCCTTCATATGAACAGGACCCTTTATGGGCTCAACTTGTAAATTCTTCTCAGCCAATTGGAGCTGAGTTGTGTCATGTTGGCCTTCCAAAACAGGCACATTTACCAGTGGAATAATATCTAAGTTTTCCTTGATTACTTCCTGTTGCTTCATTTCAGCAGCTTGAGGTTGCTTAGGGATTTGAGGATCAATACTCATCATGTCTGCATTTGTTGGAATGCTCTGGTCTGGCTCAGTGTTGACGAAATCAGGCTTTTGGCATGCTGGATCAACATTGAGCTCAAAGATGAGCTCATTCGGTACTGTACTTGTACCCTCATTGACCTGCATGAAAGGATCGTCATCTTGCAATAAAGGGTTCTCCTGACACGAAGGATTGCCCTGCAACTTCAGTATTTCTTCAGTTTGGTTCAGGGGATCAGAAACAGCAGTATCACCAAAGTCAAATTGGTCAATTGCAAGTTCGGTATCTACTGTTTCCCCTACTGAATGAGACGACTTGGAGGATCTTCTTTCATCGTCTTCATCTTCAAAGGCATCCACAATCTTGGTGCCTTTCCCTTTCTGCAATTAAGAAAAGGAAAATAAGAATGAAGATAATCGATTAGAAGAAATAATGAGTAACAAGTATACCTTTGATTTGGTGGCTTGATTCCTCTTTGACTGCCTCTTTGAGGTAGGAACTTCATCAGGCACAACCTGTTTCTTAGGTCCTTCAGTAATACAAAGACTTTTAGAAGTCTTTTGATCAGTTGATTTAGCTCTTAGAGTCCTCTTCTTGGGAGTCAACTGTGGGCTTTCGACCACTTTTGCTTTCCTTTTCTTGAAGCTCTCAATTGGCACCGAGGATATGGGAGAGACTGCTTCAGCCTGAGGAACAATGGCTTTGGAAGCCTCTTCAGGCAATCGAGCAGCTTCCTCTGATTTGAAAAACATGTCAGTAATGTGATGATTGGGACAAAATCTATTTAATAGTAAAATTAACTTACCAGCTTTGTCTTGAAGAGATTTATACTCTGGGTCAAGCCTGTAAAGGCAATCTTTGAGTGGTGCTCCAAAATAGATGGCTTTCATGGTTGACCACCATTCATCGAAAGCAGCAGTAGTCCCATCACTGACTTTAAAATCTGAAAGCTTGAAAGCTTTCACACGATGGTGAAAGTTATTAACCATCATTGAAATCAGTTGAGCATCCTTCGTCTTTATCGATAGCCTGCTTGCAGACATCTCAGTAATATCTGGATGAACGAAAGGCATAGGCATACCCTGTACCAACCCAAATTGACGAGCAAATTGACAAGGGGAGTAGTTCTCATAACTACAATTCCCATAAGGGGTACTATTCAGAGCAAAACCAACTGGGATGAGTCGAGGTAGAATGATGCTTGCCCAAAATAACCGTTTGGCGTGTACCATTCTCTCTGTCAGTTGAGGAGATGCCATCGGAATATCCCCAAAACTTGGCCTTAGCCTTTCAGAGGCATATTCAAACTTGTCAAAAGGATAGAAGTTGGGCCAATTGTCTTTCTTGTCCTCGTAGAAGAAGGTAAAATACCTCTGAAAGGAAGATTCTTCTCTGTGAACGCTCAAGCCTAGAAAATATTCAGCGTAACTACGACACGTTTGCATTTGTGGATCTTCATCGGCCCTAAGGCGATTGTTCATTTTGGGCCTAAGCTGAGGAAAATATGCATATAGCTAGGCCTGGAAAATTCAAAAAGGACCACCACAAGAGGTTGCAATTTTCTTTTCAACAAATGTAAACATCCCTTTATATAGGGATCCAAGCACAAATGGCGCTAAGGCCAATCTTTTCGCCTGTGCCATACAGATGGCCAAGTTAACATATTCCTTAGTCACCTTAAGTCCAGGGACTGCCAAAAGGAATCTACAAATCCAAAAAAGGTAAAATGCTATTTTCTCATGAAAGGCAGGTGCAGACGCTTTTGCCTTAAAATAGGTCTGTAACCATTTAGAGTAACTCACCCCTGTAGATGGAACCGTAAATGGTGGATCATACGCATCAGGGGTAAGAAGAGCATTTACCTCACAGCCCAAAGAAGAGAGGCCAGTCAAGTGAGATATATCCAAAATAGTTGGAGACAGCAGACCACAACGAAGGACTAGAGTATTTGACGATTTGGACCAAAAGCAAGCGGCAGCAGCCAAAAGCTCAGAGTTCATCTCCAAGGGGAACTGAGAAAGTTCAATGGTTTCACGAATCCCCATTTTCTTCCAATCCGCGAAAAGAAATTTCGTCATGCGTCTTACCCAGTCCACCCATCCCGATTCAACAGTATAGGGCCAGGAACGAAGACAAGCATTCTTACCCCAACCAGCCCACTCAAGGGATGAATGTTGCAATAAAAGAGGATCACGCTCTATTACGAGATAAACCTCTGGGAAACCGTCTGGCATGGCCGACGAAAAGACCGGACCAGCATACAAAGAGAACTATTATTCTCATTGTGAATTAAGACCTGTGGGTTTTGACTAACGTCACCTCGGCACGACTCTGGGAAGCGTGGAACATCATCTATGGACGATTCTGAAGGAGAGTTTTCAACGAGGGTGTTGAAAGCTTTCAATTTGTTCTTCGGAGCCATGAGAAATCAAACAAGTTTTGAGAAGTTTGTGATGAAAAATTTCGTGCCCTAAAAATTCAAAGTGCTCCGCTTTATATAGGCGGTGATACTCAGGGATTATTTACCAAAGTTAATTCTTAACTCAGGTAAATAGGGGGGCATTGTTTACACCGTAATTTGGCCCAATGCAATCGACTAGGCCATATGGTAACACGATTGTCCAATATGATCAATTGGGTCATAAAGCGACACGTGGCAACAGTAAATGGACTGATCTTTAATAAAACATTATGCAATGGTTATTGACAGATGTGTTGACGGTTAAAGAAATAATGTCTAAAATGCAAGACACGTGTCCATCAAGGAAGTTACAAGCAAATCATGGACCAAGCAGTTGACAAAGGCAGTTGAAAAGGACGACTACAAGCGAAGATTCAGGAAGAGTAACCGCCTGATTCAAATTTCTGGAGGGAATGCCGCCAAGTTTGAATCCCTGTTCGAAGTGAAGCCTATAAATACAAGATGTAAAGACGAATTTCAGCCCCACTCAATCGCCCAAAGGCTTCTACTTTTTATCTGTACTTTACTTTTACTGTACTAGGAGTAGCTTGTAACTTGAACCGTCTACTCGACTATTTTTTTTGTAGTCGACTGACTTCTACTTTGAAAAGTAATAAAGTCCATTTTGTTACTTTTCTTCCATCTCCATTCACTTCAATAAGTTTGCTTCCAGAGAAGTCCTGAAACACGGCAGGGAACCAAACTCCGCCGCCGCAAACACCCATATTCCAGCACTCATCTAATTACCAATCGATTCGTCGACTACGATCAAAATTTAGACAAACAGGAGGGGGCGGGAGAGGAGAATATTTCAAAGTATAAATAAAGAACTAAAAATCGAGTAATCTCTATCTGCGGCCTAAGTGCGAGCTAGTGCCATGTGCCTGGCCTAAGGCTTAGCAACTTTTAAAACAATATTGTTTATAGATTTACCAAATCATGGCAGGGACGCCGATCAAAAAAAAAATCATGACAAGGATGGATGTAAGTGGGGGCCCACACTCAATATTTCAATTATACCTAATAAATTTGTGATAGTGTTTCAATAAAATTATTGAAGATTTTAATTATGAAGATAATTGTCTGTCTATTTCTTCGATTGATAAATTTTTCAAACAATCTTTTTGTACAAGCACAACCCTTTTTACTAATTAGTACTATATAACATAAAATTACAAATATACTCATCTATTTGTTATTTTACGGGCAAAAAATAGAGTATTGAGGAATTATAAACGTGTGTGTTAATATAACTAATTTGTGTGCCATTACTAATGCAAATTTCTGAATCCATCCCTGAATAAGTGTAGGAGGCGATTTTCAGTTAGGTCTGTGTTATCATAGCTGTGACAAGTTAAACCCTTCGTTTGACAAATATTTCTTTTATACAGTACACCCTTCAATGCCTAAGAAAAATACTAGTCGTTAATGTTTTAGTGCAATGAAGAGAGGAACCCATCAAATGAAAGAGAACCATAGAGACGACTCCTTGTATTCTTGTACATATGCAGACACATAAACATAAACATGAGCCCAGTACAATATACATGGAAACAAATGCCATTCTTCTCTTAGAAGGTCCATTAATCAACAGATAAGAAAGTCTGCATCATCTCATCCATCCAACCAAACAGTTTCATTCGCGGAAGGCCTAAAGTAGGGCTGAAACCGGTTCGGTTCTTGGGACATTTTTGGCGAACCGGGAAAACTCGGTTCGGGGGGTTCACTGAACCGAAACTGGTTATATTGATCCCGGTTCGGTTCGGTTTCGGTTTCGGTTCGGGGCCGGTTCGGATCGGTTCAGGAAAAGCAATTAATATATATATATATATATATTAAATATATTTTTATATATATATATATATATATATATATATATATATATATATATATATATATATATATATATATATATATATATATATATATATATATTCAGGAAAATCAAAAGCATATTAAAAAATATATTTAATATATATTAAAAAATATTAAAAAATATTTAATATATTTTAAAAATATTTAATATATATATATATATTAAACCGGTTCGGTTCGGTTCGCCGAAAAATTTCAAAAACCGAGAACCGAACCGGTTTCAGAAATTTTTTACCTCTAAGAACCGAACCGGTTCGGTTCGGAGCCGGTTCGGTTCGGGTTCGGTTCGGTTCTTCAATTCGGTTCGGTCGGTTTTTTGTACACCCCTAGCCTAAAGCCCGCATTTAAATCTCAGGTTAGCAATTTTTCTACGCTGCATACAAGAAACAATGAGGTAGAATCGATCCCTCTCTTATTCTCCCCCCTTCACCATCCCTTCCACAAATCCAAGCTCCAAACACAGCGTACAGCATATTGGTATTCAAAAATTGTAATCAACTTTTCTTTTAGGATCACAAATCAAAAAAAAAAAAAAGAGGATAGTGATCAAGAGCATGGAAATAGCTCATTTTACTAAGTTAATTAGAACATTATTAATAAACACTGGGATATTTCCCTCTGTTTAATGAATGTTTGGACCTAAAATTAGATAACATTACATTGAAGACCTAATCTATGGCTTGTGCAAAAACGGGATGACAGACAAATTACTCTTGGTAACACACCGCATCCAGGTTGTATGCTTCCTGATGAACAAATAGCCTCTGTAATCCATCACTTAAACCTTAAAAACCAAATGGCGACTTTCTTCTGCTTCCACCTTCTCCATATTGTTCATTCCATTTCCTCAGCTCATTCTGGCTAGTGGCATCATATGCAACTGAAGCCCCCACCTACGCAAGCATAGTCATACATTAATTTGGCATTTCTGTGGAAGTATACAATACACATCCATGGACTCTTTCCGATTTATTCCAATTGAATACAAAAACAATTGATTATAACACTTTTCCGAGTAACAAAAATATTTAACAATGAACGAATTGCAAAGAATCACATCCACAAAACAAGCTCCCATATCTGGCACATTATAAGTACATTTAATGGTTGGTTTACGGTTATTCTTCAAAGCCAATATCAGTGGTCTCAAGTGGTTGTGATGTATAATTTGCATAGCTAACCATTTGCTGCAATCAAACATAACCACTTGGACCCTAGTAAAATATTTGACACGGAGTACATATTTGACACATTGGATAGAGCTTACCTTGGCCTTTGACTGAATGAAATCATCCAAATTGAGCGCTCTCAATATAGGCACCACATCATTACTGTCCCCCTGCCCAAAAGTTAAGCAATTTTAGAGGCAACAAGTGAAAAGCCAACATAAAAGAGAAATGAAGGTAAAAAAGAAGTGCTAGAATCTTAGACAACATATATTGAAGTCATGATTGCACAGAATGAAAAAGAAAAAAACTACCGACATGCAGAAACTTTTATGGCATGTATTGTTTTTCGATGAGTTGAGGGCATGGAATTTGGGATATGGGCCTATGACTATTTCAACTAGCGAAAGGAAACTGGAGAGAAAGGAAGGTTAAAATCATGACAGACGGATCTTTTTTGTTTTGTCGAGTAGTAGGAAGGAGAGGAAGAAGAATGCAATCATGCATAGTTCAGTTTAACCAGGTACATGAGAAGAAATAATCAACCATTACTTAGACATTAAAAGGAGGGTGGGAAGACCAACTCCAAAGGAACAGGGAAAGGTTTTGTATCACTGCAATAAGGTGGAAAAGTATGGCCCCAGAGAACAGTTAATTCCTTTGCTCGTTCAACTAATTCATCTTCCCTTCCAAACAAGGAAATTTTCCCTACTTTTCCCAACAACAATACTTCGGGTTCTTTGTATCAGTGGCTTTACAGAAATGTCAAGTATTTACTGGTCTTTCGACTTCGTAGGTCATATGTACCCTAGGTAGGTGTAAAGACCTCTGCGGGATCCATGCCAAGATGGACAACAAGAATGATGCAACCATTTCAGAACACCACTGTTGAACTCATCAAGATGTACACCTTGGCAAGCTTCCAGAAAAAGTATCCATCCAATTGATATGGAGCTACGAGTAACAGAGAGACTTGTAGAGGAGGGAATATAGCACGAGGTTCAAAATTGGTTTGGACACTGGTCAATGTACAATATACATCCCATCAAATTCTGATTCATTTGGAACCCTACTAGGAGAAAAGTGAGCCAAGAGCTTTTGGCAATTCATTCTTCAAAAAAATGTGAACAGTCTAGGTCAGACAATTGGTTTGGCGGTTACCTTTTTTTCTTCCTCTAAAAGTTCTTGCACGGGTCTATATGCCGCAGCAATACAGAGGTTCTGCAAAATACAAAAGTATGAGAAGTTCGGATTTAAATCCGGATCATAACTAAATATTGAGAGACATTACCTTCAAATCGCTCTCTGAATATCCTTCAGTTGCCTCCGCAAGTTTTTCAACATGCTTAATAAGTGGGACTGTTTGAGTATTACCCAACCCTAAATGGAGTGAGAGAAAAGACCAAATGTTGTTCTCAAATACCTTTCCAATTGAAAAAAAAAAATTAACTAATTGCAAATTGAAACCCAAGACGAAAAGGGAGAACAACAGTTATTCTTCCGTACATCAAGATGACTTACCTACCCACCTGCCACTGATAATGGTAAAAGCATTAGTTGGACCATCAGAAATTGGTATCTTCCCCAATATAACCCTGTGATGCATTATTCATGTCAATAACAGGCCAGGCAGCAGCCATACTGTAGAGGGGATTCTTAAGTGCCCCAAACATACATGGGCAAAATGACAACACCATCCCACATTCCCACCCCAAAGAAAACAAACAACACAAAACAAAACAAAAGGAACAACAAAAGAAAAGGTGCATTTTTCTCAGATCTCAGAATTTTCAAATATCAGCCACCTAATACGTGCGCCACACTTTTTCTGGATGTAAACTAAATTATGAAAACCCCTATGCACAAAAGCTCATCTCTTCCAGACTCAGATCCTAAGCACGGAATCTAAACCCGAAAGGGCACAAACTCCAAATGAGAGAAGATTAAAGAATAAGAATTGGAGATACCTCTGACAATCAAAAAGCCAAAGTGCATCAGGACACAATTTTAAAGGTAAACTATCAGAACAGTCCAAGTGTCGTGAGGGAGAGGCTAATTAGAAGCCTGGCTTATGACGCATAAAAAACAAAAATTTGACAGTAATGTGGTCCTAATCATCAAAGCACAACCACATGGAAGTTATGGCTCTGATTAAGTAAATACACCCTTGTGGCTTAAATCCCCAAACAAAGACCCGAGAGTATGAAATCATCATTGACCACATTCCCCAACATGCTCTCTTTGAAAGCTTTCACTCTCTTACGTAATCCACTCCTAGTTTCTCAGGTTTGCTAATGTTTTCTTGTTCAAATATCCTTACTACAGTGGCTCTCGCTGCTTCAAGAGCAACTTATAACCATCCAATGCAATAAATAGTTGAACATTTCTGCAACAGAAGTACAAAGCACAAAGGTAAAAATAGCATCAAACCAAAATGGAAAATAAAACAAACAAAAAGAAGATTCACAAAAGACGAGTTCAGTCAGCACAGTGTCTAACGTTGAAATTCACACACCATGTATCCACAAATGACAACACGATACCATCAGCCAGCAATACCCCAGCTCAAATGGAACAAAACTTTGGACCCACCTCTTACAAAGGTTCACAACCGTCCAGACCCTTAAAGAACTATTAACTACAGCTTATAACTCAACAAAAACAGATTAAAAAAACGCCAGCACTGATGCAAAGAATGAAGTCCATAGACAGATCATGCACCAAGTAATTGCATTAAGTGCAATATAAAAAAATAAAAATTAGAATCAACCAATGGGAGACTGAATAGATGGATTTGATTTGTGAGCACTTTAAGGTCCTGAATGTAAACAAAACATCGATTTGAACGACATAATTGTCACTCGTAGTCCATACCAACACTACTCCACGAAATCGAACTTGTTTCCAGAAAATGAAAAACTTCCAAGCTCTTGATAATCTGAGAAATACTGTATTAAATGTACTGATATGATGCATAAAGGAAAGGTGAAGACCTATTATCAGCTTCAATGTAGAGACCCGAATATTTATAATTCTTGAAATCTTGATTAAATTGTCTAATTGAGAAATTATAGGTAAATTGATGAATATTTGAATTGAGGACTTAAGTGATAGAATAGAAGTCTGAGGGGTGAATGTGTAGTTTGATGATTTGAGAGTATATATAGGGGATGTGAGTGTGTAGGGGATAATTTGTATCTCCTCTTTTCACTCTCTCTCACCATCTCTCATCTTTCTCTCCACCGGCTCTTCTTCTCTTTCCTTTCCTCTCACTCAAAACTCTACCTTATCACCCAAAATCTTCAAGAAACAACCTCATTCAAGCCTTCCATTCGCGTTCATAAGCTCGAAAATCCTTGGGTGGAGTTCGAATCGGAGTTTCGAGGTTTGTAAGGCTAGGGCTCATCCAATAACGCGTGAATCTCGACCATTGTTGCGAGGTAAGAACTTATTGACCTCTTTTATATGTTTATCTATTGTTTTGGTGTAGAATCGAGCCTTGGATCATTGGACTTTGGTTGTAGTTCATGCCTTGAAAAATCTGCTGAAATCGTACCCGAAGCCCTGTAGTATCGATACGGATTTTGTGGCGTATCGATACAGTAAGCTTATCTTTTTGAACAGCTTATATTGTATCGATACGGATTTTTCGCGTATCGATACCAGGAGCTTAACTCCAGTTTTGCTCATGCTACTCCTCTATTGATTGTTTTGACCCCCAATCACTTCTAAACCCTCTTGAACACCTCATAATCGATCTCAAGCTCGTTTATTTGGTTTCCTTTGACCTCTCGTTGTTATCCTTATCCGTCAGCATGAATCGAATGTGGAATTACTTAGTTAAACGTCGTTAAGTGCTTATTTGTTGAATGTGGAATATGTGATTGTTTATGATGCATTTGTGATATCGTTGGCATATTCTAAGATGATACGTCGATGTATATGATCAAGGGAAAGTCTTAGCCTGCTTGTGGTTTGAGAATTTAGTCATTTGAGTCGGAAGTTGGCACAGTGAGTCCCGTAGCGCAAGGGGGTGGTAATATGGAGACTTAGTAGGGTTTCGTAACGCAGATGGTGGTAATACGGTAACCCAGGGCTATAGGGATCACGTTGATGCAAGGGGTGGTAACACGGTAATCCTCATAGTGATGTACGGTAACGCAAGGGGTGGAAATACCGATGGTGGGAGTTTGGGTTAGTGAGTTGAGTTGGGATTGTCGAGGTCGTTGAGTCATGTGACTTATGTACGTAATTGGGATAGAGATTTATATTGCAAATCAATCGGTCATTAAGTATCGAGCTATGTTTCCTTATCTTTCTTTCCTTTGCACTAATCAACATGTTTGCATATAACATTGGTAAAGATTTTTCTACTGGGCTATTGTAGCTCAACAAAATCCTTCTTTTCAGGTTCTAATGTCGGATAGTAGCATCATGCAATGCGTGCTTGGGATGTGGATGACTTTTTGGAAGCTTATCACTTTTAGTTCTTTTTTCATCTTGTAATAGTTTAGCTTTTGATCAAAATGGTTTTGTAATTAATCATTCATGAATATCTTTTGACAAAGAAGTTTGTAACGCACCGCACATGTTATAACTATACTTAAGCTAATTTAGGCCGTGGTGCCATGGTTGTATATTCTTTTGAATTGGGGACTTGTCTGTAATTTAAGCAGGTGGGATACTATTCTAGGAATACGATGGCAAGTGAGGTCCTTTTATTAAAACGTATTATTTAATTTATGTTAAAAATCCAGGTCGTGACAAATTGGTATCAGAGTGTCTAGGTTTAGAACACCTAGAGACCATGGGGAGACTTTAAGTCTCATGGGTTCAAAATGTCACATTATTTTCATCACATGTGTGTGCTTGTGTGCATTTATATTACTTGGCTTACATGGCATGGCATTTATATACCGTAGAGTTGTTTTCAACCCGAGTTGGGATAGTTGGAGGTTTTGACCTCATTAAAGAATGTTGTGATTGATGAGCTTTCTCTTCCTTATAATTGTAGTAAGATGCCTCCGAGGACGCGTGTTAGACGAGGTGGGGTTGGAAACCGGGGTGGCCGAGGCCGTGTTCGTGGCCGTGGGGTACCTCCCGAGGATGAGTTTAGTCAACATGGGGAGAATCCAGGTGGGAATCCGGGGGCTAGGGCCTGTCGAGGTGCTGGTGTACCTCCAATCAGACTCAATTTGCTAGGGATCTCGTTGCGGCACCCACAGCTGCAAATCTTTTGAATCAAGCTCCGAGGGAGAATGCCGGGGATCGAGCCATGGTGGCGATGCGGGAATTTAGCCGTAGAAATCCTCCGACGTTTGATAGAACCAGTAGTGACCCTTTGGAAGCCGACCATTGGTTAACCCAAATTCGTAAGCTCTTTCGAGCTCTTAATATCGCCGAAGACAATATTAGAGTGGGAATTATGGCCGTTCAGTTGGTTGGAGAAGCCGGCGAATGGTGGGAGTCAGTCTTGGAGTCAAGAAAAGATGCAAGGAGGGCGGCGAGGACCGCGACTCAAGAAAATGAGCCAGACGTTGAGAACTTGACTTGGGCGGAGTTTGAGGTGCTCTTCGAGGAGCAATATTTTTCGAAAACGAGTCGTGACCAATTGAGGAATGAGTTCAAGAAGTTAGAGCAAAGGGATATGACTGTGTCGGAATATGCCGTAAAGTTTCAATCCTTGTCCCGTTTTGCGCCAGAGATGGTAGCAACCGAAGAGAGGAAATGTAGGCAATTTGAAAGGGGCTTGCACGATACCGTGAAGAAGTTTGTTGTGGCACAATGAAAAGGAAAGTTTTCCGAAGTTGTTGAGTGTGCGAGGAGCATCGAGACACCGAGAAAGGCACCTAAAAATCCTAAGGCTTAGGAACCGAGACAACCTGTGGGGGGTATGAGTTCATCGTGGGGAAGTTTTGATAGTCAAGGGAGAAAGAGACAGAGGGATCAAATGTCAACTTCGCAAGGTCCAGCGAACTTTAGGCCTCCACCTTCTTCTTCATTTGGGACTCGAGAGGTTTCCAATAGGCCTCCAATGGTATGTCATGAGTGTGGTCAGGCGGGGCATATCGGAGCTCAGTGTCCGCGGATTTTGGGTACGTATTTTACTTACGGGAAGTCCGGTCACTTTGCTAGGAATTGTCCGCGTGGGGATGGGGTTCGTAGTGAGTCAGGATCGGTGTAGCAACCGAGGAGTGGACAGAGTTCTAGTCGGCAACCGTTTCAGAGTACTCAGAGGCAGCAGCAGTCTCACTTCCGTCAGACTACTTCGGTTTAGGGGTCTCAGGCTGAGAGAGGAGCTAGTTCGTCTACGCCTACCCAGGGTTCCGATCATCGGGGTGGACATGTCCAGAGTCAGACTACCCAGGGGAGAGCTTTTGCTATTACTTCAGCCATTCCGCCTCCACCACCTCCTGTCACTTCTCAGGCTCCAGAGACTTCGGTTGTGAGGGGTACATTTCTCTTGTTTAACTCCTTTGCTAGAGTACTCTTTGATTCTGGAGCTTCTCATTCATTTATTGCTGCATCATTTGCTTGTGCTTTGGAATTGGAATCCGAGAGTATCAGTCATCCATTGTTTGTTGACACACCTATAGGAGGTAGGTCGTCGTTAGATCGTATTTGCCGGGATTATGAGCTCATTATACGAGATCGTCATTTTACTTTTGACTTTATCGTGCTGGATATGTCAGGGTTCGATCTTATTTTAGGAATGGATTGGCTATTGACGTTCCATGCAACTATTGATTGCTTCAAGCGTCGGATCCGTATTTGTCCGCCTGGGGGTTCTTATTTTGAGTTCTTCGCGGAGCGTCGGAAACCGATAAAACTGTATCTGTGTGAGTCTCGGGAGCGTGAGTCGATGTATGCTTTATTAGCAAGTTTAACGTTAGATGAGGATGTGTCTGCGCGTGGGGAGCTACCTCTTGTTGTTTGTGATTTTTCAGACATGTTTTCGAGGAGTTACCCTGTTTACCACCCGAGAGAGAAATCGAATTCACTATTGACTTATTTCTTGGTACCGCTCCTATCTCCATACCTCCTTACCGATTTGCGCTCGCCGAGTTGAGAGAATTGAAGATTCAGTTGCAAGAATTGGAGAGTTTGGGGTTTATTCGCTCGAGTACCTCACCATGGGGAGCACCGACCTTGTTTGCTCAGAAGAAAGATGGTTTGCTTCGTCTATGTATCGATTATCGTAAGTTGAACCGCGTAACCATTAAGAATAAGTACCCTATGCCTAGAATCGATGATTTGTTTGACCAACTTCGAGGTGCCACTTGTTTCTCTAAGATCGATCTGAGGTCCGGTTACCACCAGTTGAGGGTTCGGAGGGAAGACATTCCTAAGACTGCTTTTCGTACTCGATATGGCCACTATGAGTTCGTCGTTATGCCTTTTGGATTAACTAATGCACCGGCAACCTTCATGGACTTGATGAACCGTATTTTTCGTGCCTATCTCGATCGTTTCGTAGTTGTCTTCGTGGACGACATCCTTATTTACTTGCCTTTAGAGGAGGAACATCAATCTCACCTATCCCTCATCCTTGACTTTTGAGAGAACATCATTTGTATGCCAAGCTTAGTAAGAGTGAGTTTTGGTTATCCGAAGTTAAGTTCTTGGGTCACGTTGTATCGGAGGATGGGGTGTCTGTTGACCCGAGGAAGGTAGGGTCCGTGATGAATTGGCAACGACCGAAGCATGTATTCGAGATTCGTAGTTTCTTGGGCTTGGCCGGTTAATACCGCCGTTTCGTACTTGATTTCTCTCGCCTAGCGGCTCCGTTGACCAAATTGACTCGCAAGGGGACATGTTTTGTTTGGAGTGACGCATGTGAGATGGCCTTTCAAGAATTAAAGAAAAGATTGACTATTGTGCTGGTTTTGGTTGTACCCGAATGGGGAATTGGTTATTCCGTATATTGTGACGCTTCGAAAGAGGGATTGGGGTGCGTGTTGATGCAATTGGAGCGTGTTGTGGCGTATGGATCGCGACAATTAAAGACTCACGAGCAGAACTACCCTACCCATGACTTAGAACTCGCGGCCGTCGTGTTTGCTTTGAAGAGTTGGCGTCACTATCTCTACTGTGAGAAGTGAGAAGTCTTTTCCAATCACAAGAGTCTAAAATACTTATTCTCTCAAAAGGAGCTCAATTTGTGACAACGCTGATGGATGGAACACTTAGAGGACTACGACTTCGAGTTGCAATACCATCCGGGTAAGGCGAATGTGGTAGCGGACGCATTGAGTAGGAAATCGACACAACTTGCAAATTTAGCTATCCATGAGTGGAAAACGATGAATGACTTAGGTTCGTATGTATTGCATTTTGAGGAAGTTCGGGATGGAGTCACCTTGTGTAACTTGACCGTTCAATCGACTTTATCGACCCGAGTCATTGAGGCCCAACAGCATGATGAAGAAGCGGGAGAGTTTCGTACTAAGTTTCTTAGTGGGAATGCTCGAGAGGGGTGGATGATTCACGCCGATCAAGGTTTGCGATACCAAGGAAAATTGTTCCTACCCGTTTCATGTTAGGAGGAAATCTTGAGGGAATTTCACCATTTATCGTTAGCCGTGCATCCAGGAGGAACGAAAATGTACCACGACTTGCGTAGACAATTTTGGTGGCCGGGAATGAAGAGAGATGTCGTTATCTTCGTGTCCAAATGTCTTACGTGGCAACAAGTCAAAGTCGAGCATCAACGACCCGCGGGGGATTTGCAACCGTTACCAGTGGCCGAATGGAAGTGGGAGAACATGACCATGGATTTTGTTACCGGTTTACCAAGATCGCCGAGGGGACATGATGCCATTTAGGTGATAGTCGATCGATTGACTAAGTCAGGCATTTCTTACCGATTCAGGTTACGGATTCGATTGATATGCTTAGCCGTTTGTACATTCGTGAGATTATCCGTCTTCATGAAATTCCCGTCTCTATTGTATCGAATCGAGATCCAAGGTTTACTGCGCGTTTTTGGCAGAGTCTACAGGCAGCTCTTGGCACTAATCTTCTATTTAGCACCGCGTATCATCCTCAAACAGATGGACAATCCGAGAGAACGATCCAAATTCTAGAAGATATGCTTCGGGCTTGCGTTATGAATTTTTGGGGTAGTTGGGAGGATCACCTACCGTTAGTCGAATTCGCGTACAACAATAGCTACCAATCTAGTATCGAGATGGCACCGTATGAAGCTTTGTATGGGAGACCGTGTCGATCACCCGTTTGTTGGACCGAGTTGGGCGAGGCTACATTGGTTGGGCCGGAATTGATCCAAGAACTTCCGAAAGCATGAGACCGATTCGTCAACGTCTTCTTGAGGCACAAAGGAGAACCACTGAGCAAGTTAAATTGATTCGCCAACGGTTGATAACCACGCAAAGTAGACAAAAGAGTTGTGCCGATCGTCGTCGCCGATCGTTAACATTTGAAGTGGGGGACCACGTGTTTCTTAAGGTGTCGCCGCATCGGGCCTTATCTCATTTGGGGCAAAGGGGCAAGCTTTTACCGCGTTTTATCGAGCCGTTTGATATTATCGAAAAGATCGGGGAAGTCGCGTATCAGTTGGCGTTACCATCGGGATTATCGGGCGTTCACGATGTATTCCATGTATCGATGTTACGGAAGTATGAGCCGGATCCATCACACGTTTTAGAGTGGTCTGAACTTGAGTTGGAAGTCGATGCGTCTTATGAGGAGGAGCCGATACATATCCCAGATTCGCGCGAGAAAGTTTTGAGGGGTAAAACCATTCCGTTAGTGCGAGTCTTATGGAGTCATCTCAAGAAAGAAGAGTCGATGTGGGAAAGGGAAGACAAAGTGAGGGAGAAGTATCCGCATTTATTCCTGAGTTAATCAATGTGAGTCTCGAGATTTCGACTTTATGATTTTTAATTTATTGTTTAGTAGTTTGTGTGGTGGCATAAGCATGATTACATGATGCATGATTGTGGTTGACTTGTGTTGTAAAAATTTCGGGACGAAATTTCTTTAAGGAGGATAGATTGTAGAGACCCGAATATTTCTAATTCTTGAAATCTTGACTAAATTGTCTAATTGGGAAATTATGGTTAAATTGGTGAATATTTGAATTGAGGACTTAAGTGATGAAATAGAAGTTTGAGGGGTGAATGTATAGTTTGATGATTTGAGAGTATATATAGGGGATGTGAGTGTGTAGGGGATAATTTGTATCTCCTCTTTTCACTCTCTCTCACCGTCTCCCATCTCTCTCTCCACCGGCTCTTCTTCTCTCTCCTCTCCTCTCACTCAAAACTCTACCTTATCACCCAAAATCTTCAAGAAACAACCTCATTCAAGCCTTCCATTCGCGTTCATAAGCTCGGAAATCCTTGGGTGGAGTTCGAATCGGAGTTTCGAGGTTTGTAAGGCTAGGGCTCGTCCAATAACGCGTGAATCTCAACCATTGTTGCGAGGTAGGAACTTCTTGACCTCTTTTATATGTTTATCTGTTGTTTTGGTGTAGAATCGAGCCTTGGATCATTGGATTGTGGTTGTAGTTCATGCCTTGAAAAATCTGCTGAAATCGTACCCGAAGCCCGTGGTATCGATACGAATTTTGTGGCGTATCGATACAGTAAGCTTATCTTTTTGAACAGCTTATATTGTATCGATACGGATTTTTTGCGTATCGATACCAGGAGCTTAACTCCAGTTTTGCTCCTGCTGCTCCTCTATTGATTGTTTTGACCCCCAATCATTTCTAAACCCTCTTGAACACCTCATAATCAATCTCAAGCTCGTTTATTTGGTTTCCTTTGACCTTTCGTTGTTATCCTTATCCATTGGCCTTCCGTTAGCACGAATCGAATGTGGAATTACTTAGTTAAATGTCGTTAAGTGCTTATTTGTTGAATGTGGAATATGTGATTGTTTATGATGCATTTGTGATATCATTGACATATTCTAATAAGATGATACGTCGATGTATGTGATCAAGTGAAAGTCTTAGCCTGCTTGTGGTTTGGGAATTTAGTCATTTGGGTCAAAAGTTGGCATAAGGAGTCCCGTAGCGCAAGGGGGTGGTAATACGGAGACTTAGTAGGATTTCGGAACTCAAGGGGTGGTAATACGGTAACCCAGGGTTATAGGGATCACCGTGACGCAAGGGGTGGTAACACGATTATCCTCGTAGTGATGTACGGTAACGCAAGGAGTGGAAATACCGATGGTGGGAGTTTGGGTTAGTTAGTTGAGTTGGGATTGTCGATGTCGTTGAGTCATGTGACTTATGTACGTAATTGGGATAGAGATTTATATTGCAAATCAATCGGTCATTAAGTATCGAGCTATGTTTCCTTATCTTTCTTTCCTTTGCACTAATCAACATGTTTGCATATAACATTGGTAAAGATTTTTCTACTGGGCTATTGTAGCTCAACAAAATCCTTCTTTTCAGGTTCTAATGTCGGACAGTATCATCATGCAATGCGTGTGTAGACACCCCAATTTGGACATTTCGAATTTCCTTAATTTGTGGCCCGGAGGCTCCTCAATGATGAATTTGGATCAAAACAAGCCTTAGACCAGTTAGAACCAAGCTCCTTGAAAGACTTTAAAGGAAAAATAAAATGTCAAAATCAGTCCCAAGTGCTCTGGGTCAAACCCGAGCGCTCCAAACCATTTTCAAAACCTGGGATTTGACAGACTCTCGAGCGCTCAAGAGTAAACTCCCAAACGCTCGAGAATGAACCCGAGCGCTCGAGACTTATGTGCTGCCCAATGGATGGTGGAGCTTCCCCACTTCCCATGCAGGCCATCATTACAGCCGTTCTGGCCGGTTCAAACCTCAGACAAGACTCCACCTCATTCAGAGGGGAGTCAGGTCTGATGATTTTTTCAAAGATTCCATGTTGTATTTTCTAAAATGAAATTATATGCTATATTGCCTATATAAGGCCTCATCCCAGCTCAAACCAGGGGGAGCTCTCTCTCTCTCTCTAAGTCCTCTTTGACTGTTCAAACAAAATCATCTCTCACCTCCCTCAAATCTTGATTTTCAAAAGAAAAGCAATCAAAAAAAAATCCAAGGCATCATACACATGCAAGAAGCTCAGATGATCTGCATGCTCTGCTCTTCCTGACCTTTCTTTCTTTCACCTCCTAGAGACTTTCAAGAAGCAAACTCCCCAACTAGAAGGTAGAAGTTCTCTACCTTTGTGTTAGAGACAAACAAAGCAGGGTTGTTTTTCCCTTCTGAGAGGTCCTCACCTTCTCGCCTTTAATACTGAGTATGGATTGAGAGACCTTGGTGTAATAACAAGAGCGAGGGGTACAAATGTGTTTCTGCATGAAGCTTATCACACCCGAGCGCTCGGGACAACTCTATAGCGCTCGAGAGTGGTTCCAGCCCAGTTTTCCTTCTTTTAAGCATCTAAATGGACATGCATGGGTGGTAGGATGCGTTTTGGACTTTTTTTTTACCCCCTCTTTTGAGGTGTGTTGGTGCAGTGATCTCCCTATTTTTCAAGAAAAATAAGGAAAATCGTTTTATTTAAGAACATGCAGAAGAGTTTTCTTCATAGCTAAAAAAGGGAAATTTTCATACTTCAAAAACATGAGATCCAGTGTACCAGCATACTTCAATGAGTGCATTAGTTGGTTGAAGTCAATTCTGGGGTGTGAACTACTCCCGAGCGCTCGAGATTACTTCAGAGCGCTCGAGAGTGTTTGCATGCAAGCCGAGTCCAATTTTCCTTCCAATTTGATCCTCATATTACCTTTGCATGTCCATGCATGCATCCCTTTTTGCCTCTTTGAACTATTAAACCACTTTTCAGAAGGGCAAGGACGCAGGGCTTAGAAGAATGGGGTTTAATCCCAGTTTTCCAAGCCTTCTGTGGATCCCATAAAATATCTCAGTTTATTCCAGTTTACATTTTTAGTATCATATTCTCTTGTATTCTGTCGCGCTAACATGATTTGCAGCTTGGGTATGCAACACTCCCAAGCGCTCGAGAGTGCTTCCGAGCGTTCGAGAGTGGATCAGTGGCAGGATTTTTCCAATTTCTAGCATTTTGCATTTCACACCATTTTCCATTTGTTCACTGTACACAGGCACATGCATGCACCCCCTCTGCACTTGATATACCTGTAAATGCATGCTAACTGTTTGATGAAATAAAATGTTTTCAAAAAATCCCACAAATATTTAGTAGAGACCGATCCTGAATCGGGCGAGGGGGGTGCCGTAAAACCCTTCCCCCCTCGTAACATGGCTCCCGAACCCTTTTCGAATCTCTGGTTTTCAAATTCAATCAATCATTTTTTTAAAAAAATAAAAAAAAAAAAACAAAACGGTTTCTCGGGTGGCGAGCCATAAATCCGGGTGGCGACTCTTCAAAATCTTTCAAAAATCCAAAGACGGCGTGGCGCTTCATTTTCGGGGCCCCCTCCCCGATTTCACCCGGGGCTGTGGTAGCCACAGTGGCAACTCTGCTGGGGAAAATGATTTAATTGATACTTGAGAAAAATCAGTACGTTGACAAAATGGCCGGATTTCCTTAAGCATTGATTAAATTAGTGAGCCAAGCTTGAAAAATGTTAGTGGGATTTTCAAAGGATTTTATTTCACTTTTTATTTCTTGTATATATATCTTGTGCAGCCCCGCTGTTGTGTTTCGGCAATCCTACCCGGCTTGCCGGTGATAGGGAATCCCAGAATGCTCAACAAGCCTCGACCGTGATGAGTCATCCCTACCGCTTGTACCGTTATTGGGTGTACGCTCAATAACGGGAGGTATACTTTGACTCTAGTCTGGGGAACCCTCTTCAAGCCAAAACCCGGCCTTTGTACATGTTTAGCAAGCCATAGAACCTTCCAAACTAGGACAGGAGCCTACAGGGTAGGATTACGTGCTATATTCTGTTTACATGCTGCATTGCATTTTGCATTGTCATGCTGTCAACCACGATTCTCGAGACTCGCTCGCGCGGTCTTCGGAAGGTTGCCAGGACCCGATGAGGAGTCACGCACCCTAATGCATGTTGTTTAAATCATACAAGTCCTCGAGCCCGAACCTATGGGAAACTAAAATTTTGCTTAGTTTTTGACTAGTATTTAATCGGGATTTAACCAAAGGAAAGGAATGATAGGGGAGCAGAACATTGTAATACCAACACCATACAGGCTAAAAGCAAGTGTACCGCTTATGCTGCTTTGGTTATCGTACCACATTGTTCACCCCGAGTCATTCCGAACCAATGGTCGAATTGTCGACAGAATATTGTCCGAATACTTAGCTCATTTTAGCATCTCTTGGAATCAGCGGTTCTTAAATAAGGACACACCCCAAAAATCTGAGGATCAAGACAACCTCCCGTAAGTCGATTGTTTTGAAAATAGAGTCGATGACAGTGACGATGGTGCACTCATTTTCTAAAAATCATGCACAAATTTCATAAAAATAGGGACAGGGACTGCGTCTGAGCACAGGTTTTTGCTTTGCTGTCAGTTCCGAGCAATTGGGCCGAAAAAGAAGAACATCATACCCTCCTGGACCAGACCCCTGGGGCAGAGATTGGAGCGACTTCGACTTGGGTCAGATCCTAGCAGTGTTTCGGACTTTCAGGAGGAAATGGATCTATTGATCGGGGGCCTAAATCCAAACTCAAACCTCAATCCAAACCCGAGCGGAGCCAACCTGAGCCCGAATGCTGGTAATCCGAACCCCAACCCAAATCCAAACCCAAACGGAGGCGAGCCAAATCCGAATCCTAATCCCGTTCCCAATCCCCATCCAAACCCTAACCCAAACCCGGAAAATCTGAATGGAGAAATGGGTCAGATTAGAGAAGACATCCAACGCCTAGGCGAGCGCACTGACAACCAAATCGCCCAACTCATGATGATGATTACTGGGGTCGCACGACGCCTTCCACCACAAAACCCGAATCCGGGCCCAAATCCAATTCCTATCCCAAACCCAAATCCAATTCCTATCCCAAACTCAAATCCAATTCCTATTCCTAACCCAAATCCGATTCCAAATCCAAACCCAATTCCCAATTTAAACTTCAACCCTAACCCAAATCCGAACCCGGAGCAGCTGGTCTTTGATTTGGAAACCCCGCAAAACCCCGAGATGGCAGCAGTATTGGCAAAACTCACCCAACTAGAGGAGTCTGTTGCAAGAAACGAGAAGATAGCGTCGACTGGCTTTGACATCAATAAGCTTTGCTTGTTTCCTAACGCAAAGCTTCCGGATAAGTTCAGGACAATCGACTTCGCTAAGTTTGACGGAACAGGAGATCCAAAGGCACACCTGACGGGATACATTGGAGCACTTTCTATGTGGGGAGTCGAGAAGGATGCTATGGCGCAGATGTTCTCGCAGACTTTGGTGGGACATGCTCTGGACTGGTTCACTTCACTGGATGAGAGAAAGAAGCGTTCTTGGGAGGATATATGCACGGCTTTTGTGGCGCAGTATGATTATAACATTCAGTTGGAGGTGACCACTCGTGAATTGGAGTCCACAAAGATGGAAGCAAAGGAGGCCTTCGCCGATTTCGTGAAAAGGTGGAGGGCAAAGGCGGCACAGATGAAAGATAGACCGAGCGACAGGGACCAAATCCGGATGATTGTCCGTAACCTTCAACCCACTTTTGCGAGGCACATGGTTATGGCCCAAGCATGCTCAGACTTTAAAACATTCTTTGATACAGGCTTAGCCGTCGAAGAAGCAGTTCAATTGGGGATCCTCGACAAGCCCGAGCCTACTCCCAAGCCCAAGAAGGTTTACTCCGAAACAGGCAATGCTCTGCTTGGCAACTCAAACTACACCAACCTTCCCAACACCTCCACAAACACAACCTAAGCCCGAGCCAGAACCAAATAGCCACCCAAACCAATCAACCACGTACCCAGCCTCGCACTCTTCAAGACCTCTTTCCGCTGCTCGAGAAATTGGTCGAAAGCGCCCCTCAAACCTCTTACCCCTACTCCTTTACCTCAAAACTCCCTGCTTCCCACAACCCTAACGCATACTACGCCTATCATCAGGAATGTGGGTCACCTAACCGACAATTGCTTCCGCCGCCACGCAATTCAAGACCTTATAGACAACAAAACTCTCCTTATGCCACAAAAACCGAACACTGTCTCAAACCCACTCCCAAAGCACTCCAATGCCCGCACCAATCACATCTCCATAAGCCAACCCTTTAACCCCACCCATTACATCATTCCTGATACCCAACCCAAGCCAACCGTCGAGTTGCCAGTTGAGGATGCCGTCTGTGCATTGGAAACCGTGGAATGGAACTTTCAGAGAAGGTGGGAAGACTTAGTGCAAGATTTCTTGGCGGTAGAAGACAGGGCTCTTATCACTGGAATTTGGCCCGCGGCACTTAATCCTGACCAAGTTGAGGAATTGGAACATGGAGAATGGAGGCAGGACTGGGAGGAGATGATGGCTGACCAGTTGGATGGGTATTCTCTATTTGCTCTGTTCATGGAGCCTGAACCTGTCGAGAAGGAAGACGAATGGGAATGGGAGCCCGAACCTAACGGATGGCACTGGATGGACGATTTTGATCCTCTGGATGAAACATCTTTGGCGTACCTCTTTCAAGAGGAAGAAGTGGTAGAAGAAATGGATCTGATGAATCCCCATATGTTTTCAGGACTCAACGTCAGAACCATTGTTAACCTCACTCGAGATTCCGATGCTCTGGAACGTGCCATGGACTATCTTTTCCTCCCACAGGAATACATCATCGAGGAGTTCTTCCCCAAGCCTGTAGTCAAAATCCCTGATGAGCCCAACATCTGTGTGTTGGATCCAGAAGATCTGTGGGGAAAGTCTGAATTGGTGAATGTGTGGATGAACGGTGAGGAACTCACTGTCAATAAGGCCATGTTGGATGAAGGATCCCTGCAGATTAGTAATGACAACAGCAACAACAAAGTCAACTTCTGGAATTCTCTGGAAGAAGACAGCATATGGCACGCTCTGGAAATGGAAACCCTTAATGAGACTTTGGAGAAGACAGCACTTGACAAAGGGAAACGTAAGGCGGACGACTGTGACTTTGACTTCTCCGATTTCTGGGAAGGTACTTGGTAGGAGCCTATTCCCAAAACAGTTAGCAATCTTACCAAGAGTGGAAGAGTCTACCAACCTACCAACATCCAGCAGGGTAGCTCATCCCGAGCCCCTCCGCCGCAGCAAAATACCCCTGTCAACCCCACAAACCTGAATACCCCCGTCCAGCAAGCTCCACAAAGCAACCCTCCTAGCTCCACTAAATCTGATCCGCCTTCTCAGCCCAAACCAATCATTGACCTCAACTCTCTCCCCGACTCCGACCCTGAAGCTTCTGCCGACCCTATCATCCAACAACTTCGTGAAACCCCGGTCAACATGTCCATGTGGGGTGTATTGGCGTCTTCCCGTGTACATCGCCGAAGACTTGTCAATACTCTCTCCAAACTCGAGGTCCCCGCAGATATCGCACCTGAAGCTATGATAGCTCTCATAACCCCAAACCTTGCCCAGCACACCTTATCCTTCACTGAGAAAGACCTACCTCCTGAAGGAGCTAACCACAATAAGCCCCTTCGCATCACCATGAAGTGTATGGGAAAGTGGGTCCCGGCAATCCTTGTTGATAACGGCTCCGCCATTAACGTGTGCCCTCTCCGCACCGCCTATTGTCTCGGCCTCAAAAATAAGGATTTTGCGCCGTCAACCCTGGGAGTTCGTGCTTACGACAATACCCGTCGAGATGTTTTGGGAACGATCAACTTGGAGCTAGCAACCGGAAAATTCAAGACCACTGTGGAGTTCTGCGTTCTGGAGATCCCTGCCTCATTCAACCTCCTGCTGGGGAGACCGTGGCTACACCGCTCAGATGTAATGGGGGTACCGTCCACGCTGCACCAAAAGCTTATTTTGGGATTGGATTCCGGGACTCTCATAATTCATGGAGACTTTGGCATCCGCCCTCATTCTGAAGACAACTCCCCGTTGCTGGAGATTATGCATGGAGAGGAGGATGTACCTATGGGAGGTTTTGCTGTCATAACTTCAAAGGTGTGCACTATCCGGACCGATGAAGGTTTCCTAGTTAGCTCTGCGGCCTTAGAGATCATGAGGAAGATGAACTACCTGTCTGGCCTGGGCCTGGGTCGCAATCAGCAAGGCGTGTCTGAGTTCCCTCATTTTCCTGGGAGTGTTGATCCGTACGGTTTGGGTTATGAGCCCAAAAAGAATGACCCTGCGAGGAAATGGCGCAATCGTGCCCAAGCCCAAACTGCTGAGATAAAGTTTAGAGCTGGTCCCGTGATCAACGAGAAGGAGAAGCTGTACCAAGGAGAGCCGGAACAGTTCATCGATCTGGAAACAAAGGTGAAGTATCCAGGGTTTGAAATCTTTGCCAATGACACTTGGGAGACTGATGAAGAATTTGCAAAGATAGAGGAACTGTCTGAAGCACTGGATTGGCTCGAAGCTCTTGAAGAATGCCACTTTCAATCGCTGTTCGGGGGCGAGGAATTGGGGGGTATGATGGAAGATCCTGCTGTGCTGATGCTAGGAGAAGAAGAAGAGATCGAAGACCCTTCCATGCTCATTGTAGACGCAGTAGGCGTTTATGATAATTGCACTTTTGTACCACATGTAGCTCGCACTCACAGCACCTGCACTGAGTCTGAGTCTGAGTCCGAGTCCGACACTGACTCGTTGTCAGCACAGAGTCGGAGTTTGTGCCCATCGGCCCTCCACATCGTAGATTTTACTTTGAATTCGAGTCAACCGCTGTATTTCCCCCATCTGTTGAACTAGTTAATGAAATGGATGATGTTTTCGCTTACTTGCTGATTTTGAAATAAACTGTTTGGACCCCGACGATGAAGGAATAGATCTCGATGGGGACATCCCCAAGGAGATCCGTTCCCTCATCGATCGTGAAAATGAAAGGCATGCTCAGCCTTTAAAAGAAGAAATAATCTCAATAAACTTGGGTGATGAGGAGAACCCTCGATTGGTTCAGGTCGGTTCTGGACCGTCTCCCAGTGAGCTTCAAGAGCTCACAGATTTGCTAAAAGAATTCAAAGAAGTTTTCGCTTGGTCCCACGCAGACATGCCCGGAATCGACCCGGAGATAGTCGAGCACAGAATCCCTCTCTACCCTGACGCTAAACCCGTTAAGCAAAAACTAAGAAGAATGCAGCCCGATTGGGTATTAAAGATAAAAGAAGAGCTCATAAAGCAAATCGACGCCGATTTTCTAATCGTTACGGAGTACCCCACTTAGGTAGCCAACATCATTCCTGTCCCCAAAAAGGACGGAAAAATCAGAGTGTGTGTCGATTTCAGAGATCTGAACAAAGCGAGCCCTAAGGACGACTTCCCATTGCCGCATATAGACATGCTTGTTGATAACACTGCAGGGCACGCCCTACTATCCTTCATGGACGGCTTCTCGAGGTACAATCAGATTCTCCTAGCTCCGGAGGACAGGAAAAAAACCACATTCATCACTGAGTGGGGGACATATTGCTATCGGGTTATGCCATTTGGGTTGAAAAATGCCGGTCCTACGTATCAGAGGGGTGCTACCACACTGTTGCATGACATGATTCACAAGGAGGTCGAAGTTTACGTCGATGACATGATTGTAAAGGGGAAGAAATGAGAAAACCACCTCCCGGCATTGAGAAAGTTCTTTGAGAGAATTCGGAAGTACAAGATGCGTCTTAATCCGCAGAAGTGCACTTTCGGGGTCACTGCTGGCAAAATGCTCAGGTTCATGATCACAACCAGGGGGATCGAGGTGGATCCTACTAAAATTAAAGCCATTCTCGAGATGGAGCCACCTCAATCCGAGAAGGAAGTCCGGTGTTTCTTAGGAAAGATTCAGTTTATCAGCCGATTCATCGCCAAGCTGACTCTGACCTGTGAACCGTTGTTTCGTCTGCTCAGGAAGAATGTGAAATTCGAGTGGAATGACAAGTGTCAAAAGGCTTTTGAAGTAGTACGGACTTACCTACAGAATCCGCCGATCTTGATGCCACCCATTCCGGGAAAACCTTTGATCCTATACTTGTCTGTCACGCCCTCGTCAATGGGGTGCATGCTGGCACAAGAGGGAGATGATGGGGTTGAAAGGGCAATCTACTACCTGAGCAAGAAGATGGTTGGAAGCGAAGAGCGGTACACTTCATTGGAAAAGACATGCTGGGCGCTGGTATGGGCCACGAAGAAATTGAGACACTACATGCTGTCTTACTCGGTGATACTGATTTCTCGGATGGACCCTCTCAAATATCTATTCGAGAAGCCAGCACTTACCGGTAAGTTAGCACGTTGGTTGCTCTTATTGGCCGAGTTCGAAATCAAGTACGTCACCCGCAAGTCAGTGAAAGGAAGAGCCGTAGCAGAATTTTTGGCAGATCGCCCGATTGAGGGGCCAGAACACACGGAGTTTCAATTTCCCGACGAAGACGTGATGACTACTGCCGACGAAACATGGACATTGTACTTCGACGGAGCTGCTAACCAGAAGGGCTTTGGGATTGGCATACTGCTGGTCTCGCCTGAGGGGTCACATATTCCCCTTGCTTTCAAGCTGAACTTCGAAGTCACGAATAATGAGGCAGAGTACGAAGCGTGTATTGTGGGAATGGAAGCTGCACTGGAAATCGGAGTCAAGGTGCTGGAAGTCGTAGGGGATTCCAACTTGGTTGTATCACAAGCAAACGGGGAATGGAAGGTCAAAGATGAGAAGATGAAGCCGTATCATCAGCAGCTCGACGAGCTTATCCCGAATTTTCAAAGAGTGACCTTCACACACGTCCCGAGAATGAAGAATCACTTCGCAGACGCACTAGCAACTTTGGCATCCATGCTGGAACTTCCGATCGGGGTGAAGCTAAGGCCTGTCATGATTGAACATAGAGGGATGCACGTGTACGACTACGTCATGAACATCGATGAACCTGATGATGGGCTCCCTTGGTTTCACGATATTTGGAATCTCGTCGAGAAAGGAGAGTTCCCTGCAGATTCAACCAAGAAGGATCGGATCGCATTACAACGATTGGCGTCTCAGTACATCATCTGTGGTGGACAATTGTACCGACGATCTCCGTGCGGAGTCCATAAGTTATGTATTCACGGTGACGACACGAGAGCTGTAATGGAAGAGGTGTATGAAGGAGTCTGCGGACCGCATATGAACGGCATGATGCTAGCTAAGAAAGTTTTGAGATTGGGCTACTATTGGTCGACTATGGAAACAGATTGCATTGAGTATGTGCGCCGGTGTCATAAGTGCCAGACTCATGCTAATCTTATCCGGCCATATCCCGCCTTCGGAATTACACTCAATGGCGACACCATGGCCGTTCTCCGCCTGGGGCATTGATGTCATCGGAAGGATCACACCCGCGGCTTCTAATAGTCACAGGTTCATCTTGGTAGCGGTCGATTATTTCACCAAGTGGGTCGAAGCGGCTTCGTACAAGACTTTGACGGCAGTTCAAGTGGCTCACTTTATCAGGCAAAACATCATTTATCGGTATAGAGTCCCTCAAGCCTTCGTAACTGATAACGATGTTCACTTCAAAGGAAAAGTCCTAGAGCTCTTTGGCGAATTCAAAATTCAAGTGCATCACTCGACCACTTATCGGCCGCAAACGAATGGGGCAGTCGAAGCAGCCAATAAGACCATCAAGTCGATCCTCGAAAGGACTGTCAAATCAGCCAGGAATTGGCACGAGCAGCTACCACTAGCTTTGTGGGGATACCGGACGTATATCCATACACCGACAGGGGCGACACCCTATTCCTTGGTGTACGGTATGGAAGCCGTTCTCCCCATCGAGCTGGAAGTTCCATCGCTCAGAGTCATGGCTGAACAAGGATTAGATGAGGCCGAATGGATCAGTGGAAGGTTCGAAGAGCTCATGTTGTTTGACGAAAGGAGGCTGCGAGCATTGTACCACATTCAGGGTTATCAGCGGAGAATCACCCGAGCATTCAACAAGAAGGTGAAGTCGAGGGACCTGCAAGAGGGGGATATGGTAGTCAAGGAGATCCGTGCTCCGATTTTCGATTTCCGAGGGAAGTTCCGACCGAAGTGGGCCGGGCCGTACATCATCAAGTCAATCCTTTCCGGAGGAGCAGCATCGATCATCGATCTCGACGGCAACGAGTTCTCAAACCTTGTCAATTTGGATCAACTCAAATGGTATTACCCCTGAGAGAGCTCGCTGGGCCGAAAACCGCAAGGGCGGGCGGTCCCAGGCAAAAATTAGAGCAAGCCTGCTAGGTCGAAAACCCGCAAAGGCGGCCTAGGCAAAAGTTAAGGCAAAAATTCGAAAAGAGCTCGCTAGGCCGAAAACCCGAAAGGGCGGTTCTAGGCAAAATTTAGAGCACAAAAAGGAGAGTGTTAATACCCGAGTGAACCCTAGCCCGAACTACGTATGGGCCTGATTCCCTTTCTTAAGGGGTACGTAGGCAATCTCACTCTGAGGTTCGGTCCTGAATTTCAAAAATCAAAGTCCAAATTGACAAGTCAAGACGTTTTCTTTCAAAGCGCATGCGATTAGTGAACCGAAAGGGGGAAACCCTTAATCAGTCAATTTTATTCAGATGATTTCTTTATTACAAGCTGAGCATGAAAAAGAAAAACGTGTAACGAAACCTAACTTTTATTTCAAAAAACGGCAAAGTAAGCTTTTAACCCCTCCTTGCTTCCACATCTCTCCTTAACCACTTCCGGTACCTGCCAGTCAAAGCAATGGAGTAAAGAGGATCGCTTGGCTCAGTCCTACGAGCCTCCCACATCCGCACATAGTTCTGAAGGCCCAGAATGGTGAAGGGAGAGAGACGAAGCACTTCTGAACCCGGGGGCGGCACCTCCTGGCTGAGTCCAAGCTGGCGCAGAATGCGGAATGGTGAATAAAAAGTGAAGCCAGCCAAGCCTGCCACGAACACCTGTGGTGAGCCCATGTTGCTCACGGTCATCGCAGGAAGCCTCAGCCAATGACAACGCCAAGCAATGTCATCATCATCCAGGGAAGCAAAGAAGTCAGCCCAGTCATCCTCATGCCTGTACATCACTTGGAAAGGACGGTTCCATCCGCTAGCCCGGTACCACCAGTCATTGGCCGGAGGGGTCAGCAAGTTCAGCTTATCACAAAGCCATATCTGTCAGAAAAAGAGAGAAAACAAGTAAGGAGCCAGATAAAGGCTAAACCGAGTGTCGAGGTAAAATGAATGTGAGAAATAGAAAAAGGAGAGCCGAGTGAGGTCCCTAGCCTGCAGCAACAGCGGGCTGCCACCAAAAACCCTTGTGCGACTGGCATGCACAGCATCCAACCCCATTAAGGTCTCAGCAAGGACCAAAGGCGCAACATCCTTGAGAGCCTCAATCTGAACAGCGACTCCAATCAATAGAGAACTGGGCTGACCAACAGGCGGAACCAGCAGGAAGGCCGCTAAGAGGCAGATACAGCAGGCCATCATCCGGCAACCTTGATACTCGAAGTTTGTTAAGTCTCCAGGTGGACTGAATCTCTCATACAGCTGCACGATGTTGATAGCGTTACCCCGGGTCAAGAACTCAGCAACGTTCCCGCTAACACCCAGCTTGGCTTTGAGGATGTTCTTCATGCTTTCCCGGATCATAGGAACAATTGGCTCGGTGGAGTCGTGGCTCCCCAGGTAGGCATGGAATTCCTCGACGGTGGGACATAGCTCTTGAGAACCAAAGCGAAAGACATGCACTTCGGGATCCCAAAAGCGCACAGCCGTGTGCAGCAAGACAGGGTGAATTGCAACCTCGCGGAGATACTTCAAGGCATGAAGGCGATGCCCTCGGAAGTTCAGCCAATCGATCCCCTCGAGGCTGTCCAACCAAGGGCGAAGTAAGGCTTGGTTCAACAAAGCCATGAGAAAAGGAGGTTTTGGGAGAAGAGTGATGGAATGGGTTGTGAGTGACTTACCAAAGCAACTCTGGGTATTTATAGAAGCCTAGGGAGACAACACCACTTCCCCATCAGCCTTGAAACTCATCAAATTCCACATTTTCACAACCTTTTCAAGATTCAAACTTTGGAATGCTTGAAAAAAGCATTGGAAATCCACTAGTCTTGCTTTGGGAAACCACTGACCTCTGGAAAGCAGTCCTCGGGATTACCTCCCTACATCTGGGATGCAGAAGAAAACGACATGGTAGAGTTGGGAAATGATCTTGGAAAAGAACACAAGTCTGCAGATCACAGCAGTCCCGAGCGCTCGGGAGTGAATTCCCAAGCGCTCGACAACACTCTCGAGCGCTCGAGAGTTCTGCAGTTTTGACAGCAGGTTTTCTTCCCTGGTTTTTGGTCCCGAGATGGCATCCCAAGCTCTGTTCTTCTAGTTTAACGAGTTTCAACCTGTTTTTAAGGGAATACAGCGGGTCCAGTTATCCGTTTGTCCAAGTGTTCATGTGTATCCCTTGAAAAACCTCAAAATCTCCACAGTTTCCTTCCCGTCGACGTATCAAAATTCGTGTCAAGAGCGTTTGTTAGAGTCCGAGGGTGTATGCAAGTCTTATAGTGTGCTGGTGACTATGTGAAGCGGTCAAACGCACGCCAAAGCTTACGGAATCAATTTTCACCCTCAAACGCCTCTATTTCATCGTTCATGGTGGCGTTAAAGGCATATACCGTGATCAAATACGCTCATGTCTCATTCTCGTGTCAAAAGCGGACGCTGTTTTCCATAATGACCAGAAATTCTACATTAAGGGCGTTTCTGTCATTCCAAGTCAAATTCCATGAGTCGAGTTAGTTGTGTCAAGTTTTATTCCATTTTAGGAGTATTGGTCGAAATTCGCGTGCTCTTTACTTTCCTTCAAAACTAGACGAACATATTTCATAAAATACAATTCTTGACGGGAGTGCGAATAAGTAAAAAGGACAAGAGTGCAAATTTTTCAAATAAGGCATCTACAATGAGTAAAGAAGGAAGTACATAAACTGGGGCAAATACACGTCCGATCCTATCTACCAGGGCATGCAAGCCCAAACCAAAAACCAAGGCACGCAAGCCCGGAGGCTACAACTGTGCTGGCACGCAGGCCCATGCAAAAGAAAGACTAGCAAAGCAAAAAGCCTAAAGCTCAGCCCAAGCAGATCCTCTTCTGCTGGCGTCCCCCGGACTCAGAACTCTCAACCTCGTCCTCATCGCCATCATCGTCGTCATCGTCGTCAGAAGGGCCTGAGGCAGTACTCGAGTCCGTGGACCCTAAAGCTCGTGACTCGAGTGACTCCTCTGTATCCTCCTCTGACTCCTCAGGAGCGAGTCTCCGCCGGGACACTGCCCTAGGGACCACCTCGAACTGCCCAGCCCCTACTCTCTGCCTACCCCGGCCTCTCGCGTTGGTGGAAGCTGGAAGGCTTGTAGTGTCCTGCGGCTGCGTCCTGGCCGAGCATCGTGGCTGCACCTGCATATCATGAGTATTCATTCATTTGATACATGTTTTAAAATCCAATGAAATGTATATGCATGCATGTTCATACCTAAGAAGCAACAGGTAAAGCAGGCTCAGGAACAGGTCTAGTCTAGAGGGTCCTCCCCTTGTCGCAGTCCTTCAGCAACTGCCGCATCCCCACCATCAGCATGATAGCCTGCTCTGCCCATTCTCGCGGCACCTGCACAATGGTTCAAAGGTCAAAACAATGTGTGCATGGACAAGAAACATTGGAAGCATGAAAAGAAACAAAGTTGTGGTATACCTACGCAGGAAGATGCATCCGCGGCTGCGGAAGGCGTGGAAAGTCTAGCAACGCGCGTGCCCCAGAAGGGTCCCTCACTCTTATCACCCAGTCCAACGTCGGCAACCCAACTGGAGCAGATGCCTCAGCCGTCTCCGGAACCTGCGTGCTGCCCTCACCGCAGCCCGAAGAACTGGCACCTCGCCCATCGGTAGGAGGCCTAGCACCCCGACCTCTACCGCGTGAAAAGCGACCGCCGCGGCCCCACTCTCTGGTAGTAGCTCCAACCTCATCGCCTCCAGCCTCGCCCCTGGCCCTCCTGGCCTCAGCCTCTGCTACCCGCCTCTCCAGCTCCCTCTCCACTCCCAAGCTGGTGGCCAAGTACCTGTCTCTGTATGTAGCGTAGTCCAACATGCGCTGCAAGTATCTCTCCAGATCAGTATCCGGCACCGTGAATCGCTCCAGCTCGACACGTGTATAGGTCTCGGTCCTCTGCACTCTCGAAGGAAGTGGCCCCGGCACGACGAACTCTGGAGAATCGAGTGACTGTTGTGTCACCCGATCCCCCAGGTACCACTGCCAGCCCAGCGGGCACTCCAGCAGGACTCTACTCCGTGTCACCTCCCGGCTCCTCGGAAGGAAGTCAGCCTCCACCCTGACCCAGTGGTCCCAGTGAACCTGCATTCAATTTTCTGGCATCAGTAATTAAGGATTTCTTTCAACAAGGCATGAAAAGAAAGAAAGGTCGATGTGCGTACCGTGACCCCAGTAATGTTATCCAGCCAGCGCCGGAAAGTCATCACTTGCCCCCGTCGCTCCTTGGCTCCCCTGTAGTCCTTGCCCCATGCAAGTCCCCGTGGAAGCAAGTGTGGATTCGTACAAGTGTTCTCGGGCGGGAACATGCCCAAGACCTCGTAAGCCCAAAGCTGCATATTTTGGAAGTCGATTCAATTCAAGTCCGATACATGTTCAATTCAATTCAATTCAATCGATCAAAGCAAAGCAATAGTTCGAGTCATACCTCAATCACCCTCCAGTATCCGCCTATGGTGTCTCCCACTCCGCGTGAGGCGGCTCCTAGAAAGCAGTAGAGCATGCACAGAGCAAAGACCGCCTGGGCCGAACTGGCCCCGCCGCCTCGGATCAACCAGTTCGCTAAGTAGCTCAGGTGAACCCGGGATCCCTGAGCGGGAACAGAGAAGCCTCGAGCAGAGCAGCAAGTAGGCCTCGCCATCTCGCCACCTCAACGCCGTCCTGGCCGGCTCATGGTCCCAGACGTAGTAAATCGTCTGCATTCTGCTACTCCTCCGTGGGCGCTGACCCGCCCAGGAACCACCTCAAAGCCATCGCCCGGATCTATGCTCGGATCATACGGATCGGCTCACCTCCGACTCGGAGTCCAGTGATGGCTGCGAAGTCGGAGAGGAGTCATCGCTATCTCCCGAAACGGAAGTGGAACGTGTTGGTGTCCCACCACCGCTTCGCCAGCGCTGTCATCACTGCACGATAACCCTCACCGTCGTCAGCAACTGGATAAATGGCTCGAATCTAGCCTCCTCCACCAACTCTCGCACCCTCCAGCTCTCTCAAATACTTCAATGAGTGGCCTCCGTGGCCGGTGGTCATAAATATCTTTGGTACGCTGTTTCAACAGAGTAAAGAAATAGCATCGATAAGCAATGCAATGATTCAAGGAAGCAAGTCTAATGCAGAAGTAAAACATTAAAATCATACCGTGGTCCATCCGGAAGAGGTGTGTGGCCCGATCTCGAAGAAGCAAGTCCTCGGGATAGTCCCCGGGCTGGAGCGTAGCCGGTCATCCCCGTCTACTCAAAGAAGTGTAGCCGTGGAGCATAAGTCCCCGACTCAAACCCAGGACGTGCGCTAGTAGGTTTTCGCCTGCCGGCGCAGTAACGCGCTCCTCGATCACCACCTCCTTCTCCTGTCCCAAATCATCCATCTCCGGCAATCCCGTATTCGCCTCCGTCCCCGCACCGCTGAGCAGCGCTCCTAGCAATAATGCTGAGGTCTGATCCTCCGGAGTCCTCGCACCCCTCAGAACCCCTCTAATCCCGGCGTCAAGACCAAGGGCGTCCAGTATGCCCCGCGACCTCGCCATGTCCAAGAAATCTCCCTCCATAAATGGGACTGGATGCGAAGCACCAATCCCACTGTCCCCCACCCTCGGCTCAGCAGCCCCCGCCCTCAAAACTGGTGTCGCAACGACGTGCCCGGCCACCACCACCTCATCGCTAACCCGCTCGGCGGCCGCAAGTAAATCCTCCACCGTGGGAGTATGGGGAGTGCCTGTGGCACCTCCCCCGCTACTTGTACCATCTCTTCCGCCGCCCAACACATCTCTACTGCTCGCGGCCAGGCCGCCGTCTCCTCGTACAACCCCGCTATCACTAATGTCTCTGACCGCCGCCAAACCCCCGCTGGTACTCTCCACTGCCCCTGTACCCCTGTCGGTCTCAAACTCTGTAACCAGACCCTCACCAGCGACCCCCTCCTGGGCTGGCGTGGCAGTTCTGCCGCTAGTCTCCTCGGTCACCGCCGCAGCTGCCACAGCCGCCGCCTCCTCGCGGCTGGGCAGCCCCTCATCACCTCCACCAGCGTCGTCCCTCATCTCCTCCATCCTCGCCACACCCTCTACCGCCACCACGTCTCCGCCGTTACCTCCCTTCGCCTCCTGGACCTCACCAGCCGCGACCACCGCAACCAGACCCTCGCCAACGTGCCCCTCCTGAGCTGGTGTGACAGCACTGCTGCTGTCCACCTCCATCGCCGCGCAACCGCCGCCTCCTCGCGGCTGAGCATTCCCTCGTCGCCACCACTAGTCATCCTCGGTTCCTCCGCTCCCCAAGCCTTCTTCTTCCTTTTGATTCGCACTTCCTGGCAAACGATGGCCCACTGGAAGATCTCGAGATCTCGAGCTCGGTCCGTGTTGAGAGAGTGAAAGAGCTTGAGATGGAGGGAGTAGAGAGAGATCAGTTGAGTGAGAGAGAGAGTGTTCGCCTGAGAGAGATTGAGGAATCGTACGAAAATGGAAAGTGCGCGGAGCTCTGGTTCTGGAGCGCTCGAGATATGGATTTTGGACCCCAGATCAGTCGAAGAAGATGAATAGGGCAGTGGGCCCAGCCGTGGTCTCGAGCGCTCGAGACCACTCCCGAGCGCTTGGGAGTGGTTCTGAGCGCTGGGATCTGCCTTAGGCCCTTGTGCCTAACTTCCAGCGCCCTGTGCTCATCCTGCCTTCGAACTTTCTTGGCTTCCCCTTTGTTTTACAAAATCAATCTCAGCCCTGGCTTCGTCCGCGCCGAAAGAGACTGTGGGAGGCAATCTTTAGTCGATAAATGAGTTTTTGGGTTCACGCCCCGCGATTTTGTATCTTACTTGGTTGATAGTCGATTGAAAATTTGTCTATTTATACTAATTTCAACAGGTTTGCAGGTATTTCTGCCCTACAGGTGCTATTTTATCCTCGTTATGTCCGCCAAACAGAGCAACAGGTGGACCCCTGCATGCATTTTATCAAAATTGTGTCGATCGTTTCTCGTGCATGCATCACACGTGCCTGCATTCTCCGTCCACCAAACAGAGCAACAGGTGGGCCCTTTGTGCATTTTATCAAAATTGTGTCGATCGTTTCTCGTGCATGCATCACACGTGCCTGCATTCTCCGTCCACCAAACAGAGCAACAGGTGGGCCCTTTGTGCATTTTATCAAAATTGTGTCGATCATTTCTCGTGCATGCATTACACGTACTTGCATTTTCTGTCTGCCGAACAGAGCAACAGGTGGACCCATTGCACATTTATATTATCAAACTCGTGTCGATCATTTCTTGTGCATGCATCGCATGTGCTCGAATTTTCTGTTCACCAAATAAAGTAACAGATGGACCCCTTTTGCATATTTACCTTGTCAAGATCTTGTCAATCTTTCTCGTGCATGCATCACGTGTGTTTGCACTTGCCCCGAAGAACTACGCTGGTCTGATCCTTGCAGAAAAGGGTACGTAGGCAGTCTGGAAAGACGCGACCACATGCATCGAGTACTTTTATTTACATTTGTGTTTTAAATTAAGGGTTTGACGTGGCTCGAATTGGGCTGTCTCAATCTTTGGACGTCATTTATATCCAGACATGATATCAAATGACGCCCAAAGAGGGGCAACTGTAGACACCCCAATTTGGACATTTCGAATTTCCTTAATTTGTGGCCCGGAGGCTCCCCGATGATGAATTTGGATCAAAACAAGCCTTAGACCAGTCAGGACTTTGCTTCTTGGAGGACTTTAAAAGGAAAAATAAAATGTCAAAATCAGTCCCAAGTGCTCTGGGTCAAACCCGAGCGCTCCAAACCATTTTCAAAACCTGGGATTTGACAGACTCTTGAGCGCTCGAGAGTAAACTCCCAAGCGCTCGAGAATGAACCCGAGCGCTCGAGACTTATGTGTTGCCCAATGGATGGTGGAGCTTCCCCACTTCCCATGCAGGCCATCATTACAGCCATCCTGGCCGGTTCAAACCTCAGACAACACTCCACCTCATTCAGAGGGGAGTCAGGTCTGATGATTTTTTCAAAGATTCCATGTTGTATTTTCTAAAATGAAACTATATGCTATATTGCCTATATAAGGCCTCATCCCAGCTCAAACCAGGGGGGAGCTCTCTCTCTCTCTCTAAGACCTCTTTGACTGTTCAAACAAAATCATCTCTCACCTCCCTCAAAGCTTGATTTTCAAACGAAAAGCAATCAAAAAAAAAATCCAAGGCATCATACACATGCAAGAAGCTCAGATGATCTGCATGCTCTGCTCTTCCTGACCTTTCTTTCTTTCACCTCCTAGAGCCTTCCAAGAAGCAAACTCCCCAACTAGAAGGTAGAAGTTCTCTACCTTTGTGTTAGAGACAAATAAAGCAGGGCTGTTTTTCCCTTCTGAGGGAGGTCCCTCAGCCTTCTCAATCTTTAATACTGAGTATGGATTGAGAGACCTTGGTGTAATAACAAGAGCGAGGGGGTACAAATGTGTTTCCTGCATGAAGCTTACTGGAAGCACTCCCGAGCGCTCGGGACAACTCTAGAGCGCTCGAGAGTGGTTCCAGTCCAGTTTTCCTTCTTTTAAGCATCTAAATGGACATGCCTGGGTGGCAGGATGCGTTCTGAGACTTTTTTTTTTTACCCCCTCTTTTGAGGTGTGTTGGTACAGATGATCTCCCTATTTTTTGAGAAAAATAAGGAAAATCGTTTTATTTAAGAACATGCAGAAGAGTTTTCTTCATAGCTAAAAAAGGGAAATTTTCATACTTCAAAAACATGAGATCCAGTGTACCAGCATACTTCAATGAGTGCATTAGTTGGTTGAAGTCAATTCTGGGGTGTGAACTACTCCCGAGCGCTCGAGATTACTTCAGAGCGCTCGAGAGTGTTTGCATGCAAGCCGAGTCCAACTTTCCTTCCAATTTGATCCTCATATTACCTTTGCATGTCCATGCATGCATCCCTTTTTGCCTCTTTGAACTATTAAACCACTTTTCAGAAGGGCAAAGACGCGGGGCTTAGAAGAATGGGGTTTAATCCCAGTTTTCCAAGCCTTCTGTGGATCCCATAAAATGTCTCAGTTTATTCCAATTTACATTTTTAGTATCATATTCTCTTGTATTCTGTCGCGCTAACATGATTTGCAGGTTGGGTATGCAACACTCCCAAGCGCTCGGGAGTGCTTCCGAGCGCTCGAGAGTGGATCAGTGGTAGGATTTTTCCAATTTCTAGCATTTTGCATTTCATCACCATTTTCCATTTGTTCACTGTACACAGGCACATGCATGCACCCCCTCTGCACTTGATATACCTATAAATGCATGCTAACTGTTTAATGAAATAAAATGTTTTCGAAAAATCCCACAAATATTTAGTAGAGACCGATCCTGAATCGGGCGAGTGGGGTGCCGTAAAACCCTTCCCCCCTCGTAACGTGGCTCCCGAACCCTTTTCGAATCTCTGGTTTTCAAATTCAATCAATCATTTTTTTTTAAAAAAAAACAAAAAAAACAAAACGGTTTCTCGGGTGGCGAGCCATAAATCCGGGTGGCGACTCTTCAAAATCTTTCAAAAATCCAAAGACGGCGTGGCGCTTCATTTTCGGGCCCCCCCCCCCCCCCCAGCCATAGCGTGCTTGGGATGTGGACGACTTTTTGGAAGCTTATCACTTTTAGTTCCTTTTTCATCTTGTAATAGTTTAGCTTTTGATCAAGATGGTTTTGTAACTAATCATTCATGAATATCTTTTGGCAAGGAAGTGTGTAACGCACTGCACATGTTATAACTATACTTAAAAGCTAATTTGGGCCGTGGTGCCATGGTTGTATATTCTTTTGAATTGGGGACTTGTCTGTAATTTAAGCAGGTGGGATACTATACTGGGAATACGATGGCAAGTGAGGTCCTTTTATTAAAACGTATTATTTAATTTATGTTAAAAATTCAGGTCGTGACATTCAATGTGGACGGAAGAACCAACATATTTGACCCGATCCCCCGGTAACAAACAATAAAAAAAAAATATACGTAAATAAATGAACAGCAATTTCGCTGTCATACACAGAGATCCGCAGTCATTCACCAGACATTATCAATCATCACGCAAATGCATTTACTAGATAATATTGTGATACCCATCAAGGACAACCAAAAACACACTGGAGTGGACACCGACACAACAACCAGCAAACCCACCACCTAACACCACTTCAGTTCCAAAATGAACCCAACCACAGTGAAACAGCAACGCTCTGCCACCCCCGCGAGACCATAACTCCACCACCAATACCGACACTACCACTGCAAATACCACTGCTTTGGCAACTATCCATTTTTTTAAATTACCTGCATATTTCCATAATCCAACCTTCCTCAATACTGTCATCCCCACCACCACCTAAAGTATCCTTCCATAGATAGCATTTAAAAGTCATTCTTTCTGTCATGCACGCTTTTGTCAAAATAATAGCAGGTAAAAATGAGAGAGTCCAAATAGAATTATCAACGTAAGCAACAGCCAATGAACAGAGCTACTGCAGAAAAATGGATACATCCAATGTTGATCAAAAGTTTATTATGATATCAGAACAAGAAAGCAGCAGCAGTTGTTCATTATTTTCAGTGTTGGCATGAGGCAGAGAAAGAGCACTTCATGAAAAAGATGGCAATAAAAAATCAAATTTTCTCATGTCTAGTGCAAGAACTTGGAGAATGTTCCAATAAAAACCTAGATGAAATCAGCATGTGACTAGACAAAGGCCATTCTGATCTATTCTAAACAAATAACGGCAAATATTTCAATTGGTACTTATGGCCTGTAGCATCAGAAGTTTCTTTAATTTTCTTTAAACAAAGAAAAATTCTGTAGAGAACTCCTGTCAATACAAGAGTCAACTCGGGCTGTTATCTAACAACAATTTAGGAAAACACTGTCCTTGGTATGTTAGATCTCCATAATTAGACAATGCATAGTGAGCATTAAGAAAGAAGTAAATAAGCACATAAGCACGAAAAGTATGGAAGCTAAGATAAAAGAACTGGTAAGGACTTCAGATGTACACCTCTCTTTAGTGGTCGTTCAGGTCTATCTGAAATCTCAACATTCTCTGACTTTGAAGCTTCAGATGAACTTTCAGATACTCCAGAAACGCTCTGCAAGAAATGCAATTTCCGAATAAGAAAATACACAGAATTTGGAAAGAAAAAAAATAACGAAAAAAATCCAAATTATGTTGAGAGTGATTTCGAGCCCCTTCCACATATGAGGCCTTAGTAGATAATATTATAGGTTCTTAAGAGCATCCACAATGAAATAATCTAAAGTGAATAATTAAAACTTGTCACATCAAATTTTGACTATCCATTTAGAGGTTGTTAAAGTTAGCAGTATCAAGTCCCATATTGTTTATTTTTTGCCCATAATCAAAATGAGTTGGCAAAAATTCAAATCTAACTGCTAGTTTTTTTCTTCTCAATTCAATCTAATGGTCTACATTGATGGCATTCTAGTAAAATAAATGAAAGTGGAGAGCATTTGTTAAAATCTATAAAGTGATCACTATTGTTAAATGCAAAACCACTTGCCAAAGTGGGGAGTGAGTTTCACCTACCAATAAAGCATTTGCTTTATGGAGAGTGAGTTTCACTTTTCCATGATGGTTGTACTTGATTGAGAAAATGTGGGATCCGATAAATTTGGTTATTGGCAAAAGGTTGCTAGTTTTGATTATCCAAATGCCCAAATCTGATGAGTTGCTAGGAGATTGCTAAGTTCGATTATTACAATGTGAACACTTTTTTTAGAACACATTGCTAACTTTAGCAACCTTTTGATTTTGATTATTACATTGTGGAGGCTCTTAGACCCCCCAAGCTAAACGTCAATACGGAACAAACTTGGACCAATAGTTTGCAGTTGCTACAGTTATCAGTATTTACAACATTACTAGCAAATACAGTGCTAGAAAATATCGAACGTAACTGCATTACTTTCACCCGTATATTAAGTCGAAGTACACTACACTACTACCACGAAGTTGCGCAACATCCCTACATGCATTATCTCATGAAGCACCTAGCTTCACATTGTAAATCACATGTATAGCAACCCATTGAAATGTTCAATTTACAAGCTAAAGTCCTACTTCTAGTCCTTATTCCATAAGATGACAAGTTCCAATACAAGGTGCTCTTTTGTGCTCCAAATTTGCATTTAGAACATGAAGGAGCTTGGATAGGAGATTTATAGTGAATAAATTAACGAATTAAAAGTGGGTACAAAGTCAGTGCAAAATAAATACTTATAAACTTGAATCTACCATGGTCCAAATAACCGGGAGCTTACGCTATATTGAGAATTCGCATAACAGAGAAGCATTGCAAAGGGATACTGAAAATGGAATGGAATTGAAAATGGACAGTGGTGATTTGCAGCTAGAGTCGCGCTGGTCACAATGGGGATGGTGGGAAAGAGAAAACTCATCCAGGGGGAGAGAATAGGGAAAAGGATGATTGAAACCTTCTCCTCCACATAACACAAGTGAATAGTAATAAAATGAAAACCAATAACAAAATTGTGGAGCTTACAGGGAACTATGTAATTGCCCCAATACTTATTACTCAAAAGTATCCCAAAGCCACCAAGAGAATACTAGGCTTCTCCAAAGTGAAAATCTATGCCTGGAAAAATCATCAAATTAGATGTTGCCTCCCGCTATACCATAATGAGACGTATTACTGGGGAAGTCTGTATATTAACCCCATGAAAGTTTGATGCTTAGACCATTGTTGAGTTCAAATCCGGAGATATTAAGTTATTAACCACAGTAAAGTTTGATGTTTTTCCCATTTGCTTAGTTCAACGAAGTAGTAATGCAGAAACCTATATCACTTTTGAAAGATGCTCAACCTCAAGAGTCCTAAAACAAAACAAAGAAAAAAAATCAGCTAACAAACAGAGGAAGTATAAAAACACTCACATAAAGGGAACTAGTAAGGTAAAATACAGATAAACACACAACGATGCACAATCTTCTGGCAAGCATCACATTCTTGTTTAAGGCTTTAAGCCAAATAAATGTATTTTTTTTTATCAGAAGCCAAATAAATGTACAATTTCCGTTTTTCTTATACTAAAGCTTTTTTCTTTTCTTCTATTTGTTTTCTTTGGTATTTGGGAGATTATATGAAATTTTGATAACCATCTGAAAACTTCAGATATAGTTTTACCTTCTCAAAATCTTCAAGGTTGTAGGGAACAAGCTTCTTCAGGGCTTCAGCAGATACCTGCACATCATCATCATCACTACCTTCTGATTTTGCCTCACCGCTACTTGTCCACTCTTCCTCATTACTTCCATCATTCTCATCCTTAACCTCTGACTTTGAAGTGCACTCTTCCCCTGATTCTAAATTATCACCATCTGATTCACTTTTAGATGAGCAATCCTCACTGAAATTATGCATAATATGAGAATTAATGACTATGACTTGACAACACAAATACCAAAAGAGAATTAATATCCTTACCCAAAAAATATCTTTGACTACTTGCTGAGTAAATATGGTTCAAATAAAAACCAAAAAACAAAGATTCAAAATTTCAAAAGCTCACATAAGGAGCCAAAACGCTGCTGTCAAGCACAAGTAAAGGAACTTGCATGTCCCGAGCCAGTGCTCGAACTACTCTTTCTCTGTAGAGTTCAATACCTGTCAAATAATCAATTCAAAGATTCTTTATCAATAAGCAAACGTGAACAAAGATAACTGTTGACATACGAAACCGCCATTTGGCAAACAAGGTGTAAATAATCTACCCGGAACACTCTGCAGCAGTATGCTCGCACTTGAAGAAGTTAGACGAGAACCATAAGCTATAGTGAACTTCTTATGCTTCAAATGGGAAGAAGCACATTCCGCTAAAAGGTTTTTAGTGTGTTCACTGTGAGAATAGCAAATTAATTTCCACAAGTTTAACAATTTAAAGCTAAGCAAAAAGCAAATTAACAGACGCAATCACTTACTGAATGAAGTAAGGAAATGTTTCCCATGAAACTATTATTTTCTCCCATTGAACAACTCTCCGCAGGAACTCATTTTTAAATCTTTCCCTCCTAGTTAGGAATGGTGATTCCTTCTTTTTACTCTCAATAGCCAGAATCTCATTGTTGAGCCATTCCTTCTGCTCTTGCTCCCCAAGTCGAGCATGTGCATCACAATGCTTCACATTTTCCTTAACCTTTTCCCTTCTAACGTTCCCCTTATCAAAGTGAGCCCTGTCCTTTACAGGTATATGTTCATCATTACTTGCCTTGCTTCCATCACCTTCTGAGCTAAAACACCTTAGTTGACGACTACTCCAATTTGCATTGGTCCTCCCTTGTAACATGATGAGTATACTAATAGGGGTGACATCCCTTGACGAGGGAGAATCTAAAACATATCTTCTAATTAAACTAACTTGAGGAGTGCAGGCCCCTGTTGAAGTTGTAAAACTCGAATAACTAGAACCTGCTTGATCTCGATAGTTTGAACTAACAAAAAACTTGGATTGCTTCAACAACAGATCCCATTTTCTACTTTTACATTTTAATCTCCTTGCATACATTGCAACTTCTCATGTCGATAGTAGATACCTGCCACATGGAAATGTGTGCCCCGTTAAGTTTATCATGTCCTGAAAGTTTATGTTTGACAAACAGAATCAATAAGAAGTCTGGTACAAAGCCCAAAAATGTAAACTTTGTTTAGCAGAAGATTTGTATACTTAGTTTAGCGAACATGTTATATCCAGGATTTTACAAGGCTTAGTCAAGTTGGTATCCATGTAGTCAATGTGCTCGGACAAAAACAAAACAAAAAAACATTGCTTTGAACTTTGCAATTATTCCATTTTATCTGGTTATTGACAAAAGTCAGAACCAAAAAGTATCCATACACATAAACGCAAGAAACTCCCACACCGCTTACCAACATAATAGCTAAAACAAATAACTAAATCAGCTCAACAAAATAACAAAAAGGAACACATGGGAATAGAAATGTTATAGCAATATCAAAAAAATGGAAACACAAACTACAATTGGAGGCTTAGAAAAACTATAAAGCCATCTTCAGAAGCACACACCCATCACAAAATAACAAAGATAAAATATACTTTCATTCTCCATATCAATCCAAATTCGCCCAAATAATGTATGTATTCGACAAAGAGCCAAGATGGGACGCGCGCGCGCGCGCGCACACACACACATATATATATAGAGAGAGAGTGATTTCATTCCAAGCTTTCCAATGGAACAGAGTAACAATGCGCTGTATCTATGCAAATGAAAATGCATAATTGGCGAGTAAATGGTTCCATACATAGGTTTTGATATACCAAAATCGAAAGCCTTAACTATATGAGAAAGGGGTTATGAAGGGAAGTCATAAGTAAGTTTTTCCAATTAGCCAGTTAAATCAGTGATCGGAAACTGTAACGAGGAGAAAGCATTGAGCCAAAAACGGACCTTTTTTTGTCGATTTGAGCTGTCAAACCCTAGATTGCTTCGCGGCCAAGGCCGAGAGAAAGAACAGAGTGTTTTTGTGTTCGTAAATTCGGGTGTGGAGCTGCTTGAGGATGGCCGTAAAGGGTGGAGCGACAGAAAGTGTGCTACGACCGTTTAGGAATGTTGTGCCGTGTGTGTGAGTGATTGAAAATCTTGTAGTTTTTATCTATCACCACATCATTTACACACTCACAACCAGGGTGGAGCCCGCACACGACAAGGGTGGGCTGTGTGGGTGCTCCACTCTTATTGTGAATATGGGTGTATGTGTGCGGGCTATGGGCTACCACAGCCCCGGGTGGATATCGGGGCGGCCCGTAAAAGAAGCGCCTCGCCTTTTAGAATCGATTTAAAAAAATTTTGAAGAGTCGCCATCCGGGTTTGTGGTTCGCCACCCGAGAAACTATTTTATTTGAAAATGATCGATTTGAATTTGAAAACCAGAGATTCGTTCGAAAAGGGTTCGGGAGCCACGTTATGAGGGGGGAAGGGTTTTACGGCACCCCCCTCGCCCGATTCGAAATCGGTCTCTACTGGACATTCGTGGGATTTTTCAAAAGATTTTATTTCATTAAGCAATTAGCAAGTATTTACAGTTATGTCAAGTATAGAAGTGCATGCATGTGCATGTGAACAGTGGGTAGATGAGAAATGGTGATAACATGCAAGAACGCTAGAAGCTGGAGCATTCTGTCACTTATATACTTTCGAGCGCTCGGAAGTACTCCCGAGCGCTTGGGAGTATTGCATGTCTAACCTGCCACTCATGTTAGTCCAACAGAATACAACGGAATATAATACTGGAAACACAAACTAGAATGTTATTAAGTACTCTACAGGTTTGACAGATGACCCAATAGATTGAGAACAGGTCTCACTCTTCTGGGCCATGCAATCTTACCTTTCTGGAAAATGGTTTAAAAGCTATAAGAGGCCACAAGAGATACATGCATGACCATGCAAATGTAGTACGAGAATTAAGATGGGAAGAAATTTGAGTAAGATGACATGCAGCATACTCCCGAGCGCTCTGGAATGGATTCAAGCGCTCGAGAACGATCTTTTACACTGCCAGACTGATCACCACCAACTGACACCTTATTTTGACATTCTGATGTGGTAGATCTACCTCTTTCTTTTGAATGTGAGAAATTACTCTTTTCATCATGCTGCAAGACATGCTTTTACACTTCCTTTATGTGAAAATGATTCTTACCCTTTTGAAAATCAGACCAACCACATCAAAACATTTCAAGGAAGCCATTTTGCTTGGGATCAGCCTGCATTCCCTCTGCATGTTAGTTTAGATGCCAGAAAAAATGGAAAATGGGACTGGTCTCACTCTCGAGCGCTCCAGAGTATTCCCGAGCGCTCGGGAGTGTTTCCAGTGATGCATGCATGGAAAATACACTCGTATCCCTTTGCTCTTGCTTTAACACCAACGCATTCCCATCACACTTCCAGTATTGAGGACCAGAATGAGCTGGGAAGCCTCCCTCAGAAGGAGAAAACAGCCTTGTTTCTTGCTCAATACCAAGGTATGAAGCTTTTACCTTTTGCTTAGAACTTTGCTCCTTAAAAAAAAGGTTTGGAAGATAGAAACTCCAAGGGATCAGATGCTGGTGATAGTATGTATTCCTTCCATCTTCTTGATGCCTTGGATGTTTGGTTTATTCTTGCTTTTGAAAAGGGAGTTTTTTTTTTTTTTTGGCTTGCCAAAGGATGAGAGCTGTTTTTTTTTTGCTTTGAACAGTCTGAGAGGGCTTCTAGAGAGAGAGAGCTTGTGCTCTGTTTTAGCTGAAGAAGGCTTTATATAGGCAAAATGTAGCATATGGTTTGGAAAATATCATTTAGAATCAAAAGAAATCTCAGCTCTGACTCATCCTCTGACTGAGGTTGAGTGAGGTCTAAGGCTAAGACCCGTTCAAACGGCTGAAATGATGACTGCATGGATAGTGCGGAAGCTCCCTCATCCATTGGGCAGTACAAAAGTCTCGAGCGCTTGAGAGTGATTTCGAGCGCTTGGGACTTCACTCTCGAGCGCTCGAGAGTTGACTGGTCAATGGTTTTGGAAAAGGTCTAGAGCGCTTGGGATTGATCCAGAGCGCTTGAAAATGATTTTTGACATTTTATTTCCCTTTTAAAGTCCTTCAAGGAGCATCGTTCCATTGGTCTAAGGCTTGTTCGATCCCATATTCATCATTGGGGAGCCTCCGGGCCACGAATCAAGGAAATTTGAATTGTCCAAATTGGGGTGAGGGAGGTGAGGGAGGTGCTGAGGGGTGCGAGGACCCCTGAGGATCAGACCTCAGCGCTGCTATTAGGAGCTTTGCTGAGTGGCACTGGGGTATCAGGTGCGCGAGGACTCGGAGCGGAGTTAGAGATGGAGGATACAAAGTTGGGGGAGGAGCCGGAGGCAGAGGTGGTGATCGAGGAGCGAGTTACAGCGGCCGACGAGGCGAAGGCCTATCTAGCCAGCGCGCGCCCTGGGTTTGAGTCGGGGACCTATGCTCCACGGCTTCACCTCTTCGAGCCGACGGGGATGACTGGCTATACTCCTGCTCGGACGGATTATCCAGAGGACCTGCTTCTCCGAGATCGGGCCACCCACATCTCTTCCGGCTGGACCACGGTATGACTTTAATGCTTTACTTTCCTGCATTAGACTTGCTTCGTTGAATCATTACTTTGTTCGCTGATGCTATTTCCTTGTTTGTTGAAACAGCGCGCCAAAGACATTTATGGTCACGGAGGCTCAGGTCATTCATTGCAGCACTTCTTGGCGTTACCCCGGAGAGTGCGGGAGCTGGTGGAGGAGGCTGGCTTCGGGCCGTTCATCCAGTTGCTGACATCGGCGAGGGTTGACCGTGCGGTGATGACAGCACTAGTGGAGCGGTGGTGGGACACCACCAACACGTTCCACTTCCGTTTCGGGGAGATGACGGTGACGCCCCTTGACTTCGCAGCGATTACAGGGCTCCGGGTCGGAGGTGAGCCGATTCCATTCGACCCGAGTATAGCGCTAGATGATGCAGCCCTGAGGTGGTTCCTTGGACGGGTCCCGCGCCACAGCGGAGGTGTATCAGAGTACGGGCAGTTTACGGTGTACTGGGATCACGAGCCAGCGGACGACGTTGAGGCGGCCCAGATGGCCAGGGCCTATTTGCTGTACCTGTTTGGGGCTTCTCTGTTCCCGCTCAGGCGATCCCGGGTTCACCTGAGTTACTTGGCGGGTCTGGCTGATCTGAGGCAGGCCGGACGGTTCGACTGGGGCGGTGCTGCTCTGTGCACGCTCTACTGCTTTCTGGGAGCTGCCACACGCGGGGTGGGGGACACCATTGGCGGATACTGGAGGGTGATAGAGGTATGACTCGACGTTATTGCTTTGAATTGCTTTGATTGATTGATCGACTGGTTTGTTGAATTGAACTCGCATTGATTTGAATTGAATTGATCTTTATGACTTGCAGCTTTGGGCTTACGAGGTCTTGGGCATGTTCCCGCCCGAGAACACTTGTACAAATCCGAACCTGCTTCCGCGTGCACTCGCATGGAGTACGGAGTACCGGAGGGCGAAGGAGCGACGGGGACAGGTGATGACTTTCCGGCGCTGGCTGGATAACATCACTGGGATTACGGTACAAACATCGACCTTTTCTTTCCCTTCATGTATTGTCCAAAATGAAATTCTTTGCTTGCTGATGCCAGAATACCAAATGCAGGTTCACTGGGACCGATGGGCCAGGGTGGAGGCTGACTTCCTTTCCAGGAGCCGGGAGGTGACAAGGAGCAGGGTCTTGCTGGAGTGCCCGCTGGGGTGGCAGTGGTACTTGGGGGATCGGGTGACACGGCAGTCACTCGGTACTCCTGAGTTCATCGTGCCGGGGCCACTCCCCCCACGAGTGCAGCGGACGGAGACCTACACTCGGGCTGAGCTGGAGCAGTTCACGGTGCCCGATACCGATCTGGAGCGGTATCTGCGGAGGACGCTGGACTATGCCGTATACAGAGACAGGTACTTGGCCACCAGCTTGGGTGTAGAGCGAGAGCTGGAGAGACGGGTAGCGGAGGCTGAGGCCAGGAGGGCCAGGGGTGAGGCTGGAGGTGAGATTGGAGACGAGACCAGAACCAGAGGGCGGGGCCGCGGCGGTCGCTCTTCACGCTGTAGGGGGCGAGGTGCTAGGCCTCCTGCTGCTGGGAGAGGTGTTGGCACTTCAGGACAAGGTGAGGGTAGCACAGAAGTTCCGAGGGCAGCCGAGACTTCTACCCCAGCCGGGCTACCGACACTGGACTGGACGATAGGGGTGAGAGACCCTTCTGGAGCACGTGCGTTGTTGGACATTCCACGCCTTCCGCATCTACCGATGCGACTTCCAGCACAGGTATAATATGACTTTGCTTCTTTCCCTGCTTTAAATGCTCCTTATTCATGCACATGTTGTTTTGACCTTTGAACCATTGCAGGTGCCGCGAGAATGGGCTGAGCAGGCCATTATGCTGATGGTGGGGATGCGGCAGCTGTTGAAGGATTGTGCCAAGGGGAGGACCCTTCAAACCAGACCTGTTCCTGAGCCTGCCTTACCTGTTGCTGCACAGGTATGAAAAATGCAAATGCATGCATATATATTTTATTGGATTTTAAAACATGTATCAAATGAATGAATGCTTATGATATGCAGGTGCAGCCACGACACTCAGCCAGGACACAGCCGCAGGTTACCACGAGCTTTCCAGTTGCGATAGGCCAGGGTAGACAGAGAGCGGTGGGCGATTCGAGGTGGTTCGTAGGCGGTGTCTCATGAGACCGCTCGCGAAGAGTCCGAGGAGGACACAGAGGAGTCGCCGAGTCACGAGCCTTAGTGGTCTCTTGACTCAAGTAGCGCCTCGAGCCCTTCGACGATGACGCGATGATGATGACGCAGGTCGAGGTCGAGAGTTGAGTCCCGAGGGCGTCGGCCAGAGAAAAGGACTCGTCGAAGCTTCGCTTTTTGCTTTGTCAGGCTTTTCTTTTGCATGGGCCTATGTGCCAGCATAGTTGTAGTGCCCGGGGCCTGCGTGCCTTGATTTTGTTTGGGGTCTGCGTGCCCTAGTAGATAGGATTGGGCGTGTGTTTGCCCCAGCTTATGTACTTCCTTCCTTACTCATTGTAAACACTGTATTGGTTTATGAGAATTTGCCCTTTTCTTCATTTGCATTCATTCGCACTTCCCTTCAAGAATTGTATTTTATGAAATATATCCGTCTAGCTTTGAAAGAAAGCAAAGAGTACGCGAATTTCAACCGATACTCTTAAAACACGACAAAACTTGACACAATCAATTCGACCCATGGAATTTTGATTTGAAATGACAAGAATGCCCCTAACATGGAATTTGTGACTATTAAGGAAGACAATGACTACACTCGACCGGGCTTAAACACGAGAATGGGATACGAGAGCATTCATTCCAAGTGCGTGCTTCTAATGCCACCATGAGCAATGAAACAGGGGCGTTTGAGAGCGACAATTGATTACATAAGCTTTGACGTGCGTTTGACCGTTTCACATAGTCACTAGCACATATTAAAAAAATTGCGTATGCCATCAGAATTGAATAAATGCTCTCGACACGAGTTTTGACGCATCGATGGGAAGGCAACCATTGAAATTTCGAGGCTTTTCAAGGAATATGTATGAACATTTGAACAAACTGACAACTGGAAGTGCTGTATTCCCTCTAAGAGAGATTGCAAGCTGCTGAACCGGGCATATTGAGGTTACGGTGCTGCGTTGGGGCCAAGAACCAGGAATTTAGACCTGCTGAAAATTGCAGAACTCTCGAGCGCTCGAGAGTATTGTCGAGCGCTTGGGAATTAACTCTCGAGCACTCGGGACTTCTGTGGTCTGCAAACTCCTACAGCTTCCCAAGGTCAGTTTCTAGCTCTACCATGCTGCTTTCTTCTGTATGCACACTTCCCAGACGCCTTGTAAATGTGCATGGGCTGTTTTCCAGGAATCAGTGGCTTCCCAAAGCACGACTAGTGTATTTCCAAAGCTTTTCCAAGTTTCCAAAGTTTGAAATCTTGAAAATGCAAGCAATTAGTTTTGGAAAATACAAGTTTGCTGAGTTTCAAGGCTGGTGTGTGAAGGATTGCCCCCTTCCAATCCTCTATAAATACTGAACCCATCTTTGGTAAATCATTCACACTTCAAACCATCATTTCCTTCCAAAACTTCATTTCTCATGGCCTTGTTGAACCAAGCCTTGCTCCGCCCTTGGTTGGACAGCCTCGAGGGCATCGATTGGTTGAACTTCCGAGGGCACCGCCTTCATGCTTTGAAGTACCTCCGCGAGATCGCCATCCGTCCTGTCCTGCTGCACCCGGCTACACGCTTTTGGGATCCCGAAGTGCATGTCTTTCGCTTTGGTTCTCAAGAGCTATGCCCCACTGTCGAGGAATTCCACGCCTACCTAGGGAGCCACGACTCCACGGAGCCGATTGTTCCAATGCTTAGAGAGAGCATGAAGAATATCGTAAAAGCCAAACTGGGTGTCAGCGGGAACGTTGCTGAGTTCTTGACCCGGGGTAATGCTATCAACATCGCAGCTGTACGAGAGATTCAGTCCCCCTGGAGACTTAACGGACTTCGAGTACCAAGGTCGCCGAATGACAGCTTGCTGTATTTGCCTCCTGGCGGCCTTTCTGCTGGTTCCTCCTGTTGGTCAGCCCAGTTCTCTGTTGGTTGGAGTCGTTGCTCAGATTGAGGCTCGCAAGGACGTCGCTCCCTTGGTCCTTGCAGAAACCTTGATGGGGTTGGATGTTGTTCGTGCTGGACGCACGAGGGTTTTTGGTGGCAGCCCACTGTTGCTGCAGGTTAGGGACCTCACTCAGCTCTCCTTTTTCTATTTCTCACATTCATTTTACCTCGACGCTCAGTTTAGGCTTTATCTGGCTCCTTACTTGTTTTCTCTCTTTTTCTGACAGATATGGCTTTGTGACAAGTTGAATTTGCTGACACCGCCGGCGAACGAGTGGTATCGAGCGAGCGGATGGAACCGTCTCTTCCAGGTGATGTACAGCAACGAAGATGATTGGGCTGATTTCTTTGCATCTGCAGAGGAAGATGACATTGCTTGGCGGTGCCATTGGTTGAGGCTTCCTGCGATGACCGTGAGTAACATGGGCTCAACCACGTGTTTGTGGTTGGCTTGACAGGCTTCACTTTCTATTCACCCTTCCGCATCCTTCGTCGGCTTGGACTTAGTCAGGAAGTGCCACCACAAGGATCTGAAGTGCTTTGTCTCCCTCCCTTTACCATTCCGGGCCTTCGGAGTTATGTCCGAACATGGGAGGCTCGTAGGACTGAGCCGAATGACCCACTCTTCTCAATTGCTTCGACCGGAAGGTATCGCAAGTGGCTGGGGAGGGATGTGGAAGTGAGAATGGGTTGATTGCTTACTTTGCCGTTTTTTTTTGAAATAAAAGTTGGGTCTCGTTGTGCGTTTTGTGTTTTCATGCTCAGCTTGTAATAAAGAAATCATCGGAATAAAATTGACTGATTAAGGGTTTCCCCCTTTCGGTTCATTAATCGCATGCGCCTTGAAAGAAAAACATCTTGACTTGTCAATTTGGATTTGGATTTTTGAAATTTAGGACCGAACCTCAGAGTGAGATTGCCTACGTATCCCTTAAGAAAGGGAATCAGGCCCATACGTAGTTCGAGCTAGGGTTCACTCGGGTATTAACACTCTCTTTTTTATGCTCTAAATTTTGCCTAGAACCGCCCTTTCGGGTTTTCGGCCTAGCGAGCTCTTTTTCGACTTTTTGCCTTAACTTTTGCCTAGGCCGCCCTTTCGGGTTTTCGACCTAGCAGGCTTGCTCTAATTTTTGCCTGGTACCGCCCGCCCTTGCGGTTTTCGGCCCAGCGAGCTCTCTCAGGGGTAATACTATTTGAGTTGATCCAAATTGACGAGATTTGATAATTCGTTGCCGTCAAGATCAATGATCGAGGCTGCTCCTCCGGAAAGGATCGACTTGATGATGTACGGACCAGCCCACTTTGGTCGGAACTTTCCTCGAAGATCAAAGATCGGTGCACGGATTTCCTTGACTACCATGTCCCCTCTCGCAGGTCCCTCGATTTCACCTTTTTGTTGAATGCTCGGGCGATCCTCCGCTGATAACCCTAGATGTGGTACAAGGCTCGCAGTCTCCTTTCGTCAAACAACATGAGTTCCTCGAACCTTCCGCTGATCCATTCGGCCTCATCTATTCCTTGTTCAGCCATGACTCTGAGCGATGGAACTTCTAGCTCGATGGGGAGAACGACTTCCATACCGTACACCAAAGAATAGGGTGTTGCCCCCGTCGGTGTGCGGATGGACGTCCGGTATCCCCACAAAGCTAGCGGTAGCTGTTCGTGCCAATCCCTAGCTGATTCGACAGTCCTTTCGAGGATTGACTTGATGGTCTTATTAGCTGCTTCAACTGCCCCATTCGTTTGCGGCCGATAAGTGGTTGAGTGATGTACTTGAATCTTGAATTCGTCAAAGAGCTCTAGAACTTTTCCTTTGAAGTGAACACCATTATCAGATATGAAAGCTTGAGGGACTCCATACCGATAAATGATATTCTGCCTGATAAAGTGAGCCACTTGAACTGCCGTCAGAGTCTTGTACGAGGCTGCCTCAACCCATTTAGTGAAATAATCGACCGCTACCAAAATAAACCTGTGACCATTAGAAGCTGCGGGCGTGATCCTTCCGATGACATCGATGCCCCAGGCGGAGAATGGCCATGGTGTCGCCATTGGGTGTAACTCCGAGGGAGGTACATGAATAAGATTAGCATGAGTTTGGCACTTGTGACATCGGCGCACATACTCGATGCAATCTGTCTCCATAGTCGACCAATAGTAACCCAACCTTAGAACTTTCTTCGCTAGCATCATTCCATTCATGTGGGGTCCACAAACTCCTTCATGGACTTCTTCCATCACTGCTCTCGTGTCATCACCGTGAATACACAACTTGTGGACTCCGCACGGAGATCGCCGGTATAATTTTCCACCACAGATAATGTATTGAGATGCCAATCGTTGTAATGCGATTCGATCCTTCCTGGTAGAATCCGCAGGGAACTCTCCCTTCTCGACGAAATTCCAAATATTGTGAAACCAAGGGAGTCCATCATTAGGCTCGTCGATGTTCATGACGTAGTCGTACACGTGCTTGCCTCTCTGCTCAATCATGATAGGCCTTAGTTTTACCCCAATCGGAAGTTCCAGCATGGATGCCAAGGTAGCGAGTGCGTCGGCGAATCGATTCTTCATCCTCGGGACATGCGTGAAAGTCACCTTTTGAAAATTCGGAATAAGCTCATCGAGCTGCTGATGATACGGCTTCATCTTCTCGTCTTTGACCTTCCATTCCCCGTTCGCTTGTGACACAACCAAGTTGGAATCCCCCACAACTTCCAGGACCTTGACTCCAATTTCCAATGCAGCTTCCATTCCTACAATACACGCTCACTACAACACTAATTGCCTATTGCGAGGAAAAATAGTGAGGAAACTCATTTTCCTTGCAAATAGTACACATTTAGCGAGGAAAAATAATTTCGTCGCCTCCGTTGAAGTACAATGTCCATGTTTCGTTGATAGCAGTCATTACGTCTTCATCAGGAAATTGGAATTCAGTGTGTTCTGGCCCCTCGATCGGGCGATCTGCTAAAAACTCTGCTACTGCTCTTCCTTTCACTGACTTGCGGGTGACATACTTGATCTCGAACTCGGCCAATAAGAGCAACCAACGTGCTAGCTTACCGGTAAGTGCTGGCTTCTCGAATAGGTATTTGAGCGGGTCCATCCGAGAAATCAGTATCACCGAATAAGACAGCATGTAGTGTCTCAATTTCTTTGTGGCCCAAACGAGCGCCCAACATGTCTTCTCCAATGAAGTATATCGCTCTTCGCTCCCCACCATCTTCTTGCTCAGGTAGTAGATTGCTCTTTCAACCCCATCATCTCCCTCTTGTGCGAGCATGCACCCCATGGATAAGGGCGTGACGGACAAGTATAGGATCAAAGGTTTTCCCGGGATGGGTGGCATCAAGATGGGCGGATTCTGGAGGTAAGTTCGCACTGCTTCGAAAGCCTTTTGACACTTGTCATTCCATTCGAACTTCACGTCCTTTTTGAGCAAACGGAACAACGGCTCACAGGTCAAAGTCAACTTGGCGATGAACCGGCTAATAAACTGAATTTTTCCCAAGAAACACCGGACTTCCTTCTCGGACTGAGGCGGCTTCATCTCGAGAATAGCTTTAATCTTAGAAGGATCCACCTCAATCCCCCTGGTCGTGATCATGAATCCAAGCATCTTTCCTGCCGTGACCCCAAACGTGCACTTCTGCGGATTGAGTCGCATTCTGTACTTTCGAATCCTCTCAAAGAACTTTCTCAACGCCGGGAGATGGTCTTTCCTTTCCTTTCCCTTCACTATCATGTCATCAACGTAAACCTCGACCTCCTTGTGAATCATGTCGTGCAACAATGTGGTGGCACCCCTCTGATACGTTGGACCGGCGTTTTTCAATCCAAATGGCATAACCCGATAACAATATGTCCCCCACTCGGTGATGAATGTGGTCTTTTCCCTGTCTTCCGGAGCTAGGAGAATCTGATTGTACCCCGAAAAGCCATCCATGAAGGAAAGTAGAGCGTGTCCTGCAGTATTATCCACGAGTACATCTATATGCGGTAATGGAAAATCGTCCTTAGGGCTTGCTTTGTTCAAATCCCTGAAATCGACACACACTCTGATTTTTCCGTCCTTTTTGGGGACAGGAACAATGTTGGCTACCCAAGTGGGGTACTCTGTTACAATTAGAAAACCAGCGTCGATTTGTTTTGTGAGCTCTTCTTTTATTTTTAATACCCAATCAGGCCGCATTTTCCTTAATTTTTGCTTCACGGGTTTGGCGTCAGGGTAGAGTGGGATTCTGTGCTCGACTATCTCCGGGTCGATTCCGGGCATGTCTGCGTGGGACCAAGCGAAAACCTCTTTGAATTCTTTTAGTAAATCAGTGAGCTCTTGGAGCTCAGTGGGAGACAGCCCGGAACCTACCTGAACCAATCGAGGGTTGTCCTCATCACCCAAGTTTATTGAGATTATTTCTTCTTTTAAAGGCTGAGCATGCCTTTCATTTTCGCGATCGATGAGGGAAAGGATCTCCTTGGGAATGTCCCCATCGAGATCTATTCCTTCATCGTCGGGATCCACACAATTTATTTCAAAAATCGGCAAGTAAGCGGAAACGTCATTCATTTCATTAACCAAGTCAGCAGACGGGGGGAATACAGCGGTTGACTCGAATTCAAAATAAAAGCTACGAAGTGGAGGGCCGATGGGCACAAACTCCGACTCTGTGCTAGACGACGAGTCAGTGTTGGACTCAGACTCAAACTCAGTGCAGGTGCTGTGAGTGCGAGTTACATGTGGAATGAAAGTGCAATTATCATAAACGCCTACTGCCTCCACAATGAGTTTGGAAGGGTCTTCAATTTCTTCTTCATCTCCAAGCGCAAGCACAGCAGGATCTTGCATCATACCCCCTGATTCCTCGCCCTCAAACAAGAGTTGGAGACTGCCCAAACCAAAAGCTTCCAACCAGTCGAGTGCCTCAGATATCTCTTCCACCTTTGCAACCTCTTCATCACTTTCCCAGGTATCATTGGCAAAGATCTCGAAGCCAGGATACTTCATCTTTGTCTCGAGATCCACAAAGGGTTCAGGTTCTCCTTGGTATAGCGGCTCCTTCTCCTTTGATTTCATCTCCGTTGTACGGGCCCGAGCACGATTGCGCCATTTCTTTGCTGAATCACCCTTCTTGGCCTCATATCCCAGACCGAAACGCTCGTTATTTCCAGGAAAGTTGGGGAATTCGGGGACACCTTGAGCGTAAAGTCCCAAGCCCATGCCCGGCAGATACTTCATCCGTTTCATAATTTCCAATGCTGCGGAGCTCACCAAGAAGCCGTCCTCGGCCCGGATGGTACACACCTTCGAGGTCATGACCGCAAAACCTCCCATGGCAACATCTTCCTCTCCATGCATAATCTCAAGCGGCGGGGAATTGTCCTCGGCGTGCGGACGGATACCGAGTCTCCATAGATGATAAGAGTTCCGGATTCCAAACCCAGGATGAGTTTTTGATGCAGTTGATGGCACACCCATAACATCCGGCCGATGTAGCCAAGGCCTTCCCAACAGGAGATTGAAAGATGCGGGTATTTCCAGCACACAGAATTCGACGGTGGTTTTGAACTTGCCAGTTGCCAACTCCAAGTTGATTGTCCCCAAAACATCTCGACGAGTATTGTCATAAGCACGAACGCCCAAGTTCGATGGTGTAAAATCCTTATTTTTGAGACCGAGACAATAGGCAGTGCGGAGTGGACACACGTTAATGGCGGAGCCATTATCAACCAGGATTACTGGAATCCACTTTCCCAGGCACTTCATGGTGATGTGAAGGGGTTTGTTATGGTCAGCTCCTTCAGGCGGCAAGCAAATCTTTCTCGGTGAAGGACAATGTATGCTGGGCGAGGTTCGGGGTTATAAGGGCAATGAGAGCTTCTGGAGCGATGTCAGAGGGAACCTCGAGTCTGGAAAGGGTGTTGACCAGCCTGCGGTGGTGCTCGCGGGAGGCAGCTAACACTCCCCACATAGACATGCGGGCGGGAGTTTCCTGGAGTTGACGGATAATAGGATCAGTGGAGGCTTCCGGATCAGGTTCCGGGAGCGAGTTGAGGTCAATGGACAATTTGGGCTGGGTAGGTGGGTTAGTTTTAGTGGAGCTAGTAGGGTTGTTTTGTGGAGCTTGAGGGGTGGGGATGTTCAGGCTTGTGGGGTTGACAGGGGCATTCTGCTGCGGTGGAGGGGCTCGGGATGAGCTACCCTGTTGGAGGTTGGTAGGCCGGGTAGACCCTTCCACTTCCGGTAAGGTTACTAACTGCTTTTGGGGATTGGCTCTACCAGGTACCTTCCCGTAAATCAGAGAAGTCCAAGTCGTAATCATCCGCCTTACGCTTCCCTTGTCAATTTCTGTCTTCTACAAAGTCTCGTTGAGAGTTTCCATTTCCAAAGCATGCCACATGCTATCCTCCTCCAGAGAATTCCAGAAATTGGCATTGTTGCTGCTGTTGTCATTGCTAATCTGCAGAGATCCTTCATCCAACATGGCCTTGTTGACGGTCAACTCCTCACCATTCATCCACACATTTACCAATTCGGACTTTCCCCACAGATCTTCCGGATCCAACACGCAGATCTTTGGGCTCATCAGGGATTTGAACTACTGGTTTGGAAGAGAACTCTTCGACGATGAATTCCTGTGGGAAGAAAAGATAATCCGTGGAACGTTCCAGAGCATCGGAGTCTCGAGTAAGGTTGACAATGGTCCTAGCGTTGAGCCCTAATAACATACGGGGATTCATCAGATCCATTTCTTCCACTATCTCTTCTTCTTGAAAAAGGTATGCCAATGATATTTCGTCTAGGGGGTCAGAATCATCCATCTAGTGCCATCCGTTGGGTTCGGGCTCCCATTCCCATTCATCTTCCTCCTTGATAGGTTCGGGCTCCATGAATAGCGCAAACAAAGAATATCCATCCAACGGATCAGCCATGATCTCATCCCAGTCCTGCCTCCATTCTCCATGTTCCAATTCCTCAACTATGCTAGGGTTAAGTGCCACAGGCCATGTTCCAGTAATAAAAGCCCTTTCTTCCACCGCCAAGAAATCTTGCACCAGATCTTCCCACCTTAGCTGAAAGTCCCATTCCACGGTTTCAAGCGCGCAGACCGTATCCTCAACTGGCAACTTGATGGCTGGCTTGGGTTGGGTATCAGGAATGATGTAAAGGCTAGGGTTAAAAGGTTGGCTTATGGAGATGAAGTTGGTGCGGGCATTGGAATGCTTTGGGAGTGGATTTGAGACGGTGTTTGGTTTCTGTGGTGGCATAGGGAGAGTTTTGTTGTCTATCTCTATCAGGTCTTGGATTGCATGGTGGAGACGAAAGCAGTTGTCGGTTAGGTGGCCCACATTCTGGTGATAGGCACAGTATGCGTTAGGATTGTGGGATGCGGGTAGTTTTTGAGGTAAGGGAGTAGGGGTAAGTGGCTTGAGGGTGCCGCTTTCGACCAATTTCTCGAGCACGGCGGAGAGTGGTGCTGAGAACTGAGCAAAAGTGCGGGGCTGGGTACGCGGTTGACTGGTTTGTGTGGCTATCTGGTTCACCGGCTCGGCTTGGGTTGTATTTGTGGAGGCATTGGGAAGGTTGGTGTAGTTGGCGTTGCCGAATAGGTTGCTGCTGTTTCCGGAGTATACCTTCTTGGGCTTAGGAGCGGGTTCGGGTTTGTCAAGGATCCCCAATTGAACTGCTTCTTCGACGGCTAAGCCTGTGTCGAAGAATGTTTTAAAGTCTGAGCATGCTTGGGCCATCACCATATGTCTTGCCAGAGTGGGTTGAAGGTTACGGACAATCATCCGGATTTGGTCCCTGTCACTCGGTCTATCCTTCATCTGTGCTGCCTTAGCCCTCCATCTTTTCATGAAATCGGCAAAGGCCTCTTTTGCTTCCATCTTCGTTGACTCCAATTCACGGGTGGTCACCTCCAACTGAATGTTGTAATCGTACTGCACCACAAAAGCTGCGCATATATCCTCCCAAGAACGCTTCTTTCTTTCATCCAGTGAAGTAAACCAATGCAGAGCATGACCCACTAAAGTCTGTGAGAACATCTGTGCCATAGCATCCTTTTCGACTCCCCACATGGAAAGTGCTCCAATGTATCCCGTCAGGTGTGCCTTTGGGTCTCCTGTTCCGTCAAACTTAGCAAAATCAATTGGCCTGAACTTTTCTGGAAGCTTTGCATTAGGAAATAGGCAAAGCTTATTGATGTCAAAGCCAGTCGACGCTATCTTCTCATTTCTTGCAACAAACTCCTCTAGCTGGGTGAGCTTCGCTAATACTGCTGCCATCTCGGGATTCTGCGGGGTTTCCAAATCAAAGACCAGTTGCTCTTGGTTTGGATTCGGGTTAGGGTTAGGGTTGAAGTTTAGGTTGGGATTTGGAATTGGATTTGGATTTGGGATAGGAATTGGGTTAGGGGTAGGAATTGGGTTAGGTACCGGATTCTGGGTCTGTGGTGGAAGGCGTCGTGCAACTCCAGTGATCATCATCATGAGTTGGGCAATTTGGTTATCAGTACGTTCGCCCAGGCGTTGAATATCTTCCCTGATCTGAGCCATTTCTCCGTTCAGATTTCCCGGGTTTGGGTTAGGGTTTGGACGGGGATTAGGAACAGGATTTGGGTTCGGATTTGGCTCGCCTCCGCTTGGATTCAGGTTAGGGTTGCCTCCGTTTGGGTTAATGTTTGGATTGGGATTCGGATTTGGGTTGCCTCCGTTTGGGTTCGGGTTTGGGTTGCCTGCGCTCGGGTTCAAGCCTCCGATCAATAGATCCATTTCCGCCCCCAAATCTGATGCACTGACGGAGTCTGCTTGTAGTTGGAGCCGTTCCAATCTCTGTCCCAAGGGTCTGGTCCAGGAGGGTATGATGTTCTTCTTTCTCGGCCCAATTGCTCAAAACTGACAGCAAAGCCAAAAACTTAAGCTCAGACGTGGTTCCTGCTTGCATTTTTATGAAATTTGTGCATGATTTTAGAAAATGAGTGTCTCATCGTCACGTCATCAACTCTGATTTTTTTTTTTTTAAAAAAACAATTGACTTGCGGGAGGTTGCCTCAATCCTCAGATTTTTAGGGTGTATCCTCATTTAAGAACAGTCGATGCCCAAAAGATGCTAAAAATAAGCTAAATATTTAGCTGATATTCCATCGACAATTTGACCATTGGTTCGGAATGACTCGAGGCGGACAATGTGATGTGATAACCGAAGTAGCGTAAGCGGTACACTTGCTTTTAGCCTGAATGGTGTTGGCATCACAATGTTCTGCTCCCCTATCATTCCTTTCTTCTGGTTAAATCCCGATTGAATACTTAGTCAAGGACTTAGCAAAATCTTAGTTTCCTCTAGGTTCGGGTTTGAGGACTAATGAGATTTATCAACACGCATTAGAGTGCGTGACTCTTCATCGGGTCTTGGCAACCTTCCGAAAACTGCGCGAGCGAGTCTCGAGAATCGTGGCTGATAGCATGATGATGATGCAAGATGCAATGCAGCGTTTAACGGATTATAGCACATAGCCCTACCCTGCAGGCTCCTGTCCTAGTTTGAAAGGTTCTATGGTTTGCTATACATGTACAAAGGCCGGGTTTTGGCTTGAAATAGGTCCCCCGGACTAGAGTCAAAGTATACCTCCCGTTATTGAGCGTACACCCAATAATGGTACAAACGGTAGAGATGACTCATCACGGTCGAGGGTTGCTGAGCATTCCGGGATTCCTTGTCACCGGCAAGTCAGGCAAGATTGCCGAAACACAACAGCGGGGCTGCACAGGATATATATACATGAAATGAAAAGTGAAATAAAATTCTTTGAAAATCTCACAAATGTTTTTCAAGCTTGACTCACTAATTTAATTAATAATCAAAGAAAACGGACTGTTTTTGGAAACGTGCCAATTTTCTCTTAAGTATTAATTAAATTTCATCCTCAACAGAGTCACCATCAGGCTACCACAGCCCGGTGGATATCGGGCGCCCCAAAGAAGCGCCGCTTTTAGAATCGATTTAAAAAATTTTTGAAGAGTCGCCACCCGGGTTTGTGGTTCGCCACCCGAGAAACCGTTTTATTTGAAAATGATCGATTTGAATTTGAAAACCAGAGATTCGTTCGAAAAGGGTTCGGGAGCCACGTTACGAGGAGGGAAGGGTTTTACGGCACCCCCCTCGCCCGATTCGAAATCGGTCTCTACTGGACATTCGTGGGATTTTTCAAAAGATTTTATTTCATTAAGCAATCAGCAAGTATTTACAGTTATGTCAAGTATAGAAAGGTGCATGCATGTGCATGTGAACAGTGGGTAGATGAGAAATGGTGATAACATGCAAGAACGCTAGAAGCTGGAGCATCCTGTCACTTATATACTTTCGAGCGCTTTGGAGTATTGCATGTCTAACCTGCCACTCATGTTAGTCCAACAGAATACAATGGAATATAATACTGGAAACACAAACTAGAATGTTATTAAGTACTCTACAGGTTTGACAGATGACCCAATAGATTGAGAACAGGTCTCACTCTTCTGGGCCATGCAATCTTACCTTTCTAGAAAATGGTTTAACAGCTATAAGAGGCCACAAGAGATACATGCATGACCATGCAAATGCAGTACAAGAATTAAGATGGGAAGAAATTTGAGTAAGATGACATGCAGCATACTCCCGAGCACTCTGGAATGGATTCAAGCGCTCGAGAACGATCTTTTACACTGCCAGACTGATCACCACCAACTGACACCTTATTTTGACATTCTGATGTGGTAGATCTACCTCTTTCTTTTGAATGTGAGAAATTACTCTTTTCATCATGCTCAAAGACATGCTTTTACACTTCCTTTATGTGAAAATGATTCTTACCCTTTTGAAAATCAGACCAACCACATCAAAACATTTCAAGAAAGCCATTTTGCTTGGGATCAGCCTGCATGTTAGTTTAGATGTTAGTTTAGATGCCAGGAAAAATAGAAAATGGGACTGGTCTCACTCTCAAGCGCTCCAGAGTATTCCCGAGCGCTCGGGAGTGTTTCCAGTGATGCATGCATGGAAAATACACTCGTATCCCTTTGCTCTTGCTTTAACACCAAGGCATTCCCATCACACTTCCAGTATTGAGGACCAGAATGAGCTGGGAAGCCTCCCTCAGAAGGAGAAAACAGCCTTGTTTCTTGCTCAATACCAAGGTATGAAGCTTTTACCTTTTGCTTAGAACTTTGCTCCTAAAAAAAAAAGGTTTGGAAGATAGAAACTCCAAGGGATCAGATGCCGGTGATAGTATGTATTCCTTCCATCTTCTTGATGCCTTGGATGTTTGGTTTATTCTTGCTTTTGAAAAGGGAGTTTTTTTTTTTTTTTGCTTGCCAAAGGATGAGAGCTGTTTTTTTTTTTTTGCTTTGAACAGTCTGAGAGGGCTTCTAGAGAGAGAGAGAGCTCGTGCTCTGTTTTAGCTGAAGAAGGCCTTATATAGGCAAAATGTAGCATATGGTTTTATTTTGGAAAATATCATTTAGAATCAAAAGAAATCTCAGCTCTGACTCATCCTCTGACTGAGGTTGAGTGAGGTCTAAGGCTAAGACCCGTTCAAACGGCTGAAATGATGACTGCATGGATAGTGGGGAAGCTCCCTCATCCATTGGGCAGTACAAAAGTCTCGAGCGCTTGAGAGTGATCTCGAGCGCTTGGGACTTCACTCTCGAGTGCTCGAGAGTTGACTGGTCAATGGTTTTGGAAAAAGTCTGGAGCGCTTGGGATTGATCCAGAGCGCTTGAAAATGATTTTTGACATTTTATTTCCCTTTTAAAGTCCTTCAAGGAGCATCGTTCCATTGGTCTAAGGCTTGTTCGATCCCATATTCATCATCGGGGAGCCTCCGGGCCACGAATCAAGGAAATTTGAATTGTTCAAATTGGGGTGTCTACACGGGCTCCACCCTTGTTGTGAATGTGGGTATGTGAATGGGTGTGCAAATGGGTGTGATGGTAGAAGGATTGTCCTAAAAAGGAAAATTTTACCACCACACCCATTTACACACACATGCTCACAACAACGGTAGAGCTCACACACTTATGCCTTGTTCTCTTCCATTTTTCAAAAAACTCCCCCTAGATTCTTCCTAGATTCCCTTTACTTCTAATATTTCTCTCTCTGTCTTTCTCCACTTATTACCCCTACTATTTTTCAAAAAACTTTTCAAAACACAAACCAAACAAAGCATTAGGGTGAAGAAATGGGTAAAAGCATCTTCAATACTTACCCCATTTTACTAACCATATCCAAATTTTGAGTAAAAAGCCTAAAACTCATCTCCAATGTCATACCCATTTGTTTACCTAGTTTGAGTTTTACTCATTTGCTCATCCAAATTTGAGGAGACTTAAACCCATATCCATTTTTTCCCCAACCTTCTTTTCACTCTTATTAATTACAAATGTGTCACTCATTAATTACAAGTGTATCATTCAATAATAAAATTGGGTAAAAATATGAATCTAGAGTTGGAGAATGGAGGTGTCTTGTCCAATCAAGTTTCTAATCCAAATCGCTCTCTCACACACGGATCCGGGGTGCCGTAGTGCATCTTTGTGTAATGCACGTGTAGGGCGGTATACAATCGTCGATCTCATCAATCAACGGTCCACATTAAAAATCAATTATGACCGGTAATAAATGATGCTTACCTGTCATAATTAAAAATCATATCTCAACCATTCATTGTCAAGATCGATCACCCGTGTACGCCCTTAGGGTGCCTTGCAGGGTTTTACAAAATTGACGTCTTAGTGTGACCTTATCTATGTGTTTATACTCTTAATCATTCTTTCTGTGATCTTCCGTTTTCCTGAGTCTTTCATGATTTATTCTTTCCATTATATTTTGGAAAAGAGAATATATTAGTAGATAGTACATAAAATATAGGACCAAACTTGTGAAAAAAGTGGTCCTAATCTATAAAATGTCTTCTATTTTGAACTTATCGCAGTACAATACCAAATTTATAGATATAACAAAAATTGTGTCGATTAGGACGCGACTCCAGCCAGCTATACCCCAGAGGAATCCCAATATTTTTCTTTTGGTTGATTTTGATCCACTAGCTATCCTTGCAGCATTTTTCCAATTTGTGGCATACTCTTACCTCCATGGGTTTTTAGGATCAATCCTTCTACCATCACACCCATTTACACACACATTCACACACCAACATTCACAACAAGAGTGGAGTCCGCACACACTTGTGTGGAGCCCGCACACACCTTGTTGTGAGCATGGGTGTGGTAGTAGAATTTTCCAAACTTAATTTGGGTAAGACATTTCTAATGCTAATTTTTTTACTTTTACCCAAATCTCTTAGTGAATGGCACGCTTTTAGTAAAATTAAATGAGTGACACATTTGTAATTAATGAGAGTGAATAGAATGTGTGAGAAAAATGGCTATGGGTTTGGTTCTCTCTAAATTTAGGTGAAGAAAAGGGTAACTCAAAATGGATATGACATTGAAGATGAAGTTTAATTTAGAGTTTTTACTCAAATTTTGGACAGAGATAATAAAATAGGTAAAAATTGAAAATGCTCTTTAAGATCCAAAGTTGTTTGGGAAGTGCCCCAAATGGCCCAAGGCTTGGAACAGGAGAAAGTGAAGAGCAAACATAAACATAAGTACTCAATTGCAACTTATGGATGGGCATTAGAGCAAGTCTAATGCTTAAATATAAATGTAAATGATAATGTCAAAACTATTTTGTTAGTGTCAAAACTCTAGTGCACAAAAGAATTGTACCTTGTCTTTTGTGCACTAGAGTTTTGACCAAAAAAAAAAAAAAAATTTGGCATTATCACTGTCCAATGTAAGACGGTTGTACTAATTGTATAGCAAAAAGGTTTTTTTTTTTGGTTGCCATATTTTGACTTTTCATAAAAATCAAATAGTTTCAGATATTAACTTCATTTTATCAGTTCACAACCAATCTCTATGAGGCATCACCAATATTTCATTGTAGCATCAAACTCTAGACTTCACAAGAAAGTAAGTCATAATCCCAAGATTGATAAGGGTACATCGATTAAATTTTATTTATGGTGATGTTTATTTAAATTTTTTAGATTTCAGACAATTTCCTATCTAAACAAATTTCAGTTGTAATAAGTTAGTTAATTTGTTTTACCGTTAGTAGGTGATTATCTAAAGTTTAATGAAGTTAACATTTTTTTCCTAAATAAAAAGGTAATTTTTATTTCTGACGTACCCAATTTTCAAGGCATTACAGCATCCACAACACAAAGGTCATTAGGTCATTAAGGAGGAAAAGCTTCATTAGAACTTAATACCCATGTGACCAAATTACCTTTATCTAAATTAAATGATTTTAAAGATCAATAGAATATTGAATTATTAGTTAAATGTGATACGATGATGTGGCCGTTGATCAAATCAATGAGAATTATTTTACGTGGATGATTTTATCCGCATGTAATAGTATGTATGATTGTAAGTGTTTAAAATCAAATTGGCAAATGAATATTAACTACAATCTCAAAAACAAAAATCTCGTATTTATTTAAAAAAAATCTCATATTGAGTTACGATGGCTGTTCAAAAAAAAAAAAAAAGAGTTACGATGAAGTTTTTGTCTGGATGGAACGGGGTTTCAAGATAGACAAATGTATTCTTTGATTTACAAATTAAGACAAGACAGCACCATCCATTAGGGCCATTTATGGGCTCTTTTATATTTTACTTTGATGACGACAAAAACTTGTTTATTTTTCAAGCTTGTTGATAACAGCACCATGCAAAAAACTATGACAAAGTCATGTTAACACCCTTTTAATCAATTATATTTCAAAACTAACTTATTTTACAAAATGGAGCAAAAAACTAATTTATTTTACAAAATCGAGCTAAAAGTGCCAAGGTTTGTTAATGACTCAATTCAACACAATATTTGTGTGAGCCTCATACTTGATGTATGCGTTCGTGGTTATAGCCAAACATAGTCCAAAAGAAGTATTGATCCGGCAAGCCTGTCTCATGGGTAATTCCGTGCCTTTTGTGGGGCTTAATAAAATTCTAAACCTAGGGTTTTTCCCTTTCCAATCAATTAAGCGATCTGTCAAATCGTCCACGGACAGCTTAGATGAAAGCGTCGTAATTAATTTAACTTTTCATCATCATCATATTGAAATCCAGAAAGTTCCCTGCTAAAACACTCTACTTATTGTATTTTACTACTTAGGTCTTGTAACGACCCTGATTTTTGGTCAATAAAAATTTCGCTAAAAATTTGAATTTTATTTTAATACTTGGATTTCATTTTTAACATCCAAAAATTGGTCGTTATTGACTTATAAAAATTTTATTGTTTTATTTGAAAATTCTTTATTTATTTTATAAATCCTTTTTAGCGATTAATAATCCGTCGTAATTAGGTTTAATGACTTAGGAGATTGGTATTCATCGCCCGGGCATTAAGGTCATTTTCTAAAGACGAGTATGCCTATTAAGACCTTGGTATAATTACTTGGCAATTGTAGTAAAATCCTAGAATTATATTTCTCGGCTGGAAATCCTACATGGCAACCGATTAGTTAGCAACCCTAACTACCGTTTGGCTTAGTTACATTTCCCTAACCTAGAGTGATGCATCGATGTCGAAGTGGTTAGTAGAAATTTTTGGCCTTTGCCTTGACCGTTGGCTTGACTGCCTTGCTTTGGCTTGGCTAGGCTACCTAGGCATCGGGTCGCTGTTAGGCCTACCTCACCCAGGCATCGGGTCTCTGTTAGGCCTGCCTCGCCTTGGCGTCGGCTCACTGTCAAGCCTGCCTTGCCTTGGTGTCGGCTCACTGTCGGGCCTGCCTTGCCTTGGCGTCGGCTCACTGTCGGGCCTACCTTGCCTTGGCGTCGGCTCACTCTCGGGCCTGCCTCGCCTTGGCGTCGGCTCACTCTCGGGCCTGCCTCGCCTTGGCGTCGGCTCACTGTCAGGCTTGCCTTGCCTTGGTGTCGGCTCGCTGACGAGCCTGCCTTGCCTTGGCGTCGGCTCGCCATCGAGCCTGCCTCGCCTTGGCGTCGGGTTCTTCTCTGCCTTGGCCTGCCTTGCCTCGTTTTGCCTTGGCGTCGGGTCGCGCCTTGCTTTTGCCTTAGCGTTGCTCTGGCGCCTTGCTCTCGCCTTGCCTTGGCTACGCCTTGCCACCGCTTTGGTAGCGGGCCTTGTACCGCTTTGCTAGCGGTGCCTTAACCAACTGTCGCTTGGCCACCGCAGCCACCGCTTTGCTTGGCCACTGCTTGACCACCGGGCTGCCTTGGCCACCACTTTGCTAGCGGGCTGCCTTGGCCACCGCTTTGCTAGCGGGCTGCCTTGGCCACCGCTTTGCTAGCGGGCTACCTTGGCCACGCTCACGCCTTGCCTTGGCGTTTGGCACCGTCGAGCTTTAATATTCCGTTATTAGGCGATTTCCTACAAAATACAACCAAAATACCACTCGAGCAATGGAAGCCTAGATTAAGTGTCGTTAATCTTTAACCAATTAGTTAGATTAACCTGATTGCCAATTAGCCTAATCAATTCTTCTTAAACCTAGGTGAACCCTTTGAACCTTCCTATATGAACCTTGTGAACCCCTATGGAACCCTTTGGACCTTTGACTTTACCCATTGGTCAATAAAAGTTAGGAAAACTTTTATCCATTGGACAATAACCGCTAGGGGGGCCAACCATGAGAGAGTAACACTTGGAGCAAGAAGAAGAGAGGAAGATGGGCCAATCATGGGAGCTTAACACTTGGAGCAAGAAGAAGAGAGGAAGAGGGGCCAACTATGAGGGAACAACACATGGAGCTAATCCATGGGAGAAGAAGAGGGAGGGGGGGCCGGCCTTGGAGGGAAGAGGAAGAGGTCTGATTTTGCCTATAAATAGCAGCCCTCACTCTCATTCAACTCACACCTCAAAGCATTGCTCCAACTTCTCTCTAAAAACCCTTCCTGTTTTTCCAGACAGCCCACTGTCCAGTCGAAAAACCTCATTTTTCTCCTGCTTAAGCCAGTTTTTAGCACCAACTTCCCTCGATAATGTTGTAGAGCACTTCGAGAGCTTCAGTTTAGACCCAAGAATCACCCCAAACGGTCAAGAGATGACCAAGATATCGACCTCCAAAGTTCAGTGAAAAATTTGAAAATTCCATTCCAGACAGCTCACTGTCCACTTTCTTATCCCCATTTTTCTCCGAGCGAAAGTCGTTTCTAGGAATAACGTCCTCCACGAAAGTTGTAGAAAATTTCGAGATCTTCGGTTTAGACTCAAGAACGACCTCATTCGGCCAAATATTGACCGAGTTATCGCCATCCGAAGTCTGGTTCAGATTTGCAAGTTTCAACACAGTAGAACTTTCCAACTAGCTTATTCGGCCCCGACTAGTTTCGGATCAAGGTAGATTAATCTATACTCATCTTCCCTAGTATAACTTTAAGTTATGTTTGCTTATGATAAGACAAGTTAAATTATTAGAAAGCTTGTTTTACAAAAATCTTGAAATGAAGATACAATCTTGTAGACTTTTCCTATACTTCTTAATCCTAAGTATATTTCCTTCCTTAAGTATATCTCAAGTTGGTATGATGCTTGTACATCAATAGGCTTGTTAGTTAATAAACTTGTCTTACTAATGGGAATGCAACTTGTTGAATAAACAATTTTCACGTCAATAAACATATATTGTTTTGAACTTCCCACAAAAGAGGAAAGAACGGATTTTTGAAATATAAACTCGATTCGGAAGTACTCGTATTATTGTCTTGAGGATGGTTATGAGCATGATTGCATCACTTGAGGCATACGAAGTTGTTACTTACTTAAAACGTTTGAAAGCCGTGATTGTCTAGGTCGCTTATAATGGTATTAACATATTGAATAAATGACTTTTAATCCTATAAACATATGTTGTTTTATTGAACTTCCAAAAGGAAGGAAATACGTTTTTACTTTAAAGATAAAGTGTTGTTTTAAAAGTAAGTATTCGTATTTTGATCTTTTGGATGATCATAAGTTTGTCTATATATTACTTGCATTACTTGTGGTTGTTTAAGGATGATGATGAGCTTGTTTATAAGACTGCTTGCATAATCTTGCTAGTTTAGATTACAATGAATGATTTATATGATTTATGATGAGAAAAGTCCTGCCGCGGAGTCTATGCAGGAGAACGAGACACGGAAATCGAGAAAATAGAAACATGAAACCTAGGGTGTGGTTGATATGGATAAAAAGGGTTAAAGACAAGTTGTGTTTTAAAAACGCAATGTGGCCGGACTTGCCCATTGTGGGAATGCGTGTTACAAATGATGAAATATTTTCGAAACTACATAATGACCAAATGTGGGTGCATTATGTGCATGTGTGTGTTGTGTGCCAATGGGAACCCGGCGCGGCAGAACCATTGTGAGGATACTCGGGAACCCGGCGCGGCGGAACCGAGATTGGGTGTGTAGCTTGGTTATCCGTGGAGAGGAGCCAATGCAAATGTGTGCCAATGGGAACCCGGCGCGACGGAACCATTGTGAGGATACTCGGGAACCCGGCGCGGCGGAACCGAGGTTGGGTGTGTTAAAAATGATTTTGAAATGCAAACGTGTGCCAATGGGAACCCGGCGCGGCGGAACCATTGTGAGGATACTCGGGAACCCGGTGCGGCGGAACCGAGGTTGGGTGTGTTAAATGTGATTTTCAAAATGTTAATTTGGCTAATGAAAAGGATTTTGGAAACGTTGATGAATATGGTGACACAGTCTACGACGAGTCGCGTAGGAGAAATACATACAATGCAGATACCAACGTTAGACTAAGGAATGCGGATGTGTCATTGTTAATGCATTGTTAAACATGTATGTTTTATTCTGCTGCTTGTACAAGAGTTAGTATGCTATTCTTATACTCTGATATTGGTAAGATATGGATTAGTTGGTATGTGATTATTCTACTGAGCTCTTGTAGCTCATGGTGTTACCTTTGGTGACCCTGACATATTATATCGGTGGCGACGCTGGTATAATGTGTCAGATTTTGTAGATGATCAAGATGAACAATATACCTTGGAGGCTTTTGGAGCTGGTTAGGATGAAGCTGCAGGCGGAGCTGTAGTTAGGAACCCTAGAACCCCTTCATTTGTATAAATATTGAACCCCAGTGGGAGTTATGATGTAATAAAGAGCCAGACTCTCTTTTGATATTCAACGAAATGTTTATTTAACGTACCCAAAAATCAGGGGCGTTATAGGTCTCGTTCCGCTTTCTTTCTAAACTTTTTTTCCCCCAAAAAGAAGGTAATTTCAAACTCAAATATAACGAAAATGAAAAATAATTTTTTGATTCTTTTTGCACCGTATCTATCAAATAAGATCTATATTGGTAAAAAAATTATTTGCGTAAATACATAATTTTTGAGCTTGAAATTATCTTTATTTTCTAATTTTTTTTTTAAGAAACTAAAACACCCTCTTAGAGCATCTATAGTGGTATAATCAAAATAAAAAGATTTATAAGGTTAGCAACATTTGCTCAAAAAAGCTCATATTGGAATAACCAAACTTAGAAATATCTTAGCAACTCATCAAATTTTGGCTATTGGATAATCAAAACTACAAGTCTTTTGTCAATAATCAAATTTATTTGTCTTCACATTTCCTCAATCAAGTACACTATCATTACACCGAGATCTTATTTCTTCCATTTTCAACATTTTTATAACAAAAATACTTTCGGATAAAAAAAAACAAAAATCCTTTTAAAAACAGTTTTTATTTTTTTGCAAAAACAGTTTTTTACACGTTTTTTTATTAAAATTGTTTTTCCCCAAAAGAATTTTAAAAAGTTTTATTTCAAAAAAGTTTTTTTATTAAACTTTTTTTTTCAAAAACTGTTCTTTCGAAAAAAAAACTTTTTCTATTCAAGAACTATTTTTTTTAACTTTTTCACGAAAACTGTTTTTTTTTAATCAAAGTTTTCAAAAAACTATTTTCTCTTTTTCTAATAACCTATTTTTATTAGTTTGAAAACTATTTTTAAAAAAAATGTTTTTTATGTCTATGTCACAATTTTTAGATTTTTATAAGGTAAATAGGTGATGTGGCAAATTTTGGTTATTCAATTTTGATTGTACTATTGTGGACCTTTACATTGCTAACCTTAACAATCCCTTAAAAAGGATAATCAAAAGATGATGTGTCAATTTTTAATTATCCACTTTTAATTATTGCACTGTGGATGCTCTTAGTATATTTCATTTTCTTATTTCTTTCGGTCATTTTAGTCACACTTCACTACTAACACACGATCGCACCGCTGCGAACGAATCTTTGCTCACATAAAAATATCCCAGCAAACCCTAATTCTCACGTATATATAAAAACCCCTAGGCCGCGACTCCTCGCAACTCTTCTCTCTCCCTCCCTCTTAAACCCTACGGCTTAGGGTTTACGACCTCCTGCAGCAGCCAAACATTTCCAAGCTCTCTCTCTCCTCTTCAGATGGGTAAATCAAGCAAGAAATCCACCAAAGTAACTCCCTTCTCTTGCTTTTCACGCGTTTACGTACCTCGTCTAATACATGTTCATATTCGTATACGATGATTTTGATGTTTACGCAGGTCGATGCAGCTCCTGCTGTAGTAGCACCCACCAAATCCGCCACGAAGCCAGGTCTCGCTGTCGATTCCCTCCGTTTGATCGTCTGTGTTATTCTTTTGTTTCGGGTTTGAATTTTTGTGTGTTTATTTTCTGGGTGGGGTTAGGCAAGAGAGAAGCCGAAAAGGCGATTGAGAATCTAGCGAGTGCTAAGAAGCAGAAGAAAGACGTCGCGGAGCAGAAGGTGGAGACGAAGATCCAGAATAAGAGTAAGAAAGAGGAAACCACTGATGAGGATACTAGTGTTTCTGAGTCTGAAGAGGAGCAAAAGGTTTGCTTTTTGTTACATTTTTTCCCGAACAGGGTGCTTTTTGTTACATATTTTTTGAACAGGATGCTTTTTTACATTGAGTTGTTTAAGTTAATTTGTATGTTATTCTGAGTCTGAAAAGGAACAGAGAGTTTGTTTCTTGTTACAATTTTTCTGAACAGGGTACGTTTGTTACAATGAGTTGTTGGTGTTATTTCTACGTTATTGTGGGGGTGGTTGTTTTTGCTATTTATATACAATCGTTAAGTGATTTGTAACGGAGTTAGTAATCGCTCTGAAAATGAGTGTTACCTTCTTGATGTTATGTTTGGAGGTTGGAGTTTGTAAGGGAGGAGGAATAATAAGATAGTGGGAAGGAAAACCATGGCTGAGTTTTCTGGGTGAGTTTTTTTTGGAATTAATAATAACGTGGTGACCGAATTTGGTGGTCATGTTTTGGATACTATGTGAGTTGTCTTTAATCCATAGGTAGAATCAAGAATGAACCCCGCCTGCCATGTTTCTTACCAGGGCAAAAATGACAACTCATGGGATATCCAAACATGCTCACCCAATATATTTCCGTAGCACCAAAAAGATAAACATGGTCACCCAATATGATCGCTGTAGCATTGCTCTTTTGAAATACTTCATAGAGGGCTGTTTTTACTATTTCTTGGCTTAGGATGTTCAAGCCACCATACTTGAGCACAATCGAGTCTTCGAGAATTTAAAAACACTGATTTGGTATTTTCTTTGCACTAGGTTCCTTTTGACATTTTGTTTAAAGCCAAATACCGAATTTTTTCCAACCTCAGAATCTTTGTTTGAAAACTGTTCTTAAAATAAGATTATGATATCTTTTAATGCCGGCTTAAATATGGTGTTGGCATACTAAGTGCTGAAGTACTGGAATTGGTTAAAGTGTGTAGGTGTGGTTTATGCTTTTTTGGTTGTATACCTTGTGAACAATAGGTTAAGGTAGCACCGAAGAAGGGAGGAAAACCAGCAAAGCCAATGGCTGAAGAAGACAGTGATGGTGATTCATCTTCAGATGAAGTAAGTACAGGCCTTTGTTGGTGTTCAAAATTATAAATCAATTATAGAACCCTTGCTGTGCCTATATTTCCCATGTGGAGCTCTTACAGACTCTTCTCTAACATCACCTTATTTTGTTTCAGGACGCTTCTGTCAAAGCCGGGGTGACTTCAAAGAAGCAGCTGGTGGCCACTTCTAGAAATGGCAATGTTCCGGCTAGTAAGGGCAAGTTGCCTTGCAGTTCATCAGATGGCGAATCATCAGACGAGAGTGAATCGGAAGAAGATGAAGTATGTGTAATGTGTATTGGTTGCTTTTGTGAATAATAATTTACATGTGGGCATTATGATATCAACTGGCTACTATTTCTAGTCCATTTTAATTTCTGTTTACTCTTTACCCCACAATGAGTTTTACTGTACATTCTGAGTTCATCTTACACCTTCACCATAGAAACCAAAAGGCAAGGTTGCTGCCCCTGTGAAAAAGTTGCCGGTGCCTTCAGCCAAGAATGGAAATGTACCCACGAAGAAAGCAGAACCTAGTGATGATTCTGAGTCAGATGATAGTGAGAGCTCAGATGATGATGTAAGTTTTGTTTCTTGGATGTTCTTCGCGTGTTTAGTTTTATGAGAGCTGATTTATCTCCCTATATTTCAATGTATGGTCCGTTTTAGTTGAAGCTAATTTAATTATTATCATGTCTGCACAAATTTATTAATTTGGATTAGAATAATAATGCCAAAGTGGGCTCCCAATAGAAGAAGTTGCAAGTAACTGCTGCTAAAAACTGTTGCGGTTGTTAAAATTGAAGAGAAGGATCAAGCACTAGTTCAAATTAATCATCTGAAAATCTATTAGATGAAGATGTCAGTATTGGTTGTTAACTGCCTCAGCAAAGGGGGGTGGGGGGGTGAAAGGTTTTTTTTTCTTGTTTGCTGAAAGCAGGGTTGGTAGGATATCTGCCTCTACCGTGCTTGTATGACTATCACTAAGAAACATCATATTGTTATTATCGTCGAGCTGTCTCAGCAGGGCTCTATTCTTCTACAGTTTGATACCCCCCTTCCCTTCTCCCGCCCGCCTAGATTTGCTGCACTCTTTTTAACCGTATGTAATGGTCAAATGCAAAATAAATTATGTTTTTTGCAGCTGTAATTTATTTAATCCCTGTCAATTTGGTGACATGCAGGAGGTTGCTGCAGCACCTAAGAAGGTGGAAAATAGTGATAGTGATAGCGACAGTGAATCTGAGGAAGATGAGGTAGTCGTAGTAGATAGTGTTAGTATTTCACTCAAGTTTATGTTTCACAAAGGATGCATACTTTGTTTCTTTATTTGATATCCTTTAGCTATATCGTTTAGACGAGAGTTACCAATTCCATGGGAAGATCAGCTATTGGTTCAATGACTCTCAATCTTTACTTGTTTAGAGCCACGACAGTTTGTGTATGAGTACACATTTACATGTCTCAACACTTGTATATGGTCTTTAGACAGAGATACTCTGTTGGGGATTTTTTCTAGAGAAAAATTGTCTCCAATATAGAAAATGTAGTTCATGTTATTGAGAGCGAGTTTGTGTTTGATTTTTGCCATTATATAAACTAAAACCTCTTTAACGCACAAAAGGGAAGAGAGTACCACAGGTCCACAACTCACAACTCTCTGGTTGACAATGTTGAGAAATGATTGTGTGGTTTGTCATCAACCTTTTCTGTGAGAGTGATCTTGTGGACCAAAAGATTTAGTTCGGTTTTTTAGTAGTGTGGTTTGGTCATGGTTTAAAAAAATTAGAAACCACGTTATATGGTTTGGTTTGTGGATTCATGTTAATGGTTATGGTTTCAAACCGATCCGATCCGAACCATATAATATATATAAAATAAGTTGGTTGCTACCATACTGGGGCTGCAACTGCCATTTTGCTGCCTCATTTCAGTTCTATAGTTTTAGGAATTATCTTTGGCCTTTTATTTGGTTAAACTATCTTAATTCTTAAGATATTTAGTAGGTGGTATTCTTAGTTGGTTTATTTTAGTGACTTTCCAATATTTCATTTTATTAGCTTGAGGCAAATGTTGGTACTTTCTCTTAAATTAGTTGGTTGATGTTAGTTTGTTTTGGTAATTTGAATGAAATAGATTTTAATATAAGTTTTTTTTTTTTAATTTATCCTTGTAATTTTAAGTACTTCAAATATTTTTTGAAGATGGTAGCTTAGTTCAAAGAAAACCGGGGTTAAAACCGAAACCGAACCGTAGTTTAATGGATTGGATTGGTTTGGTTTTGTTCTATGCCTATTGTGGGATGGTTTGGTTCTGTTAATTTATAATCCGTAGGTAATGGTTTGGTTCTTGGTTTACTAAAAAACTAAGCCAATCCGAACCATGCTCCCCCCTAGATGTTTGAGTTCGTCTCTACTGTATTGCTTATTGGAGCCAAATCATTTGCAGGCCTCAGCACCCAAAGTTGTACCTTCAAAACGTCCACCTTCAGCTGCTGAAACCAAGGTATCCAAACAGGTCTTTTCCTTGTCTACATTGCACACAGTTTGTCATGGAGAAAAGTGGTCGTGGGAACAGGACCTTTTGTTTTGTTGGGCTTCAATTTATGAGCAACTCATGGGGCTCTGGATTAGTAAAACTCATTTCATTCCGAACTGCAGACAAAAACGGTCACTAAAGCTGCGGAAAGTGATGAAAGTAGTTCTGACGAAAGTAGTGATGAAGAACCACAAATGAAAAAAATGAAAGCCCAGGTATGTAAGATCATGATCATATAGTATGAGCCACATGGTGGTGAATATTGCTCATGTAAACTGTATATTTACAGCCTAGCAGCAGTGATGATGAAAGTTCCGAGGATAGTTCTGACGATGAGGCTCCAAAGACACAAATGGTAAAGAAGGTAAGCTCTGAAATTTATTGTTGTTGAATGAATTAGCATTACCATTTCATAACAAGCCTTCCAGCACTCATTTGTACCTGGTCCTGACAGGCCGCGCCAGTTTCGAAGAAAGTCAGTGAATCTGACGAGGAGTCTGAGGAGGAAGACAGTTCTGGCGAAGAAGACACTTCGGAGGAAGAACAACCTTCTAAGACTTCAAAGAAAAATGTAAGGACCAATTTCTTGAATGGCATTAGTTTGACTGATACGCTACCTTGCAGATATGGAAATTGTATATGTTACTGTCGCTATTGGAATAAAAATGTTGAAAGTATATGTTACTGTCGCTATTGGAATAAAAATGTTAAATCTAACATAAGATCCAGTACTACTATTAAATGGCGGAATCTTTAAACAATTAGTGTATGCTTGTTTTGGAAATGTGACAGAACCAGTTGCAATTTCTTGAATGGCATTAGTTTGACTGATATGCTACCTTGCAGATATGGAAATTGTATACGGTATGGTACTGTCACTATTGGAATAAAAATGTTAAATCTAACATAAGATCCGGTACTTCTATTAAACGATGGAACTAATCTTTTAAACAATTAGTGTAGGCTTGTTTTGGAACTGCGACAAAACCTGTTACCGGTGTCCCAGAGCAATCCACGAGTTATCATATATTGTTATAGAAGTTATTATCGATTCTGTTATGTCAATCAGGTTATTTGACCATCATGTTACTGGTATTTTGTTTTGGAGAACTATTGGATTTGAACTAATGACTCCCGCTGTATGAAAGCGATACTCTAACCAGTTGGGTATAAACATGAGATTGGTCTTTGTTTGTGGATGTGGTAACACGTTACATAATCATAATAGTGGTGGTTGTAAGATGTGGACACATGGATTTTGTAATGGTATAGAAGTTATTTATTGGTCTGAATTCATGAATCTATATTTCTATCAATATGTAGGTTAAATGTAGATTCTGTGGGTTGATGGACTCGTGCATGATTTTGTATTATGCTGACACAGAAATTTACATAGCTAGTTTACTTAAATTGTGGTAGGTAGATTTGTTGTGTTTTTTAATTTACCCCGATTGATGGGAAGTGCCCGGCTGCTCTAGTGCTGTGGCATGGTTTCTAGTTACACAAATCAACATCTCGGTCAACGTGAATTTGACCTTATTTATTTGTGTTGGGATCTGTTTTTCAGTGGTGCACCATGGTGTTTCTGAAATCTACATATTAAAAGCACCCTGGTTCGTAGTCAAATGATTCTTAACTTCAACCTACTCTTTTCGAAACAGGAGAGATATGTAGAAATGGTTGACACAGTATCCCCCAAGACAAATGTGAAACCAGCAAAATATGTTGTAAGCATTTCCTTGTTCATGTAGTCTATTTTTCCTTTTTTGACGGGGTTATTTCTCAGCTGTTGTCCTGTTTTTAATGTCTATACAAATGTCGGAGTGTAATTTTCTGTATGTATTGTTTACTAAACAGGCTCAATCCCCAGTTACTCCCCAAGTTCAAACTGGAGGACCGAAGACCTTGTTTGTTGGCAACCTATCATTCTCTGTTGAGAAAACTGACATGTATGTATTGTTTACTGTACATTTGGGATTCTTATATCCAAGCTTATCCTGATCTGACATTTTGCTATTCCACCAGAGAGAACTTTTTTAAAGGTGCTGGAGAAATTGTAGACATTCGCTTTTCTTTTGATCGAGAAGGAAGTTTTAGGGGCTATGGCCATGTGGAATTTGCCACAGTAGAAGATGCTCTGAAGGTACATGCATCTCTCTCTCCCTCTCTGCCATGTCTGTTTCTGTCAAAATGTGAGAAACTACCCATCCATAGTTAGTTGTTTATCCTATGTTCAGCGCACTGCAAAATAAGCCCGGTTTATGCGTGTCTTCTTTGCAGGCTCTTGAGCTGAATGGTCGGGATTTGTTGGGTCGTAATGTGAAACTTGATCCTGCAAAGGAAAGGGGTGCCTACACTCCAGCTAGCGGGTATGGACTTTTTCCACCTATGGTTTTTCTGAGTTGTGTTTATCAAGTTTCTTAAGTTACATCACCCAAATATTTGTAGAAATGAGAGAAGCTCGTACCAAAAAGAAGGGAGAGGCCAAGTGCAAACTCTGTTTATCCGTGGTTTTGATAAAAGCAGTGGGTTGGATCAGGTAATGTTTTGTAAGAACATTTCCTCAATAGTAGTGTTCCTTATCTTTGTAATGTTTCTTTGTATGTTTACTGTGCCACAACTGAAGCAGGTTAGGAGTGCCCTGGAAGAGCATTTTGGTACTTGTGGAGAGATTTCTAGGTTATCCATTCAAAAGGAGTATGGCACTGATGAGCTTAAAGGGTATTTATCTTACTCCCTCACTTTTCTGCTGATTTGATTATTAGTTATGGATTCTGAGTTAAGCTGTATGTTTGTATTAGTTCTCCATTTTTTGGTATTGTGAGTTGTGACATCTCAGAACAAGTAGAAAACTCTGCATTTGTTTGCATATTATAGGAAAGATTGTCTGTATTATCATGGAACTGGACCACTCTTCCAATACTTGGTTAACTTTGCACATACAAGCAGAAAAATGGTAAAGCACTGGTATGGCTACGAACTTTGCACATACACGCAGAAAAATGCATGACACGACATGATGAGGGAGGGCGCGCTGAACATATTAGCTACCAACTGTTGTGATTGGGTTCAGGTTCGGTTCGGGTTTCACCCCGACTGGCATGTTGTCGGGTTTCCCAAAACCTTATCCGACAACGCCTGATGTAGTGGTCGGGTCTGACCGAATGACTGAGTGGGTTGTGTTGGATCGGGTTCGGTTGGGTGGGTGCGTTCCAAAAAAACAGTGAAACATGCCCAGGGAAAAAATTACCAACAGTCAGACATCACTGATTCACCCTGACCAGATTAACCTGCCAACTTGATCACACGGAAAGCAATAGTAGCGCCATATTAGGAATCAAAATAAAAGAAAACGACCATCTGCGATCGTATATTATCATAAGAAATGTCGAACACTTGAACACTTCAAAAGCGACTTACAGAGAGCGACAGAGGTCGGAGTCATTGGTGATCGTCGGAGTGTGTGTGTCTGTGAGAGTGTGGTGTGATGGTGGCGCTGCAGTCGCGAAGGGGAAGGGTTAGGTTTTGGGGAATGAAAAGGGGGGAGGAGGACTAGGTTTAGCTTTTATTTTTTTTATGTGTATTTATAGTGTACGTATGTTGGGCGGGTCAGGTCCGATCGGGGATTCCCTTTCAACCTGAGACCCAACCGACTAACAGAAATTTTCAGATATTTGGACCCGACTGTGTCCACACATATGGTCATGTGACGGGTCGGGTTTTTTACTGGTGGGGTGGAAGGGTCGGTCTCATGAACAGCCCTAATTATAGGTGATAACGCTCATTTGGGCTCAGCCCTACTTTCATCTAGCTTCTCAATTAAAGGAAGACGCTTCGGTTTTATTGTTGTGGCTTCCGGGAGGGGGCCAAAAATTAGAACTTATGCCGTCTCTTTTAATAACCAGATTCTATTTGTTAATGTATGTACTAGTGTAATTATTATTTTTTTTCCATTTTCTTGAGTTACCTTGATGAGAGGAATGAAGAGTTGATAGAAAAGCCAAAATTTCCAAGTTCTTTAGATTCTTATTTTTGCACTTTTTCGGATTTCTTATGAGAGGAATGTATACGCTTCCAGCCTTGTGGCATGCGTTTAAGCTTTCCCTAGAATTCTGTTTAAAAAAAAAAGCTTCCCTTCAAGGTTTTGATCCATAGGTGCTCTGTATTAATGACTATATATCTCCTTTGGTTACAGTTATGCTTACATGGAGTTCACAGACAGTGACAGTTTTAACAAAGCTCTAGAACTCAGCGGATCTGAGCTAGAAGGCTGTGCCTTGACCGTGGAAGAGGCAAGGCCAAGAGGAGATAGTCGTGATAGTTCCAGCAGCAGAGGTGGTCGCGGCAGAGGTGGTCGCGGCAGAGATAGTGATCGCGGCAGAGGTGGTCGGGGTTTTACTCGGGGAAGAGGTGGACGAGATGGTGGTCGCAGTGGTGGTGGCATCTTCAGTGGAGGCAGAGGACGTGGTGGGCCTAGCAGGCTTAGCATGGCTACACCTGGTACTGGTACGTCGGCTTCATTTGCTCTGCGTTTCATTTGCAATAATAAAGTATCTTATTTACGCCTACTTAATTGATGCAGGGAACAAGACCAAATTTGATGATTAGTAGGATTGGCAATGGAGGGATCTGAAGCAATGGAGGGATATTCCAGAAGGATTCCCGAAAAACTCTTATTTTATTACTATGTTTTTCTTCTGTGTTTTTATTTTTCATTCCAGTTTACAGTATCGTTTTCGAGAGTGTCGTGTGCAAGATTGGCTTTGCGCCAGAATTATTCATGTTTTTTTTGGGGCTTGTTACCAAATCATACATGACATACGACTACTACCTTATGTTTTTGCACTTGGTATTTGTTCTTGCTGTGGTATTATTTTGTTTGTTATAGTCACCTTATGGCAATTAAGTAAATTGGTAAGTTTCATTAACCTCCCCTGGGTTTCCTGAATTTCACCGACCTTCCCTATTTTATTTGACAATATAATATAATGATGGCAAAATCTACCGTCAGCCCTCAGGGCTGATTATAAGTGGGTCCTTTTCCTCTTAAATTTTGTACGAGAGTTTTTCATGTAAAAGGTCTACTCCCTAAATGACGGAAATGACCCACCATTCCCTGTAAATAACAAAGAGTATGTGGTTATTTTCCCCACAAAATCACGCACAATTTCCCCCAAAAGTAAGTTTCCCTACTTTTTTTAACTCTACTACTACAGTACTATTCCGTTACCATTTCAGGTTGCGTGCTTAAGAGCATGTACACTAATAAATACTGTAGATAAACTACCTTATGAACAGTACATATTTTTGTTTAACTTTTAACTTTTTTTTTTTTCATAACTACACCAACACTATTTATCATCAATTAAAATTTATATTTTTTTCTGTTTAATTTTTCTTAGACTGTATTAAGTACTTCAATTTTAAATTCGTTTGAATCGGTGCAAAAATTTTAGTTTTTTATCATTTTATCTTAAAGGGTCATAATTAATTCTAGTCTGTGGGGCTCTGATAATTAAGTATTTATTCTATTTGGAACCTGTAGAGCAAATACTTGATTATGATAGTTGTATTGTAACGCTCCAAATTTTGGGAACGTTAAATAAGGAAATATTATTGAACACTAAGGAGAGTCAAGCTCATTATTACATCACAAATCTCATCAGAGTACTTTTATTCAACAAAAGGAGGGAATCTAGGGTTCCTAATTACTGTTCTGCCTCTTTCTCCATTCTTGCCAGCTCCTCAACTCCGAAGGCCTCCAAGGAGTAGAGTTCACCCTGTTCATCTATCAGGTCTGACATATTATACCGGCGTCGCCACCAATATAATATGTCAGGGTTACCAGAGGTAGCACCGTGAGCTTTAAAGGCTCAATAGAGTAATCTCATACATGCTTTAAAGGCTCGATAGAGTAATCTCATACATACTAACCCATAACTTACTAACAATAAATCATAGGATTAATGATTACCATGAAGTCATGCATTTTTATCCAAATACTTTAATAAAGCACATTCACAATCAATAATTTAGCATACGTTGGTGTCCATGTTTTCCGGGTTTCTCCTACGCGACTCATCGTAAAACGTGTCTCGTTTTTCATTTCCAAATCAACATTTTGAAAATCTCATTTAACACACCCAACCTCGGTTCCGTCGCGCCGGGTTCCCGAGTATCCTCACAATGGTTCCGCCGCGTCGGGTTCCCATTGGCACACATTTTTCCATTTGGCTCCTCTCCGCGGATAACCAAGCTACACACCCAACCTCGGTTCCGCCGCGCCGGGTTTCCGAGTATTCTCACAATGGTTCCGCCGCGCCGGGTTCCCATTGGCACACAACATACCCATAATGCACCCAAATTTGGTCATTTCGTAGTTTCAAAAATATTTTATCAAGTCCTTGCCTTTAAACACACCCTAAGTGCCATGTTTCTATTTCCTCGGTTTTCGTGTCTCGTTTTCATGCAATGACTCCGCGGTGGGACGTTTTACACATAGATGGACTTAAATCATTCATTGTAATTTAAATAACAAGATCATTCAACTCTATATTACCTAATTGTACTCAAATTATTACTAACGAATAATGCTACAAGTACGGATGCTCTTGAAGTAATCTTTCCTTAGGCTTTCAAACATTCATAAGTATTGTTAGCAAAGCATGCCTTAAAGCTCGTAATCCATTCAAAGATCAAAGTATAATCCTTTCAAACTAAGTTGGTATTCTATGAAAACGAACATCGTTTTTCTTTCATGCGTTTCAAACTTTTAAAGCAAGTAGAAAACTCATATACTTGAGATTGAAGAGTATGGAATAAACGACTTAGAGTTAGAGGTATAAGAATATTCTACTTTGATCCGAACTAGTCGGGGCCGAAGTTAGTTGGAAGTTCTACGGCGGTGAGCTCTCAATCGGGTCTGAACTTTGGATGGCGATAACTCAGTCAATATTTGGCCGAATATAGTCGTTCTTGCGCCTAATTTGAAGATCTTGAAGTGTTCTACAACTTTCGGGAAGAATGTTGCTCCTAGAAACGACTTAAGGTGGGAGAAATATGGGGATAAGAAATGGACAGTGGGCTGGTCGGATTTGGAATTCCCAGATTTTTTTACTGAACTTTGGAGGTCGATATCTTGGCCATTTCTTGACCGTTTGGGGTGGTTCTTGGGTCTAAACTGAAACTCTCGAAGTGCTCTACGACATTCTCGAAGGGAGTTGGTGCTAAAAACTTAGGCAGGGGAAAAGTGTGGTTTTACAGGAGGCAGTAGGCTGTCTGAAAAAAACAGGGAGGTTTTAGAGAGAAGATGGAGCAATGCTTGAAGGTGTGCATTGTTTGGAGAGTGGGGAGGCTATTTATAGCCAAGCATGGAGCTCCATCTCCTTCCCTCAATGGCTGGCCCCCCCTTCCCTTCCTCTTCTTCCATTGCTTTGCTCCATGGACTAGTCCCATCAAGCCTTTCAAGCATACAAGCCTTGTCACTTTCATTTTTGGCCACATCCTAGGTTATCATGAAGGTCTTAAGCCTAGAATGGTTAGTCTTGCAAGAAAGAAGGCAATGATAGGCTATGGTTATGTATAAAGAAGCCTAGAATTGGATTGAGTGTAATGTTGGATGAAGGAAAGTACACTAGGTCACTTGATGGAGTTGCCAAGTCACACACACACACTCCTCACTCTCCCTCTCTCCCATCCGGCCCTCCCTCCCCTCTCTCCCTATTCGGCTCTCTCTCCCTCCCTCCCTCTCTCTCTCTCTCTCTCTCTCTCCCTTTCTTTCTTGGTCAAACAATAGATATATATGCATATAGGATGAAAGACTGAGGAGGATAAGGTTAGGATTTTAGGGTTGCATGCATGGCAAGGCCATGGTTGTCTCTTTTGGAAGGATAAGCTTGACAAGACTAAACAAGCAAGTCTAAAGGTTATTTCTAGTCAATAAAGGTAATTTAAGACTTAGTTTACCCCTTCGGAAAAAAAATAATAAGGCGCCTATATAAGCATAATTGTCTTTAGAAGGTGACCAAATCATTCGGTGCATGGAAATATAATTTATAAGTCGTGAATCTAATTATGACGGATTATTAAAAGGATTAGAGTAATTTATTACGTAATGAAAGAAGTAATAAAGGATTTTTGAATAAATCAACGAGATTTTTATTGCTAAAATCGAAGTTGTTACACGTATAGACAAATTAATTATGACCCTTTAGGATAAAATGATCAAAAAATAAGATTTTTGCACCCATTCAAATGGAATAAAAATTGGAGCACTTATTTTTTTAGACTTTGTATATTAAAAAATATGGTTAAAAAATTAAGTGCCCCAATTTTTAATCTGTTTGACCCGAGGTGAATATCTTATTTTTATGATCATTTTATTCTAAAAGATTAAGATCAATTTTTGTTTATAGGGCTGTCATAATTAAGTATTTGCTCTGTAAGATCCCAAATAAAGAGAAAAAACTTAATAATGAGAGTTTTAAAGACAAATAATATTTTAATAAATTACTCGTGAACAGTGGTTCGATATTTGTAGTGAACTTTTTTTGTAAAGGAAAAATGGCTAATTGTTTACTGAGTTGATGCAAGTTTGTTTTGGTGTCCAAATTTGGTAAATAGTAAGTTTGTCCACATAGACAAATTGTACATAGATTAGACACAGATTTTGTTATGGGATTCACCACAGATCTCTCACAAATAATTTGAGCCGTTCATTAAAGGGAAATGATTTTGCCACTTCTTTTTTTGTTAACGCCACTCCCAAAAATACACTTACAGGAGAGTGACGTTAATAAAAAAGGGAGTGGCAAAATCAATAGTCTCATTAAATATACATTTTTTTAAAGGTCCCTGCGAAAATCATCTCAATCCGATACCTATAGATACAGTCAGAAATCTGAATAAAAAGTTGGATGATTGGATTGAGTATCTATAAGTATCGGATTAAGTGAATTTTTCATGGGAACAATTGAAAAAATATTTTACATTTAATGAACAAATCGGATTATTTGTGTGAGACCCGTGATAAACCCTACGATAAAATCTTTGCACAATCTGTACGCAAATGTTTGTGTGATTAGCAACATTGTTTGGTAAAATAGATTTATTTCGAAAGTCGGAAAAAGTAATCACACTGAAGCTATGGAAAGAAAATTAATGAACCATTCGTCGTTGAAGTTGTAAAAAAGGAGGTGCATCTCAGATGGGGAAAAAGGGTAATAGAGTCAATTTGCCTCAACAACTCACATCAGTCAATTACATAGAAGGAAAAGGCAGGCAATGCTTTGAAATTGGGCGGAAGTACAGCCCTTTTAGGGCGGGTGGAGGATATCACCGTCAGCCCACTAGGCTGACTATAGAGGAACCGTATAACGATTCCCCCTTCCATTATTACTATTCGACTAATGGTATTAATCTATTGAAGTAGGAAATTGGCAATCGAGACTAGTATTTTTTTTTGAATAATACTATATCCTTAAAGCAAATTCGTCCTCCACACCGGTGCTCTTGGATCTCTTGAACGTTTGCCTCCCAGGATTACCCGATTTTTCGAAGAACGGAAGTAGCACTACAATCTGTTCAACGGGCGAACGCAAACTTGTGCAGTACTCTCTCTCAGACTCAATATAAATGCAATGTATGTGCTCTGTAATTTTTCCAGTGTTGAAAAAGGATGCAAATGAGCCTTATTTATAGAGCATATGGTGACCTTTCATAGAAGGGAGGTGACTGATCGGAGACACCCAATCAAATGGGATACAATCGTTAACGGCGAACGGATGTCAATCAAAAGGGCACACCATTTCGGCAACCAACCAGGTAATGTCAAGCAATTACCCATGAAAAGTCATACCCATTGGAATCCTCTTTACCGTTAGAAATTAAGTTTAAACCTTAAATCTTTCTCAACAGTTTCCCTTACAAGAATACAAGTTTAATGGGTCCACCATTAAACTATAAATCAATGTATTCTTTTGTTTCCCACCAACATGAATTTGAGGTCCACCCATATTTCAACCAAATATCATGTGATCGTTCCGGAGTCAATTTTAATTCACTCCCAAATGGTTTTTAATTTAATAAGTAAAATTCCATTTTATCCAACAATCCCCCACATGAATAAAATTGACTAGATAAACAATGCGATGTAAAATGCAGATGTAGCGAGAGTATAATGGGAAATTTCTTGCATAGAGTAAGGTAGCTTTTGGCTTTCAACCTCCTCTTGTGAGTCACTATCGGATTTACTAGCTAACTAGTGAACGTGATGTCTTGAACTGTTCAGCCGTTTGTATAAACCAAGACAACAGTAGTCACACAGGATCTTTCCAAACACAATTCGGTTCTTACGGTTTTGTCCATTTTGGCCCTGGAACATCACTTGGTTTCAGAGAGTGCTTTAGAGAATTTAGCCTTAAAATTCTCATAGAAGCGGCCCACTTCACACTCACATAGGTGATCTCTTATTAAGGGTATCCTGCTATACCCCACTTGAATTTATCAAGGTATAAGAACCATTAAAAGCAAAGCTTAACCTGATACGCTGTAGGCATCACTGTTTCACCATAGGAATGACTTGGAGAGATATCTCCTCAGTGATACTCCTAAGTCTCACACAACTCGGTTGTCCCGTTGAACCTAGATTTTGGGATCTCCAGTCAGCTAGGTTGGGTTGCCGTTATAGAGACTTTTGAATAATAGGCTTTAATCTCATTCCCCTCGATGATCATTTGTTCTCTAGTCAAAACTCAACTCAACGGATCTGTAGTACATTTTTTGACGTTTCATTCTCAAGGGAGAACAAATGTTTGACGGTTCGATGTCTTTAATATTGAGACTTATCGTTACACATGGTCTTCTATGCCTTTCTAACAACTGATGGCCATCACATTTCAACTCTTGGCATATAATTGGACCATATGGAGTAACGTCTAAGAATGACTTGTGGCCACTCTGCGTACCAGCTTTTGCCTAACGTAATGGGTTAATCAGACTCCATTGTAGACCTTGCTATACACGTAGAGAATTTCAAAATTGTTGTTGTTGCACTCCAATTATAATATTGAATCCATCTTTGGATTCCTAAACATTAAATTGGATATATATATCACAATACTTTATCCTTCAAGAATTTTATCACAATACTTTATCCTTCAAGTATTTTTGGACATCTCCAATAGTGCAACATATATTTTAATTTTGTGAAAATTATAAATATTGCTCCCCCCATAATTCTGAAATTAAATCAGAATTCATCAAATAATTTTCCAAGTTTATGACATGACTCAAACGATGTCTAAACTCTCAGTAAGAAACAACCCCCACATTGAGTAACTCACCCAATATATCAAGTAACTCTTTACTCAAATTCAAAAGATTTAAAGCTATGTGCAACATGCATACTATGTATCCGTACAGATGCAGGGCACAAAAAGATATATCTCGTGGGGCGTAGTTGTTCAAACAACAACTAATACTCAAGATATTAGGACGAAATATCTAATATGTTTACAATGTCATGGCTCCATATCCACATTTTATATCAAGTCATAAAATATTAGGACGAAATATCTAATATGTTTACAATGACATGACAATTTTTGCTGCTTTGTTCCAAACTTCGTTGTTTTGACCCCCGATCATTTCTAACTTGTTCTAAACATCACCAAATCACTCCATAACATTGTTAATCATATTCGTTGAGTTCGTTGTGTATCTTTGTGTCCTTTGCCCTTGTTCGGTAAATTTTGACGTTGATTATTACGTGAACTTCGTTTGAATTGAAATGACACGTTTATTATTTTTTTCGTCGGCCCCCATTTCTTCATTCGATTCATCGGAATCGCTATCATCCCACGTTTTAGTGACGAGGGCCTTCTTTTTCATTTTGTTAGCACATTCTTGGGCATAATGACCAAAACCATAGCACTCGAAGCATTGTGGTCCCTCAGGTGGTCCTTTTCCCTCCTTTTTATTTTTTCTAGAAAATTCTCCTTTTTCTTTATCATTTTTATTGTTCATACCATTTTTAAATTGTTTGAAAAAAACTTTCATCTCCTCAAGATCGACATCACTGTCACTATCTGCACCTTTCTTATATTTTTGAGTACTTTTAAAAGCAATCGGAGTTTCCGAAGGTTTTACTTTGGGTTTAACAGGTTTAGATTGCAATAGGTCAGCCTCATAAGTTTGGAGAATCCCAACTATTTCTTGAACATATTTTTCTTTTAACTTTTTCTTACCTTCTAGCATTGTAACTTGAATTTTAAATCTAGGAGGTAAGGAGCGCAAAATTTTCTTAATAATACGAAAAGAAGGAATTGGCTCACCCAAGTTCTCGCAGCTATTGACGATGGCGATGAGCTTGGAGTAGAATTGATTGAAGGTCTCTTCCTCCTGCATTCTGATGGTCTCAAACTCCGTGGTAAGCCTTTGCAGCTTAGACTGCTTTACTACGTCTGTCCCCTCGTGGCAAGTAACGAGAATTTCCCAGGCCTCTTTTGCAATTTCACAGTTAGCTATTTTTCTGTGCTCATTTATATCAACAGCAGCAAATAAAAAATCAAGTGCACAATTGTTAGCCTGAAGTAAAGCTTTTTCTTTGTCCGATAACTCAGACTGGATTTTTTGAACCGGCTTATCCTCTATAGTTTTCACGGGTCGAGTATACCCCACAATACACGAGTCCTAAATTTCTTCACCGACTGATCTCATTATAGCCCTCATTCTAGATTTCCAGTAATCAAAATTATCAGCATCAAGTATAGGAAAATTTCTAGACATGTGATTCATGTTCATACTCATGATGGATCTGCTCTAGGAAAAATTAAACCTAACAGAAGGAGCAGCCCGCTCTGATACCAATTGAAAAATCAGGGTTCCCTAATAATCCGTAAAAACCCTAACAGTATGAACTCGAATCACCAAGTAAAAATATTAGCAAAAACTACGCAAAGCAATCAATCGCACAACGCAAAGATATACGTGGAAAACCCCAGAATGGGTAAAAACCACGGGAAGGAATCAAATCACTATAACCATTGTGCAGTTACAGATATACCTATCCAAACGATATAAATCCTTACAACGTTCTAAATACTACCTGTCGAGTCACACGTACACCGCACCCAGTGATCTTGATTGCCAAAAACCTTGAGTCCACAAGCCCTCCAAAAATCTAATCAAAATTCTCCTTTGGAATAGTTCTGAAGTAGAACTGATGCTTCGATCTTTTGCTCCTGCCGCCGCCCTTTTCTTTTTCCAATAGCCGTGTATATGCCCTATGAAGCTACCTATCCTTGCCAACCCTTTCTCTATTTTATAAGGCTGTCTAGGAAACCTAGAAAAAACTAGTCCATAAATAGATTTTTTTTTTCACGTTTCTATTTCATTTAAAAAAACAGATTATGCCGATTGATAACCGGGTCTTCGCCAAAATTTGTCTTGCAAAAGTCGACCTCCTTTTTTTTTAATCCAGAACGCTCACTCTCAATTACAAATAATAATGATTCATTCCACTCTAGTCCTATACAGACTCACTAGCCTATAAAAAATAATTAAATTACAACTCGATATAAAATATGTGTTTTGTCATATGGAATTGCCAATACACACTTCGGAATTTGGTCCTTACATACCCCTAGCCGGTGCCAATTGATGGAACTTGAGGAAATGAGGTATGATGCTTATGACCATTCTAGCGCTTATAAATCAAAGGTTAAGGCTAGGCATGATAAGCACATTGTGGTTAAAAACTTTGAACCGGGTCAAAAAGTGCTATTGTATAACTCTCGTTTGCATCTTCACCCCGGTAAATTGCGCTCACATTGGGCCCATCCTTATGTTGTCAAAACTATTTTCCCTCACGGGGCGATAGAAGTAGAAAGCAAGAGTAATGGTTCTTCTTTTAAAGTGAATGGTCAAAGGCTTAAGCCTTTCCTTGGTGGCTTCAAAATTGGAGAGCCTGATGAGGATTTGGTCAATCCTGTTTACACGGATGACCCTGCCGGATAGCTTGTGTTACTTTAATTTGCACAGAGAGCAAAAGCGTAACCACTGAACTTAACTGTTTGTTGGACCCGGCCCCCGGGTAGGGGGTACCCACCATTGACTTGGGTATATATAGCTTCACATGTCGCTATTAAAAAAAAGGATTGTGTGCCCATCTTCGGTTAGTAAGGGCAAATTTTAATATCAGTGACATAGGGCTTTCATTAGCTTTTCTGATAGGTGTAATTCACAGTGCACCACTCACATCTTCTAGATTAGCCTTATCAGGGGTGTAGATCTCAGGTTAGGGCTTGATATTCCCATGCTCCACCACCGCACTTGCCTCTATCTTGTTGCCTGCCTGGTTACAATTTTAGGGGACACTGGACTTAATTATTTGGCGGAGTCCAGCTGTGACTTGAACGCTCCGAGCTCTAATATTAAATCTTTTTATGTTTGTACATTTGTAAATAGTGTCTTTATTTGTTATGCATGTTTACTTTGTTTTGGGTTATTCACTTGATAAGATTTCACCAATGCATCTTTGTAAAGGACTTTCATTAGTTCTCTTTGTGGTAGTTTACCGTTAATGATCCATGCTTTCCAGATATACCCCTATCGGGAGCAATTTACGTCTTTGGGTGAGACTTGGTATTCCCGTGCTTTTGCGCAAGGCTCTGTCTTGTCTCACTTTGTTTCAATCATAGGGGATGCTGGGCTTAATTGTTTGGCAAGGTCAAGCGATGAGTATAGCAGTTGTTCTGCGGCTATATTCTATGTTCTGCTACTGTAATGGTGGTCTGCTTTGGTGGTGTAGTGGCTGCCTGTCCCCTACTGCTGCTGCTATTTTCATTCAAGTTGCTATACTGTTTTGCTAGGTCTGCTGCTGTATTGCTGCTGTTGTTTTGTTATATCCAAGGGGGGCTGTCCAGTTTTGGTTGTACCATTTGGGTACTGCCCTTGATTGAAGGCTTCCCAAATTCTACTCATATCACATGGTTGGGACATCCATCTATGACCGGCTGGAAAACTTTCCTCCTTGTAGCCCTATGTTATTTTGTGTTAATCTATATTGTTGGTCGTATGTTTTCCCCCTCTCTTGGTATATGGATGGAAAACAGCGTGTCTCATTTACCTTATGTAGCCAGTTGGCTTAGGCAATTTTTGGTTATTTTCTTTTCGATGTTCTTTTCTTTTCCTCATGGGATATGCCCCTTGTAGGCTTTATATTCGGTTAGCCTCTTTTTCAATTTCAAGCTTATTTACCCACACAAAAAAAGGTCAGGCGGTGAATTTTACTTCAGGCGTTGATGTAACAAGTTTCAACGGTCTGGTATAGCCACCTGTGTCCTACCTCTCCGGTGAGACATGGGAAGAAAAGTATGACTCATGAGATTGCATAAAAATCAGGAGGTGTCTTTACTGTTTTATTTGTACATATGTTGTTGGTGCCCGAATAACACGAGCTAGGCGGTTCTAATGTCATTTGTCTCTTAGTAGGTAGTTCGGGCTTAAGTCTTTTGCAGGGTGAACGTGCTATCACACCAGCCTTGGTGGATTGGGTCTAAAGTCGGAGTGAATGAGGCATTCAGGAGCCCTAAGCATGGGTGCGATTACGTGTCGCGATTGTTAGTCCAATAAAGCTTTGGCCATGATCATGTGTGACTAGCTATGGTTCCATTGGAAGAGCCAAAGGAGTCGACCTTGAAAGCCGTTCGAATGACGAAACGAGTTGGTGACGCAAAAACCTCCAACATGGCCGAGGTATAAGGGGGTTGACATTCCCCCGGTGGTATAATCTTTTGTTCCCTTTCCTTACTGTTGTTTTTCATGCGATGATGGCATAACATATTTCAAGTTGGGGGGAGATATGTATTTGGTTTTATGCTTTTCGTAAAAAAATTTCGTTTTTAGTAGAACAATCCTTCCGTTAGTACAAAGTTAGTGGATTTAAATAACTTGGCACATGCTCACTAAGCGTTGATTGGCAAGAGTTCGTTAAACGCAAAATTTGTATATCTCAACTTGCATGAATGGAATAATGTAGAATTCACGACGTTTGAGTATGTTTTGATCAAGTTTTGCCCATATCCCATTTTTGTCCCTCTTACATTCTTAGTTTAGGTAAATACTCTCATGTTCATGCCTAAGTGTGTTTGATATCTTTATTGAATCGTTTAGGAATATATGGCGTACTTAGGAAGTGATACAAGGCATTCTTTGTTTGATTGTACCACATATGTTTCACCTCATCCTATTATGTATCCTAGTTTGTGTCTTCCCTTTTTGTTCCTTAACTTAGGGAACCGGATGCTCGGAGGGTTGTTGGGAAGTGAGTTTCAGTGATTTGAGGTGTTTTGGAGGGTATGAGGGTGTGTACAAGAGTTCTGGAGTGAAACAGGTGAAGTGTTGCAAAATTTTCAGAAAAAAGCTGATGTTCTCGATACCCTTACTGAAGTTATTGATAACTCTGTGTCCAGATTGTCTCCAGCCTTAAGGGTATCGGTAACTATTGATGAAGTTATCAATACCTGTTGCTTTCAGATGGTTTAAAATGCAAAAAGGGCCCGATCGTTTTCACTTTACCCACCTAAATTTCCCTCTCTCCTCCATACTCCTCTTAACCCACGAACCCTAACCCCCCGTATTTCTCCCAAAATCCCACCAAATCCTCCAATTTATTTCCCACACCCTCCATCTCCACCCATATTCACCATGATTCTTCCACAAAATGAAAGGTTTGGAAGGATTGTGAAAGGTTTCAAGCCTTTGTTCATCCTATACAGAAAAAATCCGAAATCTCTCTCTCTCCCTCCCATATTTCATTTTCCTCCAATTTCTCCACATTTATCCATATTCTCTACCCATAATCGTTATCCCCACACACCAATTTCATCTCCTCTAGCCATAAATCCAAAATTCTTGAACCCCAAACCTAAAATTCTGAAATTTCCTTAACCTACCACTAAAATGGTTCGTAAAAAGGGTACGGGCAAGAGCATTGCTTCCTCATCTCGTCAAGAGATTGAGGAGGGGATTGAAGCGGGGAGTGAGGATGATTTCATGGCTGAGGACAGTGATGAGGACTCCGTTCCATTGGAGAGTTGTACCGGCAAGCGTTAGAAACGCCGTAAGCGTAGGACGCTGGAGGAGATGGAGGTGGATGCTAAATTGGATTGGGTGGAGTCAATATCAAACAGGGGTTCCAAGAGTGAGAGGCAAATCAGCCAGAGAAGCTTCGGCAATGATAGCAACATCATTATTCAATTTGAAAATCAAGGTTACTTTTTTGGACTAAAGCTCTATTTGGCTATAATGAGAAGGGTGTCATTGAATTCTATCAGAAAATGGATACTAGTGATGTATTGACCAATGGAAAAATTAAGTCAAAAGTAAATGGCAAGAATATTGTGGTAGATTTTGATGCAATTGCTAAGTATTTGCGTTACGAGAGGCCTGAAGGAGATTGGTCAATTATCCTCGAACTGAGCCAATTGATTTGGATGTTATAATCAGTGACCTTTACTCCACCGTTTCTAATGTCGGGGTCCCTCCGCACAAACCGGGGAGGTTTATAGATACTTATCGGGTTTTGAATCAGGTGGTGCATTACAATCTCTATCCTCGTGGGGTAAAGAATAAGCCCTCAAGAAAAAGTGCGGAGGTGATGTATGCAGTCATGAATGATGCTGATTATAGGGCAGATTGGGCGAGGTTCATTTTTTAGCAGATTGTGGATTTTAAGGGGGATACTTTTGGCACGGCCCGTTTGCCTTTCCCATGCATGATCACTGCGTTTCTAAGGCAGAAAGGTATTTCAAATGGGGCGTATGAAAAGCTTGAAGAACCATCCCTGGGAATTATCACCAAGGCTGTGCTTGTGAAAAGCAAGTCTCAATCCAAGGCTGCTGCGGCGGGCCCATCGGTTTCCATTCCACCCGAGCCATCTCTATGGACGGTACCCGATCCTAAGGCGTCAAAAGAGAGTATTTGGAGGAAGCTATGTTGCCCGAACATAGCCATTTGGAATTGCATTCAGTAGGAGAAAAAAAAGAGGAAGAAGTTAGCAAGGGAGGTTGGGGAGCTTAAGCATGAGCTGCATTGGCATATGTAGTACTGTAGACACCCCAATTTGGACCTATTAATTATCCTTAATTTGTGGCCTTGAGGCTCCCCGATGATGAAATTGAATCAAAACGGGCCTTGGAAAACTTGGACGATGCTTCTTGGACTTTTTCAAAACCAAAACCATCATTTTTTTGGACACCCTGAGGGTAAAATAGGCACACATTTCAGCATATAAAATAACTTTGAATGAAACCAATTGGGTTAGAAAGAGGACTTAACGAGCTTTCCAACGCTTCGAAAAACACCCAAAACCGAGTTTGGGAGTGTCCGTGGCGCCCTTCTGAAGTTGGGCTGCCACTCTAGAGCGCTTGGGAACACTCCCAAGCGCTCGGGAACACTCCCAAGCGCTCGGGACTGCCACTCTAGAGCGCTTGGGAGTGCTGACAGACCAGTGCATGTTGAGCTCGGCCTTTGACCACCTTTTATCAAACTTTTCAAACCTTCCATTCAAACCTGCACAAAACAGAAGCATGCCTGAGCCAACAGGAATCTCATCATGTCATTTCTCCCCCCAAAAACCATTTTCCATTTGATTTTCTTTTATTTTTCAAGTTTCAAACTCATTTTTCACTCCCCTATATATACCCTCATGTTCTACCACACAAGGACCACGAAATTTTACTCTCTCTCTCTCTACTATCTTCTGAAAATTTCAGTCTCTCAAACTCTCTCTCAAACTCTTTCTAAAACCCATCATCTTCTCAAGTATTTTTCCAAGAAAACCACAAAAATATTTTCAAGTCTTTGATACATCTATAACTCCTTTCCTTGCTGTTTTTAAACCATTTTCAAGCACCAAAATCAGTCCAAGAAGCCAAGTTCAAGTCAAGCATAGTAGACACTGGGTGTGCACTGGTCCCTCCAGAGCCCAGTTAGGTTTGCTTTCAGTTGCAAGGAGGCATGATTTGGATGGTTAGAACCTGTTTTTAGTCATTTAACCCCTATGCTGAGCATATTCATGTTTAAATAGTTTTTGTATTCTTGCTTACAATATCATGTTATATCCGTGCTAACCAAATTTGTAGGATGGCTTGACAGTGGTCCCGAGCGCTCGAGACCACTCCTGAGCGCTCGGGAGTGATTGCATGCTATCTCAGTTCATTCTTTCTACCATCTTGTTATTTCCTGCCTTTGTATGCCCCTGCATGTGCCTATTTGCTCTTTTAAACTGTAGATCAGCCCTTGTAGAGGCAAGGATGCATGGCTTGAAAGATTAGAATTTTATCGCAGTTCATCGAGCCCTCTGCTGAGTCTGTAACATGCTTAAAATCATATCATTTTATAGCTGCAGCATTGTATTCTGTTATATCCCATTGTACTAACAAGATGTACAGGTTGGGCGTGTGGCACTCCCAAGCGCTCGGGAGTGCTCCCGAGCGCTCGGAAGTGAGATCAGTGACAGGGTTTCCAGTTTCTGTCATTTTGCATTTCTTTACCACTTTTCAATTATCCTCTGTACACATGCACATGCATGCACTCCTTTATTTGGTATACTTGTAAATACTTGCTAATTGCGTAATGAAACAAAATGTTTTTGAAAAATCCCACAAAAGTTTAGTAGAGACCGATCTTGTATCGGGCGAGGGGGGTGCCGTAAAACCCTTCCCCCCTCGTAACCTGGCTTCTGAACCCTCAAACAAATCTCTGGTTTTCAATTCAATCGATCATTTTCAAATAAAACGGTTTCTCGGGTGGCGAACCATAAATCCGGGTGGCGACTCTTCAAATTTTTCAATTCGATTAAAAAATGGTGTTTTTCGGGCCGCCCCGATCCACCCGACCCGGGCTGTGGTAGCCCACAGTGGCGACTCTGCTGGGGACGTTTAATTGATACTTGAGAAAAAGTTGGTTTGTTGATAAAACAGCCCGCTTTTCTTGAATATCAATTAAACTTGTGAGCCAAGCTTGAAAAATGTTTGTGGGATTTTCAAATATCTTGTTTCATTGTCTATCTTTTGTACATATATTCTGTTCAACCTCGCTGTTGCGTTTCGGCAATCCTACCTGGCTTGCCGGTGATGGGGAATCCCGGAATGCTCAGCAACCCTCGACCGTGATGAGTCATCCCTACCGTTTGTACCGTTGTTGAGTGTACGCTCAATAATGGGAGGTATACTTTGACTCTAGTCCGAGGAGCCCTTTCTAAGCCAAAACCGACCGTTATACATGTTTAGCAAGCCATAGAACCTTCCAAACTAGGACAGGGACCCGCGGGGTAGGAATTATGTGCTATATCCTGCCTACATGTTACTGCTTTCTGCATCTAACCATGCATCTCATCCTGGTCATGCCATCATGCTGTCGATCTATTCAATTTCAAGTCCTGTGCTTCTTTGACTTGCTTGCGCGGTCTGGAGAAGGTTGCCGAGACCCGATGAAGAGTCGTGCACCCCGGTGTACGTTGTCTAAACTACATGAGTCCTTAGAACAACGAGACTTTGGGAAATCAAAACTTGCTAAGTCCTTAACTAATGCCTAATCGAAAATTCAATAGAGAATAAGGAATAACAGGAAACGACGCCGTGATGTCACTTTACTTACACCACTTTGGCTAATGGCACCATGCCACTGACACCACTTTGGTTGTGGTTTCACGTCGTCTATACTAGGCTATTCCAAGTTCAAAATTGAAACTTTGAATGAGGACTAGTTGAATACTTAGTTCTTTTTGACATCTCTTAGAACTTGTTGTTCAAAACAAAGGATACACCCTAAAAGAAATTCTGAGGAATGAGGCAATCTTCGAAAGACCATGATCTTGTCCCACTTGCACGTCGCACCTTGCATCTTATGCCGTCCGTTTGCTTTTGGGTAGAACTCTTAGACTCGCTCGCGCGGCTTGTTTAGGATTGCCTGGACCGATGAAGAGTCGTGCTTTTTAAAGGCACGTTGTTGAAATTAATTAGTTCTTGGAATGATGAGGTTTTGGGGATATCAAAATTCATTAAATCTTCAATACATTTTTCAATCATGGATTCAATGAAGATTAACGAAATAATTAGGCTACAATGTCGTGATACCCACACCACCCAGGTTATAGTGTGAAGTCACTTACACCGCTTAGGCTAATGGCACCATGCCACTGACGCCACTCCGGTTACGGTATCATGTCATTTATGCCAAACGGTTTTTGAAACCAAAACGGAAATTTCTGGTGAAAAATGTTGAAGACTTAATTTGTCTTGATATCTCCCAAGTCTTGTTACTCCTAATCAAAGGATACACATTCAAAAGAATCTCTGAGGACTACGGCAATCCTTCATAGGTTGTCATTTCTTGGGTCTAGGAGACCATAAATCCGCGGAGTTTGAGATACCTCCGGTGTTCGCCGTGCCCGAACTGCTCCCTCTAATTCAGTGCATCTTCCAGCAGTCTCATTGCTCTATCTCGGATGGTCTTAGATAAGGAGATTGGCTCTGATTCCCAACGTGAGGAATTTAACCTGCTTGAGAGTCAAAGTCATCATCTGTTGGAACTAACCGTAAAGTTTGATCCCTTGAGTCGACGATGACAATACGTGAATAACAATTCTTTTATTCATACACATTTTTTTTCAATAAATCACAACAGGGGCGTATTCTGAGTTCACTTTTTTGCGTTTTTGTCAGCATTGGGCCACCCATCCTACACAAAGCTATACCACCTTTTCGACTACCTCAAAATGGCAGGGCAAACAGAGTTGGTTGAGCTAAAAAAGGCTATAGAGGAAATGAGTCAGAAAATGGACAAGCAGATGACTCTATTGCAAGGGCTGGTTGACCTTTTCGCCTCCGCCATGTTGAATTCGGATCTGGGACTAAATGCTGATGAAGCCAAGATCAAAGAAACTCCACAAACCTACCACCCTCCTGCAGTTAGAATCAAGCCATGCTCAAAAGTGAAGCTCTCTGACATGTTCAAAGACTTGGTTGAATTCCATGTGCCAGAACTCACTCAAATGAGAATGTTGGACCTTTGCCTGAAGTTGGTGCTGAAAGGCAAGATGTGCACATTGATGAGATCAACCCCAAAGGCAAAAGAGTGTTATGCAGTTGCAAAGCAAGCAAAGCTTTCGCTAGAGGCCCACTCGGCACCACCAAGAACCCTCAACCCAGCTGCAAAATCCCACCAAGGATCTTCTCCCACTTTCCTGTACCTATGTCCTCAGTTTATGAGAAGCTCCTCGAAGCCGGTCTCATTGAGCCACTCCCTCCAACTCCCCTACCTCAAAAGTTTCCGGCATCCCACAACCCAAATGCCTTCTGCGCCTTCCACCAAATGCCCGGTCACGCTACCAATAACTGCTTCCGCCTCCGCCACAAAATCCAAGATCTCATCAATAATGGAACCATCTCACCTCCACTTTCATAGCCAAACACTATCATAAACCTTCCACCAAAGCACCCGCAAAACCCTCGTGTCAACCTCATCAATCTTAACCCAATCTTGTTCGACCCTAGCCAATACATCATACCCACAACCGAGCCAAAACCCACTGTCAATATACCTGAGGAAGTCGAGATTTGCATGCTTGAGAACATAGACCTGGTATGGGAGTCAACACCTGATGGGTGGCGATTGCTTGGGGAAAACTATCCTCTGATCTTTGAGGAGTTCAAGGTTGGATCGACTAGTGAATCAATGGGACATGGCTCATTTGGACAACTTCTGAGCAACCAAACCATCAACGGGATATTCAATGGCATAAAAATCCATCCCCACCAGCGCATTATAGACAATTGGCCACCAGAATCCATTGTTTCAACCCCTAACAAGCTCGATACCTCAATAATAATCTCCAAGGCAATGCAGGATCTAAAGGCGAATCAAAATCCAAATGATGCCCGAGATAGTGAGAAAGGACCAAAACCATCCCAATGCCATACCTCAGATCTGGAGAAGAATGGTAAATGCAATGAAGCCAATCCATGAATGGAATTTCTTACGAGTTGGGGGAGTTTCTGAGTTTCAAGTCGAGTCGAGTCTTTCAATTTTGAGTCAATTTGTACCTCGAGTCTTTCATGCTTTCGTGTCTGTATGTTTTCAAATTCAAGTTTGTAGTCAAAGAAAAAAAAAACCAACAAGAGAGTCAGTTTCGTAGTCCCGAACTACGTTATGACCTGATTCCTTTGCAAGAAGGATACCTAGGCAGCCTCATCCTGAGGCCCGGTCATGTTCCCAAAATTCGGTCACGATATTTCGAGTCGATCCTTCGTCGGTCTGTCCCGTCTTCTGGAATCGATCTCAAGCTCCTTGTGTCGAAATTGTGATAATAAACTCGCGTTTTGTGATAATCCCTTAACTTGGAATTGTTTTTCACCATCAATTGAGGAATCAAAACACAAGATACTTTGCCCTTGCAAGAAGAAGAATTTCATGGGACCACTCCCTGGCGCCGTCAAGAAGAAACGTCTTGGCTCGAGAAAAAGCTCGCTAGATCAAAACCTCAAAATGTGATCCAGGCAAAAGTTAGAGCACACAAATCTCTTATTGCATCTAGGATCCAGTTGTCAAGTTGTGTAATTCAAAATGAAGAAAGGCATTCTTTTCTTTTATCAAACGCTTAAAGATATATATCCATTGATACCCCCTTTGAGCCTAAATCAATTTTTTTGAAAGAACCCAGCGAGGCAGCTATCCCCCACACCGGGGTGAAATGAGGAAGACGAAAGTGCCAAACACATGGTTATCATCGGCGCATCAAAATTCAAAGCGTGAAAGTGCCAAATACATGGGCACAGTGAGATGCAAAACTTTGAAGAAAAAAATCAGAGAAGACTCAAAATCAACAAAAGTGCCAAACACATCGGCACAACAAAAGTGCAAAGCAGATCAAGTGAAAGAAGGCGCCCATCAAAAGCAAAAAGGGCACAAAAATGTTCAAGATAGTTGCTAGCTCTCGAAACCCAAAGAAAATGAAAACTTTGAGCCTATTTTCCTTCCTTTGTTAAGCCAAACCTTGGCCACATTACAACCCGGATAAAGTCCTTTCAGATTGGAAAACACAACTTGATAACAAAAATCCTAGACAATAGGAGGAAACAAGAAGGAGCGGCAAGGCAAGACATTTCGTGAATCCTGCAAAATCCAAGCTGGGGCATTTTCAATATCCATGGGTTGTCATCAGCAACCTAGGGTACGGTTCGTGGTAAAAATTCTCGTGTTTTGACAAAACAAGATCAAAGAGAATCCTGAATGAGCATCACTTGATGGAGCTAAAAAAATTTCAAAACCCAGAATGGGAAAATCACCAAAACTTGATTTTATCATGACAATTTCAAACATCAATTGTGGGGCATGCTTGCCACTTTTCGAACCCTCAAATAATCAAGTTTCTCATCGAGTCAAATCAAACTCCTCGTCCAGTCAAGATCATCATGGAGAGTCAGTCCTCTAATAAATGGTCTTTCTTGTCTTTGGAGTCATCTAAACCTTGTCCAAATTCACACAAGGTCATCTGTCTAGTCAAGTCATATTGATCTTGAGGTCCCAACTCGTGAAAGAAATTCCAATACATGGAAGAACCCGCGCTTGCACTCATGACAAAACTGGTTGCCGAAACTATCAGTGGAATCAAGTAAAAGAATCAGAACTGAGATCTGTCAGTGGGGCATGCACATCAAGCCAATGTCATCGATCATAGCAAGCACATCAAGATTGGGGCATGAATGCTCAAAACTCAAGCCCTGATCGAAGTCAAACTCAAACCAACTCCAGCTCAAGCCCTGGATCCAGCCCAAACAAACTCCATCCCAAATCCCAAGGTCCTGAAAATACCAGCCCGCTGGCTAAAAACAGTAAAGCAGAAAGGGTACTCGGACATGCCCTTTGTTGTTTTTCAAATAAATAAATAAAAAAATCATCATTGTTGTCAAATGTCGAAATAAAGGTCTCACTTTCTAGCCTCGACCTCTTATGGTCGCCTTTATCTATCATATTTGTCAACACGACTGCTCGTCTTTTGCCATAGATTTGGCATCATCCTCTTGGACATCATTCAATCATCTTTTGCCATAGATTTGGCACCGTCCTTTGAGACATCATCATTCATCTTTTGCCATAGATTTGGCACCGTCCTCCAAGACATCATCATTCAATCATCTTCTGCCATAGATTTGGCATTGTCCTCTTGGACATCATTCAATCGTTTTCTGCCATAGATTTGGCGTTGTCCTGAGGGACACCTTTCAATCGTTTTCTGCCATAGATTTGGCGCTGTCCTGAGGGACACCTTATAATCGTTTTCTGCCATAGATTTGGCATTGTCCTGAGGGACACCTTTCGATCCTCTTCTGCCATAGATTTGGCGCTGTCCTGAGGGACACCTTTCGATCCTCTTCTGCCATAGATTTGGCACTGTCCTGGGGACACCTTTCAATCGTTTTCTGCCATAGATTTGGCGCTGTCCTGAGGGACACCTTTCAATCCTCTTCTGCCATAGATTTGGCGCTGTCTTGAGGGACACCTTTCAATCATCTTCTGCCATAGATTTGGTGCTGTCTTGAGGGACACCTTTCAATCGTCTTCTGCCATAGATTTGGCACTGTCCTGAGGGACACTTTTCAATCGTTTTCTGCCATAGATTTGGCGCTGTCCTGAGGGACACCTTTCAATCGTTTTCTGCCATAGATTTGGCGCTGTCTTGAGGGACACCTTTCAATCGTTTTCTGCCATAGATTTGGCACTGTCCTGAGGGACATTTTTCAATCAACTTCTGCCGTAGATTTGGCATCTGGTCAATTATTTGCTTGCATGACTGCATATTTGCATTTGCCCCAAAGATCTACGCTGGACTGATCCCTACAAACGGGGTACGTAGGCAGCTCGGAAGAGCACGACCTCATGTTTCGAATGCTTGTACATCTTTACTTGCATTTGATTTTGGATTAAGGATTGAGTAGGGCTCGAATTGGGCTGTCTCAATCTTTGGATGTCACTCGTATCCAGACATGATGCCGAGCGCCATCCAAAGAGGGGCAATTGTAGACACCCCAATTTGGACCTATTAATTATCCTTAATTTGTGGCCTTGAGGCTCCCCGATGATGAAATTGAATCAAAACGGGCCTTGGAAAACTTGGACGATGCTTCTTGGACTTTTTCAAAACAAAAACCATCATTTTTTGGACACCCTGAGGGCAAAATAGGCACACATTTCAGCATATAAAATAACTTTGAATGAAACCAATTGGGTTAGAAAGAGGACTTAACGAGCTTTCCAACGCTTTGAAAAACACCCAAAATCGAGTTCGGGAGTGTCCGTGGCGCCCTTCTGAAGTTGGGCTGCCACTCTAGAGCGCTCGGGAACACTCCCAAGCACTCGGGACTGCCACTCTAGAGCGCTTGGGAGTGCTGACAGACCAGTGCATGTTGAGCTCGGCCTTTGACCACCTTTTATCAAACGTTTCAAACCTTCCATTCAAACCTGCACGAAACAGAAGCATGCCTGAGCCAGCAGGAATCTCATCATGTCATTTCTCCCCCCAAAAACCATTTTCCATTTGATTTTCTTTTATTTTTTAAGTTTCAAACTCATTTTTCACTCCCCTATATATACCCTCATGTTCTACCACACAAGGACCACGAAATTTTACTCTCTCTCTCTCTACTATCTTCAGAAAATTTCAGTCTCTCAAATTCTCTCTCAAACTCTTTCTAAAACCCATCATCTTCTCAAGTATTTTTCCAAGAAAACCACAAAAACATTTTCTAGTCTTTGATACATCTAAAATCCTTTCCTTGCTGTTTTTAAACCATTTTCAAGCACCAAAATCAGTCCAAGAAGCCAAGTTCAAGTCAAGCATAGTAGACACTGGGTGTGCACTGGTCCCTCCAGAGCCCAGTTAGGTTTGCTTTCAGTTGCAAGGAGGCATGATTTGGATGGTTAGAACCTGTTTCTAGTCATTTAACCCCTATGCTGAGCATATTCATGTTTAAATAGTTTTTGTATTCTTGCTTACAATATCATGTTATATCTGTGCTAACCAAATTTGTAGGATGGCTTGACAGTGGTCCCGAGCGCTCGAGACCACTCCTGAGCGCTCGGGAGTGATTGCATGCTATCTCAGTTCATTCTTTCTACTAACTTGTTATTTCCTGCCGTTGTATGTCCCTGCATGTGCCTATTTGCTCTTTTAAACTGTAGATCAGCCCTTGTAGAGGCAAGGATGCATGGCTTGAAAGATTAGAATTTTATCCCAGTTCATCGAGCCCTCTGCTGAGTCTGTAACATGCTTAAAATCATATCATTTTATAGCTGCAGCATTGTATTCTGTTATATCCCATTGTACTAACAAGATGTACAGGTTGGGCGTGTGGCACTCCCAAGCGCTCGGGAGTGCTCCCGAGCGCTCGAAAGTGAGATCAGTGACAGGGTTTCCAGTTTATGTCATTTTGCATTTCTTTACCACTTTTCAATTATCCTCTGTACACATGCACATGCATGCACTCCTTTATTTGGTATACTTGTAAATACTTGCTAATTGCGTAATGAAACAAAATGTTTTTAAAAAATCCCACAAAAGTTTAGTAGAGATCGATCTTGTATCGGGCGAGGGGGGTGCCGTAAAACCCTTCCGCCTCGTAACATGGCTTCCGAACCCTCAAACAAATCTCTGGTTTTCAATTCAATCGATCATTTTCAAATAAAACGGTTTCTCGGGTGGCGAACCATAAATCTGGGTGGCGACTCTTCAAATTTTTCAATTCGATTCAAAAATGGTGTTTTTCGGGCCGCCTCGATCCACCCGACCCGGGGCTGTGGTAGCCCACAAGTACATTGAGAGTACTACGGATGAGAAGTACGAGGCACCCTTGAGAGCTGAAGAAGCGGAGAGTGAGGAGGAGGTTTTGTTTGGACCAAGCGTTGCTCCCGGTGGGTAGTGAGGAGGAGGATTAGTCTCGGTGGTAGTAGTAGTAGTAGTATAAAGTCCTTCTACTTGGTCGGGGTGCTTGGTGGTTAACAGCCCACCTATCCTATCTTGTTTTCATTTTTAGTAGTTGAACTCGTAATTAGTAGTTTTAACAAGTTTTTGTTGAGGCCGGCATGTGGCTGTTGACTTGGTAGTTTGAGTTGGTGGCGGCCAAAAGGTAGTTGAACCATGCCAGTATATGGCCGCCGCCCCATTTTGCTAACTGTTCTTTCTTTAAACCAAGGTCAATATATGCTATTAAGTCCTTAGATGATCCGTAGTACACCTTTATTCCGTTTTGATTCAATTTTTGATGTTGTGCATATTTAGTTTGTGGCATGTTTTCTTTCATTACTTTAATTTACAACTTTGTAGTTTTGAACTCTGTTTAAAGATGCTCTCCACACATAGGGCATGGCATTTTTGTTCCCTATTGCCTATCTTCGAGCACCTCCTTTGGGATATGGTTTATAGCGTGCGTTTGAATTTGTGATAGCTGTGTCCTCCCTTTTTGAACTTGGATATGGTCTTTTGTGGTTTGCTTGGAATATGCTCAATGCTTAGTTATCTGTCTTGGTTTTTATCTGTTAGCTGTGAGCTTGAATAAATTTGTTTTTGGAACTCTTGCTAGCTTGATACGGTGAGGACATGTGCTAGGTGTTTAGCCGGAAGGATTGTTGAGTTTTCTTTTACTTTTTGTTGTTATGTTGCTCGGGACTAGCAACGCTTAAGTTGGGGGGTGTGATAAGCACCCAATATTGTAGATATTTGGTGCTCTAGTCCCGTAGTTTGTAGTTTATTTACGTTTAAATTATCGTTTTTACTCGATATTACACGTGAGGTATTTTGTTGAGCTTTGTAGCTGAAACATGCAAATAAGGCGCATTTTGATGCCAAGAACTTCCATGACACTAATCGAGCTCCCGAGGCCTTGTGGTGCCATGCCTCAAAGTACCTAAAGTCAAGTGACGATGGCTCGGAGGATGCCCGAGAGGTGCCAAGGCAAGGAAGACAATGCAGCATCTGAATCTGCAGTTTTTGAAGAATGTTATCGATAACATCCTTAATGGTATCGATACCATTTGTCCCCTTTTTGTCCAGAAGTTGTCCAGCCGCAAGGGTATCAACAACTATTGCTTAAGTTATCGATACCTGGTTGTTTCGATTGATTTTTTTGTTGCTTTTCAGACTTTTTATTAGTAGTAAGTTTCTACTTTTGGGATATTTTCTGATATTTGGCTGAGAGAGAAGGGCTACTTTGTAGAAATAGGTCCACCTTCTCTCTTCTTTAACTCTCTCTCATTCATTACACCTTTAAGTCTTTTAGTTTTTAGAACTCCATTAAAAGCACTCATGTTTTTGTGTTTATTTCTTGAAGAACATCTCAAGGTATTAGTCGTTTAATGTTTTCCCATTTATTAATGTTGTAGCTACGGTTGAGATCTTTATTAATATCAAGTTTATTTCTGTTTTCGTCAGTTAATCATGTTTTCTCTCTTAAGCATGCTTTCTAGTCTATTTGCTATGTGTGAGTAGTTGTTCGGCAAAGTCTCAGGCTATTCTTTCCCAAAGACTTAGGTGGTTATTTGGTTCTCAACCTTCGGGATTAAAATCATGGTTTTTGGAATTGAAATAACCTAACCATTTTGGTCTAAATGAGGGGTGTTAACTCTTTGGTATGGTGTTTAGTCAAGCGATCTTGGCAAGCGACATACCGAGGGCTCGTGGCCTCCTACGTGTTAGATACACTAGCAAAAATAGGTTGGTTTGATTCCGATCAATCACATCTTTTGATAAACGAAGTCTTTAAAAATAAATCTTCCGAGTGTGCGCGCGCGGTCGGGTCTCTCGTTTGAGTTAAAATCAAGAACCGGTAACGGCCTTTGTCAAGGGATAGACGATCCATAGACTTGCCTCTTTTAGTTTATAAAGCGCATTTCTAGTCTTTTATTAGCATTTCCACCGTTTAAAATAAAACCAAGTTGTCCGTCTTAAACGCCGAAATCCACCATATAAAACCTACAATCCGATTAACTATATTTTGATTCTCTATGGGTACAATCTCGGACTTCTGAAAATTATGCTATCGACAATCTAGCCCTACGCTTAGGGTTTTGAACCTTGTATCGAAGGCAAAGGTCTTTTTCGGTTTAAGCACCCATGTGAGAAATCTCGCCAAGGACAGTGGTTTCCACGGTTGGGCCTTGCCTGTGTCTCTAGGCACAGTCGTGGATGGAGAAGAAGCACCGACCGTTGGTGATTACAATATGGAAGTAATTGGCGTTGTGGCAGTAGCGGAGGTAGAAGGAATGGTGGTGGTGGTGGTTATGATTCCGGGTAGAGGTGGTGGTGAGGCCATAATATCAAAAGAAGGAAAATGGGGAAGAAAGAGGAAGGCAGTGGCAGAGGAGGTGATGGTGGTGCACCACTGCAATCAGAGAGGGGAGGGGGAGAGTGGAGTTGGATGGAGGAAGGAGAAGAAGAGATGAGAAAGAGGGGAAAATCGGAAGAGCGAGCTGATAGATCGATTAAGCCAAACTTAAATTAATTTTCTGACTTTTGACGTTCCCACGGCCGGTCCTTCGATCTCTTGGCCGCCAAATCAATCTGCTGGCCAACAGATTGTTTTCCCACAGAAGCAACAGATTTTGTTTAAAGCACCAATCAAGCAATTATGAAGTTTTGGGTCCATGACCAACAAAACCATTGACGGAGGATGATTGAAATAGCCTTGGGAGCATCCCCGAGCATGAGGAATCTCAAACATCGGTGTTGGATCCGCTTCAGGTCTTTTAAGTTCTCTCTGAGCAACAAATTCACAATTGCCCATTGCCTGGTACTCAAGGATCATGAACTCTTAGTTCTTGCTCTCAAAACCCAAGGATCCTTCATACTACAAATTTAGGCTCCGTGCCCCAAATACTGTACTCTGGAAGTACGACAGCTATCATGAGTTTTCTTCCCCTCTCCCCTCTTCTTCCCTTTCTCCTCCCGATTGTTTTCTTCTCTCCCTAATTGGGTCAAATGGTGGTGATGTTTCCGGCGTCGTGTGCGACGGTACGCGGTGCCTCCTCCTCGAATCTCGCCTATTGTCTCCAATTTTCGAGGAGATAGGGGGAGCGGTGAGGCTAGCCACGACAGGCTCTGGGCACGACGAACGGAAAAAAAATCCTCCTGGGCTAAAATTTTGAACGACATATGACCATGGCGATCGATGAAACGGGGCACCATATGTCACGCCCTCGATTTTCAACTAAAATAATAATACATTTTCAATAAACAAAAGTCTTTCTCTCAACTATATTCACGCTTAAATGTCATGTCAATCTAAACAAATGATCAAAGTCTCTTCTTCTCTAATTTTTTTTTGAAACACAAAGTCTCCCAAGCATTTCCAGATAAATGGGTTTCATAAAAAATCAATGAGAGGAGTTTATGCACAGCTGTACATGTGATCTAATCAAAAGGTACAACCTTCAATTGCAAGGAAAGTACACTATATGAATTTAACTTGATGATAAACAACTCCTTAATGAACTCCGATGAAGCTCTCAAGAGACGTCTCAATGTGCACTCCATGCAATCCAAGCTAAGTGCCATGGCGAGTACCTGAAAGGATAGGGTGAGCTACACTAGCTCGTAGGGATATCCTTACCTAAATTATATGCAGATGTGAAGGCATATACCAAGGAAAAACATTTTCCAAAAAAAGGCATATTTGTTTTGTCAAAAAGTGAAACACAAAAGATCATACTCACGCCGGAAAATATTTAACTTCATTTCTCAAATACTAACACTCCCACCCACACCCACCAATTTCCTTGAAATCTCAGCCTACCATTACCCAAATCAATCCTTACCTTTTCATTTCAATGACTTAAAGATTAACCTAAGTTCTTTAATGAAAAGCATCATTCTTCCTGTCTCAAATAACTAGCCAACCTCTCACCAAAAATATACACACTACACATGTAGAGTTAGAATATGAAGTAACAATGACACATTGAACAATACCGCACTTCGACATAAGGAAACTCACCCGTAAACCCCAAATCAAATTTCAAATCTCAAGTTAACTTCAATCCAAAACCCTACACCTTAAGATTTCCTTTATAAGTCTAACGTGCAAATAACCTATATGGAACTCCCACAAGGTACCAAATATACACTCACACAGAACTAGTTGCCCACCGCATATCAAGAGAACAAGCCACAATGATTTAGAGGTCTAAAGGAAGAAATATAAAACATGTGTTGACATACTAGACGGTCCAAGGTGGCAACTCAAGTTCAAGTTCTGTGTTTCCCATACGCATATTCCATTTTGTCTCAAATTCACATTATTAGTTCAACACAACCAACATCGCCCTTAGAGTCACCTCGGCTTTCCCCGGGTCTTTTCCCTAAGTCGATTCGGAAAAGAGTCACCATGGCTTTACCCAGGTCTATTCTCAAATCCGCAGAACAGTAGGTCACCACGGCTTTCCCCGGGTCTTTTTCCACTTTCACAGAGTAACAGGGTCACCACGGCTTTACCCGGGTCTATTCCCGCATTCACAGAGCACTTGGGTCACCACGGCTTTACCCGGGTCTTTTCCCGCACATAGCAAAACATATCTCTCACACCAATACTTAGATTCAGTGACACGTAAACAATCTCATCTTCATCATTTCAATAAAGAAAGCACAAAAAAATCCACATCCTTCACATAGAAAATCGACCCTTCATTTCACATCTCATTTTACCACCTAAGGGAACACCTTTGTGACATCTCCATTAATAGTCTAATTTACAAATACTTATAAAGATCATCATCTATGTAGTACCCATCAATGCTCAGTAACTAAGCACTCATGCCAAGTGATTCACCAAATCCTGTTTAACTCACCGCAAGTATCCCAAAAAGCCCAAACGCTCAATCTCATGGAAAGACATCAAATAATTTACACATCGCATCAAACATTCTACAACCTAATTTATCATCGATCTTATCATCCATCTAATCCATTTTCTATTCCAATCGTTTATAAGTATTTAACCCTTATGCTCACTAGTTCTTATATCCCAATAATTAATCTAGATCAACTCATCATATTCCCACATATCCAATAGGCAAAGTTAATCACTTATATTAGACTATATCCAATTAAACAACGTGAATTCAAGGACGACACTTAAACCATTGAAAAATATACTTCTTTTTCTTCGGTCCATAGGTCATACATCGAAACGGAGTTTGGGTAACCTTACTACGGCCTCGCGAGTATAACTCAACATAACAGTGAAACTGGTGCAAAGGCAGAATTTGGGTTAACTTTGGATGCAAATCTGTTATCGGTCAGACGTACCCATGATGCATGGGATGTATCGTTGCAAAGCTCTATGTGTCTAGTTTCTAACAAAACAAACGGTGCGTCATTTTGAGTCCCGAGCTAGGAGTTATGGCCATTTTACCAAAGTCTGCCGGTGCTGTCAGATTCTACGCGAGAATAAGTAGAATTGATTGAAAAATCATAACTCTTTCACCTTAAACCCAAAAATAGTGAAACCAACGCCAAAAGTTGCACCACGACAAGTCCTACCCTCAGTAAAAATCCCAGGTTTAGGAACAAGACGAAATTAACCCAACAATCAAAAGAAAAACAGTTTCGCAACCATTTTCGCACCAGTCAACCAACCCCGCTTCAGAAATTCGCCAAAGATTGTATACTTAACCAAATCACTTGATTCCAACTCCAATCCCTTCGTAACTTAAACATATAGCTCCTGTAAAAGACCCAAAGTCACCCAAGGTGTTCAACATGCCCAAAACGTTAACAGAAGGCAGCCACGCACAGATTCGCACATTCAGGAAACAGCCGGTATTCAAAAATTCATAACTAATTGTGTGATTATCGGTTTTGCATGATCTTGGTACCGAAATCTTCGTATTGAAACGTACTTTAACAGTTATGAAGACACCAAAAATTGAATCTCAGCAGATGGACCCCAAAAAGACGAATTACTAGCACCCACGAAATTTTCAGCATTCACTAGATTTAGTCAAAACTCAATATAGATTATCAAGCTTGACTCTTGGCTATCAAACCAACAAATAAACATATAAAGAAGGTAAGAGATCCCCACCTCGAAGGTTAGAAGCAAGTCCGAACATGGAGGAAACCTCAAAGTGCTCCGATCGTGGTTCTTCTTGGATCGATAGGAAGATCTCGTAACGTAGAACAACTTTAATACTTGGGATTTCTTCAAAATCTCTTTCTATGGAGATGAAATCAAAGAGAGAAGTTTGGAGGAGAGGTGAGAGAGAGAGTTCGGCTGAGAGGGAGAGAGTGAGATCGGATGAGAGAGAAAGATGGGAGGATAAATGGTTCTCTACACCACTCACACACTCCTTGTATACTCTCATATCTTTAAACTACACATCCACTCCCTCAATCTTCTATTCATTCACTTCGGTCCTCAATTCTAATATCCACTAATTAAGCCACAATTTTCCAATTAGACATTTAACAAGCATATTAAGAATTAAGGATTTTTCGGGTCTCTACACCATAGCTTACCTATTCAATCCCAATAGCAGAAAACTAACAAACCCCTCCAGGAGCCAAGCCCATGAGTAATATTCTTAGCGAGGGCTTGCCATAGTTTATAACTCCATCGCTTCGGTTGTGGTCCGTTTATGCATCAGGTGGTGTCGGGCGTGCGTCAAACGGTCAAAGCAGGCCGGCGTGCTTATTAGGGCTACCCATGGTGGCGTGATAATCGTCTGCTTGTGTTCAGTTTCTTTCCATTAGAGCATGTGTAACGCCCCGAATTTTGGGAACGTTAAATAGACAATTTTATTGGAATTCTAAATAGAGCCTGGCTCATTATTACATCATAACTCCCATAAGAGTACTTTTGTAGACACCCCAATCTGGATTTTCAGATTAGTTTACTTACGGTATTTGATTCCCCGATGATGAAACGGATCAAGAACACCTCGGGAATGTCGAGTGTTTGAGTTTTGAGTGTTCGAAACCCTTGAACCTAACCTAACCTAAGCCACTTCCAAAAGGCAAAAACCTTACTGACCCGCGCCAGGGCGCATTCGTCTCGCGCCAGGGCGCAACCGTTGCATGCCAGGGCGCACCGTCGCGCGACGGTCTGACTCAATCGCGCGATGGTTAACCATCGCGCGCCAGACCCACTCCATCACGCGCCAGGGGGCACCATCGCGCGATGCACTGACTCTCTCGCGCGAGAATTCTCCTGGGTCAAAGTCAAAGATTTGACTGTTGACCCACGCGCGACAACTGTCACACTCGCCCGATGGTCCCATTCCATCGCGCGATGGTCCTAACCAGTCACTTTCACCTTTTGCCAGCCAGTTGGTTGCTTGCCTGGGAGTCTACAGGGCTATTTGAACCCCGTTTTTCTCCACAGGACAGTGGCAGTGCAGGTTAACCTCACCCATCACCTTTTGGCAAGCCTTCTCCATTAAGTTTTGGCCTTGGGCCTTGTTTGCCACCCTCCTACACCTTCCAAACCTCCTATAAATACCCCCCCTTGGTCTTTCATTAAAAGGGTAGAAAAAAGTTAACAAAAATTGGCATTCAAAGGCTTACACCCCAAGAACAAAGCTTGTTCTTACACACCATTTTCACACCTCAATCAATCTCAACTCAACTCAAAGTTCAAACACTTTTCAAACCTCAAAAGCCAAAGGTATAGCTTACCTTTGTTACGCTCTGCTCGATCTCTGAGGGTGGTGGGCCAAGGTGGTAATCAATACCGATCCTGGCCTAAAAGCTAACAAGGTTTCAAAACCGTCATGGCTTGAACCAACGCGCGATGGACTCATGTATCGCGCGACGGTCCTCCGTTGCTCATGACAATCCACGTGGGGATTGGTGTCTTGCGCTGTTTTATTCTTCATTTTGTATAGCTCACTTTGTTAAGCATGCTAATAACCGGTTTATTGCCTTACTTTGTTAGAAATGCTAGTTTTACACTTCAATACTTCATTATGTTCTGTTGGAGTACCCCTGCTTTCTGAATATGTCTCAGAACCCCGAAACATGTAAACCAAGCACCAGTGCGGACCAGTCCCTCGCGCATGCATCGACTCCATCGGCGTGATGATGCACCGAGGCGCACCGTCGCTCTTTGGCGCACCCTCGCGACAGGTAGACTCCATCGCGCGATGATGCACCAGGCGCACCTTCATGACGCCAGAGCGCACCTCGCGACAGAGTGACTTCCTCGCATGACTGTTTGTCTCCGACCGGTGAGTGGCCTTGCACGGGTAACTTGGTTTTAGATTGTTATTTTGTCCCCATACTGTTTATGGGTTGTTTTGTCAATTTGTAGGGCTTTTTCAGCCTTTAAGTTGTTTAAAACTGTATATTATAACTGCCTATAAACTGCTTGGTTTGTCCTGGATGTGCACTGGTCCTTCCAGAGCCCAGAGGGTTTGAGAATAAGAGCTGTGGGATTAGGCTTACTGGCGCGCGAAGGTCTTGTACTAGCGTGCGCAGGTTTAGTCAGCATGCATTGACTTGATTAGTGCATACTGGTTTCTTCCTGTGCACGATACTCCAAAACGGGGCTTTCCAGTCTGTCTAATTCTCACAGCAGTCTGTTTTCATCCTATACTAACTATTTCAATAAAGCAAACACGCCATCTATCACATCTTGCAAAGTGTTACGGTTTTAATCCCCGATTAACTGTTCCCCCGCCCTAACTGGCTAAAATTGGTTAATAAAAGAAGAATCACAATGTTTTCAAAATGCCTAAGTAGAGACCGATCTCCGGATTGGGCGAGAGGGGTGCCTTAAAACCCTTCCCCTCTCGTAACCTGGCTCCCGAACCCAGATATGGTTATGACGGACTAGTTCCTTCACTTTTTTAAATCAAATAGCGCAGCAGGTGCTTCGAAATACGGTTCCTTGGGTGACGGACCTTCAAACCCCGGTGGCGACTCTGTGTTTTGTGAGCGCCTGCTTCTGCGCTCGCGCTCCCTCTATTACGGGCCCTTGCACCTTGGAATCCGGAAATTCTAGGGCATGCTGCCCACAGTGGCGACTCTGCTGGGGATAAATCGAACCAATATTAATTCATACTTAGAGTTTAATACGTTTATGAACAATTCCTTAAAAGTCTGTCAAGACGGTGAGCTTCGCGCTGCCGAAGGTTGGAATGGTGATTTAACAGGACCTCGTATCCGGCCAATCCTACCTGGAGACTTTTTCAATTGTTCACTTATGTAGTTTTCTCTAAAGATGGACTAAATAAAGTGAGCCAAGCTTGAAAAGGCATTTTGCGATTTTGTGATTCTTCTTCTTCTTAATCAATTTCTAGCATATCATTTGCATCGATGTGGGATAAGCCTTGTTGGATCGTTTTGGCAATCCGGCATGGTTTACCGGAGTCCGGGGACCCCGAATGACCAACAACCTTCGACGATGATGGGTCATGCTACCGTTTGACTGTTGCTCAGCGATATCGCGGGCAGCGGGAGGTATATCTGTGGCCCTAGTCCGGGAAACCTGTTACAAGCCAAAACCAGCCTTTGCATATACAAAGCTCTAGCACTTTTCAAACTAGGACAGGTACCTGCTGGGTAGGATCTACTTGCATTTAACCCCATATACTGTCTACGTGTTACTGCTTTCCCTATCGCATGCACTGTACATACACTGTTGTGCATAGGAGCATGCTTAAGGCAGTTCTTTATTTCGAGTTTGTCTTACGCTGTCTAAGACATTATTGGACCCGATGAGGAGTCGTTCATTCTGTCGAATGTTCGTTATCAATTGCAAAAGTCCTTAATTCAATGAGACTTTGAGAAATCAAAATTTGCTAAATCCTCGGCTCATGCCCGATTTAGGATTCAACCGACAATGAGGAACCACAAAGTGTTGATGTCGTGATATTGATATCATTTTGGTTATCGTGCTAAGCATGTACACCACCCCGGCTAAAGCACTAAGTTGCCCACGCCACCCTGGTAAAGGTGTCACGCCATCAATACCGAGTTGTTCCAAGTTCAAGGTCGAATCTTCAAAAGGGACTAGCCAAAGATTTAGTCTATTTTGACATCTTTTAGGATCTGTCGATCTACACGGGGACATATCGCTGAAAAGAATTCTGAGGATTCCGGCAACGTCTGAAACCTGTGAGGCAAACTTGTCTCTGGAACTGTACATACATGCATGTTGCTTTGCGTAGAAGCATGTTTAGGGCGACTTCTAGGTTGTCTCTCGCTTTCGAGTCTGTCTTATGCTTATTAGGATGCTGCTAGACCCGATGAAGAGTCATGCATCTCGATGGTGCATGTTGTTAATTTTTCAAGTCCTTAGATCAGCGAGACTTTGGAAAATCAAGATTTTCTAAGTCCTTGTCTAATGCCCGATTGGGGTTTCAAACAAAAGACAAGGAACAGCAGAGAGAATGCCGTGATACTTGGACCACCCTGGTTATCATGCTAAGCATGTACACCGGTTAGGCTATGGCACTGTGTTGCTTACGTCGCCCTGGTTCTGGTATCACGTCATCTACACCGAGTTATTCTGACTCCAAAAGTTGAAACTTCGAGAACAGAGTAGTCAAAGGCTTAGACTATTTTGAAATCTCCTAGTGTTAGTTGATTTAAATAAGGATACACCCTCGAAAAGAAATCCGAGGATTTTGGCAGCGTCCGAACATCATGAGACAAGCTCGTCTCTAGTTTTAGAGTCTAGGAGGACACTGACAACGATGACCTGTGCATTTTTGCTCTTTCAAGTCTTTCAATAAACTGCTGAAAGGATGGCACTGAGCTTTCATTACTTTATTGTCAAAGCTTTGGGCCATTGCATCGTCGGAGAGAGTACCGAAAGGAAGAACCAAACCTGCTTGGGAACATCTGCCAGGGCTGTTACACCTTTGCTTCCAAAGTCATATCTCCTTCCTCGTTCATCAATCCAGAATGGCAGCACAAATGGAACTGGTTGAGCTCAGGAAAGCTGTAGAGGAATTGGGTCACAAGATGGACAAGCAGATGATTATGGTCCAGGGACTCGTTGGCCTCGTTACCTCCACAGCCCTGCAGCCAGATATGGGGCTAGTTAAGGAACCTTCTCAAGCCTGTCACACTCCTGCATTTGGGATCAAGCTGTGCTCGAAGGACATGTTCAAAGACCTGGTTGAGTTCCATGAGGCCAGGACCTACCCAAAGGAGGATGCTGGTTCCTTATTCACAACCATTGCTGAAGGGGAGGACATGCTCAGTGATGATTTCAAACCCAAAGGCAAAAGAATGCATCCTGTTGATGAGGCAATACGGTGCAATTGCGAAGCAAACAAGGGTCCTGCTTTGAATTCTCAATTCACTCGCCGGAACTCACCAAGGACTTTCTCATGCTTCACTGCACCTTTGGCCTCAGTTTATGAGAAGCTCCTCGATGCTGGTTCCATCAAGCCCCTCAATCCAACTCCTCTACCCAAAAATCCCCCTGCCAATTTCAAATATAACCTCTATTGCACCTACCATCAAATGCCTAGTCATTCTACCAATGCATGCTTCCGGCTTCGACATGCCATTCAAGATCTTATCGACTGTGGCATCATCCCAACCCCATCTCCATCAAAAGTCGATACTGTTTCCAAATGCCTTCCTCAGCTCAACTCTGGCTTGCATATTGGTCAGACATCCACTATCTCCATTCAAATCAACCCCACCTCTACTCAAATCAACCCGAGCTCCAAGCCGATTGTACCCATCCCGTCCGAGCCTGAGGATAGCCTGTTGGTTGCTGTTTGTGCACTTGGGACTTTCTCTGCCAGCACCAAGATTGACCATGATGAGGGGCTTACAAATGAGAGGACCGACTGGCTGAGGTCCATTGATCAAAGGATCATCGAGTAGGTTTGGTTGAAGAAGCTGAAAAAGCCGAAGTGCTGTTGCTTGGGCCTGACACCTGCTGAATCCTACCTCTTTTGGTGGAAGCTACGGGCAGCTTTTTTAAATATTACATTTTCAAAACCGCGTCTAGTTTGCATTGGCGATATATCTTAGTCTAACACAGAGTCTTTTGCGTTTGTCTATCTAGCTCTGAGTCGGAGTTCGTGCCTGTTGGCCCTCCACGTCGTAGCTTTTGTTTCAAGTTTCGAGTCTGCTGTATTTGGCGAACCCCGTGGGTTTTTATGATATGCATTATTCTACTTCTAAGTACTTCGCAGGCTTTTATATAAACTGTATCGACCCTGACGACGAAGGGATAGATTTCAATGGGATCATCCCAAGGAAATGTGTTCCCTCGCCAAAAGGGAAGATGAAAGGCATGCTCAGTCTATTAAAAGAAGAAGTAATTTCAATAAAATTGAAAGACAAGTATAACCTCCCGAAAGGTTCAAAGTTGGTCCAAGCGCCGCCCCCAGAGGAGCATTGCGCCCGGTCAGACAGGCTCGAAGAATTCATCGACGTCTTGGCATGGTCTCATCAAGTCGCGCCTCACGTTGATCCTGAAATAAAGAAGAGTCAAATCCCTTGCTACCGGGTGCCAATGTAGAAAACAGAAGCAGAAGGCTTCGGGCCTTGAACCGTGTTCAAAATAGCAACAGCAGTGGCGTTCCGCTGAGTACCAATGAGAAAGTGTACAAAACGTCCAGGAGCGAGGGATTTCCAACCGAAGCACTTTTGACTCTACGTCATCAAAGCCATTCTATTCGGGGCTGCGGCCAAAGGTCTTCGACCTCGATGGCAACAAAATCAATACATTGGTCAACCTGGATCAATTCAAAAGCTACTTTTCCCTGAGAGAAGCTCGTTGGGCTGAAAACCCCAAGGGTGGGCAGTTCCAAGCAAAAGTTAGAGCAGCCTGCTAGACCGAAAACCTATGAAGGTGGTCTAGGCAAAAGTAATAGGTAATATTCAAAAGCTCGCTAGACCGAAGACCCGAATGGGCGGTACTAGGCAAAAGTTAGAGCGTAAAAGGTGAGGTAAATACTCGAGTGAACCTTAGCCTGAACTACGTTTTGACCTGATTCCCTAGCTTGGGATACGTAGGCAGTCTCTCTTCGAGACTCGGTCACAATCTGTCAAGTGGATCCATGATTGACGTTTTGGTACACATCAAAGGTCGGAGAGGATCAAAGATCAAGCTGCATTGGAAGAACCAGAAGGGGGAAAACCTTTGTCTTTCAATTTTATTGCAAACAACTATTTCTATTACGGGTTGAGCATAAAGCCTTAAAAATATTTGAAGCATCAAAAACAGAACGAAATGCTAGAAGCCTAATGGCTCACAGTTTATTCTAAGTTCAGCGAAGTCTGGTATGAGCATTTGCGACCTCGTTCTAAGTTCAGCGAGGTCTGGTATGAGTAGCTGCAGCCTCGCGTGCGTGCTTTTTCAATTCCAGCGGTAATCTACTACTGCCCTCGAGTGTCGTTTCAGGGGCTTTTGCCAAGTCTTGTCATACCATGCAAGTCATATGGACTTAATGTGACTGCACGGGGGTGTCGGTTTCAGTCCGGGCCTATACAAGTCATCATCTACGTCTTATGTCCGTCTTTGTGGCATTTTTTTTCCAGTTTTTCAATCAATTGTCATGACGAGGTGCTTTTCTCGGTTCTGTTTGTTCGTGCAGGTCTTTGTACCTTTTGCACTTTCGTAAGTGTCAGTTTCACCTGTCTAAGGAATGTTGTGAGTTTTGGCTGCTTAATGCCCAAAATTTCATTATATTCCTTGTGTCTAAGGGTTCGCATTGTACCCTGGGGCTCTTTCTCCCTTTTTGTTCGAGCTAGGCGAGTCTGTACATGTGCGCATGTCTGTGTGTCAATTCAGAGCACTTGTCAATGCAAATTAGATATTAGTGGTTAGTTTTTACATTCTCTTCAACACTTGCAAAAGAGAGTAAATAAATTGGAAAATGCAATTTTTACATTGCTACCCCAGCTCCTGTAATCCACAAGCTATGGAATCTCATAAACAGCAAGGGCTCGTCAGCCCAAGGCCAAGCAGAGCATCTCTGGGGCTCATTTGCCCAAATATCGAAGAAAGGGGGCATGCAGGCCCAATCTCATTGCTAAACATCAACTGGGGCACGCTTGCCCGCTCAATGTCTATCTATCTGGGTGCACATCTCAAAAGTGTCAAACAATACAGTAATGAGGCTCAGTGGTAGTCTTTAGGTGTCGTTGTCCTTCTAGGAGCCACCCTACGCTTGCATTTGCATTTTCAATTATATTATACATGTCATTGCATATTGTGTGTATATTAAATGTTAAAAGCAGGAAAATTCTATCAAATGTCAAAGCATGCCTATCCAGTATCAAAGGCAGCAAGTAAACAGGATTTTTGGGATCATGCCTGTTGCCTGGTCACTTTTGTAACTGCGGCCGGAACCGCTTCTTTGAGATAATGCAGCTGTGAGAGGGGTGTCACATGCCGTTTTCCTTATCTCATTTTCCATGGCAACCGTTAAGCCTGCGACCTGTACTAGCGCACGCAGGTAAATTCGGGCCTGAGGCCCAATAAACGGTTATCACCAATTTCTCACTAGCTGCAGTCTGCCTTGCCTCTATCCATGCGATTTTCAAGGATAACCACTGCTTGTGCTACTTGGATCAACACAACGACAGCCGGTCCTGTCCAAATTCTCAACGGCTCGTTCATCCTGAAGTATGATCCGCCCGTTCTCAATCAACGATAGCCGGTCCTGTCCAATTTTCAACAGCCTGATCATTCTGCACACCGATCCGCCCGTTCTCAATCAACGACAGCTGGTCCTGTCCAATTTTCAACGGCCTGATCATTCTGCACAACGATCTGCCCGTTTCAATCAACGACAGCCGGTCCTGTCCAATTTTCAACGGTTTGATCATTTTTACTGATGATCCTTCCACTCTGACTGCAACGGTTTGATCATTTATACTGATGATCATTTATACCCATCCAGTCTTCAACGGTTCGATCATGTATACTGATGATCCTTCCACCCTGACTACAACGGTTTGATCATTTATACTGATGATCATTTATATCCATCCAGTCTTTAACGGTTCGATCATTTATACTGATGATCCTTCCACCCTGACTGCAATGGTTTGATCATTTATACTAATGATCATTTATACCCATCCAGTCTTTAAAGGTTCGATCATTTATACTGATGATCCTTCCACCCTGACTGCAACGGTTTGATCATTTATACTGATGATCATTTATACCCATCCAGTCTTCAACGGTTTGATCATTTATACTGATGATCCTTCCACCCTGACTGCAACGGTTTGATCATTTATACTGATGATCATTTATACCCATCCAGTCTTCAATGGTTTGATCATTTATACTGATGATCCTTCCATCCTGACTGCAACGGTTTGATCATTTATACTGATGATCATTTATACCCATCCAGTCTTCAACGGTTCGATCATTTATACTGATGATCCTTCCACCCTAACTGAAACGGTTTGATCATTTATACTGATGATCTCCCATCCAGTCTTCAACGGCTCGATCATTTATACTGATGATCTTCTCGCCCCGGCTTCAACGGTTCGATCATTTATACTGATGATCCTTCCATCCAGATTGCAAAGTTCCCCAACGGTTTGATCATTCGGCACATTGATCTCCCCGTCCGCCTTCACGACAGCCAATTCTGTCAAATCCATCAACGACTATCAGGCATATCGTCCGTCTCCAAAATCAACGATGATTAGCCATATCATCGCCGACGATCAGCCATGTTGTCTATTTCCATCCATCAACGACGACCATTCATATCGTCTCTATTCCTTTGATCAACGACAATCAGAATATCGTTTGTGTTCACTCACTCAACGATGAGCACCACATCGTCCATACAGTCCACAACGACGATCAAATTATCGTCCAACGGTCCGTTCATCTGTAACTGATTGTTCCCCAGGAGAGTCTGTCTTGGCCTGTCCCGAACGACAATCACCCTCAATCTAACCGCAAGTGCATCTTCCAGCAGGCTTATTGCTCTGTCTCGGATGGTCTTTGATAAGGAAATTGGCTCTGATTTCCAACAGATGGAATTTAACCTGCCTGACACGACCTACCCGTGTTTGTTGGAATATTTTGTGCCGAGGATAGCTTGATCCCTAGCAACGACGGCCTGTCCCGTCCAAATCTGCAGCGACAGCCTGTCCTGTCCAAATTCGATCAACAAGCGGCGATGCAATCGTCAACTTCTACTTCCATCCCCAGCAACGGTCCGTCCGTCCATTCAACCAATCAGGTTCTGTGAGTATACTTGTCTACTTTACTATGTTCTGCTCTGGATTGCCTTGAGGGGTGTCTAGAAACCTTTGACGTTACTTGTACCAAGTCAATGGTGCTCCAAGTGCCGTCAAAGGGGGGCTACTGTAGACACCCCAATCTGGATTTTCAGATTAGTTTACTTACGGTATTTGATTCCTCGATGATGAAACGGATCAAGAACACCTCGGGAATGTCGAGTGTTTGAGTTTTGAGTGTTTGAAACCCTTGAACCTAACCTAACCTAAGCCACTTCCAAAAGGCAAAAACCTTACTGACCCGCGCCAGGGCGCATTCGTCTCGCGCCAGGGCGCAACCGTTGCGCGCCAGAGCGCACCGTCGCGCGACGGTCTGACTCCATCGCGCGCCAGGGCACACCATCGCGCGATACACTGACTCTCTCGCGCGAGAGTCCGCCTAGGTCAAAGTCAAAGATTTGACTGTTGACCCACGCGCGACAACTGTCACACTCGCGCGATGGTCCCATTCCATCGCGCGATGGTCCTAACCAGTCACTTTCACCTTTTGCCAGCCTGTTGGATGCTTGCCTGGGAGTCTACAGGGCTATTTGAACCCCGTTTTTCTCCACAGGACAGTGGCAGTGCAGGTTAACCTCTCCCATCACCTTTTGGCAAGCCTTCTCCACTAAGTTTTGGCCTTGGGCCTTGTTTGCCACCCTCCTACACCATCCAAACCTCCTATAAATACCCCCTCTTGGTCTTTCATTAAAAGGGTAGAAAAAAGTTAACAAAAATTGGCATTCAAAGGCTTACACCCCAAGAACAAAGCTTGTTCTTACACACCATTTTCACACCTCAATCAATCTCAACTCAACTCAAAGTTCAAACACTTTTCAAACCTCAAAAGCCAAAGGTATAGCTTACCTTTGTTCTGCTCTCTGTTCTGATCTCTGAGGGGGGGCTGGCTGGGCCAAGGCTGGTAATCAATACCAGTCCTGGCCTAAAAGCTAGCAAGGTTTCAAAAACCGTCATGGCTTGAACCAACGCGCGATGGACTCACTGTATCGCGCGACGGTCCTCCGTTGCTCGCGACAGTCCACGTGGGGATTGGTGTCTTGCTGTTTTATTCTTCATTTTGTATAGCTCACTGTTAAGCATGCTAATAACCAGTTTATTGCCTTACTTTGTTAGAAATGCTAGTTTTACACTTCAATACTTCGTTCTGTTCTGTTGGAATACCCCTGGGACCTTTCTGAATATGTCTCAGAACCCAAAAACATGTAAACCAAGCACTGGTCTGGACCAGTCCCTCGCGCGACAGACTGACTCCATCGCGTGATGATGCACCCTCACGCGACAGACTGACTCCATCGCGCGATGATGCACCAGGGCGCACCCTCGCGCGACAGAGTGACTTCCTCGCGCGACTATTTGTCTCCGACCAGTGAGTGGCCTTGCACGGGTAACTTGGTTTTAGACTGTTATTTTGTCCCCACACTGTTTATGGGGTGTTTTAGTCATTTTGTGGCTTTGTAGCCCATTCAAACTACCTTTAAGTTGTTTATTAACTGCCTATAAATTGCTTGGTTTGTCCTGGGTGTGCACTGGTCCTTCCAGAGCCCAGAGGGTTTGAGAATAAGAGCTGTGGGCTTAGGCTTACTGGCGCGCGAAGGTCTTGTAGTAGCGTGCGCAGGTTTAGTCAGCATGTGTAACGACCCTGATTTTTGGTAAATAAAAATTTCGTCAAAAATTTGAATTTTATTTTAATACTTGGATTTCATTTTTAACATCCAAAAATCGGTCGTTATTGACTTATGAAAATTTTGATAAATATTTAAATTTTATTTTAATTGCTTGGATTGCTTTAAAATTTCCTTTTAAATTCTAATAATCCGTCATAATTAGATTTGAAACTTGTAAAATTGAATTATTTTACTCCGGACAATTTAGTCCTTCTCCCATGACTAGTATACTTGTAAAACATACTCGTATATTTTCCCCTAATAAGTAATTAATATCTTTAAATTATATTTCTCAGTTGGAAATCCTACTTAGTAAGCATAGTTAGCTTTTAACCGATTAGTTAGCAAACCACAACTACCGTTTGGCTTAGTGATGCATCGAGGCCGGAGTGGTTAGTAGGAAAATTTGGTCTTTGCCTTGACCGCCTTGCTTTGGCTTGGCTGAGCTGCCTTGACATCGGGGCCTCTGTCGGGCTGCCTCGCCTCGGCGTCGGCATTATCGCGCGCACCTTGCCTTGGCGGCCGGCTCCATTGTCGCGCTTTGCCTAGCTAAGCGTCGGCTCATTATCGCGCGCTGCCTCGCCTTAGCGTCGGCTCGTATCGCGCCTGCCTTGCCTTGGCGTCGGCTCATTGTCGCGCTGCCTCACCTCGGCGTCGGCTGTTTATCGCGTCTGCCTGCTGGCGTCGGGACAACGTCGGTTGCTCGCCACCTGCCATCGGGTTACGCGCTTGGCATCGGGTGCGACTTGCTTTTGCCTTAGCGTTCTTTGGTGCCTTGCTCGCCACCAGCTGCCATCGGGTTACGCGCTTGGCATCGGATCGCGCCTCGCTTTTGCCTTAGCGTTCTTTGCTCGCTGCCTTAGGCTGCCATTGGGCTCGCCCTTGGCATCGGTCGCGCCTCGCGTTTGCCTTGGCGTTCTTTGGGCTACCTTGCTTTCTGCCTTGGCGCCATTGGGTTACGCCTTGGCATCGGGTCACGCCTCGCTTTTGCCTTGGCATTCTTTGGTTGCCTTAGCCTTTGTTTGTACCAAAGTACACGTTGTTGCCACCGGCAGCCCTTTAGCAGCCATCGAAGCCTTTGTTTGGCCAAGGTACGCCTTGGCCAACGCTAGCAGCCCGCGCAGCTCTGGCTGTAGCCGCTTGCCAGCAGGTTGCTCGCCACCGCTTAGCCTTTCTTGCTGTCGGTGCCTTGGCCCTTTGTTTGTACCAATTTTGACCACGCCGCCAGCTTTGCCATCAGGCTACCTTGGCCATGCTCGCCTTGCTTGTAGGCTGGCACCGTTGAGCTTTAATGTTCCGTTATTTGGCGATTTTCTACTAGATAAAAATCTCGCTGTTTATTCGTAAATATTTTGAATTTTCTTTTAATCGCTTATAATCCGTTATAATTAGATTCATTAAGGTCAAAACCTATTCTTCTTCACGACGGTCAGCAAGACCATTTTCGTTAGACAAGAACATTGGCATATTGTTTTCCCTAATCACTAAGGTTAATCCCCTAATTACTCGACTTGTTTAATTATCCTACTTAGCAAGTTCCAGTTGATCCTAATTAGGTCATTTGGAAACCCTAACTAAAACCTTGACCAAAGTCAACCTTGAATCTTTATCCATTGGACGATAAAGGCTAGGGTAATCTTTATCCATGGGACAATAGATACTAGGGTAATCTTTATCCATTGGACAATAGATACTAGGGTGGTCTTTATCCATTGGTTATTACATGCTAGGAAGACTTTTGACCATTGGACAATAGTTGTTAGGGAGAAGACCAAGTTTGACTAGTAGTTGGAATAGTCTAGTCAAAAGCAAATAGTATACTCCATGATGACTTTTCTTGGACCATTGGTTAATAACCGCTAGGGAAAACTTTACCCATTGGATAATAGATATTAGGATTTGCCAAATAAGATGACAAGACAAGTCATGTGCTTCCTCATCATTACTTCTTTCGCCCATTGGTTAATAACAGTTACGGGAAATGTTAGACCCTTGGACGATAACCATTAGAGAAATTATTATCCCTTGGATAATAGCATTGTCCAATATTCCCATGGGATTCTTGGTGAAAGATATGATAGTGCCTTCTCCTACAAAAAAGAATAATCATTAACCATGTGTGCATTTAAGTAGCCTAGTCTTTATCCTCCTTGTTCTTCCACAAATGTACACATATATACACATATAAGTACTTTGACCAAGATAGAGAATCGGCTAGGGAGAGAGAAGAGGGGGGCCGAATGTGAGGAGAGAGAGAGTAAGGTGTGTGTATGTACCTTTGGCCACTTGTCCAAGCCACCTAATAGCCTTAAGCCTATTTGTTACATGTCAACCCATTTCTAGTCAAAACCTAGCCAATGATTCTAGTCTTTCTTCCAAGTAGACCCATTCTAGGACAAGACTACACCATGACCACCTCATCATTGTTTGGACCCTCATCATTACCTAGATACACTTGGTTGGAGTACTATAGCATGACAAGACTAGTCATGTGTACTTTGCCATACAAAGAGAATAATCATAAGCCATGTGTACATTTAAGTAGTTTGTCCTTACCTTCCTTGTTCTTTCCATAAATATACATATAGATATACACACATATATATATATATATACATGATAATACTTTGACCAAGAGAGAGAGAGAAGGCCGAATGAGGGGAGAGGGAAGGTGAGTGCATGTGTGTTGTACTTGGACATGTGCATTGTACCTTGATACTATTTGACCAAGTTGCACTTGTATTGTACTTTGGCTTGACAAGACAAGACCATGGAACAAATCCATGGGGAAGAGATAGAAAGACATGGCCGAATGAAGGGAGAGGGAAAGGTGAAGTGTATGTGTGTTGTACCATGGCAAGTTGTAGTACTTTGATACTATTTGACCAAGTTGCACTTGTGTTGTACTTTGGCTTGACAAGACTAGACTATGAGACAAATCCATGGGAGAGGAGAGAGAGAGAGAGGCCGAATAGGGAGAGAGGGAGAGTGAGGTGTATGTTGGTTGAATTTAGACACATGGTTGTACTTTGACACTATTTCACCAAGTGGCACTAAGTTAGCATACTATTGCTTGATAAGACTAGTCATGTGTACTTCATCCTACAAAAAGAATAATCATAAGCCATGTGTGCATTTAAGTGGTCTTGTCCTTACCTTCCTTGTTCTTTCCATAAATGTGCATATAGATATACATATGTATATGTACATAAGAGGTACTTTGACCAAGAGAGAGAGAGAGAGAAGGCCGAATGGAGAGGGAGAGGGAGAGTGAGTGCATGTGTGTTGTACTTGGTCATGTGCAATGTACTTTGATACTATTGGACCAAGTTGCACTTGTGTTGTACTTTGACTTGACAAGACAAGACCATGGAACAAATCCATGGGAGAGGAGAGAGAGAGCGAATGGAGAGGGAGAGGGAGAGTGAGGTGTATGTTGGTTGAATTTAGACACATGGTTGTACTTTGACACTATTTCACCAAGTGGCACTAAGTTAGCATACTATTGCTTGATAAGACTAGTCCATGGAGCAAATTTATGGGGAAGAGAGAGAGATGGGCAGGCCAAGTGGAGTGAGGGGAGCTCCATTTGCTATAAATAGCATCCATTCCATGCCTTTCAACTCACACATTCACCATCCAACTTCTCTCAAAGCTAAGTGTTCTTGCTTGTTCTTGCTTTGTTCTTGAGTGTTCTTGAAGTTCTTCCTTGTTCTTCAAGAAACTCATCCTAAGCCGCCACTAAACCACCACTCCACCACCCTTCGATCCATAAGAGTTTAGTAGTATAGTCAAGACTTAGTTTCGAGAGAAACCCTTCTCTTTCGAAGCTACCGGAAGTCCACCGCAAGCCGTTACTCCGACGAAATTCCCGTAGCCACCCTACCGCCAAGAAGAACGGTAGAATTCTTCGAACCTACTTATCCTAACTATAATTGTATGCATGTCAAATTGAATGTAGTATAATCATCCATAATCCTAAATATATGTTAGACACTACTTCTTGTCGTAGTTTTAACCTAGCTAAGTCGTTATAATGAAAGCATGATAATGATAGTTTATTTTCTTAAAACGTTGGATGCATGATAGTTAGTGAACTTAATATTGCCATTGGATGATTAAGCATGATTAGAATCAACTTAAGATATAACTTCGTGTAAAAGTAATCGCATGTTGATCTTTTAACTTAACTATAAGCTTATATTCCATTGCTTGTGATATTATAACAAAGCATATGGTGGATTACCACCCCAAGGGCGTCCGCACATGTGGCGTTATGCTTTAAGTAATGGTTATGGATCTACTATGTACTTGCTTGTATTACTTGTGGTAAAGTATCAAAGCATATGGTGGATTACCACCCCAAGGGCGTCCGCACATGTGGCGTTATGCTTTAAGTAATGATTATGGACATGCTATGTACTTGCTTGGATTATACTTACTTTAAGTACACAACCATGAGTTAAACGGTTAAGGTATCAAAGCTAGTTAGTAAAACTTGTTTACTAAAGTACTAAGAAGAATGAGCATGCCAAATAATGAATTTCTACGTCAATAAACATATGTTGTTTTCCCACAAAGGAAGAAAGAACGGATTTTTGTAATATATTATTGTCTTGAGGATGATTATGAACATGTATGTATATTTGTTGCATTACTTGTTGCTGATAAAACATAAGTGGCTTTAAGTAATAATTTGAGTACGATTAGGTAATATAGAGTTGGATGATCTTGCTAGTTTAGTTTCAAGATTACTTTAAAGTGATTAGTCCCGTCGCGGAGTCTATGCATGATTACGACACACGAGAACAGAAAAGTAGAAACATGACACTTAAGGAATGGTTGATATGGATAAAAGGATTTTTGAGACTACATAATGGCGGACTTGGTAGCCTTATGTGAGTTGTGAAAACCCGCAAGGTGGCGGACTTGGTAGCCCTTTGTGCGGACTTGCGAAAACCACAATGAGGCCGGACTTGGTAGCCCATTGTGTAGATTGCCATTGGAGCCGGACGTGGTAGCTTCATTGACAATTGGGCTTGGTTATCCGCGGAGAGGAGCCAATGCGAGATTTTGTAACGTGGCCGGACTTGGTAGCCCGTTGAATGACAAATGATTTTTGAAATGAAATGGTGACACAATACGATGAGTCGCGTAGGAGAAACCAAGAAAGACATGACACCAACGCAGGCAGGATAGTGAATGCGGATGTATCATGGTTAATTATGTTGTTAAATAGTATATGTGATTATTGATATGACTATTTGTTTGTAAGTTATGGGTTACCGGGTTGGATTATTCTATTGAGCTTTTGGCTCACGGTGTTACCTTTGTGGTGACCATGACATATTATACTTGGGGCGTATTTGGTATAATGTGTCGGACTTTGTAGATAATGGAATGAGCAGTACACTTGGGAGGTTTTCGATCCATGCACTGTCATCACGATTGGAGCGGAGGCGATGAATTAACCTTAGTTTATCCTCCTTTGTTGAATAAAAGTACTCTTGGGAGGTATGTTGTAATAATGAGCTAGACTCTCTTTAAGTTTATTCAATAAAAATGTTTATTTAACGTACCCAAAATTCGGGCGTTACAAATCAGCCAAGTCACCCCTCAATCAGGTATCTCCTCGCTCTCGTATCCAGCAAAATCATCACTAACCTCTCCCTCCCACAGCAGTCTGTTTTCATCCTATACTAACTGTTTCAATAAAGCAAACACGCCATCTATCACATCTTGCAAAGTGTTACAGTTTTAATCCCCGAGGACAACGACGCCTAAGGACTACCATTGAGCCTCATTATTGTACTGTCTGTTACTTCTGAGATGCGCACCCAGATAAAGAGACATTGAACGGGCTGACATGCCCCAGTTGACGGATTTGGGCTTGTGTGCCCTCTCTTTGATGCTTGGGAAGACGTGCCAGACAGATATGCTTTGCTTGGCCTTGGGCTGACGTGCCCTTGCTGCTCATGAGATTTCCACAGCTTGTGGATTAGGGGAGTTAGGGTAGCAAATATATAAAAAATTGCGCTTTCTAGCCGCTAATATCTAACTTGCATTGACACACAAAACCGCGCACATATGTACAGACTTGCCTAGCTCGAAGGAAGGGGAGAAAGAGCCCTAGGATACAATGCAAACCCTTAGGCACACGGAATACAATGAAATTTTGGACATTAACGTGCCAAAACTCACAACATCCCTTAGACAGATGAAACTGACACTTACGAACAGTGAAAAAGGTACAAAGACCTGTTACAAACGAAATCGAGAACAGCATCTTGATACGACATTTGATTGAAAAATTGGAAAAATGCCACAAAGACGGACATAAGACACATATGATGACTCGTATAGGCCCGGACTGAAACCGACACCCCCATGCAGTCACATTAGGCCATATGACCTGCATGGTATGACAAGACTTGGTAAAAGCCCCTGGAACGACTTTTGAGGGCAGTAGTAGATTGCTATTGTGTGCTGCAAAAATTGAAAAAGCGCACGCAGGTTTAAGACCAAACGCGAATCACTTTGAACAAACGCGCGTGACTATAAGCTAGCAAGGCTGCAGTTGCTCATACCAGACCTCGCTGAACTTAGAATAAACTGTGAGCCATTAGGCTTCTAGCATTTCGTTCTGTTTTTTATGCTTCAAATATTTTTAAGACTTTATGCTCAGCCTATATATAAATAGAAATAGCAGTTTGCAATAAAATTGAAAGACAAAGGCTTTCCCCCTTCTGATTCCTTCATCACAGCTTGACTTGATCTTTAATCCTCTTCGACCTTTGATGTGTACCAAAGCGTCAACCATGGATCCAATTGATAGATTTGTGACCGAGTCTCAATGAGAAACTGCCTACGTATCCCACTTTAGGGAATCAGGTCAAAACGTAGTTCAGGCTTAGGTTCACTCGTGTGTTTACCTCTCTTTTTGTGCTCTAACTTTTGCCTAGTACCGCCCATTCGGGTCTTCGGTCTAGCGAGCTTTCAAATATTGCCTATTCATTTTTGCCTAAACCACCTTCATAGGTTTTCGCCCAGCTCGCTTTAACTTTTACTTGGAACCGCCCACCCTTGGGGTTTTCAGCCCACGAGCTTCTCTCATGGAAAAGTTACTTTTGAATTGATCCAGTTGACCAAGGTATTGAATTTGTTGCCGTCGAGATCGACGATCGATGGCCTCAGATAAAATGGCTTTGATGACCCAGAGTCAAAGTACTTTGATTGGAAATGCCTTGCTCCGGGCCATTTTGTACACTTTCTCATTGGTACTCAGCGGAATGCCACTGTTGTTGCTTTTGAACATGGTATGAGGCCCGGAGCCCTCTTGAGCTTCTGTTTTCTGGATTGGCACCCGGTAGCAGGGGGTTTGATGCTTTTGTATCTCAAGACCAATGTGAGGCGTGACTTGATGAGACCACGCCAAGACGTCGATGAACTCTTCGTGCCTGTCTGACAGGGCGCAATGCTCCTCTGGGAACAACTTTGAACCAACTGAACCATTCGGGGGGTTATCTTTGTCTTTCAAGTTTATTGAAACTATTTCTTCTTTCAATAGGCTGAGCATGCCTTTCGTCTTCCCTGTCGGCGAGGGAACACATTTCCTTGGGGATGAACCCATCGAAATCTATCCCTTCGTTGTCAGGGTCGACACAGTTTATTCAAAAGTGAGCGAAGTAAGCAGAATAATGCATATCATAAAAACCCACGGGGTTTACCAAGTACAGCAGACTCAAAACTTGAAATACAAGCTACGACGTGGAGGGCCAAGAGGCACGAACTCCGACTCAGAGCTAGACTTTTAGACAAACGCAAATGACTCTGTGTCAAACTCAGACATAACGCCAATGCAAACTAGACGCGGTTTTGAAAACGCAACTGTTAAAAAGCTACCCATAGCTTCCACAAGAAAAGATAGGATTCAGCAGATGCCAGGCCCAAGCAATAGCACTTCGGCTTCTTCAGCTTCTTCAACCAAACCTACTCAATGCTCCTTTGATCAATGGACGTCAGCCAGTCAGTCTTCTCCTTTGTAAGCCCCTCATCATTGTCAAACCAGATGTCGGCAATGAAAACCTCAATTGCCCAACCTACTGCCATCATGCTAACCTCCGGCTCAGAGGGGATGGAGACGATGGGTTTGGGTTGATTTGCTGGGACGATATAGTGGCTAGGATTGAATATGGTGGAGCTCGGGTTGATTCAAGTGATTTGAGTGGAGGTGATAAATACCTGACCAACAAGAGGGTCAGACCCGTGTTGAGGCAAGGAGTTGGAAATGATGTTGGGCTTTGGTGGAACTTGAACCATGCCATCATCAATAAGATCTTGAATCTCATGTCGAAGACGATAGCACTTGTCAGTGTGATGGCCAGGCATTTGGTGGAAGGCACAGAAGAGATTAGGGTTGTAACAGGTAGGTAAGACTTTGGGTGGGGAAGTAGGGGTCAAAGGTTTGAGATGCCCAGACTTGACAAGTTTATCCATCACTGCGGACAGAGATGCCTCGAAGACAGAGAAACTTCTAGGTTGGGTTCGGGCCCGGTAGCTTTGGGCGTTCTGAACCTGATTGACATCGGCTGTATGATTAAGGGAAGCAACAGCATTCCACTTGTAGTCGTGCTGGCGTAATTGCTACCGCCAAACAGTGCACTACTGTTTCCAGAGTAAGCCTTCGACTTTGGTTTCTGAGGATTGGAAGAAAAGGACTCCCCTCTTGGCAAGATTCCACTTTGTAGCGCATCCTCGATGGCCAGGCCAGCGTCGAAGAAGGTTTCAAATTTGGCGGATGCTTGAGCAAGCACTAGGTGCCTAGCATAGTCTGGTTGGAGATTGCGGGAGATGATGCGGAGTTGGTCCCTCTCGCTCGAGCGCTCAGTCATTAGAGCGGCTTTGGCTCTCCACCTTTTAACAAAATCCGCAAAGGACTCCTTAGCTTCCATCTTCGTAGATTCTAACTCCCGAGTAGTCATCTTAAGCTGAGAGTTGTAGTTGTATTGAGCGATGAAGGCAGCCCCAATGTCTTCCCAAGTTCTTCTTTTGGAGATGTCGAGCGACAGAAACCAATGAAAGGCAGGCCCAGAGAGAGTTTGAGGGAAGAGCTGAGACATGGCCTCACTTTCTACTTTGAGTAGCTTCATGGCAGCATGATAGCCATAGAGATGAGTCTTGGGATCACCGCTCCCATCGAACTTGACCAAGTCAGGCATTTTGAATTTGTCTGGCAGTTTAGCATTAGGAGATCTTCTCGGATTTTGAGACAACCTCTTCTAGCTTTGCCATTTTGGCCATAAGAGATACCACATCAGGATTCAAAACAGGCCTACCACCTGTCGAATCTGGCTTTGCAACAGGTGCGTGAACCTCCCTAGGGTTGGGCTGAACAATGAGACGCCCCTCGTGATTCGGATCTGGGACCATGACAGGCTGCTCCTGGTCGTCCTCATCGTCCTCGCCTTCCTCTTCGAGTGGAGGTGGAAGACGAGTGTTGATAAGGTCATTGAGACGGGTGATGTTAGCATCAATCTGGATGGCCCTCTGCTGCATAGCAGTGATACTGTTCTGGAGGTTCATGAGCATGTCTTCCAAAGAAAGTGGTTGAACCTCTGGCTGACCTGACATGGTAGGTGATTCAGAATTGCTCGATGCAGAAGATGGGGATGCTGGTTGACCTTCCTGTACAACCGGTGGTGACCCTGACTGTAGAGCAGCCAACAAAGAGCGCGGAGAGCCTTCCGTTGTGACTGATTGGGATTGTAACCTGACCAACCTTTGACTCGGATTCTGAAGACGTTCCCAAGTAGGTTTGGCTTTTCCTTTCGGTACTCTCTTGCTCGGTGCAATGGCTCAGAACTTCTGACAGTAAAGTAATGAAAGCTCAGTGGCACTCCTACAGCAATTAGAATGTAATGCATGCGTCGTTGTCGGTGTCAACCCTAGACTCTGCAACTAGAGACGAGTCTGTCTCATGATGTTCAAACGCTACCAAAATCCTCAGATTTCTTTTTGAGGGTGTATCCTTTGAATAGATCAAGCTGATCCTAAGAGATGTCAAAACAGACTAAGTCTTTGACTAGTCCCATTTGAAGATTCAACTTTGAATTTGGAACAACTCGGTATTGATGGCGTGACACCTTTACCGGGGTGGCTTCAGCAACAACGCGCGTTAGCCGGGAGGTGTACGTGCTTAGCACGATAACCAAAATGACATCAATATCACGACAACACTTTGTGGTTCCTTATTTTTGGTTGAATCTTCAACCGGGCATGAGTCAAGGATTTAATAAGGTCTGATTTCCCAAAGTCTCGTTGATCTAGGGACTTGAAAAAATTGACAACATGCACCATCGAGATGCACGACTCTTCATCGGGTCTAGCAGCGTCCAAATTAGCATAAGACAGACTCGAAAGCGAGAGACAACCTAGAAGCCGCCCTAAACATGCTCCTATGCAAAATGACATGTATGTATTTACAGTCCCAGAGACAAGTTTGCCTCATGAATTTCAGACGTTGTCAGAATCCTCAGAATTCTTTTCGACGATGTGTCCTTGAGTAGATCGACAGATCCTAAAAGATGTCAAATAGACTAAATCTTCGTCTAGTCCCTTTTGAAGATTCAACTTTGAATTAGAAACAACTCGGCATTGATGACGTGGCACCTTAACCTCGAACAACGTGGTGTATAGTGACAACGCACTTCAACCTAGGCGACGCCAGTGACACAGCATCAATACTTTGTTGTTCCTTATTGTCGGTTGAATCCTCAATTAGGCATGAGCCGAGAATTTAGCAAATTTTGATTTCTCAAAGTCTCATTGAACTAAGGACTTTGCGATTGATAACGAACATTCGACAGAATGAACGACTCCTCATCGGGTCCAACAACGTCTTAGACAGCGTAAGACAAACTCGAAAGAAAGAACTGCCCTAAGCATGCTCCTATGCAAAACAGTGTATGTACAGTGCATGCGATAGGGAAAGCAGTAACACGTAGACAGTATATGGGGTTAGATGCAAGTAGATCCTACCCTGTAGGTACCTGTCCTAGTTTGGAGAGTTCTAATGCTTTGTATATGCAAAGGCCGGTTTTGGTTCGTAACAGGTTCCTCGGACTAGGGCCACAGATATACCTCCCGTTGCCCGCGATATCGCTAAGCAACAGTCAAACGGTAGCATGACCCATCATCGTCGAAGGTTGTTGGTCATTCGGGGTCCTCGGGCTCCGGTAAACCGTGCCGGATTGCCAAAACAATCCAACGAGGCTTATCCCACATCGATACAAATGAGATGCTAGAAATTGATTAAGAAGAAGAAGAATCACAAAATCACAAAATGCCTTTTCAAGCTCGGCTCACTTTATTTAGTCCATCTTTAGAGGAAACTACGCAAATGAACAATCGAAAAAGTCCCAGATCGGATTGGCCAGACACGAGGTCCTGTTAAATCACCATTCCAACCTTCGGCAGCGCGAAACTCACCGTTTTGACAGACTTTTAAGGAATTGTTCACAAACGTATTAAACTCTAAGTACGGGTTAATATCGGTTCGATTATCCCCAGCAGAGTCGCCACTGTGGGCAGCATGCCCTGGAATTGCCGGATTCTAAAATGCACGGGCCCAAAAATCGAGGGAGCACGAGCGGAGAAGAGGCAAGTGCTCGGAATACAGAGTCGCCACTCGGGTTTGAAGGTCCATCACCCAAGGAATCGTATTTCGAAGCACCTGCCGCGCTATTGATTTGAAAAAGTGAAGGAACCAGTCCGTCATAACCATATCTGGGTTCGGGAGCCAGGTTACGAGAGGGGAAGGTTTTTAAGGCACCCCTCTCGCCCAATCCGGAGATCGGTCTCTACTTAGGCATTTTGCGAAAATGTGATTCTTCTTTTATTAACCAATTTTAGCCAATTAGGGCGGGAGAACAGTTAATCGGGGATTAAGCTGTAACATGTTTGCAAGATGTGATAGAAAGCATATTTGCTCTATTGAAACAGTTAGTATAGGATGAAAACAGACTGCTGTGGGAATTAGACAGACTGGAAAGCCCCTGTCTTGGAGTATCGGGCGCAGGAAGAAACCAGTATGCACTGATCAAATCAATGCATGCTGATCACACTGGCGCACTACAAGACCTGCGCCAAGGCCAAGATGCCTAAGCCCCACTCTTATTCTTAAACCCTCTGGGCTCTGGAAGGACCAGTGCACACCCAGGACAAACCAAGCAGTTGATAAGCAGTTATAATATACAGTTTAAAGGCTGAAAAGCCCAACAAATAAACGAAAACACCCCATAAACAGTGTGGGGCCAAAATAATGGTCTAAAACCAAGTTACCCGTGCAATACCACTCACTGGTCGGGGACAAACAGTCGCGCGAGACAGTCACTCTGTCGCGCGAGGGTGCACCCTGGCGTATCATCGCGCGATGGAGTCAATCTGTCGCGCGAGGGACTGGACCAGACCAGTGCTTGGTTTACATGTTTCTGGGTTCTGAGACATATTCAGAAAGGTCCCAGGGGTACTCCAACAGAACAGAACGAAGTATTGAAGTGCAAGCTAGCAGTTTTAACTATAGGAAATCAGTAAACTGGTTATTTTCATGCTTAATAGTGATCTATATAAAAGAGAAACATAAACTAGCAAGACACCAATCCCCACGTGGACTGTCACGAGCAACAGAGGACCGTCGCGCGATACAGTGAGTCCATCGCGCGTTGGTTCTAGCCATGACGGTTTTTGAAACCTTGCCAGCTTTAGGGCCAGGACTGGTATTGATTATCAGCCTTGACCCTGCCACCCTCAGAGATCAGAACAGAGAGCAGAACAAAGGTAAGCTATACCTTTGGCTTTTTTTGGTTTGAAAAGTAATTGAACTTTGAGTTGAATTGAGATTGATTGAGGTGTGAAAATGGGGAGAAAGAACAAGGTTTGTTCTTGGGGTGTAAGCCTTGAATGCCAATTTTTGTTAACCCTTTGAAAGAGAACAAATGGGGGGTATTTATAGAGTTAGCACCTTCCATAAATGGAGAGGGGGAGGTAGATCTGGTGCAAAGAGACGTGCAGGTTGTGGGTTACTTCATGGCTAAGTTTTCCCAGCTGATAAAGGTGACTGTGACAGGTTTGGGACCGTCGCGCAATGGAATGGGACCATCGCGCGAGTGTGACAGCTGTCGCGCGTGGGTCAACGGTCAAATCTTTGACTTTGACCCAAGCTGACTCTCGCGCGAGGGAGTCAGTCTGTCACGCGAGGGTGCCCCCTGGCGCGCGATGGAATGGGCCTGGCACGCGATGGTGCTCCCTGGCGCGCGATGGTTGACCATCGCGCGATGGAGTCAAATCGTCGCGCGACGGTGCGCCCTGGCGCGGGACGGTTGCGCCCTGGCGCAGGATGATTGCGCCCTAGCGCGGGTCTGTAGGGTTTTTGGCTTTTGGAAGTGGCTTAGGTTAGGTTGGGTTTAAGGGTTTTTCAAACACTCAAAACTCAAACACTCGACATTCTCGGGTGTTCTTGATCCGTTTCATCATCGGAGAATCAAATATCGTAAGTAAAGTAATCTGGAAGCCCAGATTGGGGTGTCTACAACTTTACACAAGGGGAAGGGAAACTAGGGTTTCATTACTACAGCTCCGCCTACTCCTCCATCCTAGCCAGCTCTTCGGCTCTAAAAGCCTCCAAGGGGTACTGCTCACCTTGGTCATCTACAAAGTCTGACACATTATACAAGTGTCGCCACCAGTATAATATGTCAGGGTCACCAAATATAACACCATGAGTTACGAGAGCTCAGTAGAGTATTCCCATACCCGGTAACCCATAACTTGCAAACAACGGTCATAGAGGTAATATACTAGCTTGTGGGCAGCATGCCCTGGAATTTTCGGATTCCAAAGCGAGCCTTCGGGAATTTCGGTTCCCGAAGCAAGGGCCCATAATCGAGGGAGCGCGAGCGGAGAAGCAGGCGCTCGCAAAAATACAGAGTCGCCACTCGGGTTTGAAGATCCGACACCCAAGGAACCGTATTTCGAAGCACCTGCCGCGCTATTTGATTTGAAAAAGTGAAGGAACCAGTCCGTCATAACCATATTTGGGTTCGGGAGCCAGGTTACGAGAGGGGAAGGGTTTTAAGGCACCCCACTCACCCAATCCGAAGATCGGTCTCTACTTAAGCATTTTGAAAACATTGTAATTCTTCTTTTATTAATCAATTTTTAGCCAATTAGGACAGGGGAACAGTTTAATGGGGATTAAAACTGTAACAATTTGCAAGATGTGATAGATAGCATGGATGAGCTGTTAGTATAGGATGAGAACAGACTGCTGTGAGATTTTATAGGCTGAGCCCACAACCCACAGCTCTTATTCTCAAACCTTCTGGGCTCTGGAAGGACCAGTGCACACCCAGGACAAACCAAACATTTTATAGCAGTTTAAATATACAGTTTAAAACAATTCTAAAAGGCTATAGAGCCACAAAATTACTAAAACACCCCTTAAACAGTGAGGGGACAAAACAAAGGCCTAAAATCAAGTTAAACATGCATGGCAAGCTACTGGTCGGGGACGAACCGTCGCGCGAGGGTTTCAAACTGTCGCGCGAGGGTTCTCAGTGGACCGCGAGGGTTTGCGCCTTGGCGCATGACGGTTGCGCCCTGGCGCAATGGTCAACGCTCCATTTGACCATCGCGCGCTGGTTCTAGTATGACGCCGCAAGGAGTTCGGGATCACCTTCCAAAGTGTTTGGTTTTACTCATCCTGGTTTTCGGACAGTCCGAGAATGATCCAGGTACTCCCGTTAGCTGAGTTTAAAGCTTGTGTCCACAACTAAGAAAAGCAGTAAATTGGTTGTTTAGCATGCTCACAGTGATCTAAAAACCTAAACATGCTTCAAAACTGTAAAAACTATGTATGAAACACAAAGACCAGGATACCCTTCCCCACGTGGTTCATTCTCACACTGACACAAAGTGTCGCGCACGTATTGAGAACCGTCGCGCGAGGGTTCTTGGTCCACTGCTTCTTGTAATCTTGCTGACTTTAGGGCCAGGATTGGTATTGATTACCAGCCTTGGCCCTGCCAGCCCCCCTCAGAGATCAGAACAGATAGCAGAATAAAGGTAAGCTATACCTTTGGTCTTTGAAGTTTGAAAAGTGTTTGAACTTTGAGTTGAATTGAGGTTGCTTGAGGTGTTTATGTTGCTTTGAGTAATGAAGGAGAAAGAACAAGCTATGTTCTTGGATTGACTTTGTATCTCTTTTATTAGCTTAAAAGAGTACAAAATAATGCCCCTTTGAAAGTGGAATTCTTGTAACCTTCTTTCTTTTTTTTGAACCATAAATTGTTAACCCTTTTTTTGGAACCCTTGATAATGAAGCACCATGGGGGGTATATATAGGAGGAGTGGTGGAAATGGTGTATGGAGGACAAAGAACCAACCAATTTGGCTTGGTGGCCAAATTGCCTCTTTTGGAAAGGTGGCAAGGAAAGAAGCCCAGCCAGTCCACGAGGTCTGGATTTGGTTACTTGGTGATTAAGCTGCCCAGCTGAAAAAGGTGATAGGGACAGCTTAGAATCGTCGCGCGATGGTTCCAAACTGTCGCGCGAGGGTTCTCCCTGGAACCATCGCGCGATGGTTCCAAATGCTCGCGCGAGGATGCGCCCTGGCGCGAGACGAATGCGCCCTGGCGCGGGTCAGTAGGGTTTTTGGCTTTTGGAAGTGGCTTAGGTTAGGTTAGGTTCAGGGGTTTTTCAAACATTCAAAGCTCAAACACCTATCATACTCGGGGTATTCTTGATCCGTTTCATCATCGGGGAATCAAATACCGTAAGTAAACTAATCTGAAAGTCCAGATTGGGGTGTTTACATAGCTCATGATTTTCAATAGCACATGCATATAATTAACAATTACACATCCACATTCTTTAACTAACATTGGTGTCTGTGATATATAAGTTTTTCCTATGTGACTGATCTTAGATTGTGTCTCATTTTTATTTTACCAAATCAACATTTCGAAAAGCTTTTTCAAATTTCGTTACCAATGAGGCTACCAAGTTCGGCCACATTGCGGTTTTCAAAATCCATACACACAATGGGCTACCACGTCCAGCCACATTGCGGGTTTTCATACACACAATGGGCTACCAAGTTCAGCCACATTGCGGTTTTCACAAACATCTTTCCTTGGCTCCTCTCCGCAGATAACCAAGTCACATTACCAATGAGGCTACCGTGTCCGGCCCCATAGGCAATCTTCACAATGGGCTACCACGTCCGGCCACTTTGCGGTTTTCGCAAAACATTTTCACCTCCAATGAGACTACCAAGTCCGGTCCCATTGGCAACACACACCACATAATGGGCTACCAAGTACGGCCACATTGTGGTTTCGAAAACATTTCACTTTTCAAATCACACCTTGTCATTAACACACCCTATGTGTCATGTTTCTAACTTTCTCAATTTATGTGTCTCATTTTCATGTGCAGACTCCGCGGCAGGACTTTTCACGTAAGTACACATAAATCATTCATTGTAATCTTGTAACTAAACTAGCATGATCATCCAGCTCTATATAACTTGTCATGCAATCACGCTCAAATATTTAGCACGCAATATAAAGCATAGTGTCACATGGACGGACACCTTTGGAGTGGAAACCACTTATGCTTTATTACACATCAAGGCAAGTAACCCTAATAACCATGTATTCATGCTCATAACCATCTCCAAATTTCAAAATACGAGTACTATCAATCAAACTACTACTTTAGCTTAACATGCATTTCCAATCACAAAAATATAATTATAGTTTTCTTTATACTTAGAGTTAGTGAGTAGAGAAAAATCTACCATTTTTCTTGGCGGTAGGGACGATTACGTAAAAAGACAAGCGCGTCGACTATCGAACGGAATGACCTCCTACGGTAAGCTTCTGGTAGTTTTGAAAGAGAAAAGGTTTCTCTCGAAACTAGTTCATGACTTAACTACTAAACTTTTTGGATCGAAAGGGTGGTCGAGTGGTGGTTTAGTGGCGGCCTTGGATGAGTTTCTTGAAAAACTCAAGAAGAACCCAAGAACAAGGAAGAACAAAGCACAAAGACAAGAATTCTTGAGAGAGAAGTTGAAAGGTTGAAGGTGTGAGTTGAATGGCATGAGGTGTTGTCCTATTTATAGCAAAAATCTTGGCTCCTCCTCTCTCTCCTTGGCCGACCTCCCCCCCCTCTCTCTCTCTCTCTCTCTTCCTCTCATTATTTTGTCCAATCACACTTTTAAACATGCTAAATCTTTCCCTCATTTGTCAATCCAATTGGAGGTGCAAGGCTAGGTGATCATTTAGGATCCTAAGGCTTTTAAGAGTAAATCCTAGGTGATTTATAGTCTAGGATAGCAAGTCTTACATGTCTATGGATAGCAAGTCTTACATGTCTATGGTCAAGGATGATTAGGCTAAAGTGTAGCCTTCCATGTTTAGTCAATCTTAGGTTTAGGTTGTAAGTCAATTTCTATGATGATTAAAGGCTAGATTTCATGTCTAAAAATGGGTTGGAAGTAATAATTAGGCTTGAGGCTAAAGATTGTAAGGTTTTCCAAATAGAGTGGCTTGGTAGGGTGAAATAGACACATGCACATCTCTCTCTCACTTTCAGCCTCTCCCTCTCTCTCTCTCTCTCTCTCTCTCTCTCTCTCTCTCTCTCTCTTGTACTATGTAAGTATGCATATATATATATATATATAAGTACACTTAAGTACTAAGTAGTGCCATTAGGCTTAGGAGGAAAGTGTGATGATTAAAGGTGAGGCCTTCAAGTGTAGTCTATTGACCAATGGGTAAGTTCTTTCCTAGACAGTGTATAGCTAAGTACATAGGTATGCTTATAATGGGCTATGATGTCTATATATATACAACTAAGTATATTTAGGTCTAAGTAAACTTATCAAGTCTAGGAAAAAGGGAAATGATTAAAGGTAAGCTTTCAAGTGCAACATATTGTCCAATGGTTAACACATTTCCTAGAAAGCATATATGTATAAATAGGCATGGTTTTAATGGGCTATGGTGTATATATGCATATATATGCCTAGTGAAGGATCTAAGAAAGCAACTTTGGTGGGTAATTAGGTTCAAAGCTAATACCCTTAGGTAGGTTTGCATGCACGGCAAGGCTAGGTATTCTACTTTTGGAAGCATAATGATTACCTATAAAAATCTAGGAAAGTAAATCTTGTAGGGTAATTAAGTTCAAGGCTATTCTTTCTAGGCTTGCATGCATGAACACCTACAAGGAATCTAGGAAAGTTATCCTTGAAGAGTAATTAGGTGCAAGGCTATTGTTTTTAGGCTTGCATGCATGACAAGTCTAGGTCATGATGAAGGGTTATAATGATTTGTCTTGCCAAATCTATGTACTCATTGTATTATGGCAAGTCTTATTTCGATTACTCAAAGGACTTGTGGGCTACCACAGCCCCGGGTGGATCGGGGCGGCCCGAAAAACACCTTTTTTTGAATCGAATTGAAAAATTTGAAGAGTCGCCACCCGGATTTGTGGTTTGTCACCCGAGAAACCGTTTTGTTTCGAAAATGCTTGATTGATTTGAATTGAAAACCAGAGATTCATTTGAGGGTTCGGAAGCCATGTTACGAAGGGGGAAAGGTTTTACGGCACCCCCCTCGCCCGATTCGAAATCGGTCTCTACTAAACGATTGTGGGATTTTTCAAAAGGGATTTTGTTTCATTAAGCAGCTAGCCATTATCCACGGGTACATCAAATAAGCAGTGTAGGCTTGTGCATGTGTACAATGGATGATGAAAATGGTTAGGGAATGCAAGATAGCAGAAAAATGGAATTCTGTTACTGTCTTCACTCTTGAGCGCTCTAGAGTGATCACGAGCGCTTGGGAGTTCTGCTACTTCACCTGCAAGCTGTGTTATTACAAACAGGAAATGATGCTAATAACAACATATTGAAATGATTTTGAACATATTAAAGGCTCAGCAGAGAGCTTGATAGATTGAGAGAGACTCTCGATCTTTCAAGTCCAGCGTCCTTGCCTTTATAGGGGCAGATCCACAATGTAGAAGAGAAAGCAGGCACATGCATGGACATGCAAAGACAGGAATGTGGCAACACAGCAAAAGGAGAAAGGTGACAAAGCATGCAAGCACTCCCGAGCACTCTGGAACAGTCTCGAGCGCTCGGCAGTGGGTTACACCCTGGACTGACTTTGAACAAAGGACAGGCCTATTTAGACATATTGATGCTTCAGATCTGTATTCTTGGAAAATAAAGATTCCATTTAACATTTGAGTAACCTGTTTCATGTAGGAACTTTGAATGAAGAGGTTTATGCTTTTGAACAACAGATCACTCTTATCAACATGCCTCTATAGAACTGTTTACCTTTTAAAATGACCCTTCACTTCTTCCACATGCATGCCAGAGTACCAACAGAAGTGAAAAGTAGAAAATAGGGCTGGACTAACTCTCGAGCGCTCTAGAGTACTCCCGAGCGCTCGGGAGGGCTTCCAGTGATTTTATTCCGAAAACATTTTCATGCCCCTTTGCTCTTGTTTTTACACTAAGATCTTCCAAACTCACACCCAGTATTAAGGACTGGGGTGGACTGGAAGACCTCCCTCAGAAGGGAAGAACAACCCTTTTGATTTGAAACCAAGAGAAATAGAAATCTTTCTACCTTTTGAGAGATCTTGCTTCCTTGAATGACCTTGAAAGGTGGAAAGAGAGGGTGAAATACAAGAAATCAAAAGCCTGGAATGCTTTGGATTTTCTTGATGTTTTGATCTTTGTAAACCTTTGTTCTCTTTGAAAATGTTTGAAATTTGGAAAACAAGTTTGAGCTTGAGAGGTTTTCTTGAACAAGAGAGAGAGGGAAGGGGTGTAGAGAGAGAGAATTCGTCCCCCCTTCTCCTGCTGAAAACAGGCCCTTTTATAGAAAAACATATCATATGGTTTAATTTGCAATGACATGAAATCATTTTTTTCATTGGGGAGAAAATCTTCTGGCCTGGAACTCTCTGACTGAGTCAGAGTCTTCTCCTGGTCCACACGACCAAAATGATGGTTTGTATGGAAAGAGGGGGTCCTTTTTCACCCATTGGGCAGCAAGGTGGTCTCGAGCGCTTGGGAGTAGTCCCGAGCGCTTGGGACCTCACTCTCGAGCGCTCGAGAGTGAGCCAGGTCAGTGGTTTTGGCAAATGGTTTGGAGCGCTTAGGAGAACTCCTAGGCGCTTGAAACAGATTTTGCATGTTTTATTTCCCTTTTCATAGTCATTCAAGAAGTATGGTCTCGCTGGGTCCAAGGCTTATTCAACCCCAATTCATCATCAGGGAGCCTCCGGGCCACGAATCAAGGAAATTCGAGAAGTCCAAATTGGGGTGTCTACAGTTGCCCCTCTTTGGGCGACGCTCGGCATCATGTCTGGATGCGAGTGCTGTCCAAAGATTGAGACAGCCCAATTCGAGCCATATCAAATCCTTAATTCAAAACACAAATGCGAGTGAAAACACCAACATTAAATGCATGAAGTCGCGTCCTGTGGGACTACCTACGTACCCTTTTCTGCAGAGATCAGACCAACGTAGTTCTTCGGGGCAAATGCAAACATTTGTGATGCATGCAAAAAAAGGTATGGACAAGACATTGATGTACAAAGAATCCACCTGTTGCGCGGTTTGGCGGACAATGCAAAGATGAAAACGTAGAAATCCACCTGTTGCTCGGTTTGGTAGATAAAACAAGGATAAAAGAAAGAATCCACCTGCTGCTCGGTTTGGCGGATAAAACAAGGATAGGAAGCGTAAAATCCACCTGTTGCTCAATTTGGCGGATAACAAGGATAGGAAGCGTAAAATCCACCTGTTGCTCGGTTTGGCGGATAAAACAAGGATAGGAAGCGTAAAATCCACCTGCTGCTCGGTTTGGCGGATAAAACAAGGATAGGAAGCGTAAAATCCACCTGTTGCTCAGTTTGGCGGATAAAACAAGGATAAAATAGCATGGACAGGGTAATAATATCCGCAAACATGTTGAAATAGACAAATTTCCATCGACTATTAAGTAAAATACCAAATTATGCATGGTGGGCGAAAAATCACGACATCGACTAAAGTTGCTCCTCGCAACCTCGTTCGCCACAAGCGAAGTTAGGACTGAGATTGATTTTGTAAAAAGGAAGTGGAAGCTAAGAAATTCTTGAAAGCGCGAAATACACAAGACGATGGAGTGTTGGCCCGAAGGCTGAGGATAGATCTCAGCGCTTAGAACCACTCCCAAGCGCTCGGGAGTGGTCTCGAGCGCTTGAGACCACGACTGGGGTCCACTACTCTGTTCATCTTCTTCGACTGATTTGCGGTTTAAACCCATTCCTCAGCGCTCAAGAACCAGAGCGAACCGTACACACTCCAATTCTCAAGCTCGTTCTTACTCTCTCTCTCTCTCAGGTAAACTCTCTCTCTCTCACTCGATTGATCTCCCTCTCCACTCAGACGATCCCTCTCTCTCTATCTCAGACGATCCCTCTTTCTCAAAATGGATCGAGCTCGAGATCTCCACAATTTTCCGGTGGGTGGTTGTCTGCCGGGAGGTACGAATCAAAAGGAAGACGAAGGTTTGGGGAGGAGAAGACCAGGGGATGGCTAGCGGAGGTGATGGAGAGTTGCTCCACCGTGAGGAGGCGGCGGTGGTCGCGGCTACGGCGGCAATGGAGGTGGACAGCGGCAGTGCTGTCACGCCAGCTCAGGAGGGAGTTGTTGGTGAGGTTTCGATGGCAGGGAGCGGTGCTGGTGAGGGCCTAGTGGCAGTAGAGAGTAGTAGCAAAGTTTTAGCGGCGGTAGGAGACATGGGTGACAGCGAGGTTGTGCGAGGAGACAACGGCGAGCTGGCCACAAGCAGCAGGGATGCGCTAGGTGGCGGAGGAGATGGTACGAGCAGCGGGGGAGGTGCCACGGGCACTCCCCATACTCCTACGGTGGAGGAGCTGCTCACGGCCGCCGAAAAGGCCAATGGTGAGCGGAGGGAAGGTGGCGGTGATGAGGTAGTGACGGTTGGTCACGTGGTTGCGACCCTGGTGCTGAGGACGACGACCGTGGAGCCGAGGGGAGGAGATAGTGGGATCGGTGCTTCGCACCCCGTCCCATTCACGGAGGGAGACTTCTTGGATACCGCGAGGCCGCGAGACATACTGGACGCCCTTGGCCTCGATGCCGAGATGACAGAGGTGCCGAGGGGTTCGAGGACCACAGAGGATCAGACCTCAGCGCTGTTGTTAGAAGCGTTGCTCAGCAGTGCGGGGATGATGGCGGCAGACACGGGGTCACCCGAGATGGATGATTTAGGGGGAGAGGAGCCAAAGGAGGTGGTGGTCGAGGAGCGGGTTACGGCGGTTGCTAAGGCGAAGGCCTACTTGGCCAGAGCGCGTCCCGGGTTCGTGCCAAAGACCTATGCTCCACGACTACACTTCTTCGAGCCGACGGGGATGACTGGTTACGTCCCTACTCGGACGGATTACCCCGAGGACTTGCTTCTCCGCGACCGGGTTTCACATATCTCTTCCAGATGGACAACGGTATGAGTTTAATAGTTTACTTTTTGAATTAGACTTGCTTCTTTGAATCATTGCGTTGCCTACTGATGCTATTTCTTTACTGCGTACCAAAGACATCTACGGCCACGGAGGCTCAGCCAGCTCATTAAAGTACTTCAAGGAGTTGCCCCAGAGAGTGCAGGAATTAGTAGAAGAGGCAGGTTTCGGGCCGTTCATCCAGCTGTTGACGGCGGTGAGGGTTGATCGCGCAATGATGACAGCGCTGGCAGAGCGGTGGTGGGACACCACCAACACGTTCCACTTCCGCTTCGGGGAGATGGCGGTGACTCCTCTCGACTTTGCAGCGATCACAGGACTCCGGGTTGGAGGTGTGACGATTCCCTAGGACCCGAGTATAGATCTGGATGATACAGCTCTGGAGTGGTTCCCTGGACGGGTCCCGCGCCATAGCGGAAGGGTGGTGGAGTACGGCCAGTTCGCGAAATATTGGGATCACGAGTCGGCGGACGACGTCGAGGCAGCCCAGATGGCCAGGGCCTATTTGCTATACTTGTTCGGGGCTTCTCTGTTCCCGCTCAGGCGATCTCGAGTTCACCTCAGTTACTTGGCGGGCCTGGTTGATCTGAGACAGGCAGGCCGATATGACTGGGGAGGCGCTGCTCTGTGCACGCTGTACTGTTTCTTTAGAGCTGCCTCACGTGGAGTGGGGGACACCATCAGCGGATACTAGAAGGTGATTGAGGTATGACTCAATGCTACTGCTTTAAATTGTTTTGATTGATTGATTGACTTGAGTATGCTCTGATTTGAATTGGCTTGATCTCGACAACTTGCAGCTTTGGGCTTACGAGGTCTTGGGTATGTTCCTGCCCGAGAACACTTACACAAATCTGAACTTGCTTCCGCGTGGACTTGCATGGGGCAAGGAGTACAGGAGAGCAAAGGAGCGACAGGGACAAGTGATGACTTTCCGGCGCTGGCTGGATAACATTCCTGGGGTTACGGTACAAACATCGACCTCCCTTTCCTTTATGCTTTGTTGAAAAATGAAATCCCTTTGATCATTGATGCAAGATAACTGAATGCAGGTTCACTGGGACCGATGGGCCAGAGTGGAGGCTGCTTTCCTTCCGAACAGCCGGGAGGTGACACGGAGCCGGGTCCTGCTGGAGTGCCCGCTGGGCTGGCAGTGGTATCTGGGGGATCGGGTGACACGGCAGTCACTCGGTTCTCCAGAGTTCATCGTGCCGGGGCCACTTCCTCCACGAGTGCAGAGGACTGAGACCTACACTCGGGCTGAGCTGGAGCGATTCACGGTGCCAGATACCGATTTGGAGAGATATCTGCGGTGCACACTGGACTATGCGACGTACAGGGATAGGTACTTGGCCATGAGCCTGGGTGTGGAGAGGGAGCTGGAGAGGCGGTGTAGACACCCCAATTTGGACTTATTAAATATCCTTAATTTGCGCCCTCGAGGCTCCCCGATGATGAAATAGGGTCAAAATAGGCCTTGGATGCTTCTTGGACTTTTTCAAAATCAAAATGTTCCTTTCCCCCGACACCCTGAGGGTAAAATTGGCACACTTTTTGGCACATAAAATATATTTGAATGAAACCAATTGGGTTAGAAAGAGGACTCAACGAGCTTTCCAACGCTTCGAAAAACACCCAAAACCGAGTTCGGGAGTGTCCGTGGCGCCCTTCTGAAGTTGGGCTGCCACTCTAGAGCGCTCGGGAACACTCCCAAGCGCTCGGGACAGCCACTCCCAAGCACTCGAGACCACTCTAGAGCGCTTAGGAGTGCTGACAGACCAATGCATGTTGAGCTTGACTTTGACCATGGCTTTTCAAGCTTTTCAACTCGTTCAACGTTCAAACCTGCATACCCCAGGCCTGCCTGAGCCAGCAGAGCATCTCATGATGCCTTTTGCCCTCCCCAAAACATTTTTTCTTTTCATTTTTCATTTGATTTTCAAGCTAAAATCCTATTTCCTTCACCCCTATATATACCCCCTTCATTCTACACCACCAAGACCACGAAATTTTACTCTCTCTCTCTCTACTATCTTCTGAAAATTTCAGTCTCTCAAACTCTCTCTCAAACCCATCATCTTCTCAAGTATTTTTCCAAGAAAACCACAAAAACATTTTCAAGTCTTTGATACATCTAAAACTCCTTTCCTTGCTGTTTTTAAACTATTTTCAAGCACCAAAATCAGTCCAAGAAGCCAAGTTCAAGTCAAGCGTAAGTATAAAGTCTCATTTTATACTTATAGTCTACTGTTTTTCCACTTCTGAGGGAGATCAATGGCTTGTATCAGTTCCTCATACTGGTTATAAGTTCATTTGATCTTGGTTTGATAACAAGAGCAAGAGGAACACAAAGAAATCAAACTTTTTCTGGGCACTGCGTGTACTCCCGAGCGCTCAGGACCATTCCTGAGCGCTTAGGAGTGCTGTTGCCACTAAAACCTCATTTTGTTCATCATGTATTTCATTTTCTATTTGCAGTAGACACTGGGTGTGCACTGGTCCCTCCAGAGCCCAGTTAGGTTTGCTTTCAGTTGCAAGGAGGCATGATTTGGATGGTTAGAACCTGTTTCTAGTCATTTAACCCCTATGCTGAGCATATTCATGTTTAAATAGTTTTTGTACTCTTGCTTACAATATCATGTTATATGTCACGCCCTCGATTTTTCACATAATAAATAATCCATTTCAATAAATAATATTCGCATAATATAGATATTAACCCAAAGTGAGTTCCCAAATGATCAATTACAAACCAAGTCCCCAAGTTTAAAGATTTACAACCCCGACACTACGGCCCAAATACCATAGTTAGTCAGAGGCAGGAAAATATAGAGGTTACATGATATCAAAAGTTAAAAGAGTTCAAACGAATTTACAAATACAACTTTACAAAAGGATCATACATAAGATGACGGGACCACTTCTCAATGACGACTTTCAAAAGATATGGGTTCAAGCATGCACACCATGTACTCCACGTCAAGATCCTTGGGATGCACCTGAAATGTTGATAGGTTGAGCTACACTAGCCCAGTAGAGAATTCTATACTCAAGCTATAAGTAAATGCAATGTAACATGCGATAAGAGTGAAAGAGTTCAAGAAATGATCAAGAGATCCAAGGGACACCACAATGAACCAACAGATTTCGACAACGGGATTCGATACGCCTTATAGTTATCCCCTAACCAGTCGTACGTCAAATGAAGGTAGCATCGAACACACACCAATCAAACAACATACAACCATTTCTCAAACCACTATAGGACTCCTTAAGAACGTCACAATTAGCCTTCTCGTTTCTTACCAACCATCATTTAGCCCCTTTTTCATAAAAACATTCTTTTTTTTTGGTTGCCAAAATACTTTTAAGAAAAACTCTTGACCTCTACGGGTCAGACTCCGTTGATTCTGACTTGAATAGCCGGAGTCCGTTGATTTGTGCCCAAATATCGGAAACCATTGATTCTCTCAAGAATAGCCGGAGGATTTTTCATAAAAATCCTTTTTCCAAAACCAAGTTCCTTTATTTTCAAAACCTCGATAGGATCAATCGTTCATTCCTTTTTCAACATTCACCATTTCAAGTAACAACATATACTTCTAACATCAACTACAACATTCATCAATTCATGAGACGTTCAACTGCCTTACCACCCCTTGCTTGCAGCAAACTCTCTTTCAACCTGGGTTTCCGTTCTAGCACTCCTTGCGTAACGGGCCCTCTAGAGTCTCCGCACTTCCACCCCTAGCGTGCAGGACCCTCAGTTCAAGTTATCAACTCACACATACACTCATGCATTACCAAAACATATTCAAAAGACAACATTTCCAAATTTCACATTCTTCCATCTATCAACACTCAAGGGATTACGAACTCATAAAACACACTCCATTGTACATTGACACCTAGCTTAAGTCCACGTTATTCCTCTAAGTCTATCACAACGCCCCGTGCCTCGTACCGAACCCATGACGGCTCCATGACACATCACCGGCAAGGTTCTAATCGAATATCTTATAAACAAGTGCCAAAGGAACCTAAGGTGCTCAACAAGACGAGGCATGAGAATACGAGTCTCAATACTACTCACCGATCACTAGACAAGCTCACGTCTACCCATAGCACTCACCACATTACCCCTCACAGTTCACAATACTCCTATCACCCTCACGGTACACTTCCCCGAATTAACGATACTAATATTCTACTCTAACGAGTGCTAAGATATATGATCGACAACAAGTCATAAGGTCACAAGCAATCATACTCAAGAGTGACTCAAACATGTTCTAATCAAATCGGAAGTCATAACACGTAACGAATACAACTTAGGAATAGCCGACAGACATTGGTGGACTGACACACCTCTACTCAACTGGTCATAACTTTCGGTGTACTAAGAGTTCTAAGGTGATTCTGGCGGCAAACGAAAGCTGACTTCAAGACCTTCGAATCGATATAAAATTTGCACAAAACGGACATCGGACAAAGAAGTTATGGCTGTTCGAAATTGGGCTGAGACACAAAAACGGGCTGAAATTCTCAGATTCGACCGAAACGTAAAACCCAACCTCAAGCACGAAACAAAGCACGATCTAGGCTCATAAACATCACATAAACGCATAACAAGAGTAAGAAATCCCTACCACAATGGGTTTTGAGCAACACCCTAAGTCCACCAAGTGGATTAAGCCCTAATCTTCCAAGAACAAGCTCCTCCCAAGTTTAGATACAAGATCTAGAACAAATACCACCCAAAAACACGATAAACAAGCAAAGATCAACAAATAATCAAGAGGAGAGAGAGAAAAATGTGATTGAGAGCCTTGGAGTGAGAACAATAACACAAAACTTACCATTTGTTCACCAAACATGAGATTCAAGTGATTTTGAGCGAGGAATCCCTTAGATCTCGAAGATTTGAGGTAGAAATCGAGAGATTTGAGTGAGATTGGAGTTAGGTAGGTGAGAGAGGGTTTTGAGATCTGTTTTCGTGGCTTGAGGGTGTGAATTGAGAAAAAGGGGGTATTTATAATGTCCCAAAAAGCGTGCTGAGAAATCTGCAGAAAACGCAGCAGGTACCGGTACTGAGAAAAAGGGGGTACCGGTACCAAAGCCTTCAAAGTGCCAATTTGAACATGCACTGGACAGTACGTACCTGTACTGAGAAATGGCCAGTACCGGTACCAATAAGGCAGAAAAGTGAAAAATTTTAACGGACACCGGAACGAACCCAACTTGATATCAACGCTTCCACACATCAAGGCAACATCAAAACTAACATTTTACCACGTTCCTAGGGTCCAATACACAACGATAGACACATCTCCATACCCCCGCAAGCAAACGCACAACTATACTAATAATACAATTTCCTTTTGTGCATTAAACGATTTTCGAAATTCAAATAAAATTGCGAGTCTCTACATTATATCTCTGCTAACCAAATTTGTAGGATGGCTTGACAGTGGTCCTGAGCGCTCGAGACCACTCCTGAGCGCTCGGGAGTGATTGCATGCTATCTCACTTCAGTCTTTCTACTACCTTGTTATTTCCTGCCTTTGCATGTCCCTGCATGTGCCTGTTTTTCTCTTTTAAACTGTAGATCAGCTCTTGTAGAGGCAAGGATGCATGGCTTGAAGGATTAGGATTTTATCCCAGTTCATCAAGCCCTCTGCTGAGCTTGTAACATGCTTAAAATCATCTCAGTTCATAGCTGTAGCGTGGTATTATGTTTGTACTAACAAAAATTTGCAGGTTGGATATCAGCACTCCTAAGCGCTTTGGAGCATTCCCGAGCGCTCGGGAGTGAAGTCAGAAGCAGATCTTCACCCCTTCGTCATCCTGCATTTTGTCCTTTGCCATTTTATCATTCACTGTACACATGCACCAGCATGCACTATTTATTTGGTATAATTGTAAATACTTGCTAGTTGTTTAGTGAAACAAAATCTTTTCGAAAAATCCCACAAACGTTTAGTAGAGACCGATTTTGCGTCGGGCGAGGGGGGTGCCGTAAAACCCTTCCCCCCTCGTAACATGGCTTCCGAACCCAAAGCAATCTCTGGCTTTCAAATTCAAATCAAGCATTTTCAGACAAAACGGTTTCTCAGGTGGCAAACCACAAATCCGGGTGGCGACTCTTCAAATTTTTCAAATCGATTCTAAAAGGCGAGGTGTTTCTTTTCGGGCCGCCCCGATTCCACCCGGGGCTGTGGTAGCCCACAGTGGCGACTCTGCTGGGGATGTTTAATTGATACTTGAGAAAAAGTTGGTTTGTTGATAAAACGGCCCGCTTTTCTTGAATATCAATTAAACTTGTGAGCCAAGCTTGAAAAACGTTTGTGGGATTTTCAAATATTTTGTTTCATTGTCTATCTTTTGTACATATATTCTGTTCAACTCTGCTGTTGTGTTTCGGCAATCCTACCCGGCTCGCCGGTGATAGGGAATCCCGGAATGCTCAGCAACCCTCGACCATTGATGAGTCATACCTGCCGTTTGTACCGTTGTTGGGTGTACGCTCAATAATGGGAGGTATACCTTGACTCTAGTCTGGGGAACCCTTTCTAAACCAAAACCCGGCCTCTATACATGTGTAGAAAGCAATAGAACCTTCCAAACTAGGACAGGGACCCGCAGGGTAGGAATTATGTGCTATATCCTGCCTTCATGTCACTGCTTTCTGCATCTCACCATGCATCTCATCCGAGTCATGCCATCATGCTGTCGATCTATTCAATTTCAAGTCATGTGCTCTTAAACTCGCTCGTGCGGTCTGTAGAAGGTTGCCAAGACCCGATGAAGAATCGTGCACTCCAGTGTACGTTGTCTAAACTACATGAGTCCTTAGAACAATAAGACTTTGGGAAATCAAAATATGCTAAGTCCTTGACTAATGCCTAATCAAAAATTCAACAGAGAATAAGGAATAACAGGAAACGACGCCGTGATGTCACTTTACTTACACCACTTTGGCTAATGGCACTATGCCACTGACACCACTCTGGTTGTGGTTTCACGTCGTCTATACTAAACTATTCCAAGTTCAAAATTGAAACTTCGAATAAGGACTAGTTGAATACTTAGTTCATTTTGACATCTCTTAGAACTTGTTGTTCTAAACAAAGGATACACCCTAAAAGAAATTCTGAGGAATGAGGCAACCTTCGAAAGACCGTAATCTTACCCCGCTTGCACATCGCACCTTGCATCTTATGCTGTCCGTTTGCTTTCGGGTAGAACTCTTAGACTCGCTCGTGCGGCTTGTTTAGGATTGCCTGGGCTGATGAAGAGTCGTTCTTTTTAAAGGCACGTTGTTGGAATTAATTAGTCCTTGGAACGATGAGGTTTTAGGGATATCGAAATTCATTAAGTCTTCAATACATTTTTCAATCATGGATTCAATGAAGATTAACGAAACAATTAGGCTACAATGTCGTGATACCCACACCACCCAGGTTATAGTGCGAAGTCACTTACACCGCTTAGGCTAATGGCACCATGCCACTGACGCCACTCCGGTTACGGTATCATGTCATTTACGCCAAACGGTTTTGAAACCAAAACAGAAATTTCGGATGGGAAATGTTAAAGACTTAATTTATCTTGATATCCCCCAAGTCTTGTCATTCCTAATCAAAGGATACATATTCAAAAGAATCTCTGAGGACTAAGGCAATCCTTCGTAGGTTGTCATTTCTTGAGTCAAGGTCTAGGAGACCATAAATCCACGGAGTTTGAGATATCTCCGGTGTTCGCCATGCCCGAACGGCTCCCTCTAATTCAGTGCATCTTCCAGCAGTCTTATTGCTCTGTCTCGGATGGTCTTAGATAAGGAGATTGGCTCTGATTCCCAACGTGTGGAATTTAACCTGCCTGACATCGACCTACCCGTGACTGTTGGAACTATCCGTAAAGTTTGATCCCTTGAGTCGACGATGACAACACGTGAATAACAATTCTTTTATTCATACACATTTTTTTTCAATAAATCACAACAGGGGCATATTCTGAATTCGCTTTTTTACTTTACTGTCAGCACTGGACCACCGATCCTACACAAAGCCATACCACCTTCTTCGACCACCTCAAATGGCAGGGCAAACGGAGCTGGTCGAGCTGAAAAAGGCTATAGAGGAATTGAGTCAGAAAATTGACAAGCATATGACTCTGGTCCAAGGGCTGGTTGACCTTTTCACTTCCGCTATGTCAAATCCAGATTTGGGACTAAATGCTGATAATGCCAGGATCAAAGAAGCTCCACAAATCTACCACCCTCCAACAGTCGGAATCAAGCCATGCTCAAAAGTGAAGCTCTCTGACATGTTCAAAGACTTTGTTGAATTCCATGATGCCAGAACTCACTCAAAGGAGGATGTTGGATCCAGTGCTGAAAAGCAAGATGTGCACATTGATGAGATTAACCCAAAAAGCAAAAGAGTGCTATGCAGTTGCGAAGCAAGCAAAGCTTTCGCCAGAGGCCCACTAGGCACCACCAAGAATCCTCAACCCAGCTGCAAAATCCCACCAAGGATCTTCTCCCGCTTTCCTGTACCTCTGTCCTCAGTTTATGAGAAGCTCCTCGAAGCCGGCCTCATCGAGCCACTCCCTCCAACTCCCCTACCTCAAAAGCTCCCGGCATCCCACAACCCAAATGCCTTCTGCGCCTTCCACCAAATGCCCGGTCACGCTACCAATAACTGCTTCCGTCTCCGCCACAAAATCCAAGATCTCATCGATGATGGAACCATCTCACCTCCACTTTCAAACCCAAACATTATCATAAACCCTCTCTCAAAGCACCCGCAAAACCCCCATGTCAACCTCATCAATCTCAACCCAACCTCATTCGACCCTAGCCAATACATCATACCCACAACCGAGCCAAAACCCACTGTCAATATACCTAAAGAAGTCAGGATTTGCATGCTTGAGAACATGGACCTGGTATGGGAGTCAACACCTGATGGGTGGCGATTGCTTGGGGAAAACTATCCTCTGATCTTTGAGGAGTTCAAGGCTGGACCGGCTAGTGAATCAATGGGACATGGCACATTTGGACAACTTCTAAGCAACCAAACCATCAACGGGATCTTAAATGGCATAAAAATTCATCCCCACCAGTGCATTATCGACAATTGGCTGCCAGAATCCATTGTTTCAACCCCTAACGAGCTTGATACTTCCAGGCCGACACAGAATCTGAGGATGGATCAAGATCCAAATGATGCCCGAGATAGTCAGAAAGGACCAGAACCATCTCAATGCCAGACCTCGAATTTGGAGAAGAATCGTGAATGCAAGGAAGTCAATCCATGAATGGAATTTCTCACGAGTTTGGAAAGTTCTTAGGTTTCAAGTCGAGTCTTCGTCTTTCAATTTCGAGTCAGTTTGTACTTCGAGTCTTTTATGCTTTCGCGTCTGTATGCTTTCAAATTCAAGTTTGTAGTCAAAGAAGAAAAATCAAAAAAAAAAAAAAAAGGAGTCAGTTTCGTAGGCCCGAACTACGTTATGACCTGATTCCTTTGCAGAAAAGGATACGTAGGCAGCCTTATCTTGAGGCCCGGTCATGTTCATTCGAGTTGATCCCAAAATTCGGTCACAATCCTTCGTGTCAATCTTTCGTCGGTCCGTTCTGTCTTTCGAAATCAATCTCAAGCTTCTTGTGTCGAAATTGTGATAATAAACTCACGTTTTGTGATAATCCCTTAGCTTGGAATTGTTTTTTCACGATCAATTGAGAAATCAAAACACGAGATACTTTGCCCTTGCAAGAAGAAGAATTTCATGGGACCACTCCCTGGCACCGTCAAGAAGAAACGTCATGACCCGAGAAAAAGCTGGCTAGATCACAAATCTCTTAACTTGCATCTAGGATCCAATTATCAAGTTATGCAATTCAAAATGAAGAAAGGCATTCTTTTCTTTTATCAAACACTTGAAGATATATATCCATTGATAACCCCCTTTGAGCCTAAATCATTTTCTTTGAAAGAACCCAGCTAGGTAGCTATCCCTCACACTGGGGTGAAATGAGGAGGACAAATGTGCCAAACACATGGTTATCATCAGCACATCAGAATTCAAAGCGTGAAAGTGCCAAATACATGGGCACAATGAGATGCAAAACTTTGAAGAAAAATCAGAGGAAACTCAAAATCAATGAAAGTGCCAGACACATCGGCACAACAAAGTGCAAAGCAAATCAAGTAAAAGAAGGCGCCTATCAAAAGCAAAAGGGCGCAAAAATATTCAAGATAGCTGCTAGCTCTCGAAACCCAAAGAAAATGAAAATTCTTGAGCCTATTATCCTTTCTTTGTTAAGCCAAACCTTGGCCACGTTAAAACCCGAAAAAAGCCCTTTCAGATTGGAAAACGCAACTTGATAACAAAAATCCTAGGCACTGGGAGAAAACAAGAAGGACTGGCAAGGCAAGACATTTCGTGGATCCCGCAAGATCCAAGCTGGGGCATTTTCGAAATCCATAGGTTGTCATCAACAATTTGGGACAAGGTTTATGGTAAAAACCCTCGTGTTTTGACAAAACAAGATCAAAGAAAATCCTGAATGAGCATCACTTGAAGGAGCTAAAGCAATTTCAAAACCCCAGAATGGGAAAATCACCAAAACTTGTTTTTATCATGACAATTTCAAACGTCAATTGTGGGGCATGCTTGCCATTTTTCGAACCCTCAAATAATCAAAATTCTCGTCAAGTCAAATCAAACTCCTTGTCCAGTCAAAGCCATCATGGAGAGTCAGTCCTCTCATAAATGGTCTTTCTTATCTTTTGAGTCATCTAAGCCTTGTCCAAATTCACACAAGGTCATCTGTCGAGTCAAGTCATATTGATCTTGAGGTCCCAACTCGTGAGAGAAATTCCAATACATGGAAGAACCGACACTTGCATTCATGATAAAACTGGTTGCTGAAACTGTCAGTGGCATCAAGGAAAAGAATCAGAACTGAGGTCCGTCACTCAATGGGGCACCTCATCCCAATGTCCTTAGTCATAGCAAGCATACATCCAACATCAAGACTGGGGCATGAAAGCTCAAAACTCAAGCTCTGATCAAAGTCAAACTCAAACCAACTCCAGCTCAAGCCCTGGATCCAGCTCAAACCCAATTTGCATCCAAAGAAAAACTCCATCCCATATCTTAAAGTCCTGAAAATACTAGCCCGCTGGCCAAAAACAGTAAAGCAAAAAGGGTACTCGGACATGTCCTTTGTTTTTCAGAAAAAATAAAGGAATAAATAATATCATCATTGTTGTCAAATGTCGAAACACGGGTCTCATTTTCTTGCCTCGACCTCTTATGGTCGCCTTCATCTATCATTGACCTCTTATGGTCCCCTTCATCTATCATATTTGTCAACATGACTGTTTGACATGCCGCTATAAATTTGGCATTGTCCTCTTGGACGTCATTCAATCATCTTCTGCCATAGATTTGGCATTGTCCTCTTGGACATCGTTCAATCACTTTCTGCCATAGATTTGGCATTGTCCTCTTGGCCATCATTCAATCAACTTCTGCCATAGATTTGGCGCCGTCCTGAGGGACATCTTTCAATCAACTTGTGCCATAGATTTGGCACTGTCCTGAGGGACACCTTTCCATCATCTTCTGCCATAGATTTGGCGCCGTCCTGAGGGACATCTTTCAATCAACTTGTGCCATAGATTTGGCACTGTCCTGAGGGACACCTTTCCATCATCTTCTGCCATAGAATTGGCATTGTCCTCTTGGACATCCTTCAATCATCTTCTGCCATAGATTTGGCATCGTCCTGAGGGACATCTTTTAATCAACTTCTGCCATAGATTTGGCGGTGTCCTGAGGGACATCTTTCAATCAACTTGTGCCATAGATTTGGCACTGTCCTGAGGGACACCTTTCCATCATCTTCTGCCATAGATTTGGCGCCGTCTTGAGGGACATCTTTCAATCAACTTGTGCCATAGATTTGGCACTGTCCTAAGGGACACCTTTCCATCATCTTCTGCCATAGATTTGGCATTGTCCTCTTGGACATCCTTCAATCATCTGCTGCCATAGATTTGGCATCGTCCTGAGGGACATCTTTTAATCAACTTCTGCCATAGATTTGGCGCCGTCCTGAGGGACATCTTTCAATCAACTTGTGCCATAGATTTGGCACTGTCCTGAGGGACACCTTTCCATCAACTTCTGCCATAGATTTGGCACCGTCCTGAGGGACATCTTTCAATCAACTTGTGCCATAGATTTGGCACTGTCCTGAGGGACACCTTTCCATCATCTTCTGCCATAGATTTGGCATCGTCCTCTTAGACATCTTTTAATCATCTTCTGCCATAGATTTGGCATCGTCCTGAGGGACATCTTTTAATCATCTTCTGCCATAGATTTGGCATTGTCCTCTTGGACATCCTTCAATCATCTTCTGCCATAGATTTGGCATCGTCCTGATGGACATCTTTTAATCAACTGCCGCCATAGATTTGGCATTGTCCTCCAGGACATCTTTCAATCATCTTCTGCCATAGATTTGGCATCGTCCTGAGGGACACTTTTCAATTGACTTCCGCCATAGATTTGGCATTGTCCTCCGGGACATCATTCAATCATCTTCCGCCATAGATTTGGCATCGTCCTGAGGGGCACCTTTTCAATCATTTTCTGCCATAGATTTGGCATCGTCCTGAGGGACACCTTCTCAATCATTTGCTGCCATAGATTTGGCATCGTCCTGAGGGACATTTTTCAATCGACTTCCGCCATAGATTTGGCATCGTCTTGAGGGACATCTTTTAATCACCTTTCGCCATAGATTTGGTTTTAATCCATTCGAGATAAACTAACTTGTCTCATTGGATGGCACCCCTCGCGGTGTATTTGCCTTTTTATCCCTTCGAGACAAACTAACTTGTCTCATGGGATTGCACCCCTCGCGGTGTATTTGCCTTTTTATCCTTCGAGGCAAACGAACTTGTCCTGTTGGATAGCACCCCTCGCGGTGTATTTTATAACCTTTTCCCCCCACTGAGACTGAGCAATCGGTAGGCGCTCCTCAATCAATCTATCTTGTCGATCATTTGCTTGCATGTCTGCATGTTTGCATTTGCCCCAAAGAACTACGCTAGTCTGATCCCTACAAACGGGGTACGTAGGCAGCTCGAAAGAGCACGACCTCATGTTTTGAATGCTTGTACATCTTTACTTGCATTTGATTTTGAATTAAGGATTTAGTAGGGCTCGAATTGGGCTGTCTCAATCTTTGGACGTCACTCGTATCGAGACATGATGCCGAGCGCCATCCAAAGAGGGGCAACTGTAGACACCCCAATTTGGACCTATTAAATATCCTTAATTTGTGCCTCGAGGCTCCCCGATGATGAAATAGGGTCAAAACAGGCCTTGGAAAACTTGGACGATGCTTCTTGGACTTTTTCAAAATCAAAACGTTCCTTTTCCCCGACACCCTGAGGGTAAAATTGGCACACTTTTTGGCACATAAAATATATTTGAATGAAACCAATTGGGTTAGAAAGAGGACTCAACGAGCTTTCCAACGCTTCGAAAAACACCCAAAACCGAGTTCGGGAGTGTCCGTGGCGCCTTTCTGAAGTTGGGCTGCCACTCTAGAGCGCTCGGGAACACTCCCAAGCGCTCGGGACAGCCACTCCCAAGCGCTCGAGACCACTCTAGAGCGCTTGGGAGTGCTGACAGGCCAATGCATGTTGAGCTTGACTTTGACCATGGCTTTTCAAGCTTTTCAACTCGTTCAACGTTCAAACCTGCATACCCCAGGCCTGCCTGAGCCAGCAGAGCATATCATGATGCCTTTTTCCCTCCCCAAAACATTTTTTCTTTTCATTTTTCATTTGATTTTCAAGCTAAAATCCTATTTCCTTCACCCCTATATATACCCCTTCATTCTACACCACCAAGACCACGAAATTTTACTCTCTCTCTCTCTACTATCTTCTGAAAATTTCAGTCTCTCAAACTCTCTCTCAAACTCTTTCTAAAACCCATCATCTTCTCAAGTATTTTTCCAAGAAAACCACAAAAACATTTTCAAGTCTTTGATACATCTAAAACTCCTTTCCTTGCTGTTTTTAAACTATTTTCAAGCACCAAAATCAGTCCCAGAAGCCAAGTTCAAGTCAAGCATAGGTATAAAGTCTCATTTTATACTTATAGTCTACTGTTTTTCCACTTCTGAGGGAGATCAATGGCTTGTATCAGTTCCTCATACTGGTTATAAGTTCATTTGATCTTGGTTTGATAACAAGAGCAAGAGGAACACAAAGAAATCAAACTTTTTCTGGGCACTGCGTGTACTCCCGAGCGCTCGGGACCATTCCTGAGTGCTTAGGAGTGCTGTTGCCACTAAAACCTCATTTTGTTCATCATGTATTTCATTTTCTATTTGCAGTAGACACTGGGTGTGCACTGGTCCCTCTAGAACCCAGTTAGGTTTGCTTTCAGTTGCAAGGAGGCATGATTTGGATGGTTAGAACCTGTTTCTAGTCATTTAACCCCTATGCTGAGCATATTCATGTTTAAATAGTTTTTGTACTCTTGCTTACAATATCATGTTATATCTGTGCTAACCAAATTTGTAGCATGGCTTGACAGTGGTCCCGAGCGCTCGAGACCACTCCTGAGCGCTCGGGAGTGATTGCATGCTATCTCACTTCACTCTTTTCTACTACCTTGTTATTTCCTGCCTTTGCATGTCCCTGCATGTGCCTGTTTTTCTCTTTTAAACTGTAGATCAGCTCTTGTAGAGGCAAGGATGCATGGCTTGAAGGATTAGGATTTTATCCCAGTTCATCAAGCCCTCTGCTGAGCCTGTAACATGCTTAAAATCATCTCAGTTCATAGCTGTAGCGTGGTATTATGTTTGTACTAACAAAAATTTGCAGGTTGGATATCAACACTCCCAAGCGCTTTGGAGCATTCCCGAGCGCTCGGGAGTGAAGTCAGAAGCAGATCTTCACCCCTTCGTCATCCTGCATTTTATCCTTTGCCATTTTATCATTCCCTGTACACATGCACCAGCATGCACTATTTATTTGGTATAATTGTAAATACTTGCTAGTTGTTTAGTGAAACAAAATCTTTTCGAAAAATCCCACAAACGTTTAGTAGAGACCGATTTTGCGTCGGGCGAGGGGGGTGCCGTAAAACCCTTCCCCCCTCGTAACATGGCTTCCGAACCCAAAGCAATCTCTGGCTTTCAAATTCAAATCAAGCATTTTCAGACAAAACGGTTTCTCGGGTGGCGAACCACAAATCCGGGTGGCGACTCTTCAAATTTTTCAAATCGATTCTAAAAGGCGAGGTGTTTCTTTTCGGGCCGCCCCGATTCCACCCGGGGCTGTGGTAGCCCACAGGCGGATAGCAGAGACTGAGGCCAGAAGGGCAAGGGGTGAGGCTGGAGGTGAGGTCGGAGATGAGACCGGAGGAGCAGTGGTCGCTCTTCACGCGGTAGGGGTCGAGGTGCTAGACCTCCTGCTGGTGGGCGAGGTGCAAGGACTTCGGGCCGAGGTGAGGGCAGCACGGGGGCTCCGGAGGCAGCTGAGACGTCTATTCCACCCGGGTTACCTGCGTTGGATTGGATGAAGGGGGTGAGGGACCCTTCTGGAGTACGGGCGATGTTGGACATTCCGCGTCTTCCGCAGCCGTCGATGCGGCTTCCTGCTCAGGTATAAACACAACTTTGTTTCTTTCATGCCTCAAATGCTTCTTGTTCATGTGTCTATTGCCTTGACCTTTGAACCATCTTGCAGGTGCCACAAGAATGGGCAGAGAAGGCTATCATGCTGATGGTAGGGATGCGGCAGTTGCTAAAGGACTGTGCCAAGGGGAGGACCCTCCAGACTAGACCTGTTCCTGAACCTGCTTTACCTGTTGCTGCTCAGGTACAAAAATACATGCATGTACATTTTATTGGATTTTAAACATGTATCAGATGAATGAATGCTCATGATATGCAGGTGCAGCCACGACGCTCGACTAGGACACAGTCGCAGGGCACCACGAGCCTTCCAGCTTCCGCCAGCGTGAGAGGCCGGGGTAGATAGAGAGCAGGGGCTGGGTAGTTCGAGGTGATTCCTAGGGCAGCGTCTCGATGGAGACCCGCTCCTGAAGAGTCAGAGGAGGATACAGAGGAGTCGCTCGAGTCACGAGCTTTAGGGTCTACTGACTCGAGCACTGCCTCAGGCCCTTCCGAGGACGAGGACGATGACGACGAGGACGATGTTGAGAGTTCTGAGCCTGAGGGACGCCAGCAGAAGAGGACCCGACGGGACTGATGTCACGCCCTCGGTTTTCAACATAAATAAATAATTCATTTTCAATAAAGTCTGTTGCATATCATAGATAATACCCAAAAGAGTCTTCCACCTGTTTAATTTACAAACAAAGTCCCCAAGTTTAGAAAAATTACATCCATGGCACCATGACCCAAATTAACTTAAGTACAAGTACGAACAAGTTTTTCTTGAATTTACAATGGTTTAGTCAAAAGAAATTTCAAAGTTATTAGTTACATAACCATCTTTAACCAAAGGATAATCATTACAAAGAAGATTAAGTGACTAATGAAGTTAGCTTCCCAAAAAGTATTCTTCTTCATCCAAGTACTCAATGCATGCGAGCTATAGACCGGGACTTGAACCTGAAAAGAAGGATTTTGTTGAGCTACACTAGCCCAGTAGAGAATTCTATACTCCAGCTATAAATAAATGCGATGTACATGCGACAAGAGTGAAAGAGTTCAAATAAACGACCAAGAGATACAAGGGACACCACAATAAACCAACGGTTTTCGACAACAGGATTCTACACGCCTTCTAGCTATCCCCTAACCAGTCATACGTCAAACGAAGGTAGTATCGAACACACAACAATCAAACAACATACAACCATTTCTCAAACCACTTTAGGACTCCTCAATGAACATCACGATTAACCTTCTCATTTCTTACCAATCATCATTTAGCCCCTTTTTCATAAAAACATTCATTTTTGGTTGCCAAAATACTTTCAAGAAAACTCTTGACCTCTACGGGTCAAACTCCGTTGATTCTCACTTGAATAGCCGGAGTCCGTTGATTTGTGCCCAAATACCGGAAACCGTTGATTCTCTCAAGAATAGCCGGAGGATTTTTCATAAAAATCTTTTTTTTCAAAAACCAAGTTCCTTTATTTTCAAAACCTCGATAGGATCAATCGTTCATTCCTTTTTTAACATTCACCATTTCAAGTAACAACATATACTTCTGACGTCAACTACAACATTCATCAATTCATGAGACATTCAACTGCCTTACCACCCCTTGCTTGCAGTGAACTCTCTTTCAACCTGGGTTTCCGTTCTAGCACACCTTGCGTAACGGGCCCTCTAGAGTCTCCGAACTTCCACCCCTAGCGTGCAAGACCCTCAACTCAAGTCATCAACTCACACATACACACACGCATTACCAAACCATATTCAAAAGACAACATTTCTAAAATTTCACATTCTTCCATCTATCAACACTCAACGAATTACAAACTCATTAACACACTCAATTATACATTGGCACCTAGCTTAAGTCCACATTATTCGTCTAAGTCTATCACAACGCCCCGTGCCTCATACCGAACCCACGACGACTCCACAGCACATCACCGGCAAGATTCTAATCGAATGTCTTATAAACAAGTGCCAGAGGAACCTAGGATGCTCAACGAGATGAGGCATGAGAATACGAGTCTCAATACTACTCACGGATCACTAGACAAGCTCACGTCTGCCCATAGCACTCACCACATGACCCCTCAGAGTTCACAATACTCCTATCACCCTCACGGTACGTTTCCCCGAACTGACGATACTATATTCTACTCTAACGAGTGCTAAGATATATGATCGACAACAAGCCATAAGGTCACAAGCAATCATACTCAAGAGTGACTTAAACCTATTCTAATCAAATCGGAAGTCATAACACGGAACGAATACAACTTAGGAATAGCCGACAGACATTGGTGGACTGACACACCTCTACTCAAATGGTCATAACTTTCGGTGTACTAAAAGTTCTAAGGTGATTCTGGCGGCAAACGAAAGCTGACTTCAAGACCTTTGAATCGATATAAAATTTGCACAAAACGGACATCGGACAAAGAAGTTATGGCTGTTCGAAATTGGGCTGAGACACAAAAACGGGCTGAAATTCTCAGATTCGACCGAAACGTAAAACCCAACCTCAAGCACGAAACAAAGCACGATCTAGGCTCATAAACATCACATAAACGCATAACAAGAGTAAGAAATCCCTACCACAATGGGTTTTGAGCAAAACCCTAAGTCTATCGAAAGCTAAACGCTTGAATCCTTCAAAAATAAGTTCCACCCGAGCTTGGATACACGATCTAGAACAAATACAACCCAAAAACACGATAAACAAGCAAAGATCAACAAGTAATCGAGAGGATAGAGAGAAAAACGTGGGTGAGAGTCCAAGAAGTGAAAACAATAACACAAAACTTACCATTTGTTCACCAAACATGAGATTGAAGTGATTTTGGGGGAGGAATCGCTTAGATCTCGAAGATTTGAGGTAGAGATTGAGGGATTTGAGTGAGATTGAGGTTAGGTAGGTGAGAGAGGGTTTTGAGATCTGTTTTCGTGGCTTGAGGGTGTGAAATGAGAAAAAGGGGGTATTTATAATGTCCCAAAAAGCGTGCTGAGAAATCTGCAGAAAACGCAGCAGGTACCGGTACTGAGAAAAAGGGGGTACCGGTACCAAAGCCTTCAAAGTGCCAATTTGAACATGCACTGGACAGTAGGTACCTGTACTGAGAAATGGCCAGTACCGGTACCAATAAGGCAGAAAAGTGAAAAATTTTAACGGACACCGAAACGAACCCAACTTGATACCAACGCTTCCACACATCAACGCAACATCAAAACTAACATTTTACCACGTTCCTAGGGTCCAATACACAACGATAGACACATCTCCATACCCCCGCAAGCAAACGCACAACTATACTAATAATACAATTTCCTTTTGTGCATTAAACGATTTTCGAAATTCTAATAAAATTGCGAGTCTCTACAACTGAGTTTTAGGTTTTTGCTTTGCTAGCCTTTCTTCTGCATGGGCCTGCGTGCCAACCTAGTCGTAGGTTCCAGGCCTGCATGCCTTGGTTTTGTTTGGGCCTGCGTGCCCCGGTAGATAGGATTGGGTGCGTGTTTACCCCAGCTCATGTACTTCCTTCTACATTCACTGTAAATGCTGTATTTATTTATGAGAATCCGCACTTTTGCACCTTCCATCTGTTCACACTTCCTTTACAGAATTGTATTTTATGAAATATGTTTGTTTAGCTTTGAAAGAAAGTAAAAAGCATGCGAATCTCAACCGACACTTTCAAAGTATGAGCGGCGAATTTTTGAGCGATTGACCGTGAAACTTGCATTTAAAGGCGTTTGACCGTAACCGAGTGCACTGTGCAGTTGACGCTAAGTGTCGTGACATGCGAGAACTGTTAGAATTACCAAAATACCCTTGACACGAAGATCAAACTCCAATTACACTCGAAAATGATGATTTTGGGACAAATTGACGATGAAAACTTGAACTAAGAGTGTAAACGCGCATTCGATTACACGGTACAGTCACTAATGCACATCGTGACTTGTACACTGTAACGACCCTGATTTTTGGTCAATAAAAATTTCGCTAAAAATTTGAATTTTATTTTAATACTTGGATTTTATTTTTAACATCCAAAAATCGGTCGTTATTGACTTATAAAAATTTTGTTGTTATATTTGAAAATTCTTTATTTGTTTTATAAATCCCTTTTAGCGATTAATAATCCGTCATAATTAGGTTTATGACTTAGGAGATTGGAATTCATCGCCCGGACATTAAGGTCATTTTCTAAAAGACGAGTATGCCTATTAAGACCTTGGTATAATTTCTTGGCAATTGTAGTAAAATCCTAGAATTATATTTCTCGGCTGGAAATCCTACATGGCAACCGATTAGTTAGCAACCCTAACTACCGTTTGGCTTAGTTACATTTCCCTAACCCAGAGTGTTGCATCGATGCCGAAGTGGTTAGTAGAAATTTTTGGTTTTTGCCTTGACCGTTGGCTTGACCGCCTTGCTTTGGCTTGGCTAGGCTGCCTAGGCATCGGGTCGCTGTTAGGCCTACCTCGCCCAAGCATCGGGTCTCTGTCGAGCCTGCCTCGCCTCTCGACCGTTGACTTAACTGCCTTGCCTTGGCGTCGGCTCGCTGTCGGGCCTGCCTTGCCTTGGCGTCGGCTCGCTGTCGCGCCTGCCTTGCCTTGGCGTCGGCTCGCTGTCACGCCTGCCTCGCCTAGGCGTCGGGTCGCTGTCGGGTCTGCCTCGCCTAGGCGTCGGGTCACTGTCGGGTTGCTCTGCCCTGGCTGCCATCGGGTTCTGCCTTGGCGTCGGGTCGCGCCTTGCTTTTGCCTTGGCGTTGCTGGGCTGCCTTGCTCTGCCTTGGCTGCCATCGGGTTCTGCCTTGGCATCGGGTCGCGCATTGATTTTGCCTTGGCGTTGCTGGGCTGCTTTGCTCACGCCCTGCTTTGGCCACCGCTTTGCCACCGGGCCACCTTGGCCACCGCAGCCTGCAGCTGAGGGCGCGCTTTGCAGCTAGCGGGCCGCCTTACCGCAGCCTTTAGCAGCTAGCGGGCCACCTTGGCCACCGCCTTGGCCACCGCTTTGCTAGCGGGCTGCCTTGGCCACTGTTTGGCCACCGGGCTGCCTTGGCCACTGTTTGGCCACCGGGCTGCCTTGTCCCCTATTTGGCCACCGGGCTGCCTTGTCCCCTGTTTGGCCACCGGGCTGCTTTGACCACCGCTTGGCCTCTGCTTGGCCACCAGGCTGCCTTGGCCACTGTTTGGCCACCGGGCTGCTTTGGCCACCGCTTGGTCACCGCTTTGCTAACAGGCTGCCTTGGCCACGCTCACGCATTGCCTTGGCGTTTGGCACCGTTGGGCTTTAATATTCCGTTATTGGGCAATTTCCTACTAAATAAAACCAAAATACCACTCGAGTGAAAGCCTAGAGTAAGTATCGTTAGTCTTTAACCGATTAGTTAGAATAGCCTAATGCCCATTTAACCTAATCACTTCTCCCTAACCCTAGATGGACCATTTTACCCTTTTTGTCTTTTTACATTGGACAATAAAAGCTAGAGTAATAATTATCCGTTGGACAATAGCGTTAGAGTTTCCTTTAACCATTGGTCAATAGGTAAACCTTGGTTAATCTTCCTAAGTACGAGATTAGATTAGTTTAGTGCTTAATTGCAAAGTATTATACTTTTTGGTATTAACCGTTGGATAATAACCATTAGGAGATTCTTTACCCATTGGGCGATAGACTAGAATCCTAGCCATCATTACCCATTGGTTATTGATCGAGAGAAACCATTATCCAATGGATAATAGTTAGTCTTGACAATCATGTACTAGGTAGATTAAAATATTAGATTTGGCATGTGTTAAAATCTATTATAGTATAATTAGTACATTAGGTTATTCATTTAGGACCTTGTACTTTGAAAGTAGTATAATTGTTTATTAGATATTGTGCTAGGTCATATCTAGGCTAGATTTGTGGTACATGGCTTGTATATTATATGTATGTACTTGTATGTATGTATATATATATATATATATAATATTGTATTGTGCATATGTGTATTACAATTTTTAATTGGAAAATCCTTTTGCTTGTAAATCTATTAGATATTCTAGTACACTAATACATTATTATATATGTTTGCTTTCTAGTATGTGTATATATATATAGTACATGAGAGAGAAAGAGAGAGAGAAAGCCGAGAGAGGGGAGAGAGAGATTGGGCCGAGAGTGAGAGAGAGAGAGAGAGAAAGAAAGGAGGAGAGAGAGATAGTACCTTGGATTAACTTCTTGTGCTTCCATTGTACTTTGAAAGCATTAGGTTAGTTTATTAGACTATGGAACCCTAGACTAGATTGTGTAAGTACTAGCTTGTATATTATATATATGTACTTGTATATATATGTATATAGATATATATATATTATAATGAAAGTACCCATGTGTGTATATAGAATTTTATAATAAGAAAAATCTATTTTGGTTTAAAATACAAGACTTTAAAGTACCCAAAGTACTTATATATATACTAATAAATGTATATACTTCCATAGAAGTACAAGGGAGAGAGAGAGAGAGAGGGAGAGAGAGAGAAAAGCCGAGAGAGATTGAGAGAGAGAGAGAGATTCGGATGGAGAGAGAAAGGGAGAGTGTGATGTGTTGCTTCCTTGAATGGCCTTGCTTGGTCATCCTTGTCCTAGTTTGTGTATACTTTCAAGTGAAAGCATAACCAATGCCATCCAATCTTGTCCTTCATTATACAAATCCCATTTCTTTACTTGAATCAAATACACCTTCCTTGATCAACCTTCCAAAATCCAATCCAAAGGACACATCCATAGCCTTGCATGCCTAGTTCTAGGGTTAAACTTGCAAGCAAACAAGATTTGCTTGAATAAAAAAATGAGATATAGGAGAGAGAGAAAAAAAATGAGATATAGGAGAGAGAGAGAGGGTGCCTTGCCTATAAATACCAAGCTCTTGGTGCTTTGAACTCACACCTTCACCTCATTCTCCAACTTCTCTCTAAAACCCATTCTGTTTTGCCCAGGCAGCCTACTGTCCTCTGAAAAACTCCATTTTTTCTCCGGGCAAAAGTCGTTTCTAGGAACAACGTTCTCCACGAAAGTCGTAGAACACTTCGAGAGCTTCAGTTTAGACCCAAGAACCACCCCAAACGGTCAAGAGATGACCAAGATATCGACCTCCAAAGTTCAGTGAAAAATCTGGAAATTCCATTCCAGACAGCTCACTGTCCACTTTCTTATCCCCATTTTTCTCCAGGCGAAAGTCGTTTCTAGGAATAACGTCCTTCACGGAAGTTGTAGAAAATTTCGAGATCTTCGTTTTAGACTCAAGAACGATCCTTTTCGGCCCAGTTTTGACCGAGTTACTGCCATCCAAAGTTCGGTCCAGATTTGAGAGTTTCACCGCCCGTAGAATTTTTCAACTAGCTTATTCGGCCCCGACTAGTTTCGGATTAAGGTAGAATACTCCGACCCCGCTATCTCTAAGTATATGTGGCACTTGAATAGTTATATGCATGCTTGACTTGAATTTAGCTTGTAGAACCTTCTTGTTAAGTACGTAGTTTACTTTGCTCTTATGACTACTTGATTGCTCGATCTCGTGATAGTTGCTTGTTCATGTATGAACTTGTCAATAAACATATGTTGTTTTGAAATTTCCACAAAGGAAGAAAGAACAGATTTTGGTAATATATTATTGTCTTGAGGATGATTATGAGAATGTATGTATATTTGCTTGCATTACTTGTTATTGATAAAGCATAAGTGGCTTTCCACTCCAAGGGCGTCCGTACATGTGGCGTTATGCTTTAAGTAATAATTTGAGTACGATTAGGTAATATAGAATTGGTTGATCTTGCTAGTTTGGTTTCAAGATTACCTTAAAGTGATTTGTCCCGCCGCGGAGTCTATGCATGATTACGAGACACGAAAATCGAGAAAGTAGAAACATGACACCTAGGGTGTGGATAAAAGAAATAATTGATATGGATAAAAAGGATTTTTGAAACTACATAATGGCCGAACTTGGTAGCCTTATGTGAGTTGTGAAAACCCGCAAGGTGGCCAGACTTGGTAGCCCTTTGTGTGGACTTGCGAAAACCACAATGAGGCCGGACTTGGTAGCCCATTGTGGAGATTGCTAACGGAGCCGGACGTGGTAGCTTCATTGGTAATTGGGCTTGGTTATCCGCGGAGAGGAGCCAATGCAAGATTTGATAACGTGGCTAGACTTGGTAGCCCGTTGGTAACAAAGAATGAGAAATGATTTTCGAAATGTTGATTTGGAAAGTGAAATGGTGACACGGTCTACGAAACGCTGCATAGGAGAAACTCTGATGACACGGACACTTACGCCGATTGAGTAATGAATGTGCATGTGTTATTGTACATCTCTAAATGTGAAGTTATTGAATGCACATGTGTTAGTTTGGTTAATATCATGTATCTATGACCTTCTACGTGTAAGTTATGGGTTAGCGGGTATGGGATTGTTCTGCTGAGCTTTTGTTGCTCACGGTGTTACCTTTGGTGACCGTGACATATTATATCGGTGGCGACGCTGGTATAATGTGTCAGATTTTATAGATGAGCAGCAGGAACAGTACACCTTGGAGGCCTTCGGAGCCGAGGAGCTTGCAAGGATGGAGGAAGAGGCGGAGCAGTAGTTAACCATAGATTATCCCCTCTTTTGTTGAATAAAAGTACTCTTGTGAGACTTATGTTGTAATAATGAGCTAGACTCTCCTTAATTTATTCAATAAAAATGTTTATTTAACGTACCCAAAATTCGAGGCGTTACATACACATTGCTGGACTTAACGAAACATGCTTAAAGAGGATTTCGACGCACCTGAGGGATGAAAGTCTTGGAGATTTCGAGATTTTTCGGGAAACGTGCTTAAATACCTGTAAAATAGATGAACAAAACCGTCGTGTTCCCTTGTGAACATGCTAGGAACCTTCTGAACCTGCATGCAGTTAGCATGTTGAAATGAGACTGCAAGATTGAAAACCAGAATCTGCTGTAAATAGAAGAACTCTCGAGCGCTCAAGAGTGGTCTCGAGCGCTTGGGACTTCACTCCCGAGCGCTCGGGACTGCTAATGTCTGTTGATTTCTGCAGTCCCCTATTTGGTTGATAAGTGACCTTCTATGGCAGCAAACAGTTGAAAGGTGATGCCAAAATCTATGGCTGGATTTGATTCGAAGAGGGTGTCCAAGAGGACGATGCCAAGTCTCTGGCGACAGACGCTTGAACGATGTCCAAGAGGACAATGCCAAGTCTATGGCAGGAATGCCATGTGGCCATGTTGACGGGATATGAAGGCGACCATAAAAGGCCAAGGCTAGAAAGTGAGACCCGCGTTTTGATATTTGACAACAACGGTGACTCTTTTATTTTTGGAAAAAACAAGGGACATGTTCGAGCATCTTTTCTGCTTTACTGTCTTTGGTCAACGGGCTGATATTTTCAGGCTTTAGGACCTGGGGCTGTAGCTTGATGGAAATTAGGTTCGAGTTATATCCAGGGCTTGAGTTCGACTTTGATCAGAGCTTGAGTTTCAGGCATTCATGACGTAGTCTTGACGTTGGCCGAATGCTTGCAATAATTGATGGCCTTGAGTGACGGACCTTAGTTCTGGTTCTTTCCCTCGATTCCATTGATAGTTTTAGCAACTGGTTTTGTCATGAGCAAAGGTGCAGGCTCTTCCCTGTACTGGAATTTCTCTCACGAGTTAGGGCCTAAATGACCTTGTGTGAATTTGGACAAGGCCTGGATGACTCTTTAACCAAAGGATTGACTCTCAATGATGACCTTGACTTGACGAGGAGTTTGATCTGGCCGGACGGGGAGTTTGGTTGTTTGGGGGTTCGCCGATTGAAATTGTCTTGATAAAATCGAGTTTTGGTGATTTTCCCATTTGAGGTTTTGGAATTGTTTCAGACCCATCAAGTGATGCTCATTCGGGGTTCTTTGATCTCGTTTTGTTAAAACACGAGGGTTTTACCATGAACTAGGCCCCATATTGCTGATGATAACCCATGGATATTGAAAATGCCCGAGCTTGGATTTTGCGGGATCGACAAAATGTCTTGCCCCTCTTTCTTGTTTTTCTCCTAGTGCCTAGGATTTTTGTTATCAAGTTGGGTTTTTCGATCTGAAAGGACTTTACTCGGGTTGTAACGTGGCCAAGGTTTGGCTTAACAAAGAAAGGATAATAGGCTCAAACATTTTTCATTTCCCTTGGGTTTCAAAAGCTAGCAGCCATCTTGAACTTTTTTGTGCCCTTTTGCTTTTTGATAGGCGCCTTCTTTCGTTTGCTTTGCTTTGCATTTGTGCCAATGCGTTTGGCACTTTCGTTGATTTTGAGCTTTCTCTGTTTTCCTTCGAAATTTTGCATCACATTGTGCGCCAATGACAACCATGTGTTTGGCACTTTTGCACTTCGAATTTCGATGTGTCGATGAATTTGACACTTTTGTCTTCCTCATTTCACCCCAGCGTGGGGGATAGCTGCCTAGCTGATTTATTTCAAAGAAATCAATTTAAGCTCAAAGGGGTTATCGATGGATATATATCTTCAAGCGTTTGGAAAAGAAAAGAGTGCCTTTCTTCATTTCAAATTGCGCAACTCGATAACTAAATCCTAGATGCAAGCTAGGAGACTTGTATGCTCTAACTTTTGCCTAGATCACATTTTGAGGTTTTGATCTAGCGAGCTTGTTCTCAGACCAAGGCATTGCTTTTTGACGGCGTGAGGGAGTGGCCCCATGAAACTCTTCTTCTTGCAAGGGAAAAGTACCTCATGTTTTGATTCCTCAATTGATGGCGAAAAACAATTCCAAGTTAAGGGATTATCACAAAACGCGAGTTTATTATCACAATTTGGACACAAGAGGCTTGATGTTGATTTCAAAAGACAAAACTGACCCACAAAGGATTAACTGGAAAGATTTGGAATCGATTCGAATGAACATGACCGGGCCTTAGGGTGAGGCTGCCTACATATCCTTCTTGCAAAGGAATCAAGTCATAACGTAGTTCAAGACCACGAAACCGACTCCCTTTTTGGTTTTTTTGTTTTGTTTTGTTTTTTTTTGTTTTTACTACAGACTCGAATTTGAAAGCGTACAGACACGAAAGCATGAAAGACTTACGATACAAACTGACTCGAAATTGAAAGACTCGACTCGACTTGAAATTCAAAAGTTTCCCAAACTCGTGAGAAGTCCCATTCATTCCCTACTGTACTCAAAATCCTCTTCCAAATTTGTGGTCCGGCACTGCGATGATCCCGTTGTCGACCAAGTCTTGGATCGTGTGACGGAGACGGAAGCAGCTGTTGGTAGCATGACCGGGCATTTGGTGGAAAGCGCAATAGGCATCTGGGTTGTGAGAAGAGGAGAGCTTCTGAGGTAGGGGAGTTGGAGGGAGCGGCTTGATGAGGCCAACTTCGAGGAGCATCTCATAAACTGAGGACAAGGGTACAGGAAAACGGGAAAGGATCCTCGGTGGGGTTTTGTGGCTGGGTTGAGGGTTCATGGGGGTGCTGACTGGACGTTTGAAGGAAGCTTTGCTTGCTTTGCAACTGCATGACGCTCTTTTGTTTTTGGGGTTGATCCCATCAACACACACATCTTGCCTTTCAGCACCAATTTCATGTGAGGATCCGATATTCTCATTTGAGTGAGCTCTGACATCATGGAATTCGGCTAAGTCTTTGAGCATGTCAGAGAGCTTCCCTTTTGGGCGCGGTTTGGCTCCGACTGTTGGAGGGTGGTAGGTTTGTGGAGTTTCTTTGGTTCTGGCCTTACCAGCATTTCGTCCCAGATCCAAATTTGACATGGAGGAGGTGAAAAGGTCCATCAGCCCTTGCAATAGAATCGTCTGCTCATTCATTTTCTGATTCATTTCCTCTATAGCCTTTTTCAGTTCAACCAGTTCTGCCTGCCCTGTCATTTTGTGGTGGTTGAAGGAGGTGGTATGGCTTTGAATAGCATGGTTGGCCCAGCACTGACAGTAAAGCAGAAAGTGAGCTCAGAATGTGCCGTTGTTATGGTTTATTGAAAAGAAACGTATATGAAAGAATTGTTGCTGATATGTTGTCATTGTCGACTCAAGGGATCACACTTTACGGATAGTTCCAGCAGCCAAGGGTAGGTCGTTGTCAGGCAGGTTAAATTCTGCACGTTGGGAATCAGAGCCAATCTCCTTATCTAGGACCATCCGAGACAGAGCAATAAGAGTGATGGAAGATGCACCTAAGGATAGACTGAATAAGGGGGAGCCGTTCGGGCACGGCGAACACCGGAGTTATCCCAAACTCCATGGATTTATGGTCTCCTAGACCTTGACTCAAGAACTGACAACCTATGAAGGATTGCCTTAGTCCTCAGAGATTCTTTTGAATGTGTATCCTTTGATTAGGCATGACAAGACTTGGGAGATATCGAGACAAATTAAGTCTTTAACTTTTTTTTTTTCACCCGAAATTTCTGTTTTGGTTTCAAAAACCGTTCGGCGCAAATGACATGATACCGTAACCGAAGTGGCATAGGTGGCATGGCGCCATTAGCCTAAGCGGTGTAAGTGACTTCGCATTATAACCTGAGTGGTGTGGGTGTCACGGCATTGTAGCCTAATTGTTTCGTTGATTTTCATCGAATCCTTGATTGAAAATTGTATTAAAGACTTAATGAATTTCGATATCCTTAAAACCTCATCGTTCCAAGGACTAATTAATTCCAATAACTTGCCTTTAAAAAGCACGACTCTTCATCGGTCCAGGCAATCCTAAACAAGCCGCGCAAGCGAGTCTAAGAGTTCTACCCAAAAGCAAACGGACAACATAAGATGCGATGTGTGATGTGCAAGCGGGATAAGATTACGGTCTTTCGAAAGCTGCCTCAATCCTCAGAATTCCTTTTAGGGTGTATCCTTCGTTTGGAACGACAAATTCTAAGAGATGTCAAAAGAACTAAGTATTCAACTAGTCCTCATTCGAAGTTTCAATTTTGAACTTGGAATAGCTTAGTATAGACGACGTGAAACCACAACTAGAGTGGTGTCAGTGGCATGGTGCCATTAGCCAAAGTGGTGTAAGTAAAGTGACATCATGGCGTCGTTTCCCGTTATTCCTTATTCTCTGTTGAATTTTCGATTAGGCATTAGTCAAGGACTTAGTATGTTTTGATTTCCCAAAGTCTCATTGTTCTAAGGACTCATGTAGTTTAAACAACGTACACCGGGGTGCACGACTCTTCATCGGGTCTTGGCAACCTTCTACAGACCGTGCGAGCGAGATTAAGAGCACATGACTTGAAATCGAATAGATCGACAGCACGATGGCATGAGATGCATGGTGAGATGCAGAAAGTAATGACATGTAGGTAAGATATAGCACATAATCCTACCTCGCGGGTCCCTGTCCTAGTTTGGAAGGTTCTATTGCTTTCTACACATGTATAAAGGCCGGTTTTGGCTTGAAGCAGGTTCCCCGGACTAGAGTCAAAGTGTACCTCCCATTATTGAGCGTACACCCAGTAATGGTACAAACGGTAGGGATGACTCATCACGGTCGAGGGTTGCTGAGCATTCCGGGATTCCCCATCACCGGCAAGCCGGTTAGGATTGCCGAAACACAATAGCGGGGCTGCACAAGATATATTCACAAGAAATAGACAATGAAACAAAATAACTTTGAAAATCCCACAAACGTTTCTCAAGCTTGGCTCACAAGCTTAATTGATATTCAAGAAAAGCGGGCCGTTTTATAAACAAACCAACTTTTTCTCAAGTATCAATTAAACATCCCCAACAGAGTCGCCACTGTGGGCTACCACAGCCCCGGGTGGATCGGGGCGGCCCGAAAAAACACCTTTTTTTGAATCGAATTGAAAATTTTGAAGAGTCGCCACCCGGATTTGTGGTTTGTCACCCGAGAAACCGTTTTGTTTCGAAAATGCTTGATTGATTTGAATTGAAAACCAGAGATTCGTTTGAGGGTTCGGAAGCCATGTTACGAAGGGGGAAGGGTTTTACGGCACCCCCCTCGCCCAATTCGAAATCGATCTCTACTAAACGATTGTGGGATTTTTCGAAAGGGATTTTGTTTCATTAAGCAGCTAGCCATTATCCACGGGTACATCAAATAAGCAGTGTAAGCTTGTGCATGTGTACAATGGATGATGAAAATGGTTAAGGAATGCAAGATAGCAGAAAAATGGAATTTTGTTACTGTCTTCACTCTCGAGCGCTCTGGAGTGATCACGAGCGCTTGGGAGTTCTGCTACTTCACCTGCAAGCTGTGTTAGTACAAACAAGAAATGATGCTAATAACAACATATTGAAATGATTTTGAACATATTAAAGGCTCAGCAGAGAGCTTGATAGATTGAGAGAGACTCTCGATCTTTCAAGTCCAGCGTCCTTGCCTTTATAGGGGCAGATCCACAATGTAGAAGAGAAAGCAGGCACATGCATGGACATGCAAAGACAGGAATGTGGCAACACAGCAAAAGGAGAAAGGTGACAAAGCATGCAAGCACTCCCGAGCGCTCTGGAACAGTCTCGAGCGCTCGGAAGTGGGTTACACCCTGGACTGACTTTGAACAAAGGACAGGCCTATTTAGACATATTGATGCTTCAGATCTGTATTCTTGGAAAATAAAGATTCCATTTAACATTTGAGTAACCTGTTTCATGTAGGAACTTTGAATGAAGAGGTTTATGCTTTTGAACAACAGATCACTCTTATCAACATGCCTCTATAGAACTGTTTACCTTTTAAAATGACCCTTCACTTCTTCCACATGCATGCCAGAGTACCAACAGAAGAGAAAAGTAGAAAATAGGGCTGGACTAACTCTCGAGCGCTCCAGAGTACTCCCGAGCGCTCGGGAGGGCTTCTAATGATTTTATTCCGAAAACATTTTCATGCCCCTTTGCTCTTGTTTTTACACTAAGGTCTTCCAAACTCACATCCAGTATTAAGGACTAGGGTGGACTGGAAGACCTCCCTCAGAAGGGAAGAACAACCCTTTTGATTTGAAACCAAGAGAAATAGAAATCTTTCTACCTTTTGAGAGATCTTGCTTCCTTGAATGACCTTGAAAGGTGGAAAGAGAGGGTGAAATACAAGAAATCAAAAGCCTGGAATGCTCTGGATTTTCTTGATGTTTTGATCTTTGCAAACCTTTGTTCTCTTTGAAAATGTTTGAAATTTGGAAAACAAGTTTGAGCTTGAGAGGTTTTCTTGAACAAGAGAGAAAGGGAAGGGGTGTAGAGAGAGAGAATTCGTCCCCCCTTCTCCTGCTGAAAACAGGCCCTTTTATAGAAAAACATATCATATGGTTTAATTTGCAATGACATGAAATCATTTTTTTCATTGGGGAGAAACTCTTCTGGCCTGGAACTCTCTGACTGAGTCAGAGTCTTCTCCTGGTCCACACGACCAAAATGATGGTTTGTATGGAAAGGGGGACCTTTTTCACCCATTGGGCAGCAAGGCGGTCTCGAGCGCTTGGGAGTAGTCCCGAGCGCTTGGGACCTCACTCTCGAGCGCTCGAGAGTGAGGCAGGTCAGTGGTTTTGGCAAATGGTTTGGAGCGCTTAGGAGAACTCCTAGGTGCTTGAAACAGATTTTGCACGTTTTATTTCCCTTTTCATAGTCATTCAAGAAGTATGGTCTCGCTGGGTCCAAGGCTTATTTAATCCAAATTCATCATCGGGGAGCCTCCGGGCCACGAATCAAGGAAATTCGAGAAGTCCAAATTGGGGTGTCTACAGGACTAAAATTACCCTACGAACTATTGTTCAATGGGTAAAGAGGTAATGATGAGAAAAGGTACACTAGGAAGAAGTAATGATGAGAAATAAAGTCTTGAAATGACTAGTCATGAAAGTGTAATGATTTTCTATCCTAGGGTTGGAAATGTTCAACTAGGGTGTAGAAAGGTTGATAAGGTGAAAGGGTTCACCTAGTAATTATGAGAGTTCATAAAGGTCATAAGGTTCAAATATGGTTATGGAGTCTTAACTAGGCTTAGAATCCAATTGATTTGGCTAACTAATTGGTTGGATTAAATTACCCTAGGAAGGGTAGGATTCCTAGCCAAGAAAATGAATTTAATAAAAAAAAATTCAAATATTTAGCGAAATCTTTACTTAACAAAAATCAGGGTCATTACAACCTATCCCCCTTGCAATAATTTCGTCCTCGAAATTGGTGCGTGACTACGGATTATACATAGTTGTTTTATTGGTCTTGGAATCATCATCTATCCCCCTAGAATAGAAGCAGATCGCCATCAATCCCTTACTAACGTGATGTTGAGGTGATCATCTTCGTCATTTGTCAGTCATATGTTAGACACAAGTGGGTTTCGCCATCCTGTAACTTTCGTAGACTAGGTTGACGGTTATTCTCCCTCCTAAAGTGATGGTAGGTTTAAGAGCGATCTTAAGGGTTCAATTTTTAGCCCTATATAGGTACGCAATGATGAACAGTTTAGGATGAACCTTCCTATTCGAAGGGTAGATTCTCATTTGGAAGAAGATGGGAAGTCAAAGTATGCTACATGGGTATAGGTACCCCTATAGTGCTGACTGGGCTCGAAATGATTGAACATAGGGGGATGTCAAGGAACGAAAGAAACGCCCCTGCGAGTCAAAAATGACTAAAATGGTTTGGCACCATACGACCACAGTTTAAAGGTTTCGGTAGGTCCTAAAAGCATTCTGAAGTAGCACGACAGCATTTTAGGTATCTCTCACAATCCTCTACACATTTGTTAATCGAATTAAGCCTCATCACTTGCTTAACAAGACGGGGTTGAAGTTGCTTCAGCCGTCAAACAATTTGCCTCGTTGTACGCCTTTAATGCCAACGTCAAATGCAAAACTTTGACCAAATCATCATGTGGACCTGTACCCTTCAAACGTTTCCTTAGCACGACCCTTCTTCCTACTTCACAAACAACGTCGGCACTCCCTAGGGTGACGCATTCAGCCTAATAAATCCTCTAATAGCTCATTCAATTGGGTCTTGAGCTCCTTTAGCTCAGCAGGGGCCATTCTGTACGGCGCCATAAGGTTGGTGCCATTCCTGGTTGGAGTTCTATGAAAAAGTCTATCTCTCCTTAGGGTGGTAAGCCAGGGAGTTCTTCAGGGAAAACATCGGCGTACTCGCACAAGATGTGTGGTAATCCCACTTCCATTCTATCGGTTTCTTCCAATTGGAGGCTAGCTAGCCATCCAAACTATTGGTTCTGCCACCTCGATCTTTTTGTCGTCAAACTTGCTGTTTGTCTATCACCCTTAAAACGGAAACGAGTCCCTTCTGGGATATAAGTTGTCACCATCTTTTGGTGACAATCTATGACTGCTCGATGTGTTGATAGCCAGTCGATGGGATTACGTCAAAATCTGCCATGTCGATCCCCCTAAGATCGTAGGTCAGACGTAGGTCGGCTACTTCTAATTCGCACTCTCTACACACTAGACTAACAGTTATGCTCCCCCCTAACGGTATTAAACCCATTTCCAAAAACTAAGAAACAACAGATCAACTTGAGCAAAATCACTCCATAATTGTGAAGCGTAAGTACTCCATCCTCATTCAGGGGGGATCGAACATCAGCAACCAAGCCCTACGATATTCTAAAAGCTCGAATATTATTAGGAAAAGCACTGAAAGAACCTATGCAGTCAGGGAAAACAAGTCTTTGGCAGTGTCGACTTCCGGCAGGAATTTCAGAGGTACGACAATTTTGAGAACAAATTTTCAAAATTTAACTCCAATCGTAGTCATCTAAGATTATCCTAGGCGTTGGGATGGAAATGACCGATTTAGGCTGCCCTCAAGCAGCGAAAGCTATTGATAAGGAGTTGATGATGCTTGGTTGGTTCAAGGAAGTGTACCCATCTCCTAAGGAGATTAGTTTCAACAAATTTGGAAGAGTAATATTTGAAGGATCGAAACAAGGAATCATCAGGAGATAATTTTATTGATTATGGACGAAATGGAAAAGATATCAATGATTGAATGGACCAATCATCAAATCCCAAAAATGGCATTGCCGGTCATTTGCCAATAAAAGTTGTATAAAAAAGGAGAATGGTTATTATGATTCTCAAGGTTCAAAACTTCAAGGGATCAATATCGAGGAGTTAAGAAAAATTCGAGGGATAGTGAAAGGTTCTCTAGTAAGATATAATGGTTAGGATCAGTAACACCATAGGGTGCACTGCTGAGTTGAATTGCTGACCAATAAGGTTGGGTCACAAAAGATACTCAGGATTATGCCACTTTTGTCAATAAGTGTCGTACGGAGTTAATATGTATGACTTCATTGCTTGAAGCAATGAGGGTTTTCTTCCCAAGGATGTCGACCTCAAACAGAGATTTGAGAGAAGCAATGTAGTTGAGGAAATGGTACAAATATGACTAGCCGATTGATATATGCTTCCTGCTAAGATTTAATCAGCGGAAGTAATTGTCGTTCTTTTCAGCATTCCTAACCTAAACGAACTCTTCGATCGAAGTGTTCTCGATTTGCGTTTGGTATAGGTGGTTAGCGTCTGCAGCCCTCAAAAAGTTTCACTCCTCCCTCTGTCGGTTTATGATTCTAAGGATTCTTACGGTGTTAGAGATTAGAATGGGAGTTATTCTTAATCTAGTTCTCAAGGGCGCGTAACTTGAGATCACAGAGTTCCTATTCCTAGTGAAAGAACTATGAGGTGAGAGGAGTCCATCGAGATTTTGAAACACGGATTAATCTTCGAAGCAATGGAAAAGGTGAGCGAATTCTTTCTTAGGACACAATTGAATTCGGGCTATGGTTTCGGCTGCTTAGGCCTGGGGTTGGTTAGTGTTGAGAATGTCTATGATAACTTGGTTAGATCTATTTTACATTAACTGAGTGAAATTTTTTTAAAGGGATTAATCCTATTTACTAAACAAATTTTCTTTTGCAAATGGTGCATCACATAGTATGCAACAGTACTCTTTTTTTAATAAAATAAAATTTTCATAGATAGGAAAAGTACAATAGAATGCATAGAGTTCTACTATAAAGAGAATTATATATTAGACTTAACAGTGTAGGGTACAATCGTACACAACAGTAGGCAAACACCAGGATAGGTGTGCGTACACGAACAATGATCAAGTACTAAAAGCAGCATAGTAGTAACTGAAAAAAATTAGTCTTTTATTACTAAACGAGTACAACATAGGTAGTCCTACTAGTCAAAGTTTCCTACTGCATTCCTACTACATCGAAGCCTAACTATTGCTGAGCTTTTTCTAACTAGTCTAGAAGGTGTCTGGGTAATGGAACACATACATGCCTATGTCAGTCTCATATGGTGGTGGTGGAACATCGCCGGAGTCAAGGAGTATATCCATAACCTCCGGCTCCTGTTTAGCCTCCTCAGGTCCTCTTTCCCCCTCAGGCTCTATATCCCATTCCTCTGGATTTTACTCTTTCATTGGTTCCCCCATGGGATCCTCCTCGGGTTCCTCTTCAACTCCTTCTATTATAAACCCCGCGTCATCTGGTGGTACTATTTGGACTAGGATGGGTGCTGCGTCATCACCATCCTCCTCATCATTTTCGGGAAGTGGAATTGCACCATGTGCTTGCTCGACCAAAGTGTGTCCTAGTAGAGGTTGCCCCAAGCGTAGGGCTAGGTCAGTTGCAGCATAATAAACTCAGAAGTCCGAGGTCGAATCCACAGGGAGCCAATGGAGCTAGGCCGGAGGTTTGCTTTACGAAGGGTTTTTAGCGTTAGGACCGCCAACCTTTTGAATTGGCGTTAAGACAGCCAACTTTTGAGTGGTGAAATTCTCTCTACCTCCTATTTAATTGAAAATGAAGACTAACTAGAAATTAAAAGCAGCAAGGTTTAGGGGTTCATTTCACCCACAACTGAGGCCGTTCAATGATTCTCTTTGATAATTCGACTGAGATTCTCAAGTGAGAGTCATTATCATTTGATCTCACTCGGAAGATTTAACCATGAAAATCAAGTTTAACTCATACAACAGGGTTTGAAAATGGAAAAGAACTCATCTAAGCATTTTATCAAACACATAGAGTGCCATGGTTCTAAGCATTGGGTGAGCCAAGGAGACTTGTCTACATACAAGCAAAGAAGTTAACAACCCTAAGTTTAGACCAAAGATTAGAGTTCGACAAGTTCTTTGAGATATTTTGGCAAACACCTAGAGTGACATAGTCCAAGCATTATATGTGGCAAGAGATCAAGTCCTTGCCTACACATAATCAAAGAGGTTAACAACCCTAGGTTTTGTTACATAAAATGAACATAATCCATTCACAAACCACATTGTAGACACCCCAATTTGGCCTAACACTTATTTCAAGCCCCACCTTGGGGACCATCCCGATGATGAAATGGATACAGTGATTGCTGATTGACTTCTTGTGAACCCATGGACTTATGGTAAGAACTTTGAGCCATTTAAAGGACCCAATCCAGAGCCATATAGCCTTTCAGACAGAAATACAGAATCCCAGGAGAATCTATTTGTCGGCCGTAACATTGATCTCACGACCTTAACATTATTTCTTCACCCGAGCAACCTGTTGCTTAAAAATCTCCCTAAGAGATCAATCCCACGGCCACAAGATCTATCCTTTGGCTGCAACATCATTTCCTCGGCCGCCAAATTCTTTCTGCGGCCGCCAGATGGTCTATTTCCCAGACTCTGGAACATTCTATCGATTGTTTGATCCAACTATGATACCTCCCTGATGCGTTCGAGCTACATTTAGAGATTACCACAAAGAGTTTGCATTGCATTACAATTGCAATTGCAATCGTGCATTTTGATTGGCCGGAGTGAGTCACTGATTGCCTATATAAAGGGGCCTTTGGGTTCCGAAATAAGAACGACAAAATCCATATACTTACTCACCCTCTCAAGCCACGAAACTCTGCAGAAACATGCTCTCAAACCCTTTCTTCAAAAGCCCCAACCTCCCGAAGGCAGCCAACAATCCAATGATCAAACCCCAAAGTTCAAACCCTAACCCTAGGGTTTTCAAGAAGCAAATCAGTCAATCACGATCAATTCGAAGCAATCAAGCGACTGAAGGATCAAGGTGGTGAGGCCCAAGGGCCTCTGGTTTTATTTATTTACTGTCTTTATGCTTAAATCGTAGCATTCTGATTGTCTGCTAACTTCTCTGTTTGGTGTGAGGAAGAATATCAGTTGGGACTTCGATCCCTCGGCCGATACATCCAAACCAGGAGGATCTCTCGGCCATGACATTTATTCACCGGCCGCGAGATCCATCTCCCTGGGACAGATTTGTTTTATTCTGCTTTTCTGATGCATGTTTTCGATTACAGTCGCGGCTCACCATTAACTGTTTAAAGGCTAAAATCAATTTATGTGTTTGAATCAAATAAAGCATGTGTTTAATCTTATGTTGAACAACTATGTGCCAGTCTTGCGGTTGGGCAGAGAGGGGTGCCTAATACCTTTCCCTTATTGTACTTTGGCTCCCGTACCCGGAATCTCTCCTTATTTTCCTAGTTTTAATAAATTAGGTGGCGACTCTGTTTTGATGATAACCGCTATCGTGTGGCGATGTTCCTAGCCATGGAAATATCCACGATCTTGGTTTATGAAATAAGCAACCAAACGAGCAAACAACGATCAATCTGTATGGTGATGCCCCACTCCTGGGAGGTGTCTACACACATTAAACACAAGAAATGAGAGAACCCATTAAACTACCTAAATCATGGGGTAGAAATCACCCCATGACCAAGCCTTGATCACTACTCACCCATAGTGGGTCTAAACACAAGGGAAAGTATAGAGGGAAATGAAAACATGGATGAAATTTGAAATAAAAGCTAGATTAATGAAAAACACAAATATACTTACAACATTAATGAAGGAAAAAGCCCCAAAACCTTAGCAATCCTCCTCTTTTGAAGAGAGAAGGAGAGCTAGAGAAGAGAGGAGAAAAGGGAGGTAAAGAGAGAAAGGAAAAATGAAGAATGCCCTAAAATCGGGCTAAGGGTGCTATATATACCCATTTTAACAAAAAAAAACTACAAAAATGCCACTGAAAGTTCGCGAACGGCCTTGGGGATCGATCCCCCAAACATTGGGGGATCGATACTTATGCTTTCTGGATGCTGCAGGAGTTGATAGGATGGGGGGGGGATCGATCCCTAGTGACAGGGGGATCGATCCCTATGTTGGCTGGATTTTGTAGGCACTTTGGCAACTTCGGGGCTCGCTCCTGACACTCCCGAATGTGGTTTTGGGTGTTCTTTGGACCGTTGGAAGCTTGTTGAGTCTACATCAATAGTTATGACAATTCTACCCTTAGCTGGTCGAAAAATGAGTTGCTTTAGGTAACATCCTCGCATTTCCCTCACTTCCCTTAACCCTTGGACATCCCGAGTATGTTTCAAAGCTTCTTTTCATGACTTTTGGGACTCGGTCGCGGAGCGCCACGTGGTCTTGGGTACTTGGACACACTCGGGGCTATCCATGGCCTTCAAATGTGCCTTATTCACACGATTTACCTAAAAATGCCAAAAACACACCTTTCATGCAACATCGTTTAAATCAAGCAAGTTATGCACTTGTGTGTGACAAAAATGAGAGAGATAAGCCCTATTAATTACAATATTAAGGGCTTATCACCATGCTTCTGATAGAACGATGTAGGGAAAGGTATGGGGAAAATAGGGATCCTCCACTAGTTGAGCTGTCATAGTTTCTATGGTGTTTCTAAATTGGCGAGCTTCAGCTAGTAGGTTGACTTGGTAGTGTCTCAGGTGGTTCATCTACAAGAAAAGAGTTTTAAACCTCAATTAGCAACATTTTAAGTCAAGGGTTTATTAACTCTAAGAAAACTTTGGTGTTCTAAGTTCCACATTCGATCCTTGATTTAAGTCATCCTCCAATTGTTCAGGAATTCCCAGCTCAGTGGTACTGCCAATTTCCACACCTCGCTTCAATCCGAAAATTATTTTGTCAGGATTCCACCTAATTTGGGACAGTAAACTTAAACTTAATTCACGTTTGTGCAGCGGTCAAACTATCTTATGGTTCTACCCATTCTACCCATGGTCGAGTTTTGAACCTAGGGCTCTGATACCATGTTGTAACACCCCGAATTTTAGGAACGTTAAATAGACAATTTTATTGGAATTCTAAATAGAAACTGGCTCATTATTACATCATAACTCCCATAAGAGTACTTTACACAAAGGGAAGGGAAACTAAGGTTTCCTAACTACAGCTCCGGCTGCTCTTCCATCATAGCCAACTCTTCGGCTCCAAAAGCCTCCAAGGGGTATTGCTCACCTTGGTCATCTACAAAATCTAACACATTATACCAGCGTCGCCACCAATATAATATGTCAGGGTCACCAAAGGTAACACCATGAGCTACGAGAGCTCAGCAGAGTATTGTGGGCTCCCGCGCCTAAAAGTGCTACTCGAAGAGTCGCCACCTGGATTTTTGAGATGCATGATCCGAGAAACCGATAGCTCATTTAAAAAAAAGGCTTTTGATCTAGCGAAAACGTTGAGACTTTGGATTCGGGAGCCACGTTATGAACGGGGAAGGTTTTGTTGAAAAAGCACCCCGCTCACCCGGTAAAATCGGTCTCTACTAAGTATTTTAAATGGGGGATTTAATATCATTTGAAAAACTTAACTTGAAAACATGTACGGGAAAGGGACATGGGAGATAATATAACACAATGGCGTGCTCGTGGTGCGAACTGTACAGTATGAAATGGATGAGCAATGTACAGAAAGTGAAATAACAACAATACAGCAGACTGTCAATATCACGTGAAGTGCCGCGCGATACACCGAATGCATCGCACGGTACAACCAAAGTATCGTGCGCTACACCTGTCTACACATTCCAGAATCAGTTCGCTTTTACATGACAAAACAAACCATAGGTCTGCAAAATAGCCTTTTATATTTTCTGAATCTCTGAAAAAATGATTTATGAGACCCTTTTGTTCATCTTATCATGCAAAACTATGTTAAAAGCTTTTCTTGAAATGTTGGAGGATTTAATAAAGTAAAAAAAAAAAAAAGACTTTTAACATGAAACTTGAATCTGGAATGTACTCGTATGATCTTTAAGCAATATTAGCCGAAATATGAAAAAAGAAGAAAAAAAGAAAATAAAAAAAAAGAAAAAGAAAATTTTGAATGTAAAGCTCGTTTGATACCCAAACTCGGTATAGAAAGACCGAGAATGGCTTCGATCGGCTCCCCTCAAGGCCAAAACGGGGTTTAGGCCAAATAAATTGATTTATACCTTTTGATCGAAACTTGGATATGCTTGAAGGTGGAGGAATGAAAGTTGAGTTGGATTGAGTTTGAGAGACTTGAGAGCAAATGGGTGTAGAGAGAGAGAGATGTGTATAGTGGTGATGGGTGTAAGGAGTTGTAGAGAGAGAATCAAAAGGGGGGTATTTTTAGAGAGAGTGAGTGAGAGCCAAAAAAATGGCAGAGTAACTTTACTTGGAATTGAAGGGGGTGCTTCTCAACTAGAGGGGGGTGTATTTATAGGCAAGAGAGCCAAGGATGATCACTAAAAGAGGGGAGGTGGCTTCTGGGTCGAATTCAACTCATTTTCTGGCAAAGACGCTCCTCCTGCAGGAGTGGCCGACAGCTTTCTGCGACTGTCAGAACTTTTCCCGGAAGTGCCGTGCGACAAATTGAATTCCCGTGCGGCAGAGTGATTTTTTGAATTTTCTGAAGTGCCGCGCGCCCCTTTGAAGTGCCGCGCGGTATGTGAGTCAGCACAGCACACCAAACTTCGCAAGGGCGCCCCAGACACTCCTGAACTCGGATTTGGAGGCGGTTCAAAGCGTTGGAAAGCTTGTTGAGTCCTCTTTCTAACCCAATTGGTTTCACTCAAAGCCATTTTATATATTGAAATGTGTGCCCATTTTACCATCAGTGTGTCATAGAAAAAGTTATTTTTGACTAAGCAAACGCATTTTTCTCTTTGTAATTGAACCGGGGGCCACCCTACATGGTTGGAAAGGGGTTTACTTGAGGTTAGAGAAGGAGTAGCAAAGGAGCAACAATCCAAGTCTCGAAGGTATATTTTTCCTTATTTCATGATCGGGGAAACTTAAAGATTATTCGGAAACCCAGATTGGGGTGTCTACAAGTATTCCCATACCCGCTAACCCATAACTTATAAACAATGGCCATAGAGGTAATATACTAGCTCATGATTTTTAATAGCACATGCATATAATTAACAATGAAACATCCACATTCCCTAACTAATGTTGGTGTCTGTGATATATAAGTTTCTCTTACGTGATTTATCGTAAATCGTGTCTCATTTTTATTTTGCCAAATTAACATTTCGAAAAGTTTTTTCAAATTTCGTTACCAATGAGGCTACCAAGTCCGGCTCCATTGGTAACGTACACAATGGGCTATCAAGTTCGGCCACATTGTGGTTTTCAAAAATGCACACGATGGGCTACCACGTCGGGCCACATCGCGGTTTTCACAAATCCACACCGTGGGCTACTACGTCCGGCTCCATAGTGTGTATGGATAAGTCATGTTACCAATGAGGCTGCCACGTTTGACTCCATTGGTAACATACACAATGGGCTACCAAGTTCAGCCACATTGCGGTTTTCAAAATCCATACACACAATGGGCTACCACGTCCAGCCACATTGCGGGTTTTCATACACACAATGGGCTACCAAGTCCGGCCACATTGCGGTTTTCACAAACATTTTTCCTTGGCTCCTCTCTGCAGATAACCAATTCACATTACCAATGAGGCTACCATGTCCGGCCCGTTTGGCAATCTTCACAATGGGCTACCACGTTCGGCCACATTGCGGTTTTCGCAAAATGTAGAAACCCAAATATTTTTAAATTTTGTAAATGATTATTAAATGACTAATTGGGAAATTATGGTTTATTGGGAGATTAATTGAATTAAGGACTAAGGTGAAAGAATATAGAATTGAGGGAGTGTAGGTGTAATAAAAAGATATAGGGGTATTAATAGGGGTGTGAACATGTAGGAGATCATGTTCTCCCCTTTTTCCTCTCTCTCATCTGGTCTCTCCTCTCTCCATGGTCCCTTTCTCTCTCTCCTCTCACTCAAAACTCCACTCATCTCTCAAAATCTTCAAGAAACAACCTCCTTCCGGCCTTCCATTCACAAACTTGAGCTCGGACATCCTTGGGTCGAGCTTGAATTGAGGTTTCGAAGTTCAAGGAGGCTAGGGCTCATTCAAATTGCTTGAATCTCGGCCATTGTTGTGAGGTAGGGACTTCTTTACCTCTTTTATGTATTTATATGTTGATTTGGTGTAGAATCATGCAGTGGATCCTTGGATTTTAGTTGTTGTGCTTGCCTTGAAAATCTGCAGAATCGCTGCTCAAAACCTCGTGGTATCGATACAACTTAAGTTGTATCGATACTATAAACTTATCTTCTTGGATAGTTTATATTGTATCGATACGGTTTTGTGCGTATCGATACCAGGACCTTAAGTCCAGTTTTGCTCCTGCTGCCCCTCCATTGATTGTTTTGACCCCCGATCACTTCTAAACCCTTTTGGACACCTCCTAAGCTATCTCAAGCATGTCTAATTGACTTCCTATGATGGTTTGATGTTTTCCTTGTTCTGTTGGTCTTCCCGTTAGCAAGAATCGAATAACGAATTACTTGATTAAAACTTCGTTAAAATATGTTTTATTGATCAATTGATTTCTTGACGATGTTTGGTGTGCACTTATGACATTGTTAGTCCACCATAATGATTTATGTGAATGCGTGATTAAGATAAAGTCTTAATTGACGTGTGGAGTACGAAGTTAGGCGTTTGAGTCGAGGGTTGGGCTAGGAAGTCTCGTAACGCAAAGGGTGATAATACGGAGACTTAGACGGATCCGTAATGCAAGGGGTGGTAATACGGCGAATCAAGTCATTAGGGATCACCGTGATGCAATGGGTGGTAACACGGTAATCCTCGTAGTGTATACGGTAACGCAAGGTGGGAGTTTGGGATAGCGAGTCGTGTTGCGATTGGGGAGTGTTTGAGTCTTATAAATTGGGTTGCAAATTGTGAGGTTGGCATATTTTGAACAAACGTAATGAATGTTGATACACCCATGAACCAATCATTATCTCATGATCGAGCTACATCTCCTTATCATCATATTTGCAAATGTCATTATATCTATACATAGACTTGGTAAAGATTTTCCTACTGGGCTAGTGTAACTCAACAAAATCCTTCTTTTCAGGTTCTAATATCAGGCAATAGATTGCATGCGATGGTGTGCTTGGACATGAAGATTTTGGGAAGCTAATTTCATTTAGTTACTCATTCATCTTTGTAATAGACTCTTCTTTTGGTTAAAGATAGCTTTGTAACTAATTCGCTCTTGAATTATCTTTTGACTAAAGCTTGTAATATTCTAAACATGTTGAACTTATATCTAAGTTAATTTGGGTCGTGGTGCCAAGGTTGTATTTCATTAAACTTGGGGACTTATTTATAAATTAAACAGGTGGGACACTCTTTTGGGTAATATGTATGATACACGGGGTTCTTTCATTAAAATGTATTATTTATCTATGTTGAAAATTGAGGACGTGACACAAAACATTTTCACCTCCAATGAGACTACCAAGTCTGGTCCCATTGGCAACACACACCACACAATGGGCTACCAAGTCCGGCCACATTGTGGTTTTAAAAACATTTCCTTTTTTAAATCACACATTGTCATTAACACACCCTAGGTATCATGTTTCTAACTTTCTCAATTTCTGTGTCTCATTTTCATATATAGACTCTACGGTAGGACTTTTCACGTAAGTACACATAAATCATTCATTGTAATCTTGGAACTAAACTAGCAAGATCATCCAGCTCTATATAACTTGTCATGCAATCATGCTCAAACATTTAGCACACAATATAAAACATAGTGTCACATGGACGGACACCTTTGGAGTGGAAACACTTATGCTTTATCACACATCAAGGCAAGTAACCCTAATAACCATGCATTTATGCTCATAACCATCTCCAAATATCAAAATACGAGTACTATCAATCAAACTACTACTTTAGCTAACATGCATTTCCAATCACAAAAATATAATTATAGTTTTCTTTATGCTTAGAGTTAGTGAGTAGAGAAAAATCTACCGTTCTTCTTGGCGGTAGGGACGACTACGGAAAACGATAAGCGCGTCGGTTATCGAACGGAATGACCTCCTACGGTAAGCTTCCGGTAGTTTCGAAAGAGAAAAGGTTTCTCTCGAAACTAGTTCTTGACTAAACTACTAAATTTTTTGGATCAAAAGGGTGGTCAAGTGATAGTTTAGTGTCGGCCTTTGATGAGTTTCTTGAAAAACTCAAGAAGAACTCAAGAACAAGGAAGAACATAGCACAAAGACAAGAATTCTAGAGAGAGAAGTTGAAAGGTTGAAGGTGTGAGTTGGATGGCATGAGATGGGTCCTATTTATATAAAAAATCTTGGCTCCTCCTTTTTCTCCTTGGCCGGCCTCCCCTCTCTCTCTCTCTCCCTCTCATTGTTTTGTCCAATCACACTTTTAAGCATCCTAAATCTTTCCCTCACTTGTCAATCCAATTGGAGGTGCAAGGCTAGGTGATCATGTAGGATCCTAAGGCTTTTAAGAGTAAATCCTAGGTGATTTATAGTCTAGGATAACAAGTCTCACATAGTTGTGGTCAAGGATGATTAAGCTAAAGTGTAGCCTTCCATGTTTAGTCAATCCTAAGTTTAGGTTGTAAGTCAATTTCTATGATGATTAAAGGCTAGATTTTATGTCTAAAAATAGGTTGGAAGTAATAATTAGGCTTGAGGCTAAAGAGTGTAAGGTTGGCCAAATAGGGTGGCTTGGTAGGGTGAAATAGACACATGACACACATGCACATCTCTCTCTCACTCTTGGCCTTTCCCTATCTCTCTCTCCTTCCGGCATCTCTCTCTTTCTTGTACTATGTCTGCATGTATATATCTCTCTTTATATATATAAGTACACTTAAGTACTAAGTAGTGCTATTAGGCTTAGGAGGAAAGTGTGATGATTAAAGGTGAGACCTTCAAGTGTAGTCTATTGACCAATGGGCAAGTCCTTTCCTAGAAAGTGTATAGCTAAGTATATAGGTATGCTTTCTAGGCCTGCATGCATGAACACCTACAAGGAATCTAGGAAAGTTATCCTTGAAGAGTAATTAGGTGCAAGGCTATTGTTTTTAGGCTTGCATGCATGACAAGTCTAGGTCATGATGAAGGGTTATAATGATTTGTCTTGTCAAATCTATGTATTCGTTGGACTATAGCAAGCCTTATTTCTATTACTCAAAGGACAAAAATTACCCTACGAACTATTGTTCAATGGGTAAAGAGGTAATGATGAGAAAATGTACACTTGGAAGGAGTAATGATGAGAAATAAAGTCTTAAAATGACTAGTCGTGAAAGTGTAATGATTTTCTAGTCTAGGTTTGGAAATGTTCAATTAGGATGTAGAAAGGTTCATAAGGTGAAAGGGTTCACCTAGGAATTAGGAGAGTTCATAAAGGTCATAAGGTTCAAAGTTCAAAGATGGTTATGGAGTTTTAACTAGGCTTATAATCCAATTAATTTGGTTAACTAATTGGTTGGATTAAAATTACCCTAGGAAGGGTAGGATTCCTAGCCAAAAAAATAAATTTAATAAAAAAAATTTAAATATTTAACGAAATCTTTACCTATCAAAAATCAGGATCGTTACAGCATGATTGCTGTCTTTGTTTGGATTTCACCTGCTCGAGGAGGCTTGGTGGACAAATTACTGCACCACGTGACCCAACCTTGTGAGGTGGTGTGAATTGAGCTTGGCTCGGCTTAGTATCAAAACACTAGCTTGTCACTAGCTTGTCTCTTTGTCCTTGTGTTTTCATGTATATTTTTTGTGATGGGTAGTTCGTAGATTTTTTTTTCATTGTATTCAGATGGATTCACTAAAAGTGCTGTTTGGCATTATTAAAAAAAACTTCGGAATAAAAAATAATAATTTGGAAAGGAGTAAGTACCAATTAAAAAAAATGAAAATCGTATAAATTCGAACGCATCAGAAACTGTCGCCGAGTCTAAATTTCTCTCTCTCTCTCCACCGTCGGTACCTTATAAAATTGGCTCAGAAAAACTCACATCCAATCCAATTCTCATCATCACTTCACCAATGGATTGACACCAGAGACCTTCACCCGTTCTCTCTCCAAACCCCATGGAGTCTCGAGGGGACCCACTCCTCCTGGAAGATTTCGGCCAGAAGGTTGACCTAACGCGCAGGATCCGAGAAGTCTTATCGAATTACCCCGAGGGGACGACGGTGCTGAGAGAGCTCGTGCAGAACGCCGACGACGCGGGCGCCACCAGGGTCTGCCTGTGCCTGGACCGGCGGCGCCACGGCTACGACTCGCTGTTGTCGCCCGGGTTGGCTCAGTGGCAGGGCCCGGCTCTGTTGGCTTATAACAATGCCGAGTTCACCGAGGAGGATTTCGTCAGTATTTCGAGGATAGGAGGTAGTAATAAGATCGGTCAAGCTTGGAAGACTGGTCGATTCGGGTAAAACTTTTTTCCCTTTTCTTTTTATCCAAGAAAATTATGTTCTACACTGTCCTAGGGGAAATGGGAGTCGGGTTTGGTTTGACCATCACCAAGTGAAGTGCCATTACCTGCTCTCTCCTTTTTTTTTTTGTGGTTCGAAGGTGTATGGTGCACCTTCTTAACTTGATGGACAAAAAAGGAGAGAGCTTGACCAGAACAAAGGCCAACAAAGACCGAATTCATAGAGAGCTGCCTCTCCCCTTCTCCGCCTTTAAGGCTTTAAGGTGAACCGTATGGTGCCTGGAAGCATTGTGTAGGGTCATATTCCCGAAACATGCATAAATACGAGCCGAACACGTGATGTAAATTGTGCAATGAGAAAGGTGATGAAAGGCACCATAATGATAAGGGCCGGCGACCCGAGTATGCACCGAACAGAGGACTGTTCGGCAACAGGGATATGAGATATCCTAGCACGAATACGAGCCTTTGGGCCGAGGTTTATGTCCAAAGCGAGCACTTGTAGAGTACAAATTGCTCGGCAAAAGCATGCCGAATGTATAGAATCCTTGACAAACCGCCTTAAGAGATAGAGCGGAAGCAGAGTGTTCAAGAAGGAGTGTCCAATATCCAATCGGGATAAGCGGTGGGAATGTTCCGAAAAAAGGACCTCGTATTTAGATAAAGATAAGTTTAAGGGCAGTCCTATTATGGAACGAAATCCATAATAGAGAAGATCCATGCAAAGGAGGATCTCAGTTGATTGGGCACGAGAGTCCCCAAAGGGCCAGGTTTCTTATACGGGATAGGAATCCTGGGGCGATAAGGATGCTTGGAGAACAAGCAGACGAATGTCTATAAATATGAGATAAACCTAGAGGCAAAAGGTACGCATTACGTGGTATGCAATATACACTTTCCTATTGATAATTAGGGTTTTTGAGATCAGTACGAGATACTAACTTAGGTATCAGAGGGCTTTCGCCACGAGAGGCGGAGGTGCGCTCACCCCTTGTTTGTCTTGCAGATTAAGCTCCCGGCAGAGGCACAGGGGTATCAACCGAGAACCACGTGAAACTGTTACGAAATAACAGTGCTCCAGGTACTCTTTATTTTTCTGCACCTACAATTGGCGCCGTCTATGGGAAAGAATGAGTTCCATTAGAAAAACGACCATGGTGGAAGCAGATCCAGTCACACCCCTCACTGAGAAAACCAGGCTGGTGGGGAAGGGAATAGATCCCCTCCAGGGGCTCCGAGAAAGCAAGCTGGTGGCCACAGTAGGAGGACGACGAGCAAAGATCATCCCCTTACCATCCAAGATGATCCCAAAAACAAAGAAGGTAGGACTGCTACAAACTCCACGAGAAGGAGCAAGTCCCACCATAGAGAAGAATCAGTTGCGCATTCGAAAAGTGTGCATAATCACAGCGACATCCTCGATAGGAAGAGGCAGGAAATCGAGGAGGTTGCGTGATTAATCAAGAAACGAGAATATGAGATCCGTGAGATGGAGCGGATCAGAGATCACCCAGAGGATTCTGGATTGTCACGAAGACATTCCAGGAAAGAAGAATGGGCTATGGTAACATAGAAGGCCACTCCTTCACACCGAAGGAGTAGGAGCAGGAGTCCTTCTCCGAGAAAGAAGAAGCCTTCTTCACGAAGAAGAAGGAGCAGGAGCCCGAAGCAGCGAGGGCTTTCTCCACGAAAAAGGAGGAGCAGGAGCCAAAGTTCCTCTGTTGAAGAAGGTACCCGAAAACACCATAGGGACAGGTACGAAAGACCTGAGTTCGATTGGGACAAGGTTCGGGCGTATAGAAATAAGGAACAAGAGGCTGGAACAATGACTGCACGAGAAGCAGCAAGAAAAGCCCTGAGTAATATTGCAACATCTCCCTTCTCAAGAAAGTTACAGGAGGCGCGGTTGCCGAGCAGGGTTAAGCACGGGGCGTTCGTACTTTACGAGACAAATGCGGCCATCGTTGCTCACATACAGCATTACCAGCAGGCCATGCTCATGCACGAAGGTGATGATGCTATAATGTGCAAGATGTTCCCATCGAGTTTGGGGAAGGTGGCTCTGTCTTGGTTCCACAAATTGGAGTCACGATCCATACGAGGATGGTCGCAGTTGGCCGAGGAATTCATTGCACGGTTCTTGACAAGTAGAAAGGCTCCCAAGACGTTTGAAAATCTCTCCACAATGAAGCAGGGGGATAACGAGCCGATCAGGGATCATGCTAAGAGATACTGGGAGACTTTCAACGAGATTGACAGTTGCAGTGAAGAATATGCCATTGCTACCTTCAAAACGGGTTTGCCTGTTCGGGAGGAGCTACGTCGTTCTCTGAATAAACACCCTGTGTCAACATTGGCTCACCTGATGGAACGAATTGAGCAGCATGCTAGAATGGAGGATGACATTCTACGTGAGGACGGCAAGGTGATTGCCGAACAGCCTAAGACACCAGCGAAAAAGGTGGACAAACCAGAGCCCAGGACTTACAAAGAAAGAAAGGAGTATGGGCAGGCTAAGAGAGAGCCATACAAAGAAAAACCAGCACCAGACCCCAAGTCATTCTTTTCAATAACAACTGTCTGGAAAGAGCCTATTTACAGGATTCTTTATCGAATAAAGAATCAACCCTACTTCAAGTGGCCCCCAAGTCTAGGTGGAGATAAGGATGCAAAACGTGCTACGAATCAGCATTGCAGTTATCATAAGGACTGGGGCCACATGACAGAAGATTGTGAAATGTTCAAAAGGCATCTTGACGATTTGGTCTCCCGAGGCTACCTGAAGGAGTATAATCAGGAGGACCCCAAAGAAAAAGGGAAAGCCATGGAGATGGATTACGAACAGAATCCAAGGGGAATAATCCACATGATACATGGGTTAGCCGCCCCTTATACGAGGAATGAGGTTAGGCTGCTCCAGAGGCAATCCAAACATGACCAGCATATTATGCGATTGGGAAAAAAGAGGGGACGAGAATCCGATGGAGGCAGTGAAGGTATAGTCTTTACAGATGAGGATCTCGGAGATGTCCAGGTGCCTCATAACGACGCTTTGGTTATTACCCTACGAATAGGGGAATACGACATTGAGAGAATCTTGGTGGACTCTGGAAGCTGTACAGAAGTCTTGTACTACAATGCGTTCAAAAAATTGGGGTTAACTCAGTCAGACTTGGAGCAGTCAATAACACCTCTGGTTGGATTTGGAGCAGGAGCGGTTTGGCCTCTTGGTAAGGTAACCCTGCCTGTTCGAGCAGGAACAGTGGTCTTAAGGACAGATTTCCTGGTGGTAGATGTCCCGTCTTCCTATAACGCGATTATTGGAAGGACATGGTTGCATAAGATGAGGGCGGTCTCCTCTACGTATCATCAGATGGTCAAGTTCCAATGGTATTGAGAAGATCAGAGGAAATCAAAAGGCGGCACAGCAGTGTTTGATTTCTATTATTAAGAAAATTCCAAAGGCTCACCAGGTTCAAGCAGTAGAGGCATCAGATCAACCGACTATCGAGGATATCGGTAGGAATCCAACAGAGAAGGTCATGGAAGGCCTAAAGAAAATACAGATCAACGAAGTTGATCCTGAAAGGTATTTTTTGATTGGAGAGTCACTGCCAGTTGAGGAAGAAAACGAACTGGTAAGATTTTTGAAAGAATACGTTGATGTGTTTGCTTGGGTATCAGAAGAGATGCCCGGAGTTGCTGCAGACGTAATCTGTCACCATCTCAATGTTGATCCTCAGCATAAACCTGTGATTCAGAAGAAGAGGAGGGCAGCTGTGCAGCATGTTGATGCTGTTATCGAAGAAGTAGAACGGTTGTTGGAAGCCAAAGCGATACGCGAAGTATACTATCCAGAATGGTTGTCCAACACTGTAGTAGTGAAAAAGAAGAATGGAAAGTGGCGTGTCTGTGTGGACTTCACAGATTTGAACAAAGCGTGCCCAAAGGACAGTTTCCCCCTTCCCAGGATTGATCAATTAGTTGATGCAACTGCTGGGTATGAACGGATGAGTTTCCTCGACGCATATCGAGGATATCATCAGATTGCTATGTTTGAGCCTGATCAAGAGAAGACCTCTTTCATTACACCACGAGGGTGGTACTGTTACAGTGTTATGCCTTTCGGTCTAAGGAATGCTGGAGCGACTTACCAGAGACTGGCAACCATCATGTTTAAAAGATTGCTTGGCAAAACTATGGAGGTTTACATAGACAACATGGTGGTGAAAAGCAAGGTTAGACAAGGGCACATAGCGGATCTGAAGGAGGCCTTTGAAATTTTGAGAGAATACAAGTTAAAACTCAATGCCTCGAAGTGTGCATTTGGAGTTGGGTCCGGAAAATTCTTGGGTCACCTTGTAACTATAAGGGGGATCGAGGCAAATCCTGATCAAATAACAGCCTTGCAAGGGCTGCAAAGTCCCAGAACAACGAAGGAAGTTCAAAGATTGACGGGGATGGCAGCAGCCCTCAACAGGTTCATTAGCCGGTCAAGTGACAAGTGCAGGCCTTTCTTCCAGTTATTGAAGAAAAGGGAAGGATTCGAATGGGGAGCAGAGTGTGAACAGGCTTTCCAGGACCTGAAGAAGTACCTGGCTGAGTCTCCACTTTTGTCAACTCCAGAACCAGGTGAGTGTTTGGTTTTATATTTGGCTGTTTCTGAGCATGCTGTTAGTGCTGTTTTGTTGAGAAGTAAGGGATCAGAACAAATCCCAGTTTATTATGTGAGTAAGACTTTGTTGGATGCTGAAACGAGATATCTGCCCCTCGAAAAACTGATCCTTGCATTAAGGACAGCAACCAGGAAGTTACCTCATTACTTCCAAAGCCACAAGATTGTGGTTTATACTGAGTATCTGTTAAAATCACTGCTACGAAGGGCAGACTTTTCGGGATGGATTTCAACCTGGTCTGTTGAGTTGAGCCAATATGATATAGACTTCCAGCCGCGCACGGCAATAAAATGCCAGGTGTTGGCTGATTTTGTGGCAGAATTTACTCCAATGGTAGCACCAGGGCCTCCTACGAGAAAGGAGCAAACCGTTCAGGAACCCGAAAAGAAAAGAAAGGTGATTGCCGAGCAGAACCCTTTGGAGTGGAAGTTATTCGTCGACGGTTCGGCTTGCAATACCGGTTCTGGAGCCGGTATTGTTCTGTTTCCTCCAGAAGGGGTGATGATCGAGTTATCTGTTCGGCTAGGCTTCAGTGCATCGAACAATGTGGCGGAGTATGAGGCTCACGATCGGCCTCAGTGCAAGTACCTTAAAGCGCAGATTGAGGTGTATTGCGATTCCACGCTTGGTGGTATGCCAACCGTCCGGGAGTACGAGGCTCGGAGTGAAAAGATGGCGGCTTATGTGCAGTGGCCAAAGAATTGCTTGATACCTTCAAAAGTATGTATTGAACAGATAAGCTCGGGACCAGAATGCCCACGCGGACTCTTTAGCTTGGCTGGTTGCTGTTCCTACTGAGTTAAAGAGGAAAGTAACAATCGATTACTTGGATGAACCGAGCATTGGGAGAAATGTGGAGTTGGTCCGGACGTGAACCAGGGCCAAGTTGGATGGATCCAATTATTGGGTTTCTACGAGATGAGACCCTTCCCTTCGATAAAAAGGAAGCCCGCAAAATTAAAACCAAATCAAGAAGGTTTTGGTTGTCCCTGAAGGAAGTTATACGAAAGTCCTTTCTTGGGCCGTACTGCTCTGTGTGCACCCGAGATGGTGCAGGAAATTTCTCCACGAGATCCATGAGGGACATGTGGAAGTCATGCAGAGGTAGGTCCATAGCTCACCGAGCAATCACCCAGGGATACTGGTGGTCGCATATGCAAGAAGATGCAAAGGTTTACGTGAAAATGTGAGAAGTGTCGAAGTTCTCACCAATGATCGTGACACCGCCGAGGATTTGGTGCCCTTAACTAGCCCCTGGCCTTTTGCTCAATGGGAATGGACATCGTGGGTCCACTCCATAAGGCTCTTGGGAACCGAAAATTCCTTTTGGTAGCAGCAGATTACTTCACGAAATGGATTGAAGTGAACCTTTGGCCAAGATTATCGAACCTATGATAGAAAGGTTTGTCGGAAAAGTATCATTACTCGTTTTGGGGTCCCATATTCTTTGATTACAGATAATGGTTCTCGTTTTGTAGGAAAAGTTTAAAGCTTTTTGTGCCCGGTATGGAATAAGAAATTATTATTCAACCCCTGCTTACCCCCACGAGCAAGCAGAGGCATCCAATAAGACAATTCTGGATGGAATCAAGAAGAGGTTGGATAAAGCAAAGGGCAAATGGCCTGATGAGTTGCCACTGGTGCTGTGGGCGCACCGAACAACCCCTAGGAGGTCTACGGGAGAGACCCCCTATTCTTTGGCTTATGGAACAGAGGCAGTCATTCCATTGGAAGTTGGCCTTCCTACTAACAGGACTGCATTGGTCGAAAGTGGAGGGAATGACAGGGGTCTTGCAATCGAGCTCGACCTTGCCGAGGAAAGGAGAGAAAGAGCCCTGGTGCATTTAGCCTCTTATCAGGAACAGTTGATGAAGAACTACAACAAGCATGTCCACCCATGAGAGTTTGGTGTTGGAGACCTTGTGCTCCGCAAGGTGCTCGGCAACACCAAGGTTGCCAATGAGGGCAAGTTAGGAGCTAATTGGGAAGGCCCATATCGAGTTACTGAGGTTGTGGGCATTGGGGCCTATCGTTTGGCAGACTTGGACGGGAACCCAGTGCCACGGCCCTGGAATGTCCACAACTTGAGGAAGTTCTTTGTTTGAAAGACTTCGGCTTACTTTTTATTCTGTTTTAGAATTGTGATTGTGTGGGAATTATGAATACAGTTCCCTTGTGTTTCCCTTTTTAGTTGCATGGGGTACGCATAACGACCCCTTGAGTTTTCCGTAGTCTGAATAAAATCATAACTTTTGCAATATATCAACTTCTTCCGAAATTCTGTTTTACCTCTGGATTGTTTTGATCTATAAATACGAATAATGGCCTTCCAATCCCTTTCTTCGTATTGGGGAGCAGGGAATGGGTACGAATATACGTTTTGGTTATTTATGCATGAAAAGCTTTAACATACGAGAGTACGAAATACTTAAGAATTATTTACGAATATAAAACTTACAAGTACGAAACACTTGTAAGAACGAAATATTTAGATTCATCCAAGTACGAAAAACTTTCTTTTAAGTACAAAATACTTAAATTTGTTCAAAGTACGAAAAACTTTCTTTTTAAGTACGAAATACTTAAATTTGTTCAAGTATGAGAAACTTTGCTAAGTACGAGACACTTAGCACTTAAAGTACATGATACTTAATATTATTTAAGCATGAGAAACTTAAATAAAAACGTACGAGAAACGTAACGAAGTTATGTTTGTATCTAAATATGAGAAATTTAGATAAACATATGCATCTGATCATATGCATTCAAATAGACATAAATAAAAGATACGAGATATCATAAACGGTTCTTGGCCACGAAGGGCCGAGCAAAATTCACCAGGCCTCGAAATAGCCACCGGAAATCCAAAAGTGTTATGCCACGATAGGGCCCAATACCTGTGTTATCAAAATTAAAATTGTACGGATGCCACGCAGGGCCAAATACCACGGTCACGCAGGACCTGTCAAAATGATGCTAAAGTATTTGAGGAGATCAAATCAAAACAAACTTACCAAATCTAGTCCAGATTTTGGACTTCAGGTTGGGTGTTGTCTGGAACCTCTGTGCTTGTTCCAGTCTCAGTATTGCCTTCCGTGGCTTGCCCCTCCAAGTTACCTGGCTCTTGTGTTGTTGCCTGCACACTAGCCTCCCCAAGGTTGGCAACTTGCTGCTCCGTCTGAACTTCCAAAGCCTCCATCTCAACATTCTCATCCGCCTCAGCAAAGTCATCAATCTGCTGGTCCACATCATCTGCCAGAGTTTCATCTGGAATTTGAGATGCAGCTGCACGGCGGCTGGGTAGATCATTCTCTACCCACAAAGGGCAGTCGTCTGCAGCTCCGATCTTGATCAAGCAACTCTCCCAGCCGGCTGCCCAGATTTGGTCTTGGATGGCTGGCATTTGACCCACGTAGTCTGCAGTGGCAGCATCGAACCCTTTCTCGTACCCAGCATCGAAGGCTTCTTTCTTGGTTGTATCAATCTCAGCCAGAGCCTGTTTGAGATTGCCTTCCGCAGTCTCCATCCTCTCCTTTGCATCAAGATAGTCAGTCTTGGCGTTATCTCTCTCCCTCTCCAGTCTAGTCACTGTACGGAGCAATCTGGTGTTATCATTCAGCAGATTGTTCCGTTCAGCCTCCACTTCTTGTAGCCTTTGGCCAAGAGTGACCATCTTTTGAATAAACTACAGTGCAATGAGTACAAAATGAAAGTCTGAGATTAATTACTCATTTGAAGCAAGAATGAAAGTCACGAGATGGCTAGACATACCTTTATGCCGTTGACAAGTCCACTTGACAGTACCCGGTCAGGTGAGGATGTGGACTCTTTGTGCATATCAACTGGAAGTAAGAGGGCTTGTGCAAGGGCCATTGCCGTCTCCGAAGAGCTGGCGCTGTCCCCAATGTGCACGGCCCTATCACCACGAGTGAGTGCAGGGGCCCAGATTTGAGGAGGAGGCTGAGTATTCACAGATTGGGGTTGCGCGAGTGCTGCATCAACTTGAGTTGTTGCATCTCCAGCAGATTGATCTCGGGAGCGTTTGTCCATGTGAGCATCCCTGGTTTCCAGAGAGGCATCTCGTTCCCTGGGGGAAGATGACGCTCGAACTGAACCCCCTCTGGTACGCCTTGGCAGGGGCAGAGCTTGACCAGTGGATGCCACCCGACCAGTGGCATCGCGGCCACGTGAAGAAACAGTAAGCAGGGTGCTCAAATTCACCGTTTGGCGTGTTGTCATTTCGGAGTTTGGGGGTGAAGGAGAATACCCTTGTGATGATGATTGGCTGGTGTCTTTATCAGGAATTGATTGCTCGGTACGAGGTTGTGAGGATCTTCGGAGTACCAAGCGAGGCAAGGGGATCCCTTCTGAGATGGGCACCTCTCCTGGCTGCCCGGCTACGGTAACCCCCGAGCTGCGTCTATGACTCCTTGTTTGGGGAGCCGCAGAAGTAGAAGCACCGTCTGTGCTTGGGGTGGATAATCTTCTGTCTATAAATCCCTTGTAGGCTGGGTCGTATCCTAGCAGAACGCTGGCGTCACGACCTCGCCCAGCGGTTCGCGTGCCCGACACCCCCTTGTATTTTAAAATCTTGTTTATGTCCTCTGTACGGACATAACTCGGCTCTCTGCTTGGCCTCTTGTTTGCATTTGTTGCTGCAAAACAGAATGAAGGAAAGAGTTACACAAAAGACAACAATGACTAAAGCTTGGAATGCAAAAGGAAAATTTGGGAGCATACGTGGGTGGCCCCACACATGGGGGCAATGAAAGCCCACCACCTGGCCATCTTCCCCTTGTGGCTCATAGGCTCCGGTGACGTATAGAAAGTCAATCTCATGATCCCGAGCAGAGTCTGGAAGATTCAGCACGAAACGCTTGTCTACCTTCCTAACTTTAAAATAGTAGGTGTTGTACTCACGGTTGAGTACAATGCTATACCACCATTGTAACTCCCAGATTCCCAGTTGTGTACCCAGAATTTCATTTAAAGCTACCATTCCCATTATGAGCCTAAAAACATTGGATGAAACTTGCATGGGAGTAAGTTTATACCAATTCAAGACTCGACGAAGTAAGGGGTGAAGGGGGAATCGGACTCCGCCCTCAACTATGGCTACGATTGGGATATATATTCTATCCCATGAACTGTCCTCTCTGTTCGCGCCTAGAGGGGCGAGTTCGAGCCCTACATTGTCAGGGACACGATATTCGGTCCTAAAGGCGGCCATGGCAGCGGGAGTTTCGCAAAGCTTTCTAAACTTGCCAGGTTTAAGCTCATTATTACCTTCATCCACCATGAATGTGTACGAAGGGGGTTTCAAACGAAATAAGATCAAAAAAATGGGTGCGATGACTCTTTGAAATCGAAATGAAGATCTAAGAACGAGATTCTCAGATTAGAGCTTAAGAAAGAGGTAAGAACGAGAATCTTACAAAGATTTGGCAAGGATTTCCTGAAGAACAACTGGTTTTACCGGCGGCGGCAATGGCGGTCGTGAGGAAGCTGTAAGTCGCCTGGTTTTAGAGAGAGAAGAAGCTGGGATTCAGTTCTGGGTGTAAAACCCAAAAAAAGAACCCTTTTTGGGGTATAAGGAAAAGAGACGGAAACGATCCGTCTCCTCTCACGCCGTTACACGAAAAGTAACGGAAGAAAGGTCCAAGATGGATTGATATTCAAACGCCGTTTGACAGAGGACGTCAGATTGAGTTTAAAGAGGAGCGTACGGGATACGCCACGTAGACTCCATAGTTCGAGATAATATGATGGGAAAACCGCCAAAAGAAATCAAATGGTCATCAATACTATATCTGCACGGGACATCACGAAGCTCGGCCTAAGGTTTGTTCTTTAGAGAGTTTTACCCATTGGCCCGAGCAGTTCCATTGGGCAAAACTGGGGAGCAATTGTAGGGTCATATTCCCGAAACAGGCATAAATACGAGCCGAACACGTGATGTAAATTGTGCAATGAGAAAGGTGATGAAAGGCACCATAATGATAAGGGCCGGCGACCCGAGTATGCACCGAACAGAGGACTGTTCGGCAACAGGGATATGAGATATCCTAGCACGAATACGAGCTGTTCGGCTGGACAGGTTTATGTCCAAAGCAGTAGCACTTATAGGTACAGTCTGTTCGGCAAAAAGCATGCCGAACAGATAGAATCCTTGACAAACCGCCTTAAGAGATCGAGCGGAAGCAGTGTTCAAGGAGGAGTGTCCAATATCCAATCGGGATAAGCGGTGGGAATGTTCTAGAAAAGGAGACTTCGTATTTAGATAAAGATAAGTTTAAGGGCAGTCCTATTATGGAACGAAATCCATAATAGAGAAGATCCATGCAAAGGAGGATCTCAGTTGATTGGACACGAGAGTCCCCAAAGGGCCAGGTTTCTTATACGGGATAGGAATCCTGGGGCGATGAGGATGCTTGGAGAACAAGCAGACGAATGTCTATAAATATGAGATAAACCTAGAGGCAAAAGGTACGCATTACGTGGTATGCAATATACACTTTCCTATTGATAATTAGGGTTTTTGAGATCAGTACGAGATACTAACTTAGGCATCGGAGGGCTTTCGCCACGAGAGGCGGAGGTGCGCACATCCCTTGTTTGTCTTGCAGATTAAGCTCCCGGCAGAGGCACAGGGGTATCAACTGAGAACCACGTGAAACTGTTACGAAATAACAGTGCTCCAGGTACTCTTTGTTTTTCTGCACCTACACATTGGAAGAAAGAAGACCTCACCTTCTCGTAGATGGTGTGTCAGTGAGAGCAATTTGAGTGTCCCCTGTTGACCTTTTGTAGATAGAATCTTCAATGAGTAGAAACAAGCAACCAACCTAATAAAGGGGCTTGTTGAGTAAGGTCGGCTTTCGAGCCCAAGCCCCTTTAGTATGATGAGAGGAAGAGTATGCAAGCGGGATAGTTGAGTGAATGGATGGCAGCACAGTGAAAGAGGTTAGCGAGGGAGAGGAAATGGCGTAGCCAGTAATGAAAGACACGCCCTTATATTGGGCATGGGCATTAAGGCACCCTAACTACTGGGCTGCACCAATTGATAGAGCTTATATTGGGCATGGGCATTAAGGCACCCTAACTACTGGGCTGCACCAATTGATAGAGCTGACAGAGCAGGGTTTGTTTGGCTGAACCAGAGGCCCTAATTGAGCTAATCCCCTCCCCTGGTCCGGTCAATGGCACACGTCGGAACTAGGGAATTCACAACAAATTACTTTCTTGCGGCTTGACCGCAAGACTTAAACACTGGTCAATTTTGTGGGGAGCAAACCCACCAACCAACCGGATTAACCCCGGGGCTGCCATTACTTGCTTTACCAACTGAACTAGGAGGCAACTTTGCTTTTTTTTTTTTTCTTCCCAATTTGTTGGTGCATTTTGTGTGTATGGCCCTATTAAGTTGCTTACCAAAAAGAATGTAAGGAAAATGCGAAACTAATACCAAAAGAATGCTTACCTAACTGAAATTTTGCGTAAGTTTTTTGGGTGTACTCTTATATGTTGCTTCATGAAAAGAAAGGCGTTACATACTGTAAAGTTCGTAACTAATGAGCCAAAAAATATGCGTATGTGAGCCAATTCCTTGGTATAATTTTCAAGGCCTGGGCATAAGAGACAGTGTGACGGTAGTGGGACACAATAATATAATTTCAGGGTCTCCAAATTAATTGTATTCTCGTATTATGCTTATACACAAAATTACTATGTGAGTTTATTACTGCTTTTGCCACAAAAATTGCGTGGAGAGAATAGTGATGTTGAAATAATATCTTTATATCTAATGAAATGATTGTATTCTCACATTGTGCTCATATACAAAATTAGAATGCGAACATCAATGGATTTTCCGTGACGAAAAATTCAATGATGTTCGAATAATATGTTTTCAACTAAATGGAATGACTGTACACTCTTGTATTATGCTTATACACAAAAGTGGTTTGAGAGTTTGTTAGTACCTTTGCCATTAAAAATGCGAATGCTAGAATAGTGATGTTTAAATAATACCTTTGGAACTAATGGAATGATTATCAATTGTTTTCTACTTATGGTTTTGAATACTTGTGATATTTCTCTCCAAAGTTGATTTTATCTTCTGGCAAATATTCTATTTGAGAATTTGTACACGGGGCTCCGTTTAAAAAGTTCGTATTGGGCGGTGAAAACTCAGTTGGCTATAGATTGTGTCTGTATGTGTTGGCAGCATGCTCTTGGAAATTTCGTTTTCCCAGAGCAAGGCCCCGGATTGAGTGAGCGCGAGCGCGGATGACAAGCGCTCGGAATACAGAGTTGCCACTCGGGTTTGAAGGTCCGACACCCAGGGAACTGTATTTTGAAGCACATGCTGTGGTATTTGATTTGAAAAAGTGAAGAAACCAGTCCGTTATAACCATATCTGGGTTCGGGAGTCAGGTTACGAGAGAGGAAGGGTTTTAAGGCACCCCTCTCGCCCAATCCGGAGATCGGTCTCTACTTAGGTATTTTGTGAAAATATTGCAATTCTTCTTTTATTATCAATTTATTAGCCAATTAGGGCAGGGAACAGATTAATGGGGATTAATACTGCAACAATTTGCAGGATGTGATAGATGGCATGGATGCGAAAGCAATAAATAGGATAAAACCAGGTACTGTTCAGAAGAGCAAACCCAGTGCACTGTTCCAAATTTGATGTGCGCAGGAAGGAACTTGCTTGCATTGACCGAAGCCACCGCATGCAGTTCCAACTTGCTCGCGCCAATAGACAACACGCGCGTTGGTTTTTTTTTTTCTTCTCACAGCCTCTATTTTTATCGTCATTTGGGCTCTGGAAGGACCAGTGCTCACCCATGACAAACCAAGCAGTCTATAGCAGTTAATATACAGTTAAAGGCAGTTTAAAAGCTAAAAAGCCCTTCAAATCAACAAAACACCCCTAAACAGTGAGGACAAAACAGAGACTTAAAGCCAAGTTACCCAATGCAAATGCCACTCACTGGTCAGAGATTGCTCTAGCGCGCGCGGGTATGCCACAGACGCGCGCGGGTATGCCACAGACGCGCGCAGGTATGAGCCTACAAACCAGTGTTTGGTTTTACATGTTTCTGGGTTCGAGGACATGTCCAGAATGATCCCAGGGGTACTCCACAGCAACAAATATACATATTAAACTAAAACTAGCAATTTTAACTAAGGAAAGCAGTAAACTGGTTGTTAACATGCTTGTAGTGATGAATATGGAAAGAAAGGCATCAAAATAGCAAGACACCAATCCCCATGCGGACCTGCGCTTGTAGCCACATAATGGCGCGTGCGTACTGGGGACCAACGGGCGCTGGTTCTCACCACAACGGTTTTTTAAACCTTGCTAGCATTAGGGTCAGGACTGGTATTGATTACCAGCCTTGACCCTGACAGCCCCCCTCAGGAATCAGAACAGAGAGCGGTACAAAGGTGTTATACCTTGGGTTTTTGAGTTTGAAAGGTATTTGAGCTTTGAGGTTGTATGAGGTATTTGAGTGAGAACAAGCTATGTTCTTGGGTGCCTTTGTATCTCTTTAGTTTGCTAAAAAGAGTACAAAGTGATAACCCTTTAAGTATGAATTTTTGTGACCCTTTTGAAAGAGAGACAATGAGGGCTATTTATAGGAGGAGTGGTGGTAGATATGGAGGTGCAACGAACCAATCAATGGCTGGTTGGGGTTGCTTGGTGGCTAGGTTTCCACGATAAGAAAGGTTGGTGGGAGATATGGGGGATGTGGACACCTCCTGCCCGGAAACTGCTTTTCAGGTAAAATAGAAGCTTTTAACGGGCTTTACGCCACTGATAACGACTTTTGCATGATGAATAAAGCAAGTTTGACCAGATGCTGACCAGCGCGCGCGAGTCTGGTATACGCTCGCGCGAGTCTGGTATAGGCTCGCGCTAGTCAACGCCAAAGGTTGACCAGCGTGTGCCAGTTGTGTACTAGCGCGCGAGAGTCCAAACCATCCAGAGAGCTGGTCCACGGTCAAACCTGACCATTTGACCAATACCTGACACTTTGACCCATGCGCACTGGGTCTCAACCAACGTGTGCTAGTAGGGTTTTGGGGGTTTTGAAAGGCTTAAGCTGGGCTCAAGGGTTCAAGAGGGTATCAAACACTCAAAGCTCAAACACTTGACATTCTCGAGGTGTTCTTGATTCGTTTCATCATCGGGGAATTAGAAACCGAAAGTAAACTAATCTAGAAGCCCAGGTTGGGGTGTCTACAGTAGCCCCTCTTTGACGGAACTTGAAGCACCATCAACTTGGTACAAGTAACGTCAAAGATTTCTAGACACCCTTCAAGGAAATTCAGAACAGAACATACTAGCAAAGTAGACAAGTAAACTTAAGGAACCTGATTGGAGAAATGGACGACGGACAATCCATTGCTGGGTATGGATGTAGAAGTGGACGAGTGAATTGCCGCTTGTTGATTGAATTTGTACAGGATAGATTGTCGCTGCAGATGTGGACGGGGCACGTCGTCGTTGCTGGGATCAAGCTATCCTCGGCACAAAGCATTCCAACAAACACGGGTAGGTCGGGTCAGGTAGGTTGAATTCCATATGTTAGGAATCAGAGCCAATCTCCTTATCAAAAACCATCCGAGACAGAGCAATAAGGGTGCTGGAAGATGCGCTTGCGGCTAGACTGAAGGTGGTTGTTCGGGACATGTCAGGGCGGACTCTCCTGGGGAACGATGATATGGCTGATCATCGCTGAATGACTGAGACAGACGATATGGCTGATCGTCATTGATGATATGACTGATCATCGCTGAATGACTGAAATGGACGATATGGTTGATCGTCGTTGATGATATGACTGATCATCGCTGAATGACTGAAACGGACGATCTGGCTGACTGTCGTTGATGATATGGCTAAAACAAACAATATGGCTGATCGTCGTTGATGATATGGCTGAAACGGACGATCTGGCTGACCGTCGTTGATGATATGGCTGATCATCGCTAAATGACTGAGACGGACGATATGGCTGACCGTCGATGATATGGCTAATCATCGCTAAATGATTGAGACGGACGATATGGCTGACCATCATTGATAAGATGGCTGATCATCGCTGAATGACTGAAATAGATGATATGGCTGATCGTCGCTGAATGACTGAGACGGACGATATGGCGGATCGTCGCTGAATGACTGAGACGGATGATTCAGATCATCGTTTGATGGATTGAAATGGACGATAAGGCTGATTGTTGTTGTGGCAAACAAATAGAGATGAGGGAGACTTCGAACTCCTTCATGAACAAATAACTTCTGGCTCCGTAGGATCGCATCCATTGGTTTACAAACCGAGATTAGGGAGATTTCCATTGCCTCCGCTAACAAACCACACCGGCTCCGCAGGATAGCATCCTTTGGTTTACAAATCGAGATTAGGGAGATTTCCATTGCCTCCGCTAAACAAATCGAAACAAAACTACAGGAGATTGCATCGCATCCTTCGGAAAACAAATCGAGGATGAGGGAAACTTCATCGCATCCGCAGACCAACGATAACAAAACGCAGGAGATTGCATTGCATCCTTCGGCAAACAAATCGAGAGTTAGGGAGATTTCCATTGCCTCTGCTAAACAAATGATAATGATACCATAGGAGATTTTTCAATCGCATCCGTCGGCAAACAAAGACATAATGGTAACCATTCGGGTATAACTCCCACGAACCGGCTATTGTCCTGCTTTGATACTTGGCGGACTTTTCCTGCTTTCAACATTTGATATACACAATATGCAATGATGTATACAAAATTGAAAATGCAGATGCAAGCTTAGGGCGGCTCATAGGAGGACAACGACGCCTATGGACTACCACTGAGCCCCATTACTTCACTGTCTTTTGCTTCTGAGATGCGCACCCAGATAGATAGACGTTTGAGCGGGCCGGTGTGCCCCAATTGACATTTAGCAGCGGCATTGTGCCTACGAGCCCTTCCTTGATGCCTGGGTGGATGTGCTCTAGAGATGCTTTGCTTGGCCTTGGGCTAACGTGCCCTTGCCGCTCACGAGATTCCACTGCTTGTGGATTATAGAGGTTATGGTAGCAATGTAAAAATTGCATTTTTCAGTTTATTGATTCCTTTTGCAAGTATCTAAGAGAATGCAAAAACTAATCACTAATATCCAATTTGCATTGACAAGCGAACTGAATTGACACACAGACATGTGCACATGTATAGACTCACCTATCTCAAATGAAAAGGGAGAAAGAGCCCCAGGATACGACATAGACCCTTAGACACACAGAATACAATGAAATTTTGTGCATTAACGTGCCAAAACTCACAATATCCTTAAACAGGTGAAACTGACAGCTGCAAGGTCAAAAATAGATACAAAGACCTGTACAAACCAACAAAATCGAGAAAAATAACCCGACATGACAATGGATTGAAAAACTAGAAAAATGTCACAAAAACGAACATAAGACGCAAAAGGTGGCACATATAGGCCCGGATTGAAACCAACACCCCCGTACAGTCACATTAGGTCCATATGACCTGCACGGCATGACAAAACTTGGCAAAAGCCCCTTGAACGACATACGAGGTGCTTTGAACTTGAGATGAAAAAAATGAACATGAGGTGCTTCTGACTGGTGCTGAAATTGAGGAAGTGCGCTCAGGTTTGAAACCAACACGCATAACTTTGAACAAGTGCGCGTGAACCTCAGACTAGTGCGCGTGAATACAAGTCTACTGCAACTGCTTACACCAGACTTCGTTGAACTTAGAATAAGCTGTGAGCCGTTAGGGCTCACAATCATTTCGTTCTGTTTTTGATGCTTCAACTATTTTTAAGGCTTTATGCTCAGCTTGTAAATTGAAGAGGTAGTTTGCAATAAAACTGAAAGTTGACAGTTTCCCCCCTTCTGATTCTCCAACAAAGCTTGTCTTGTTTCTCGATCCTCTTCAACCTTTGATATGTACCAAAATGTTAACCATGGATCCAATTGATAGATTATGACCGAGTCTCGAAGAAAGACTGCCTACGTATCCCATTTTGGGAAATTAGGTCAAAACGTAGTTCAAGCTAAGGTTCACTCGTGTATTTTACCTCAATTTTTACGCTCTAACTTTTGCCTAGTACCGCACATTCGGGTTTTCGGTCTAGCAAGCTTTCGAATAGTGCCTATTCATTTTTGGTTAGACCCCCTTCATAGGTTTTTGGGCTAGCAGCTCTAACTTTTGTTTGAAACTGCCCACCCTTTGGGTTTTCAGCCCAACAAGTTTCTCTCAAGGAAAAGCAACTTTTGAATTGATCTAGGTTGACCTAGGTATTGAATTTGTTACCGTCGAGGTCGATGATCTTTGGCCGTAGCGCCAGATACAATTGCTTTGATAATGAAGGATCCAAAGCACTTCGGCTGGAAGTGCCTTGCTTCGGGCCGTTTTTACACTTTCTAATTTGTGCTCGGCGGAATGCCGCTACTGCTACCTTGAACATGGTATGAGGCCTAGAGCCTTTTGAGCTTTTGCTTTACATGGCTTGTCATCCGATAGCAAGGGAATTCGATGCTTCTTCATCTCAGGATTCTTCATCTCAGGATCAATACCAGGCATGTCTTCGTGAGACTGTGCCAAGCCGTCGATGAATTCTTCGAGTAAGTTGGAACAGGCGCGATGCTTCTCAGGGGACAACGTTGAACCAATGTGAACCATTCGGGGGTCTACCTTATCTTTCAAGTTTATTGAAATTACTTCTTTTAAAAGGCGGAGTATGCCTTTTGTCTTCCCTTTCGGTGAGGGAACACATTTCCTTGGGATGATCCCATCGAAATCTATCCCTTCGTCGTTAGGGTCGACACAGTTTATATAAAAGCTAGCGAAGTACTTAGAAACAAGATAAAGCATATCATAAAACCCCCGGGGTTTGCCAAGTACAGCAGACTCAAAACTTGATACAAAAGTTACGACATGGAGGGCCAAGAGGCACGAACTTCGACTCAGAGCTAGACTTAGACAAACGCAAAAGACTTTGTGTCAGACTCAGACAAAACGTCAATGCAAACTAGACGCGGTTTTGAAAATACAACTTTTAAAAGCTACCCCTAGCTTCCACAAAAAGAGGTAGGATCCAGCGGGTGTCAGGCCCAAGCAACAACACTTCAGCTTCCTTAGTATCTTCGACCAAACCTACTTGGTGCTCCTTTGATCACTGGACCTCAGCCAGTGAGTCTTTTCCTGTGTAAGCCCCTCATCACTGCCAGCCCAGATGTCGGCAGTGAAAACCTCGATTGCCCAACCTATAGCCATCATGTTAACCTCCGGTTTAGACGGGATGGATATGATTGGTTTGGGTTGATTTGCTGGGATGATATAGTGGCTAGGATGAATATGGTGGAGCTAGGGTTGATTTGAGTGGAGATGAGGGATATCTGGCTAACAAATGGGTTAGAATTGTGTTGAGGCAGGGAGTTGGAGATGACATTGGGCTTTGCTGAGGGTGGAGTTTAAAGAGTGCCGTCATCAATGAGATCTTGAATCTCATGTCGAAGACGATAGCACTTGTCAGTGGGATGGCCAGGCATTTGGTGGATGGCACAGAAGAGGTTAGGATTGTAACCAACAGGTAAGACTTTGGGAGGAAGAGTTGGGGCCAAAGGTTTGAGATGCCCATATTTGACGAGCTTTTCCATCATAGCGAACAGAGGTGCCTCGAAGACAGAGAAACTCCGAGGTTGGGTTCGGGCCCGGAAGCTTTGAGGGTTTTGCACTTGATTGACGTTAGCGGTATGGTCGGGGGAAGCTGCAGCATTGTCCCCACTTGTGGCCGCATTGGTGTAATTGCTACCGCCAAACAACGCAATACTATTTCCAGAGTAAGCCCTCGGCTTTGATTTTTGAAGATTGGAAGAAGAGGACTCCCCTCTTGGCAGAACTCCAGTTTGCAACGCATCCTCGACAGCTGGGCCAGATTCGAAGAAGGTCTCAAAGTTTGCAGATGCTTGAACCATCACGAGATGCTTAGCATAGTCGGGATGCAAGTTGTGGGAGATAATGCGGAGTTGATCTCTCTCGCTCGGGCGCTCAGTCATTAGAGTAGCTTTGGCTCTCCACCTCTTAATGAAATCTGCAAAGGACTCATTGACCTCCATCTTGGTGGACTCCAACTGGCAAGTAGTCATCTTGAGCTGCGAGTTGTAGTTGTACTGCGATATAAAGGCAGCCCCTATGTCTTCCCAAGTTCTTCTTTTGGAGATGTCCTGAGACAAAAACCAGTGGAAGGCAGGCCCTGAGAGAGTAACTGAGACATAGCTTCACTTTCCACACCAAGCAGCTTCATGGCACCATGGTAGCCATAGAGATGAGTTTTGGGGTCACCATTCCCGTCAAACTTGACCAAGTCAGGCATTTTGAATCTGTTAGGAAGCCTAGCATTAGGTTACAGGCAGAGACGATCCAAGTCTATTTCGCTTGCGCTGATCTTTTCAGATTTTGTGACGGATTCTTCAAGCTTTGCCATCTTGGCCATAAGAGTAGCTATGTCAGGGTTTAGGACAGGCCTGCCACCCGTTGGATTTGGGTTTGCAGCAGGCGCACGAGCCTCTCTTGGAATGGGCTGAACAATGAGGCGCCCTACATGATTTGGATCTTCGACGAGGACAGGCTCCTGATGAACATCCTCATCGTCCTCGCCTTCTTCCTCAAGAACTGGAGGAAGACGAGTGTTAATATGGTCATTGAGCCGAGTGATGCTAGCATCTGTCTGGGTGGCCCTCTGCTGCATGGCAGTAATGCTGTTCTGAAGGTTCATGAGCATGGTTTCCAGGTTAAGCAGTTGATCTGCCATGACAGGTTTCTCAGAAGTGCTTGAATTGGAAGAAGCATATGGGGATGCGGGCTGCACAGTTTTCTGTAAGATTGATGATGAGCGCGGAGAGTCTTGCGTTTGTGACTGATTGGGATTCTAGCCTAACAAGCCTCTGAATCGAATTCTTACGCGGACGTTCCCAAGTAGGTTTGGCTCTTCCTTTCGGTGCTCTCTTGGATGGTGCAATGGCTAAAAGCTAGATTGCGAAGTAATTGAAAGCTTAGTGGCGTTCCTGTTGAAGCTATTTGTAAGAAGAAATGCAATGCACATATCATCGTCGTCGGTGTCCTCCTAGACTCTAGAACTAAAGACGAGCCTGTCTCATGACGTTCGGTTGTTGCCAGATTCCTCAGAATTCTTTTCGAGGGTGTATCCTTGTTTGAATCAACTAACACAAAGAGATGTCAAAATAGTCTAAGCCTTTGACTATTCTGTTCTCGAAGTTTCAACTTTGAACTTGGAACAACTCGGTATTGATGGCATGACACCTTAACCGAGGTGGCGTCAGTGACTTCGCGCTTTTAGCTGGGGAGGCTGTAAGTGACTTTGCACTTGTAACATATCAGTGTCACAACATCAATACTTTGTGGTTCCTTATTTTTCGGTTGAATCCTCAATCGAGAATGAGCTAAGGACTTACAAAAAGTTGATTTCCCAAAGTCTCGTTGATCTAAGGACTTTGAAAATTGACAACGTGCACCATCGAGATGCACGACTCTTCATCAAGTCTAGTAGCATCCTAAAGAGCATAAGACAGACTCGAAAGAAAAACAACTTAGAAGCCGCCTTAAACATGCTCCTACGCAAAACGGTATGTATGTACGGTGCATGCGATAGGGAAAGCAGTAACACGTAGACAGTATGGGGTTAGATGCAGATAGATCTTACGCTGTAGGTACCTGTCTTAGTTTGGAGCGTTCTAGTGCTTTTTATATGCAAAGGCCGGTTTTGGTTTGTAATAGGTTCCTCGGACTAAAGCCAAGATATACCTCCCGTTGCCCGCGTAACCGCTGAACAATAGTCAAACGGTAGAATGTCTTATCATCGTTGAAAGTTGTTGGGCATTCGGGGTCCCCGGGCTGCGGTAAACCGCGCCGGATTGCCAAAACGCTCCAACGAGGCTATCCCACATCGATGTAAATGAGAAATGCTAGAAATTGATTAAGAAGAAGAAGAATCACAAAATCGCAAAATGAATTTTCAAATTTGGCTCACTTTATTTAGTCCATCTTTAGAGGAAACTACGCAAGTGAACAATTGAAAAAGTCCCAGATTAGATTGGCCGAACATGGGGTTCTGTTGAATCACCATTCCAACCTTCGGCGGCGCGAAACTCACCGTTTTGACAGACTTTTAAGGAATTGTTCATAAACGTATTAAACTCTAAGTGTGGATTAATATTGGTTCGATTATCCCCAGCAGAGTCGCCACTGTGGGCAGCATGCCCTTGAAATTTCGTTTTCCCAAAGAAAGGGCCCCGGATTGAGGGAGCGCGAGCGTGGATGGCAAGCGCTCGGTATACAGAGTCACCACCCGGGTTTGAAGGTCCGACACCCAAGGAACTGTATTCCGAAGCACCTGCCATACTATTTGATTTGAAAAAGTGAAGGAACCAGTCCGTCATAACCATATCTGGGTTCTGGAGCCAGGTTACGAGAGAGGAAGGGTTTTAATGCCCATCTCGCCCAATCCGGAGATCAGTCTCTACTTAGGCATTTTGTGAAAATATTGCGATTTCTTCTTTTATTATCAATTTATTAGCCAAATAGGGCGGGGAACAGATTAATGGGGATTAATATTGTAACAATTTGCGGGATGTGATAGATGGCATGGATGCGAAAGCAATAAATAGGATAAAACCAGGTTCTAAATTTGATGTGCGCAGGAAGAAACTTGCCTGCACTGACCAAAGCCACTGCACGTAGTTCCAACCTGCGCGCGCCAATAGACAACATGCGCGCGGGGGTTTTCTTTTCTCAAAGCCTCTATTTTTATTCTCCTCTGGGCTCTGGAAGGACCAGTGCTCACCCAGGACAAACCAAGTAGTCAATAGAAGTTAATATACAGTTAAAGGCAGTTTACAAGCTGAAAAACCCTACAAATCAACAAAACACCCCTAAACAGTGAGGACAAAACAGAGGCCTAAAGCCAAGTTACCCAATGCAAATGCCACTCACTGGTCAGATATTGCTCGAGTGCGCGCGGGTGAGCCACAGACGCGCGCAGGTATGAGCCTACAAACCAGTGTTTGGTTTTACATGTTTCTGGGTTCTAGGACATGTCCAGAATGATCCCAGGGGTATTCCATGGCAGCAGATATACATATTAAACTAAAACTACCAGTTTTAACTAAGGAAAGCAGGAAACTGGTTGTTAACATGCTTGTAGTGATGAATATGGAAAGAAAGGCATCAAAACAACAAGACACCAATCCCCATGCGGACCTGCGCTTGCAGCCACATAATGGCCTGCGCGTACTGCGGACCAACGTGCGCTGGTTCTTACCACAACGGTTTTTGAAACCTTGCCAGCTTTAGAGTCAGAACTGGTATTGATTACCAGCCTTGACCCTGATAGCCCCCCTCAGGAATCAGAACAGAGAGCGGTACAAAGGTGTTATACGTTGAGTTTTTGAGTTTGAAAGGTATTTGAGCTTGGAGGTTGTATGAGGTATTTGAGTGAGAACAAGCTATGTTCTTGGGTGCCTTTGTATCTCTTTAGTTTGCTAAAAAGAGTACAAAGTGATAACCGTTTGAGTATGAATTTTTTTGACCCTTTGAAAGAGAGACAATGAGGGCTATTTATAGGAGGAGTGGTGGTAGATATGGAGGTGCAACCAACCAAGCAATGGCTGGTTGGGGTTACGAACTAGTGTTTGGTTTTACATGTTTCTGGGTTCTAGGACATGTCCAGAATGATCCCAGGGGTACTCCACAGCAGCAGATATAAATATTTTACTAAAACTTGCAGTTTTAACTAAGGAAAGCAGTAAACTGGTTGTTAACATGCTTGCAGTGATTAATATGGAAGGAAAGGCATCAAAACAGCAAGACACCAATCCCCACGCGGACTTGCGCTTGCAGCCACATAATGGCGCGCGTGTATTGCGGACCGACGCGTGCTGGTTCTCACCACAACGGTTTTTGAAAGCTTGCTAGCTTTAGGGTCAGGACTGGTATTGATTACCAGCCTTGACCCTGCCAGCCACCCTTAGGGATTAGAACAAAGAGCGGTACAAAGGTGTTATACCTTGAGTTTTTGAGTTTGAAAGGTATTTGAGCTTGGAGGTTGTATGAGGTATTTGAGTGAGAACAAGCTATGTTCTTGGGTGCCTTTGTATCTCTTTAGTTTGCTAAAAAGAGTACAAAGTGATAACCCTTTGAGTATGAATTTTTGTGACCCTTTGAAAGACAGACTTTGAGGGCTATTTATGGGAGGAGTGGTGGTAGATATGGAGGTGCAACCAACCAAGCATTGGCTGGTTGGGGTTGCTTGGTGGCTAGGTTTCCACCATAAGAAAGGTTGGCGGGAGATATTGAGGATGTGGACACCTCCTGCCCGAAAACTGCTTTTCAGGTAAAATAGAAGCTTCTAACGGGCTGTACTCCACTGATAATGACTTTTGCATGTTGAATAAAGCAAGTTTGACCAGACGCTAACCATCGCGCGCTAGTCCACACTAACCATCGGGCGCCAGTTGTGGACTAGCGTGCGAGAGTCCAAGCCATCCAGAGCTGGTCCACGGTCAAACTGACCATTTGACCAATACTTGGCACTTTGACCCACGCGCACTGGGTCTCAACCAATGCGTGCTAGTAGGATTTTGGGGGTTTTGAAAGGCTTAAGCTAGGTTCAAGGGTTCAAAAGGGTATCAAACACTCAAAGCTCAAACACTTGACATTCCCAGGGTGTTCTTGATCCTTTTCATCATCGGGGAATCAGAAACCAAAAGTAAACTAATCTGGAAACCCAGATTGGGGTGTCTACAGTATGACCTTGTTTAGTTGTATAGCTTAAGTTGGCCTTTTGGATTGTGAGTTTTTAGAGTAATATTGTAGAAGTTTAGAAAATTTGAAAATCTGTTTGATCAGCATAATTTAAGCTGCGTAAAAAGTTTCAACAGTTTAGTGAAATGAGCTTTCAAATAGCTATTAAAAGTGAACATTGATTACGGAAATAAGCTTTCAAATAGCTAGTAAAAGTGAATGTCTAGAATACCATTTTGTCCATAGCTTAGTAACATAAGCTTTGGAACAGCTATTACTAAAAGTGAATGTCAAGAGTACCATTTTTTCAGTATGTTTCTTAACTTGAAAGGGCTGGAGCAATTTAGATTTAGGTACATACTTTAGAAGCAATATATAAGCGAAAAAGTTACAAATTCTAGCTTAAGAAAATCTCACTTGCGTGGGTCAAATAAGCCGAAAAAATGAAAATTGGGGACAATTCAAAATCGACACAAAACCTCTTTGGTCAGCCTTTTATGAGCAGATAAGGTTTAATAAGTTCGCGTATGTTTCCTGGAAAAAGGTCCTATGTATTTATGTAATTGAGGTAAAAATTTGAGTTGAAGCATTATACCCAATAACTTCGCCAAATGGGTTATAAATTAGCCAGACACTTGAGCAATGCAATGATGCTAACAGCGTAATAATCATGCAATCCTGGAGACATAGGATAAAAGGTGGAGAGATTATCTTGGTTGAGATGCTCCACACTTAAATATCACATCGTGTAGGTAACTAAAATGTATGTGTTCATAATGAGTAGTAGACTTTAATATGCAAGTTGCACATATAGGTGCATTGTCTTGGGGACTTTGCTTGTGCGGAATGAATTAATGCTTGAATTACATGGATTTTACAAAGGCTTTATTCGTTTGGTTAAACCCAGATTTGACTTATGTTTTGTTAATGACAGGTTTTTGAATTTAAAAGCCACAACAAAGTGACTTGAAAATTTTGGTTAAAGGAAAGTCTCCATAGAATTGAGTACAATATACGTAAACTTATTTCAAAAGGAGTTTGGGCATAAGAGTGAAGAGGGTTTTAGAGAATTCTTTACTCCAATCTGAATCTGAATAAAGATATCTGATGTAGGACGGTTTTAGAACACTCAGAATATTGCCACCTACAAAAAGAAGAGTGGTGCTTTTGGGTGGGAAATAAGAATATTATTTGAATAAGTGTGCTTGGAAGAAGAAAGGAAGAATGAGAAGGAGAAGAGTGTGCGCAAAGAAGAAATAGAGAGAAAGAAAGATAGAGGTGCTTCACCCTCGCAAGTGTTAGGCGGTTTCTGCAAGGAAGGATCGCAGCCCAAACCCCAATTACAATGGCCTTAGCCTTGTGAAACTCTGTTCATTAATCAACTCTGTTCCAAAAGAAAGATTACATCTCAATTTATAATCCATGGGAAAGACTCTTTGAATTCCTAGAACTCTAAATGAAATGAACCTAATTAATGAATACATTCAAAAAGATGTGTGAATGAACCTAGATATAAATGCATACATTGAACCTACTAACATGTGTTTAAGGCATTTAATTTCAAAAACACCCCCTCAACTATCATGTTTTGTCAACATCATCCCCTCAACTAAAAAACTCATCGACATGACCCCCTCAACTATCAAAATCAAGCAACATGACCCCCTTCGTTCAAATCTGTTAACAAATATTAACATTTTGGACAAAAAATGAATTTCTCAAGCCTAAAATGCCCAGCCACCCACCCACCAATTTCTTGTCATCTCCTACCATCCCCACGTACCCAATCACCTCCGGCCCACCTCCCATCGCCTTAATCACCACCATCCCATCCTCTGCCACCAGTGACCTGATCTTGCTCAGTATCACCGCCAAGAACCACGCCAGGATAGGCAGCCCAATATCCATCTTGCTCATGTATAGAAAACCAATATACGAACTGGAGTGGCTCTCGAATTTCGTCAACGAACTCATCTCGCTTAGTGATGAATGTGATCATTCAGGCCCCCACCCCACAAATATTTTTTTACTATTTAATGGGGTGGTGCAAAAGAAAGTACATGGGTGCCCTAAATGTTTAGTGGGCTGCCCATAAAACTCCCACGTACCCATTTATAACTATTCATTTCTCTATTCAAATCCATGCGAGAAAGAGAGAGAACTGCGGGTGTGGGGGAGGTGAAGGAGATTACAGTAGAAGAGTGAGAGATCCGGGGATGTTATTGTTAGGAGACTGCTCGAAGCTATGCCCGGTGGTGGCTTTGGGTTGTAGCGGCGGCAATGAGGTGCGGATCTGTAGTGGTGGCATGGGATGTGTGCAGTGGAGTGATTTACGATGGGGGTGGTGGTTCGAGTGTGATGGTGTTATGGTGGTTAGGTGTTAGGTTGGTGGTGGTGGAGGGAGAGGAGAGAAAGATGGGAAGTAGGAACAACAGCAACGACTGCTGTGTGTTGCAGCACTGCTGCTCCGTGGCGGCGACGGCGGGTGGTGATTGATGCCGAGAAGAGAACGGAGAAGAAAGGAGAAGGAAAAGTGAGATGGGAAAAGAGAGGAGAGGATTTAACATAACAAGGGTATTTTAGTCTTTTCACTTGTTTAACATAAATTGCTTGATTTTGATAGTTGAGGGGGTCATGTTGATGAGTTTTTTAGTTGAGGGGGTGATGTTGACAAAATGTGATAGTTAGGGGGGTGTTTTTGAAATTAAGCCTGTGTTTAATGCATCTAGATGAATATTAATGCAAGCACTAAATTAATAATGACCCTTTAACTACCAAACTACTGTGGATGATCTTTGATCTACCAATCCTTGTACGAACCATGCAGCTCTTGATTAGAGTCTCGGCAACTAACAAATATCCTCATCTTGCAATTTATTATTTTTTGTCGTCCTCATCAATATCAGTAAGGGCAGGAGATGCCGAGTCGAATATACTTATCATCCATACAATTCTGTCTCCATCTAATCCTTTTCCTCGTTTCCCAGTGGTGTGAACTCCCTCAACCGTGCCATCAGGATGTATCCTCAACCTTCTTTATTGGCAAATTGTACCTTTCTCCCGCTTTCTTCCTGTGGTTACTAAAAAAAGAGTGAGGGCTTGTTCGTCAAGCTTTCGAGCAGCTCTTTCAACTGCCGCCTAATCCCCTCTCCACCTTTCTATCTCTTGTTCAGCAAGCTATTGTTACTTACACTACTGTTTGAGTTGTTGGTTATGATCAATTTGGGTGACGAGAAAAGGCAGGGAAGGAGATGAACTGGAAACAGGAAAACTGAATCAGCCAAAGGAATATTGGGTTTAGATTAAGATTAGTGTTGTTTTAACTTTTTTTTAATGTTTGATTTCAACCTTTGAAAACCTGAGGAGTGATGTTTAATTTAGCGAATTTTTTCTGTCTTCGTACTTATACAGGGGGAAAAAAACCCGTCTTTGTAGATTATGTTTTAGCTGGTTTCGTTTCTCAGAATTTCACTGTGTTAAAAATTAAAATTTTCCCCCCAGTATCAAAAGAAACAACAATTACCATTTCCCTCTGAGTGCTTCATGGAAATATGGGCCATGGCAACAAAATTCCCAGTTAGTTCTTGTATGGGGCTTGGATTCTTAGTGCACAAGCATGCACAAGTGGTACATAGTGGGATAGGGTTCTAGCATTGGAAGGTGGTCCAGTTTTTGTCAGAAGTTCTAGGTTCTTGTTTTTCGTCTCATGAGAAGCAACACTTGGCCATTATTGTTTAAATGTTGGTGCGGTCTGCCTTCTTCTGGGTGTGCAATTCCATAGTGCTCTGGACGACAATGAAAAATGAAGAGCCTCCACTTCATCATGTAGTTTTTCATCAAGACTGAAGCTTCCGGACACGTGGCCACAGTTCTTTGGAGGGGTTGGACAAAGCATGTAGATTTGCTGAGAATGCGCTACTTACCTCAAGGGGGCACTGTTCCAATAGGAAAGAAAACAACTTTATAGAATACAGAGTTTGGAGTTAGGCAAGAAACTTAAAAGTGAATGGTTTTGCTTTTATGGGTTTATGTTCCTGATCCTTTTTTGTTGGATTATTTTTATGCCATAGTATTGCTTGTGTGTTTGCCACTGGCTGACTTTTGAACATTTTACAGAATGCAACTTTAGGTTTCTTAGATGTGGCTTGCTATGTACTAGCTGCCTGGCCATGGATGTGTATTTCCATTGCTTTGTATTTTATTCTCTTTTTATTTTATGTGTATCTTCCATCTTTGATGGTGTTTTGTTGCTTTCTTTCTCAGGGTTGGCTTCAACTCGGTGTACCATCTAACTGACTTGCCCTCTTTTGTAAGTGGTAAATATGTGGTAATTTTTGATCCTCAGGGTGTTTACCTTCCGAATGTCTCTATAGCAAATCCTGGAAAGCGGATAGAGTTTGTTACTTCTTCAGCTCTCTCATTGTATAAAGACCAGTTTCTTCCGTATCGTGCTTTTGGTTGTGACATGAAAATTCCATTCGCTGGTACCTTATTCCGTTTTCCTTTGAGGAATGCTGATCAGGCATCTAATAGTAAGCTCTCAAAGCAAGTGTACTTGGAAGAAGACATTTCTTCCTTGTTTGTTCAGCTGTACGAGGAAGGAGTTTTCACCCTACTTTTTCTTAAGAATGTACTCTCTATTGAAATGTATATATGGGATGTTGGAATTCCTGAGCCAAGGAAGGTCTATTCATGCTCCGTTAACTCTGCGAATGATGACACAGTTTGGCATCGCCAGACACTTCTTAGATTGTCCAGGTCAATAGATTCAGCTGATTCTGTGATGGATGCCTTTTCATTGGACTTCTTGAGTGAGGCAGTTGTCGACTCTCATTCTGAGAAGAGGACAGATACTTTCTATGTAGTGCAAACAATGGCATCAGCTACCAGTAGGATTGGTTCTTTTGCTGCTGCTGCATCCAAAAATTATGATATTCATCTGTTACCTTGGGCTTCAGTTGCTGCGTGCATCTCAGACGATTCATCCAATGTAATCTTGAATACTTTAATGCTTGTGTGAGTGCATGTGAGTCGGGCATATATAGCTGTTGCACAACATTAGAATGCGATAAACTGGTTACTGATGCACTTTCCATTCGACTAATATTTCGAACTTGATGCCTTAGGCATATAGTTGGTAGATATCAAGCCCTTCCTGGTCATTTTTTTTTGCTTATTTCTCGCAGGTACCCTTAAAATCACGTTTTGATTACATTGAGCGACTCGGATTATCAAAATTTGATTGGAAATTATGAGATGCTTTTTTAGATGTTTTTATAGGTGTCCCTTGAACCGCCCTGATGTATGCTGGGCGGTTCCAGGGACACCTAGAAAAAATCTAAAAAGACACCTCAAATCTCAATCTCATAGTTCTCGATCAAATTTTTATGATCCGAACCGTTCAATATGTGCAAAATGTGATTTTAAGGGTGCCCTCAAGAAATTAGCAAAAAATATGACCGGAAAGTGCAAATTTGAGCTAAAAATTGCTCAAATCAAGCCCTTCCTGGTCATTTTTTTTTGCTTATTTCTCGCAAGTACCCTTAAAATCACCTTTTGATCACATTGAGCGACTCGGATTATTAAAATTTGATTGGAAATTATGACATGTTTTTTTAGATGTTTTTATAGGTGTCCCTGGAACCGCCCCGTGTATGTATATATTTTAATATTTGTTCAGCATTTGAGTGCTGTTGTGCAATGCCATGAACTGTGTTACATTTTTTTTTTCAAAATGAGATAACTGCATTGTTTGTTGCGAGTTTTGATGTCCAATACATATGCCCTCTAAACAGAGCAGAAATACACTTAAACGCATTAATGCACCCATTTTGTTTATGTAAATTATCGTGGAAAATAATGGAAATAGGATAATACGTGTGGTACCAGCTAAGAATTACTTATCAATCTGGTGCATCTGTGACTAATGCATAGAGGAGCATAATTGAATTTTATCACTCAAACAAAGCCATTTTATAATGCAATCATAGAGTGGGAGTGGTTTCCATCCAAAGTTTAGGAGAAATCCCAAGGCGGAACTGAGAAGACTGGAAGTTCCTCTGTCGCCTCTCCATATTCTCATCTTGGCTGAAGCTTCTGTCAGATCTGTTTTGCGGATCTGGAATCTGATGTTTGTTTCCCTGTTTATGTTTTCAGTTAAATTATCTGATAAGCAGGGATTCTTGGAAGGAAAATAATCATAATGAGTGCCAAGATGTATTATTCTTATTTTGGTGCTAAATAAATAACCAGTCATGAGACTACTAGGTGATGCAGTTTCGTATTGACAACTACGACTTTCCTACACCCGTAGGTGATTGCACTATCTTTAGTGATTTAGGAGTTAAGTAGCTGACGGTGGAAGTGCCATCCGGAGCTTTAATGCAAGTGGTCAATTGGGTGTAGCTAGTGCTGTGGTTTCATGGTCGTAGACAGGATGGCATGGACTGGGAGGGCACATTTGTGCATCCAACTAACTTTAAACTAAGATTCTGTATATGCTGCTTCTAGTTTTATGGAAATTGCCTACCTTTCTTCTCTAAAAATTCCCTTGGTTGCTTATCATATCAGATTCTTATTTTGTTTTATTGTGCTGCTGAACAGGATGACATTCTTAAGATTGGACGAGCATTTTGCTTTCTTCCTTTGCCTGTTAGAACTGGAATGGCTGTCCAAGTTAATGGGTTCTTTGAGGTTTCGTCTAACCGTCGCGGCATTTGGTATGGTGCCGACATGGACAGAAGTGGGAGAATTCGTTCTCTCTGGAACAGGCTTCTTTTAGAGGATGTGGTGGCCCCTACTTTCACACAATTGTTGCTTGGAGTGCAAAAGTTACTAGGTCTAACAGAATCCTATTATGCTTTGTGGCCCAGTGGCTCCTTTGAAGAGCCATGGAGTATTTGTGTTGAGCATATTTACCAGAACATTGGTAATGCTCCTGTTTTGTATTCGGAACTTGAAGGAGGGAAATGGGTTTCACCATTGGAGGCTTTTCTTCATGATGAGGAATTCTCTGGAAGTAAGGAACTTGGGGTAGCTCTTGTACAGCTTGGAATGCCTGTAGTACATTTGCGCAAAGATTTGCTTGATATGCTCTTGAAATGCGCTTGTAGTTTTCAGCAGAAAGTGGTTACTCCTGATTCAGTACGACATTATCTTAGGGAATGCAGAAGTTTAACCACACTAAGCAGATCATACAAGCTTGTGTTGTTGGAATATTGTCTTGAAGACCTGCTTGATGATGATGTTAGTAGAGATGCATATAACCTGCCTTTGCTCCCCTTGGCAAGTGGTGACTTTGGGTTGTTGTCTGAGGTCTCCAAAGGGGTTTCTTACTTTATCTGCAATGATATGGAATATAAGCTTATTCAACAAATCTCAGAGAGGATAATTGATCGCGGCATCCCTCCAGCCCTATTTGGCAGGCTATTATCTATTGCAAAGTTCTCAAAGGCGAACCTCATTGTTTTCAATGTTAATTATTTCCTGCATTTTTTCTCTAAATTTGTACCTGCTGATTGGAAATACAACAATAAAGTAATTTGGGACCCGAAATCTAATCTTAACCATCCAACTTCATCGTGGTTTGTACTTTATTGGCAGTATCTTCGGGATGGGTGTGACAAGTTGTCTTTGTTTGGTGATTGGCCTATCTTTCCATCTCTTTCTGGGCATCTTCACAGACCTTCATTTCAATCAAAACTGTTGAATGTGGAGAAGTTGTCTGAAACGATGCGAGACAGTCTTGGTAAACTTGGGTGTAAGATTCTAAGCAATAGTTACGGCGTTGAACATCCAGATTTATCTCATTACGTGAGTGATTCTGATGCTTCTGGTGTATTGGAATCAATCTTTGATGTTGTCTCTTCAGATAATAGCATCACACATGCATTTCATACCGTTAAAGCAGAAGAGAGGGATGAGCTTCGTCAATTTCTCCTAGATCCGAAATGGTATATTGGAAGCCGTTTGTCTAATTCTAACATATGGAATTGCAAGAGGCTGCCTATTTATAGGGTCTATGTTGGAGAATCTCCTCACACCCTACAGTTTTCAGATTTGGAAAACCCTCCCAAATACTTACCACCAAGGGATGTTCCTGAGTGCTTTCTTGGTGCTGAATTTATCTATAGTTCGTCAAGTAATGAAGAAGAGGTCTTAAACAGATATTATGGAATTGAGCCAATGAGGAAGGCGAGTTTCTATAAGCAGCATGTTTTACACAAAGTTAAGGAGTTGCGTCCTGAGGTTCGTGACAGCATCATGCTTTCTCTTCTGAAGGAGCTCCCACAATTATGTATTGAGGATGCATCATTCAGAGATTGTCTGAGAAGTTTGGAATTTGTCTCAACGTCTAATGGTTCTTTGAAGTCTCCTGCTGCACTATACGATCCTCGTAATGAAGAATTATATGCTCTATTAGATGATTCTGATAGTTTTCCTCGTGGCGTTTTCCAAGAATCAGGCATTTTGGACATGCTACAAGGTTTGGGACTCGGGATGGCTGTCTCTCCTGAAACTGTCATAAAAAGTGCTCGACAGGTGGAGCAGTTAATGCATGAGGATCAACAGAGGGCATACTTGAGAGGAAAAGTTCTTCTTTCCTACCTAGAAGTAAACACATTGAAGTGGGTAACAAATCTACCAAATGAAGATCACGGAACACTGAATAGAATGGTGTCACGAGCAGCAACTGCGTTCAGGCCTCGCAACTTAAAATCGGACATGGAAAAATTCTGGAATGATCTCCGGATGATTTGCTGGTGCCCTGTCCTTGTTTCTTCCCCTTATCAATCTTTACCCTGGCCCGCTGTTTCGTCGATGGTTGCACCTCCTAAGCTCGTAAGGCTTTATAGAGATCTGTGGCTCGCTTCAGCGAGCATGCGGATACTTGATGGGGAATGTTCATCCACGGCCTTATCACAGCAGCTGGGGTGGTCTTCTCCACCTGGGGGTAGTGTAATTGCTGGTCAACTTCTTGAGCTTGGGAAAAACAGTGAGATTGTGACTGATCAGTTGCTGCGGCAGGAGTTGGCCTTAGCAATGCCAAGGATATACACCATACTTCTGGGCATGGTGGGGTCCGATGAGATGGATGTTGTTAAAGCTGTTCTTGAAGGTTGTCGATGGATTTGGGTGGGGGATGGGTTTGCGACCTCGGAAGAGGTTGTCCTTAATGGTCCTCTTCATTTGGCTCCTTACGTACGTGTTATACCTGTTGATTTAGCTGTTTTTAAGGATTTATTTCTGGAGCTTGGAATTCGGGAATTCTTGAAACCCAGTGATTACGCCAATATATTATGCAGAATGGCTATGAGGAAAGGCCCCACACCCCTTGTTGCGCAGGAAATCAGGGCTGCTATATTGATTGCACAACATCTGGTTGATGTCCGGTCTAATGAAGCAGAAATTAAGATTTATTTACCTGACGTGTCAGGTAGACTTATTATTGCTACTGATTTAGTTTATAATGATGCTCCCTGGTTGCTTGGCTCAGAAGAGCCTAATAACTCGCTTGGAAATGCATCAACCCTGGCCTTAACTGCAAAAAGAACTGTTCAAAGGTTTGTGCATGGGAACATATCCAATGATGTGGCTGAGAAGCTCGGTGTTCGTTCACTTCGGAGGACGTTACTTGCTGAAAGCGCTAATTCCATGAATTTAAGTTTATCTGGTGCAGCGGAAGCATTTGGACAGCATGAAGCCTTGACAACTAGATTGAAACACATACTTGAAATGTATGCAGATGGACCTGGTATTCTCTTTGAGCTTGTTCAGAATGCTGAAGATGCGCGAGCTTCTGAAGTGACATTTCTTTTGGATAAGACACAGTATGGGACGTCATCACTTCTTTCTCCTGAGATGGCAGATTGGCAGGGTCCCGCTTTATACTGTTTTAATGACTCTGTTTTCAGCCCCCAAGATTTATATGCGATCTCGCGTATTGGTCAGGAAAGTAAATTAGAAAAACCCTTTGCAATTGGAAGGTTTGGGCTAGGGTTTAATAGTGTCTATCACTTTACAGACATCCCCACATTTGTTTCTGGGGAAAACATTGTCATGTTTGATCCTCATGCTTGTAACTTGCCTGGGATCTCTCCATCTCACCCTGGTCTCCGGATTCAGTTTGTTGGCAGAAGGATTTTGGAACAATTTCCTGATCAATTTTCACCTTTCCTGCATTTTGGCTGCGACTTGCTGCATCCATTTCCTGGAACGCTATTCCGGTTTCCCCTCAGGAGTGGAGCTGTTGCTTCCCGAAGCCAAATAAAGAAAGAAGGTTATTCATCTGATGATGTCTTCTCACTCTTTTCTTCTTTTTCTGAGGTGGTTTCTGAAACAATCCTATTTCTCCGCAATGTGAAAACCATCTCCATTTTTGTCAAAGGAGGTAGCAATGAAATGCAACTTGTACATCGCGTCCACAAGCATTGTGTTCGTGATCCTGAAGCTGAAGCCAGTAGTAATTTGTTTAGCTTTATGCATGGAAATCAACAAGATGGAGTGGATAAGGACCAGTTCCTTAATAAACTGAGCAAATCTGTGGATACAGTTTTGCCATGGCAAACACAAAAGGTTGTGGTGAGAGAGCAAAGTTTAGCTGGTGGTGAAAAGTCACACCTGTGGATAACTAGTGAATGTCTAGGAAGTGGGTTTCTTAAGGAAAACCCAGAAAAATTTAATAACAAGTCTCACAAATTTATCCCTTGGGCTTGCGTTGCTTCATATTTACACTCTGCGAAGGTGGATACAGAATTCAGTGATATAGCAAACACAGAGGAACCTTGCATCCTTATTCCCGATGTACTTCAAGTTCCCATCGCTTCCATTCAAGATAGAAAGAATTTTGACGGTCGTGCCTTTTGTTTTTTACCACTTCCTATAAACACTGGTCTTCCGGTGCATATTAATGCATATTTTGAATTGTCATCAAACCGGAGGGATATTTGGTTTGGCAATGACATGGCAGGGGGTGGGAAAAAACGCTCAGACTGGAATATATACCTTCTTGAAGATGTTCTTGCCCCAGCTTATGGTCACTTGCTTGAGAAAGTTGCATCAGAAATTGGTCCATGCAATTTGTTCTTTTCGCTGTGGCCTACGACAGTAGGATTAGAACCTTGGCTATCAATGGTGCGGAAACTTTACCTGTTCATCGCTGACTTTGGACTTCGTGTGTTGTATACAAAAGCCAGAGGGGGCCAATGGATCTCAACCAAACAAGCTATTTTTCCTGATTTCACTTTTCATAAGACTGATGAGCTTGTTGAGGCATTATCTGATGCTGGTTTACCAGTAGTGACTGTTTCTAAGCCACTTGTGGAGATATTTATGGAGTTCTGTCCATTGTTGCATTACCTTACACCTCAATTACTGCAAACATTGTTGATTCGGCGGAAGCGTGGATTTAGGGACAGGAATTCAATGATCTTGACCCTTGAGTATTGCTTACTCGATGTAAGAGTTCCTTTTCAGTGTGATACGTTGTATGGTTTACCTTTGGTACCTCTTTCTAATGGTTTATTCACATCATTCGAGAAACGAGGGGCAGGTGAAAGAATATATGTTGCACGAGGAGATGAGTACGGTCTTCTTAAGGATTCAGTCCCTCATAAACTTGTAGACTTTGGAATCTCTGATGTTCTTCACGGGAAGCTGTGTGATCTAGCACGAAGTGAGAATTTCAATGTTTCGTTTTTGACATGTGATTTGCTTGAAAAGCTCCTTCCGAGTTTACTTCCGCTCGAGTGGCAGCATGCTAAACAGGTAACTTGGGCCCCTGATGTTGAAGGCCAGCCTAGTTTGGAATGGATCAGATTACTATGGGGTTACCTAAAATCGTCTTGCGATGATCTGTCAGTATTTTCTAAGTGGCCTATTTTGCCTGTTGGAAAGGACTATCTTCTGCAGCTTGTTAAGAATTCAAATGTTATTGAAGATGATGGCTGGAGTGAGAACATGTCTTCTCTGTTGCTCAGAGTAGGTTGCCTAATCTTGAGGAGTGACCTTGGGATTAAACATACCCAATTGAGAAGTTATGTGCAGCCGCCAACGGCTACTGGCCTATTAAATGCCCTACTCTCAGTTGCTGGTCGTTCAGAGAATGTTGAGGGGCTCTTCAGAGATGCATCCGAAGGTGAGATGCATGAACTTCGGAGTTTTATTCTCCAGTCCAAGTGGTTCAGTGAAGAGTCAATGGACGCTAAGTATATTGATGTCATCAAACAGCTTCCCATTTTTGAGTCCTTCAGGAGTAGAAAATTAGTTTGTTTGAGTAGACCTATGAAATGGCTTAAACCAAATGGTGTGCGTGAGGATCTTTTAGATGATAACTTTATACGTGCAGAATCGGATAAAGAAAAAACCATTCTGAGAGATATGTTGGAGATTAGAGAACTTTCGAGGGCAGAATTTTATAAGGATTATGTATTCAATCGCATGCCTGAATTTTTGTCGCATCAGGAAGCTCTCTTGGACATTCTAGAGGATGTTAAGCTTTTGATTGCAGAAGATAACTCTCTCAGAACATCAGTTTCCCGTACCGCTTTTGTGCTGGCACGCAATGGATCCTGGAAGGAGCCATCCAGGTATGTGTTCATTTCTTCTGATCTATATGTTGGATTGGCTTTTTCATAAAATGAACGTATTTTCAGATGAGAATGCTTTGGGGTAAAGATTAGATGAAGGCACGCAATCCTATGGTCCTTGAAATTTGTGAACTTGAAAAATGTGACCTGTGCCTGAAATTTATATTGTTTTAGTGTTTGTAGGACCCCTAGTATTTGGGAAAAGGCTTTGTTGAAGTATAGAATATGCCGCTAAGGTTACCATGCATCCAACATTTTTCTGCTTCTTTTATTGGTTGCCTTTTCTGCTTAGTTGATAACCAGTTCCTATCAGTGTCTTATGATTATGTTGAATCTGTTTCTTGAACTTCACTTTTTGTTATCTCGCATCATGCCTTGTCATTTGCCAGTTGTAATGCAAGTGCATATGGTCATGCAGGTGAACTAAGTTGAACTAAATACAGCTAGTAGCTATTTACTTCCTTTGGCACAGTCGTAAGCGCCCCCCCCCAGCTGAGGCAGACTCTTTGTGCTATCAACTACAGTTCCTCCATATTCGTGTTTTGCATCTACATCTCAACTAATACTCTGGTGAAGCCGCATGAGATCAGTGCGTTTAGTGTCAATTATGATGTTTGATGTTTCAAAATAGCCTTGGCATTGATCATTTTACCCTTACATTAACTACTCTCTCTATGCCATTTTGTCAGTCTTTCTAGTTCAGGATGCCCAAAATGAGAGTCCTCTATGAAAAGTCAAAGCATGACATCTTGTACTTTTCTTGTGGCCCATAGACAAAACTGCAGTGCACAAAATGAATGAGTTAAAAACTTAAAAAGTACCCGTGAAAGGATCTCAGTTAGAGCTACTGAGATGGAAAGTTTACTACAAACACATTAGCAAGTCAACCTTCAGAACTTAAACTTTTTCCTCTTTCAGAAATTATGTACAGATGAGAAAGTAAGTAAGTACATTGCTTTTGGCAGGCTATATGATCCTCGCATTACTAAGCTACAGAAGGTGCTGCAGAAGGACGTTTTCTTTCCTTCAGAGAAATTCTCAGATCCTGAAACTCTGGAGACCCTAGTTAGCCTTGGACTTCGACAAAGCTTGGGTTTTACCGGTTTGCTTGATTGTGCTAGGTCTGTTTCCATGTTGTATGACTTGAAAGACTTGGAAACAGTCAATTATGGGAGGAGGTTACTTGTTTGTTTAGATGCAATAGCGTTCAAGCTCTCAACGCATGAAGACCAGCACAACTGCGGTAATGAACTTAGAAGTGGCATTGAATGTCAGAACAGCAGTTCTGCTGATGATGAAATAGGAAAGTCCTTTCCATGGAGATCTGAGAATTGCTTTGCAGAGGGGCTGGACATTGACTCATTTGTAGGAAACTTGATTGGTGACAGTCCAGGAGAAGAATTTTGGTCAGAACTAAAAGCCATACCCTGGTGTCCTGTTTATGCTGATTCTCCACCTTTGCAAGGACTTCCATGGTTAGGGTCAAGTCAATCAGTGGCAGCTCCAGTGAATGTGAGACCTAAATCACAGATGTGGTTGGTTTCATCTAAGATGAACATACTAGATGGCGAATGCCGCTCTTTGTACTTACAGAGTAAACTGGGTTGGATGGATCTCCCATCTGTGGATGTTTTATCCACACAATTAATTGGCCTTTCCAAGTCCTATGCCCAGCTCAAGTTACATTCCACAGAGGCACCAGATTTTGATGCTGCACTTCGGAAGGAACTTCCTCCACTTTATAAAAGACTACAGGAATTCCTTAGTACTGATGATTTTCTGGTTCTAAAATCTGCATTGAATGGTGTTTCGTGGGTTTGGATTGGAGATGATTTTGTATCCCCAAATTCTCTCGCATTTGATTCGCCTGTTAAATTTAGTCCTTATTTGTACGTGGTACCTTCAGAGTTATCGGAGTTCAGAGATTTGCTTTTGGCATTAGGTGTTAGACACAGTTTTGATGTTCCTGACTATCTGTATGTGCTACAACACTTGCAGATGGCTGTGAAAGGGTCCACACTGTTATCTGATCAATTGAGTTTTGTCAATCGTGTCCTAGAAGCTGTTGCAGACTCTTACTTTGACAGGCCAGTTGACGCTTCTACTGCCCCACTATTAATTCCAGATTCTTTTGGTATTCTAACTCCTGCTGCAGATCTTGTTTATAATGATGCACCATGGTTGGAGAACACCCTTGTTGGGAGACACTTTGTACATCCAAGTATCGGTAATGACTTGGCAAATAGGTTGGGGGTCCAATCACTGCGCTGTCTCTCCTTAGTCAGCGAAGAATTGACTAAAGATTTACCATGCATGGACTTCACTAGAATTTGCGAGCTTCTGACATTGTATGGGAATAGTGAGTTTTTGTCCTTTGACCTTCTTGAGTTGGCAGATTGCTGCAAAGCAAAAAAGTTCCACCTAATATTTGATAAGAGGGAACATCCACGTCAGTCTTTATTGCAGCACAATCTAGGTACTTCTCTAATTCTGGTCTTAGTTGTTGCATCATGTGTCAATATAACATTTAGGGTAGTGATATTTAATTTGTCTTTCACTTTGTCATATGACCACATGCCTGTTCCATATGTACAGCGTTGCACTAGCTTATGATAAATGTCCTACTTAGTTGCATGCTCGGTCTATCTGAATGAAAATCTGGGACTTCTTTAGGGGTTGTGTGATTTAACTACTCCATGTTGCTCTGCTGAATCCTTAATTCAGCTCATTGGTGGATTATGTCTGTAGCCTTTTCCAAGGTGTCTTTTTCTCAAATGATCTTATGTCATACACACCTCATGGAAACTTTTCTGGATCAGGTGAATTTCAAGGGCCTGCCCTTCTTGCCATCTTGGAAGGTGTCAGCTTGAGTAGGGAGGAATTGAGTAACCTCCAGTTTCTTCCTCCTTGGAGACTGCGTGGTGATACCCTAAACTATGGTTTAGGTCTGCTTAGCTGTTTCCACATATGTGATCTCCCATCAGTTGTATCTGGTGGCTGCCTTTACATGTTTGATCCTCGTGGTCTGGCCTTTGCTGTGCCTTCAAGTTCTTCTTCTGCAGCAAAAATGTTCTCCTTGATAGGTAATTTGTTAGCACGCGTAATGCATTCAGTTGCATCACCGCTTGGAGTATTAATATACAGCTATACTGTTGCATGGTAATATATATGTCGATTTGTTGGGGTTCTGTTATGATTCGTGGGGACAATTAGGGTAGACAATGATGGAATACAAAGAACTTTGGTATTTGAAACTTATGATGCAATGAGCTTAGGGCTCGTTTGGATGCGGGATTAGGTTTGGGGGTATTATGTAAGAAGGGGGGATTGGATAGTAGGAGGTATTAGTTAATAAGGGATGGCCCACATTGATGTGATGTTTATGGAGGGGGTATTAAATAGTACTTGGTTTGGATGAGGTGTTAGAGAAGGGAGATTAAAAGGGTGGATGATGTAAAAAGCTGTTGAATGACAAATTTGCCCTTATTCAGTCCCAAACTTAATTATTCATTATATTTATTACTATATAATTACAAAATCAGATAAATTTAATTAGTTTTTGATAATTAAACTAAATACTAACTAAATTATTAGATTAAATATCAAAAAATAATTAAATTTGGTTTTGTTAAAGTGTTTTATTATCCATTTCTGTTTTTTAAAATATAATATCTAAAGATATAATTATTTTTTTTTTACAGCTTTTTTCTTTGTTGAATATTATATTTTGATCCGAAAAAAAAAAGTAGAGAAAGGGTTACTAGTGTATGTGAAGTAGAGGATTAAATCTCACAATTCTCCTTAAAAACCAAAACACCACCCACCATTACTACCAGTGCATCTCGTCTCTCTCTGTACCCAACCCCACCGCCCCACCCACCTTCCCGGCTTCTCCCATGGATGGCGACGACGACGACGTTCAATTTTTTACACAACGACAGCGACGATCTGCGTAGCAGTGGCAGTGGGTCTTTTCTCCTCTCTCTCTCTTCCATTTTTCCTAATCTGATTTTTCTGTTTCTGTTCTTCTTCTTCTTCTGGTTTTGCTGTCTCTATTTTCAGACCGGGAGAGAGAGCCGTGGGGGAAGGGATAAAGAGGGGTAAAACAGTCAAAATTTAGCCGGATAAGGCCGGATTATTTATGGACTGGGTTCAACCCATCCATATTTTATCCCCCCTTTGGCCGGATTAATTAGTCCCAGCAAAACTTATCCGGGCATGAAAATGGCTTGCCAAACGGGGGCAAACCTTGATTTCCGTGTCTGTCCGGGCAGATTAGCTAATCCCCCTTGCTATGGCTGCATCCAAGCAGGCCCTTATGTCCATATATAAGCTGTTCGTGTTGTGAACTTCTCTTCTACTGCCCTACCCCACAAACTCAAACAAATAAAGCATTATTTTACTTCTGTAAGCCATACAGAGAGCAGAGAGTCGCATGTTTTATGGGATGTTTCAAAGCATGCTCTAATGTCAATTGAAGTCTATGGGATTGCTAGTTTGGTTCAAAAAGCCTGACCACTCTGCAAACATATTTTGTTTGTGTGATATATTTTTTCTGCTTGTTTGTAGTCATTATTTGGCGTGGTCTCTCTCTCTCTCTCTCTCTCTCTGCTATTTTCTTCTTTATGACAGAATTGATCAGTTTGCTATGTCTATTCAACCTCCAAGAGCAATTAAGAACTGACAGTTTCCCTAATCTGCTATCAGGTACTAATTTGATGGAGCAATTTCTTGATCAGTTTAATCCCCTGTTGATTAGCCAAAGTATGCCATGGTCGTCATCAGATTCTACCGTTATCCGCATGCCTCTGTCTTCCGAGTGCATGAAAAATGGACTTGAGTGTGGACTAAAGAGAATAGAAGATATATTTGACAAATTTATGGAGCATGGTTCTAGAGTACTTTTATTCTTGAAGTCGGTTTTGCAGGTAAGATCTGATATGGAATAACTCTTGTTAGTTGCCTATGCAGCCATTGCTTTCCTGGAGCCTGTAGGGCTGGGGAGAAGTCCCCTTGTGTAAAGAAAGTCATAGACGAATCACAAATATTTAACTAATCGAAGCATTTATTAGAAGCTGATGCAGCAAAGTGGTTTTCAATCTGCTGTTTGTCTGCTGCAAGCTTGAACTAGGTTAAACTACAGCTATCATGATGTAACCTTGACCTTGAGGACTGCTCTATCCCAGCCATTGTGAATTAAGAGCCAGAACAAATAAGTTCCCAACCAAGCATGCGCCTCATAGCAACTAGTTTCTGCATGATTTGTAATCCTAGTTCCCTCTGGAAGTGCTGTTATTTCAAGAAGGTTTTTTACCACACCCCCCAACACACACGCGCGCACAAAAGAAGGAGGGATACCACACCTTAGTGCAAGGACTTTAGGGCTAATGAGCTTCACAAATAACGATTGGAATCATATTGTTAAATTAGTCTTTGGCAAAGCAGATTTTGGAGAGTTGGTCATTAGGAAATGTGGCTGCACCTAGTGGGACATAAGGAAAATAATTGGAGTGGCATCATCATTTCTGGTTTTTACACCAGCATCTCATCAGCTTTGTGAAAAAAGATTTCCTGTTTTTGATAGGTCTCCTGTTGTTATAGTTGACCCCCTGAGAAGATGGATTTTTCATGTAACTGTAGTTTTTATTCATGTAGCTCAAATGGTATGTTGACTATGATATCACTGTGTTTGCTTTAAAAATAACAAATTTCCAGGTCACACTATCCACATGGGAGGAAGGAAGCCCACAGCTTTCCCAGGATTACTCCATTTGTGTTGATTCTTCACTAGGTATTATGAGAAATCCTTTTTCAGAGAAGAAGTGGAGAAAGTTCCAAATATCTAGGCTATTTAGTAGCTCAAATGCTGCAATCAAGTTGCATATAATCGATGTGAATCTGTATCAAGGAGGAAGTAGAGTTGTTGACCGGTGGCTCGTTGTGCTTAGCCTGGGTTCTGGTCAGACAAGAAATATGGCCCTTGATAGGTACGTAAGAAAGTGTATTCTTGTTGTTTTTATTTTAATTACTACATTTGTTATTTGGTAAGATGCATTATAACTTATGTCATGGTTTAATCATGAGATAATCATTTTCTTACCAGGCGGTATCTAGCATACAACTTGACACCTGTTGCCGGAGTTGCAGCACTCATAAGTCGCAATGGTCAACCAGCTGAGGCTTATCCATCGAGTTCAGTTATGTGCCCTCTTCCATTATCTGGTTCTGTAAACATACCTGTCACTATTGTTGGATATTTCCTTGTCCGTCACAATCGAGGCCGTTACCTCTTTAAATACCAAAATGTGGAAGATTTGGCTGAGGCGCAGCCTGATGCCGGAAATGCACTGATAGAAGCTTGGAACGGAGAGCTGATGTCTTGTGTCCGTGATTCCTATATCGAGATGGTTTTGGAAATTCAGAAGTTAAGAAGGGAACCATCAATTTCTAATCTGGATTCTAGTTTGACCCGTGCAATTAGTGTGTCTTTGAATTCGCACAGTGACCATTATTCTTTCTGGCCAAGGGCTAGTGGGCATGCTCAGATTCATGAATCAGGTGGTGATTGTAAGCTATTTTCAAATAAGGTGCTCAAAGCAGATTGGGAATGTATAATTCAGCAAGTAATCAGGCCTTTCTATGCTCGTCTTGTTGACCTCCCTGTATGGCAACTGCACTCTGGAAATCTTGTCAAGGCTGAAGAGGGTATGTTTCTTTCACAACCTGGGAGTGCAGTGGGTGATAATGTGCCACCAGCAAGAGTTTGTGCCTTTGTGAAGGAACATTATCCTGTATTTTCTGTTCCGTGGCAATTGGTGACTGAAATCCAGGCTGTGGGAGTTATAGTTCGTGAAATCAAACCTAGGATGGTTCGGGACCTTCTTAAGGTGTCTTCAGCATCTATTGCCCTTCGGGCTGTTGATACTTTTGTAGATGTTCTTGAGTATTGCTTGTCTGATATTCGGGTTGATGAGCTATCTCATTCAAGTTCAGCTAATGCAATGCTGAACAACTTTACCTCTGATAATGCATATAGGGCAATTAAAGAAGGCAGCGGTTCAGGTTCTGCATCAATTCCAGAGTTGCACAAACTTTACGGAATGTCTACCCAGAATTCTGCCAATTCAGGAGGAGATGCACTGGAAATGGTGACTACTTTAGGAAAGGCTTTATTTGATTTTGGCCGGGTAGTTGTGGAAGATATTGGCAAAGCAGGTGGGCCCTTGGTTCAGAGAAACACCGGCAGCAGTGACAGTATCAGGAGAAATGGGGACCAGAATCTTCTACTTATAGCTGCTGAGCTCAGAGGGTTACCATGCCCAACTGCAACAAACATTCTAGCGAAGTTGGGGGTTACTGAAATTTGGGTTGGAAACAAGGAGCAACAAACCCTGATGACTTCATTAGCATCAAAGTTTATTCATCCGGAAGTATTGGATAGACCAATCTTGGCTGCCCTTTTTTCAACCTGCACGCTTCAACCATTATTGAAACTGCAAAATTTTTCTCTTCACTTGCTGGCTAAACATATGAGACTACTTTTTCATGAAAACTGGGTGAATCATGTGATGGACTCAAATAGAGCTCCCTGGTTTTCATGGCAGAGTACTGCAAGTTATGATGGTGAGGGAGGCCCTTCTCCTGAATGGATAAGGCTTTTCTGGAGAAGTTTTACTGGTTCTTTGGAAGATCTTTCCCTTTTTGCTGATTGGCCTCTTATCCCTTCTTTTCTTGGTAGGCAAGTCTTGTGCCGCGTAAGAGAACGTCAACTGGTTTTCATTGCACCTCTCATTGTGAACCCGAACTCTGCAAATGCTTCCTCGGAAACAGGAGCAGCAGAAAGTGATCGGTCTGAATTAGCTTCTGAGTTGTACCAGCCTTACATTTTAGCTTTTGAAGTTGCCAAGAATCGATACCCTTGGTTGTTATCGTTCTTGAACCAATGCAACATTCCCATTTTTGATGTTTCTTTCATGGATTGTGCTGCTCCATGTAATTTTTTTCCCACACCTGACCAATCACTGGGACAAGTTATTGCATCCAAACTTGTTGCAGCTAAACATGCTGGCTATTTTCCTGAAATCTCTTCATTTGCAGCTGCCGACCGTGATGAAATCTTTGCGCTTTTGGCTTCTGATTTCTCTTCAAATGGCTCAAAGTATGTGAGCGAAGAACTGGAAGTGTTGTGTGATCTGCCTATTTTCAAGACCGTTGTTGGGTCATACACCAAACTACACGCCCAAGAGCTATGTTTGATTTCTTCAAATTCATTCCTCAAGCCATATCACGAGCATTGCCTTTCTTACTTGACAGATTCCAATGAAAGCTCACTACTCCAAGCCCTTGGGGTTCCTATTTTGCATGATCAACGAATTTTTGTTAGGTTCGGATTGCCTGGGTTTGAATTAAAACCTGAGTCTGAGCAAGAGGACATTTTGATTTATCTTTATGCCAATTGGCAAGATCTTCAGCTCGATTCTTCTGTCATTGAAGCCTTGAGGGAGTCTAATTTCGTAAAAAATGCTGAAGAATCTTCTCTGGAACTATCTAAGCCCAAGGATCTATTTGATCCTGGAGATATTTTATTATCCTCTGTATTTGCTGGTGAGAGGAAGAAATTTCCTGGAGAAAGGTTTGGTACTGATGGATGGCTTAGTATATTAAGAAAAACAGGCCTTCGAACTGCAGCAGAAACAGATGTCATACTTGAGTGTGCCAGGAGAGTGGAGTCCCTTGGAGCTGAATATATAAAAAGTAAAGGGGTTGTGGACGAATTTGAGACAGATTCATTCAACTCTCAAAACGAAGTTCCTTTGGAAACATGGTTGTTAGCTGAATCTGTCATGAGAGCCATATTCTCGAATTTTGCGGTGCTTTATGGCAGCAACTTCTGCAACATACTTGGAAAAATTGCATGCGTACCTGCTGAAAAGGGATTTCCAAATGTTGGTAGTACAAGAGGAGGCAAGAGAGTGCTGTGCTCATACGATGAGGCAATTATATTGAAGGATTGGCCACTAGCATGGAGTTGTGCTCCCATTCTCTCTAGACAGAGTGTTATACCACCCGAGTACTCTTGGGGAGCGCTTCATCTGAGGAGCCCTCCAGCCTTTTCGATTGTTTTGAAACACGTGAAGGTATCAAATTGAGATTCTATCCATGTTTTTTGGAAGGTAATGTTCTATGCATATAAACATATAGTTATATATTGCAGGTAATTGGGAGAAATAGTGGTGAAGATACTCTTGCTCACTGGCCTACTGTGTCAGGCTTAATTACTGTTGAGGAAGCTTCTTTTGAAGTCTTGAAGTACCTTGACAAGTTCTGGGGTTCCCTCTCTTCTTCAGGTAAGTTCCTCTTTTGTTGTTATACACATCATACAGTCTGTTTGAATAGTTAGAATGATCAACTGCTCCAGCCTCCGATCATTGGGACCTCACTGTTTCAAGCAGTAGTGTCTTGAGAATATGGTCGATAGGAGGAAGGTGTAGCTGGATGAAAAATTGTGCCCTTTTGATTGTCTTGTTAAACGGGAATCCCTTTCGGATTGCAGTAGTTTCCAGGGGCGAGGACTTTAAGACTCAGCAGAGGCCTGTTGTCCAAAATCCTGAAATTAGGACAAGGGGGATGGAAGGAGTTTGATAAATGGGAACCCATTTTTGGAGTATGAAAAATCTAAAATTTTGAAATTTGACTGTGTTTAGCTTAACAAAACGAAAAGATGTTGGACTTTATTCATGACATGTAGGGCTACAAATGAACCGAGTTGTTCGTAAGCAGCTCGAGGCTTGGCTCGTTCAAGTTTGATTCATGAAAATAAATGAACATACTCGAGCCAAGTATCGCAGCTCATTTGATATACAAGCTAAGCACGAGTCAGTTAAGGCTTGGCTCAAGTTGGATCGCGAGCCTAATCTGTACATTAATTTATAACTAATTGCTATTACTAGCATTGTTATAATAAATTTTGAAGACTTCTAACTTTTCCTGCCAACAAAAAAGCTGTGTGTCATCAAGATCCTCTATAGAGAAACTGATGCCTCTATAAAGCTTCTACTTTTTCGATGTGGGACAAGAGTTCAGTTTTTGTCCAAGTAAAATGCCTGCAGAAGGCGTGAATCTTTCTCCTTTAGTCCCACACTAGATATTTAACCCAAATGATAAAGCCAGAACCCTTATAAGAACAGAGCCCAACCATTTTCCCGTTACGCTGTCTCTAGTGCTTGAATTTGGTTAAATATTTTGAGCAATTGGCAGCTGAGCTCGAGGTTTGCAAAAATTTCAGCGAGGCCAGTTCTTGCAGCTCGTTTCGAGTTCGAGCTGACCTCATTTTTTGCGAGCTGAGCCTAACACTACAAGACTCATCTTGGCTCGTTTGCAGCCCTAATGGCATGCATAATTATGTGGTCATCCATCTTAACTTTCAGAACCATGAGCTTGGGTGTCATATACCGCCTTGGATTGCCTTTGTTTATCACATGCTCACTTTTGTTCCTGAAAGTTCATTCGGACAATGGTTCAAAAAGGAACATTATCTTTTTATGGCAACTTTTTAATTTGTCAAGGTGGTTTGATGGGTTTACCCAGATTTTCAGCTATCAATTATTCAGGGATTCCTTCTGCAATATTGAAAATGGTATTTCCAGTTCTCTTTATTTAAGAAACTTCCTCTTCATGTCTATATTAACTATGGAGTAACGCAAAGAAGGCAAGAAGCTGATGGGTAAAGCTATGCGATGATCAAATTAACACCATTCTATCTACCAATTTCCTAATATCGACTAAAGAAATAGGTACTTAAAGGTGTTTTATCTGTCTTTCTTTGCCAGACATAGCAGAGTTGCAGAGAGTGGCATTCATGCCAGCTGCGAATGGAACGCGCTTGGTGACAGCTAGCTCTCTTTTCGTGCGTTTGACAATCAACCTCTCGCCATTTGCATTTGAGCTCCCTAGTATATATCTCCCTTTTGTCAAGATTCTTAGAGATATGGGGCTTAAGGACATGCTATCAGTTACTTGCGCAAAGGATCTTCTCTCGAATCTTCAGAAAGCATGTGGGTATCAGCGTCTAAATCCAAATGAGCTCCGTGCTGTGATGGAAATTCTGCATTTTGTGTGTGATAAAACCATTGAAGCAAACATGTCGGATCTATCCAACTGGGAATCAGGAGCCATAGTGCCTGATGATGGATGCAGACTTGTTCATGCAAAATCTTGTGTGTATGTTGATTCTTATGGCTCTTGGTATATCAAACACATTGACACCGCCAGGCTGAGGTTAGTTAACCCAGATGTTCCTGAGAAAATATGTACAGCCCTTGGGATCAAGATGCTATCTGAGGTAGTTGTAGAGGTATGAACATGGTCTGCTGCAATTTGTTTTGCTATTTTATCAGTTCCATTGACTCAAGGAGAATTTTTTTGTTTAATCTCTATCTAAACGGGCTAAATGTTTCTGTTTCCTAGGAGACTGAAACAAAACATGAGTGGAATCACGAATCATTGCCAACACCAACCGAAACGCACCCAAACACATCAAATTCTACGAAACAACCAAAACATTGAGTTATTTCAACACATAAGAAATATTTCTGCAAACCTTCTGAATTGTTTCAGACCGTTTTCTTTCCTAGCTAATTGAAACGACATACAAAAGTGAATGTTTGATCCTTGCATTGTTACGTATCTAGGTTTTATTTTTGTTTCTGTGTAATATGATCAAAATCTCCAAATATGCTGTAGGAGTTAGATCACGGGGAGCATCTACAGAGCTTGGAACAGATTGGCTCGGTGCCAATAGTTGCTATCAGACAAAAATTGCTAAGCAAATCATTTCAGTCTGCAGTATGGAGTGTTGTCAATAGTATAAGCAGTGACATTCCAGACTTTGATAATCTAACTTGGGAGAAAATACAGACCTCTCTGGAGGTTATTGCAGAGAAGTTGCAGTTTGTTCAATGCCTTCATACTCGCTTTCTGCTTCTGCCGCAGTATTTAGACATTACCCGTTTAGGGAATGAATCTAAAATTCTGGAATGGGAAGGCGAATCCAAACATAGAACTCTTTATTTTATTGACCGGTTGAAGACCTGCATGTTAGTTGCCGAACCACCGACTTATATGTCAGTTCTAGACATTATTGCAATTGTTTTGAGCCAGGTTTTAGGTTGCCCAGTCCCACTTCCTATTGGATTGTTATTTCTGTGTCCTGAAGACTCAGAGACTGCAATTGTGAATCTCTTGAAACTTCGTCCCGAAAAAAGAGTAAATGAAGGCACAGGTGGAAAAAACAGTTTTCTTGGAAGAGTAATACTACCACAAGATGCTATTCAAGTACAACTTCACCCTTTGAGACCCTTTTATTCAGGAGAAATTGTTGCTTGGCGGTCTCAAAATGGAGAAAAATTGAAGTATGGCAGAGTTCTAGAGGATGTGAGACCATCATCAGGGCAAGCACTATACAGATTCAAGGTGGAAATTTCCCATGGTGTGATTGAACCTCTTCTTTCTTCACACATTTTCTCATTCAAAGGTGTATCAATTGGCAATGAGGCTTCTTCATCAACCGCGGTGGAGAATAACGGCAACCGCAAAGCTGCTCAAAACAGGGTGCATTTTGAGCGGCCAGAAGGTTCTAGAAGAGGCAAATCAAAATCTGCTCTGGTAAATTTCTGTTCTTAATTACTTCTTTGTTAATTCATTGGCCTCATATTGCATCTCTGGAAAGAATGGCAGTGCCTTTGCTGTTAAATATCGCGAATCCATTTGAATGTTGACGTAATGTCATGAAAATTGATTTTAGTTCTATTTACGGGCGCTGTGTTCAGCGAATGCTGATTTTGTATTTAATGATCTCTTGTTTAATGCTGATATAATAATAATAATAATAATAATAATAATAATAATAATAATAATAATAATAATAATACTAGTACCGTACAGTTCTCAAGTAGTCAATATCTATTCGATTAGCTCCCATGTCACTCTAGCTTTCAAGCGCTGTTTAATAATCTAAAGAAATCAGAAGCTCTCCAGTCCCTTGAGGGTATAGGTTTTCTACTGTTTTCCTTGAATCTAGAAAATTTTCATAAATGATCTCTCCCCTTTTTCTTGGATTTGTTTGGTCAAGTGTACTTGTGAAAGGTTTAAACCATCTGCACAAATTGCTAAATAAGGTGATAGCAGGTGGGGTTGGTTAATCGCTCGCTTCATGTTCAGAATCATGCTGTCGCAACTGCCAATTGAAAATTGCAGTTTGGTTGATGTTTTTAGAGTTACTTTTCCAGTACATTTTTTGCAAATTTCAAAAAACAAAAAATTCACCATTTTCACATCTTATTACTTTGTAGCAAGAAGTCCAAAACTCCTTTTTTAAATGTTTTCTAAGAAAATACTTCTTTTCCAAAAATTGCAAGATAACAAGTTCTGAAAACCACAAAACCAAACTTCCTGAGAAAGATGTGAAGGAATATTGGCATTTTGTTTGGAAATGCATGTCAAGGAATATTTTCTTCAACTTCTGTGCTCGTCTCTTGAACATTCCCTGTTTCTTTATTCACTTAGCCGTTCCTTTTTTTTGTGTTTTTTTCATTCAGTTAGCTAAGAAGGGTTGTTTGTATGGTTGGCAGGCAAATATGGATCTTCAGTATGGCCGAGTCTCAGCTGCAGAGCTGGTACAAGCAGTTCATGAGATGCTTTCAACGGCAGGTATTAATTTGGATGTGGAGAGACAGTCCCTGTTGCAAACGACGTTGACCCTGCAAGAACAACTGAAAGAGTCTCAGGCAACATTATTGCTAGAGCAGGTTTGTATTCCTTGATTTACCATAGTCTCTTATGCCACGTTATGATTTACCATAGTATCTTATGTCATGTTGTCAAACTTCCGGTTTCTTCTCTCTCATATGCAACAAATTATGAGTGGTACATTGTTGTTTTTAAAATGAGTTTTGTGCGACACTTTTTCAGAACTTTTTGAGCCGACAGTTTTCTGAGCTTGTGTTTTTAGGAATCTGTGTAAAAGAATCCTTTTCAGACAGAACATTAAAATGATGTTTTGACATTCTTGACAACTATTTTTACTCGAAAACAATCTGATATTAGGATGTCTTGGTTTATGAACCTAATTTATAAAAGGATTTTGCAAAACTGATATTACAGATTCCAAATATGATATTTCCTGTGTTCACATTCACTGGGCACGTATAACACTGTGCACAACTGATAGAGCACTATGGCAACCTTGTATTGCTATAAGAGAGAGAAATAGGGACATACACACACACACACACACACACACATACAGAGACGCCCTGCTTCTATCTGTCTAGGTGTGATCCAAGCGGATTCAAGTGTGACATATACTAAATGTTCTGTCCAAGCTAAGGAACTTACTCCAATGAGTCGGGACAAATGATGATTGACACCGAAAAATTACTCCCGGATAGAATTTTGTCCCTCAACCCTTCTTAGAGAGAGTGGACCATTTGAGTTCACGGCAGGTGAAAGTATTTTATGTAATGGTTTTATATCCCCCACTGCCTTGTGAGAAGAGGGGGAACCCTGACATGGAGCTGTGCAAGAGAGGGTTTCTTCTAGTATTCAACAAGATGTTCAAGATGCTTCCATGAGGCGTCATGACTTCTCTAGAACAATAGAGCATGCTTGGGAATGTATGTTTGATTTGAAGTGATCCTCAATCAAATTGTGACACTGGCTCATTTTGGGAGATCCAACCTTTTTAAAGGAACCTCATTGAATGCACTCAAACTCAAGTGAAAGGGAATTTTTTTACAGCATTGCCTCATTATTCCCGCCTTTTAAAGTATTCATAGCAATTTGTGTGGGTTAGTATTGGAAAACTCGAAGATTTAATGCATTGAGTTTTCGAAATGAATTTGGATTTGGGACTTCCCAAATTAGAAACATGGGCAATCAAATAGAAGAGAGTTTGTAAACCAATTTTTTCAGTTTTATTGTTTCATTTAATTCCACACCACCGAATTGTCTTGTCCGAGTTAGATGTTTCTCATCGAGGCCAATATAGGCCCCAATTTCTGGCATGGTCACATCTTTTTTGTCATCACAACAGGAGCAATCTGTTTGCTTTGCAGGGTTACTTTCTTTACATCGAAGGCCCTCTAATAAGTGCAAACTAGTGGTTACAATCATTGTAGAGTTTTGTAACTGATAGAGCACAATATTGCAGGAAAAATCTGACTTGGCGGCCAAAGAAGCAGATACAGCTAAAGCAGCATGGTTGTGCCGTATCTGTTTGACCAATGAAGTCGATAACACCATAGTCCCGTGTGGTCATGTTATGTGTCGGAGGTGCTCATCTGCTGTTTCCAGGTGTCCGTTCTGTCGTCTACAAGTGACAAAAACTATGAGAATATTCCGGCCTTAATTTATCTTTGGGTACTTAACAAGTATTTGGTTGGATAGGTTCGTGGTTTACGGACTTCCCAAGATTCATTGTGATGCAGCAAACTATTCTTTGTTGCTTTTCTTCGGGGAAGGATATATTGAGAATAAATGACGACAATTTCCTCTTTTTCTGTAAATTTTGTGCAAATACCAAATCGAACCACAAGATTCTCGTTTTCTGCAAAGGTTTTCTCCCTTGCATAAGAATGGTAAAGTGAATATTTTTGAGATCTAAATCTCTTGTACAGTGTGAACTTTCGAGATCCTATCAAAATTTACCCATTGATCGTTGCCTTGTAAAATTTCCTTGATTCTTTTTTTTTTTTTTTTGTCAACCATATATATATAAAACTTCAAGTAAGGGCGCCCTTAACTTATTAAGTTAAGGACATCCATTTTCCAACCAATTTGCGATGATCCGAGCGGCTCAATATATTTAGAACGTGATTTTAAGGGTGTCAGTGAGAAATCAACAAAAAAACAGACTGGAAAAGGCTTGATCTGAGCAGTTTTTGTCTGTATTTTATCAAATAGTTTAAATAAAAATTGCTCAAATCAAGCTTTTTCTGATCAATTTTTTTTGCTAATTTCAAATGGGTACTTTTAAAATCACGTTATGAACACATTGAGCTGCTTAGATCATCAAAATTTGATCGGGAAAATGGGGAAAAGAGAACGTCCTCATTTTATTTAAAATGAGGACATCCTCACAAGGGGACTCTCTCTCTCTCCCTCCCTCTCTCTCTCTCTCTCTCTCCTCTCTCTCTCTCTCTCTATATATATATATACATATACGGGGCGGTTCCAAGACATCTAAAAAAACATTCCAAATTTCAATCTCATAGTTTTTGATCAAATTTTGATGATCTGAGCTGCTCAATGTGTGCAGAACGTGATTTTAAGGGTACTCGCGAGCAGTTTCTAATTGAACTGTTCAATAAAAAATTGTTTGAAATTGTTTGGTCTATAGATTTACGTTAATGGCATGGTTTTGGTTCCAAACCAATCTGAACCGTGTATGTGTGTGTGTGTGTGTGTGTGTGTGTGTGTGTGTGTATATATATATATATATATATATATATAGAGAGAGAGAGAGAGAGAGAGAGAGAGAGAGAGAGCGAGAGAGTCCATTTCAAATGAGATAGTCCTCATTTTAGTTAAATGCGGATCTCCCCATTCCTAATCGAATTTTGATGATCCGAGCCGCTCAATGTGATCAGAAAGTGATTTTAAGTGTACTCGTGTGAAATCATAAAGGGGAAATTACCGGCAGGCGGTGTCAGGGGGGAATATTTATCGGTTTCATGGTCTGAAGTTTCCAAATTACCAAGACATGGCACCTGGAAGCAATATTACCAATACATGGTATGCGGTATTGAGCATGATGTGAGCGGACAAATTTGCCCTTTGATGAAAAACGACACCGTTGCCTTTCGTCCCAATCTTTCCCACTTGTTTCCTTCTCCTCCATTTTCCTCATTTCCAATCCTGAGGTACGACGCTGTCTAGGGTTTGGTCCGGCGGAAATTCGTCTGTGCTCCCCAGCCTCTCAAGACTTGTCCCTACTCTCTCCCATTCAACAGCCGACGTGGTTCCCCAACTCCCTCCTTCGCCTCCGTTTGAATCGTCTGCTCCGGAGACGGTACCTTCAATCGTTGAAGCTTCGAACATTGCCATTGCCATCGCCAGTTCATCAGGTTAGTTTACTCGATCTGTAGTCATGTTAAATGTGTGTTTTTCGCTCTATGTAGTTGTGTTATTGGGTTTTGTGTGGCAAAGGTTTTGTGTTATTGGGTTTTGTGTTGCAAACTTTACGCGATCTGTAGTGAGAATCCTGTGATTGAAATTGGAAGTGTTGTATGCAATCGAAACCCGGAAAAATTGCATTCCTAACTTTGATTGAAGTTAACTACTTTGTCTTTATGTACTTGCATGTTCGAATCCCACGGAAGCCCAAACATTCCAAACTTTGAAGCCATTGGAGAATTTGTCCGGCCGTTAAGTGTAGGAGCCCGGAATTAATTAGTTGGGTCACGCGCAAATTAACCTAGAAACCCGGATATAAAAAAAAAGAAAAGAAAAAGATTAATGTCATTTCTGGGACACGAAAGATGTCCCACTAGGATATTTGAACTTCTCTGAGAGGAGTTTTGGGAAACTCTTAAGGCAGAGAACAACATTAAGTAGGTCAGAAAATGTGAAAACGTGTCTGTTAAGCAACGATATGAAATGGACCTCAAATGTATACTTCTTAAAAGATTCGTTTTTGTAGAAAATAAAATTACAAGGAAAAAAGAAAAACTTTTTTGATGAACTGTTTATATAGTATGATGAAGTTTTCTCAAACAAACTTGGTACAACCGCTAGTCCAAAACAAACCGTCCTGATCATGGCTTGTAGGCTTCCATATTTACATAACTACCATAAAGAATACAAAGTAAGCCAAAAATATGATGGCACGCTTTGCTACATTCTATTTGTTTTGTTTACCTCCATTTTAAAAAATCTCAAACCTATATTGAGCATATTGATGCCAAATTCAAACGCAGCACGTTACATAGGACTATGAAGCAATTGCATATCTGTATGCAATGCCAACTAGTCGTTTTATGTAGGTGATTTGAGATGTTTGCTCATTTTAATAGACATTGGATTTTTCTAAAACTTACGCTTAGTCTTTGCAATTAGAACATAACCTAAGTAGGCTAATTTGTTATTTGTTGTGACTTATGACGATTCAACACATGTAATGGGTATTTTCCTTTTACTAGTTTAGGATCAAGCTTGGAGTCGGCTTCTTGAAGAGCCACTTCAATTTCAATTAAAATGGTTGATTTGTAGATGTGGCTCTTACACTAGGAAAAATAGAAACTTACGGCTGGAAGCTAAGAGCTCCAAGAGAGCTAGGCTTTGAAGACTTGCAGATGATGGTCTTCGTTTTCTTATATGTTTGAATGTTAGACATGTTTTTTTTTTTTTAAACGTGTCAATTTATAACCAACCACACAGAAAAAACACAGGGGTGCAAAACCCACTATACAGACTGCTGTACGCAAAAGAAAAGCATCCTACTACAATCTGCCAAACAACTATACTTACTCCTCGTTAGAGATTTGCAGATCCAATAAATCTAGTAGAGATGTTCCAATGAGCACAGAGTCTTTGGTTTTCCATAGAGTTGGGGAATTTATTCCAAGTACAAACTCTTAGTCTTATATTGTCATCAATACACGCTAAGATTGCACTTGAATTCCTTGGGCTCCCTTCAAAAATTCTGGAATTACGCTCAAGCCAAACGAAGTATACCCCAGAAGCTAATGCCAATTTAAACATCAAAGAGCTGAATGTCTTACTTCTACAAAAACCAGAAGCATCATTCAGTTCTAAATCCCACGTATATGCCCTTCTTTGGATCTGAAATCTGAGTAGGATAGGCTACCAAATACTCCTGGGGAAAAAACAGGCAAAGAATAGGTGTTGAATAGATTCGGCACTCTGGGAACATAGCACACAAACAGGGTCAACCTCCATTCCCCATCGCAGAAGACGGTCCTTGGCACACAAACTCTTAAGACAAAGTAGCCATAGGTTGAAGGACCATTTAGACACATTTTTTGAAAACCAAACAGTAGCCCGTTGAGTTTCTTATCCTCTATTTCTTATAGCCTCCCTTGTGTGGTTGGTAGTATACTACCCTGTAGGGGAAACAGTCCATACAACTTCATCAGCTTTATGACTTTGAGGGGCAACAAAGTTAGGAATGGAGTGTTCTCACCACTGATGACTCACATAATTTCGCGGTCTGGGCCAGTGCCATGCCCCATTCTGAATTACAGTACTAACAGTAGCGGAAATAGATCTTCCAAGGGTAGAAATAAGTCTTGCGTCGAATAGTTTGTAAAGGGGACCACCACGGTGCTAATTGTCGAGCCCAAGGAAAGAAGCTTGTCCATCCCCAATAATGTGTTTCACAAAGTTATGGGCCACCAAAAGTTCTGATCCATGCACAGTCATAAGGCTTCCTCATATACCAAAAGTTCTGATCCTTAATGACAAAGGTATGGACCCATTGCACCCATATAGTGTCTTCTTTTTTACATAAGGCCCACAAGTGACTCATCATACTAGCATTATTCCAAATAGTAAGAGACTTTAACCCCAGTCCACCTTAAGCTTTTGGGGTGCACACTGCCAACCATTTGACTTTGGCTCCTGCTCTTTAGAGATTAAGACCAGACCACATAAAATTATTAAGGATAGCCTCAATCTCTCTCAAAATATTATTCGGTGAAATAAACAAGGAACACCTAAACGTTTGCATGCTGAATGAGACTAATTGAATTAGGAGAGCCCTTCCACCAAAAGACAACATTCTATTAGACCAGCTATTAATTATTTGTTGTGTTCGTTCCTCAACTGCACACAGTCCTCATATTTGAGTTTAATTGAAATGAGAGGCACTCCTAGGTATCTCACAGGGAGAGACCCTTGTGGAATAGGTAGCATCTAAAGAATAACAGTTTTAGTTGCAGCAATGACCCCAGAAAAGAAGACTTGGCTGAAAAAAAATCCACAGTCCTCCCTCCAACTGTTTCTCTCAGTTACCAAAATTTCTCCCAGAGAAAGCTATCCCTGCATCATATTACACCTACACACCTTCAATTTTGATAGTGGGTACAGTTTACTAAAACTTTCATCAGACCACATGGTGTGCATTCCTTCTTGATATAAAGTGATGATACTTGCTGAACCTGAACTAAAATAAAAAGTGATTCTTAACCCTGTGGAATAAGTAGAAACAATTGACTAGGATTGGAAATTAGAATTACCTTCAGAGTGATCAGGAGAAGATTTGAGGTTGTACGTAGCAAGTCGGTGTTTTAGTTCAAGAACCTCTTCATCATCATCATCATCATCATCTTCATCTCTCAAAATGAAGCATTGCTTCTCTTGCTGACTGGTAGAATAATAACAGTAAAGTATAACACTTGCAACAGAAGAGCAAATGGGATGGATCAAGTAATAACACAACCCAATTGGCATTGACCATGTGCTAACCTTTCTACCCGGGGCCTTATTTGGACCTCCTCTGCCTTGTGGTTTTGCAGCCTCTGGAATGTTATCTAGAAAAGACGAGGGAATCAACATAGCAATGGTTATCAAAAAAGCAAGGCCAACTTGAAAAATGACTCGAAACTCTCATGTTTCCATTGCAGAACTACTTGTTGTTTCTATTGCTTCTGAAACAATTTATGTATCGTCACTCTTGTTATTATTATTCTTCCGTGGGTTCTTTTCTGCTTGTGTGGTCCCCACCTTAACACCAGCTTCACCCATCACCCTGCTTTTCATCTCATTTCTTGCCGCCTCTGCGTGAACACTGCTTTTATCTTGTTCCTCAACCATAGATACATATCACTTCAATGGCATGAAGAGAAATGGTTATGAAAGAACAAAAAGACAGATCCATGGAGTAATACATCAAGTTCTGGATCCAGAGCATCAAGATCTTTAATCCACAAAGACTTTGGAGTTGCCTTGCTCAACTCATCAACCTCTCCACGGAGTTTATCCCCATCTGCACATAATTCCTGAACCTTCTCAATTGTCAAGGTTCCAATGACCATTGACAGTAAGAACTAGTAATCAGTAGCCCTAACTCCTAGGGATCCAGCCACCACCTCTGGGTTCTATTCGGCTTCTCCTGCATAGTTAGTTGGCCCGGCAACCGCTACGTCCACATTTTATGTGTTCTTGGGGAAAGGAGTAAACCCTTTATCCCTCAGCTGAATAAACAGCTCTGCTATCTTCTTGTTGCTCACAATGATATCTTATTTCACAACACCAAGTACGAACCTAACCTTGTTGACCAGTTTCAACAAATCCATTTCAAGATTGTCCAATAAGACTTTCTGTAAAACACAAACACTGGGTTACATGTGAATAGCTAAGAAGTAACAGATTTGCACATTTAGGTTTTTGTGTACGACACATACTTTGTTCAGGATTATCATATTTCTTAATCACGCCTTTCGCGTAAAAGAATCTTCATGTTGGTAGTACTGATTGTACTGGTGAATTTAAATTTCTTCAGCAAGCCCTCTTGCTTCGCCACTGTCATGTTCTCCCCAGATAAAATCACTCCATATTGGACAGTGGTGTCATCATTATGCCCTATGTAATCCTACAACCAATTTCAACATTTGCATGAGAAGTGGAACTCATCCAGACCACCACAATCTTCTGATACTAAATATCAGAGCATATACCTTGATAAAAGGATCTTTGATTTTATCATTCTCCATCATTATTGATTCCAGAAATTACTTGTAATCTGCAGTCAATCGTCGGATTGGCAGCTCTAAAATCCTGATTGTGGTATCATTGACTTCATCTATAACTCCAGTGATAGTGTAACTAACCCCTGATTCTTTGGTTGCTGTTTTCTCAATTGTACTGCTAAACCCTTTGTACCATGGATCCATAACTTCCATTGGTTCACCATTTAATAAATGTCTCACATTACCAACTATATCCCTTGGACTATAATTCGCAATATAGGAGCTCCATCCTATCCCAATTCCCTCAATTCCGTTGACTTGTACCATTGGTATGATCAGCATGTCTCACAAGCTACCTGTTATTTGAAGAGCTCTCTATACTGAAAAGATTTTATATTTTGTGTAATTAAACTGTTAAGGGGTCTTGGCCCATTTCAGTTCAATTGTTTAAAAAAAAAATCGTCTGACATCGGCTAAGTGAATCTTGCAAACGATGCTTGGCCTTTTGAGCTTAATTTCAGCTTTTCATGTTGGAAAAACACATCCGCTGCAAATCCTGAAGAAGTTTTATCGAACTTCCTATTAGAACATTTAGTTAGAAAAGTTTGAAAAGGTTACAATCTGGACGTTAGCTTCCAATTGTCTGTTATGCTGTTTCTTGCATATAATGGCAATGTGTTTGCTAAGCACAAACTTAGCAGATGTGATTAACTTTATTGCATTTGAAGAGGTTCTACAATTAGGATGTGCGTTACTGAAAAAAGCCACTCTGCATTGGGCCTTGAACCGAATCCGATTACGAATGAGCTTGATTTGTATCGTTCTAATGTGAATAACAGATCGTTTACTGTTATTGCTATTGTCTGAAAGCTAATTTCTGATTCATCTACTCCATTTTCCTTATGACATCCACTACCACTGACATTGATATATGGCTCCTGTTCTGTTTCCAGTTAAATACCCTGGGAGTTATTTAAATCAGTTAATTATCTTCTCGAACTCTATATTTGTCTGTCGTTTTATCAATATTAAGTACGGGTTTAGAATTTATTGCCACTACTGGTTCTTAATTGCTTAACGGTTTTTTTATTTTTTGTAAAACAAGGATGAAAAGAGGACAGAAGCGATCGCGTATGGAAAAAGGGAGTAGTAGTGGGACGAAGGCACAAATGGAAAGTACCAACAGCAATCCGTATCTACTTTTCCTGTACGTCTGTTTACTTTCGATTGATCTTAACAACATTTTCTTCGATTTGCAATGCAGTGACTACTATAGTTGCCATGTTTGCATGGCTTTACTGAGTATTTGAGCATGGGTTGTTTATATGCACCTCTTTGATATGACGTTCGCATCATAGTTCCCTATGGTAGCTCTCATTAAAGTAGTTCATGGCATCTATAGTCGTCACCTGGCACTTCACGGTAGGTACCATGTCCATGATATTGACTGAGGAGTAGGTGGTTTCCTTGCAAATATTCAACAACAATTGTTTCTTAGTTGCGTCATTCACCTCCCTTACATAAAATTAGATTACAACTAGACTCGTACTTTGGCCTCGCTGTCATTATTTCCTTCGTACCAAACATTTAAACCCAGCAATTTTCATCAACCCCGCACTGTGGAGTACAAAAATGGATACAATCAAAGAGTCATTAGAGGCACAATACAATGACGGAAAAATTGCTTAAGAGAGGTTTAGTAGTAATTCGCCGTATTATCTTTTTAACTCTATATATGCTTCACTTTGTCATACAACTAACCTTCTTTTGTGAATAATGAGTACAATCTTTAGAGTAAATATTGTATTTTGCTTCAAGGATGAAGCTTAGTTTTGGAAAAAGTCGGCTATATAGAAAGTTATGAAGAGAAACGGTTTATGCATAAATCTTTGCGCAGTAAGTTATTTGCCATCGCTTTGTGCCTCCAATTGAACTCTTCGACTGTACCTACTGTTGACTGCTCAGAGCATAGTTGAATAAAGTTGCAGGGTGTATCTGTATGATGTACAAACATGTCATTGGCAGTAGTGCCTACTTGCTCCTTTGAACCACAATCCCTCTTTGGATGAGCACAAGGTAGATTTGTGAAAGTCGTCGCCCTTTTGTACATTTCCTTGGCAACTGCATAGTAGTGACGGTGACGTGTTTATATGTATCATAAACACACACGCCAGAACTACGTATGGTCTGATTTCCTAATGGAATACGTAGGCAGCCTGTAGGTGCGACCATAATCGTCACTAATATGCAGCAGGCTAATTGGACAATGTCTAGCCCAATGCCTTTGTTCTTATCACTTTTTCCAAATGTTCTAATTTCATCTTAAAAATGTATTTTCACGCCATTCCAATCTTTGTCGCATTTGTTTAAAAATGGTTGTGGAGTTGAGATCGTTCTTCCAATGGTTAAAAGCTTTTGAGCATGGGTGGGTTGCCAAAATTGAGTGGGTGCCAATGCAATTTGGGATGGATCAACATATTCCTACTAATCTAATCCGGTATGAATTTCACAAGTGCCAATGTTAGTTTCTTTGTTACACCAAGATAGGCATGGATGAGGTAGACTTTAGTAGCATGTTGCGCATACCTCTAACTTCTTCCCACTGGGTATTGGGCATAAGTGGGGGTCAAAAACGCTCGAGAGTGAGATGCTGAAATGAAAAAGCATGTAGGTCGGTCAAGAACATATTTCGAGGATCGAGTGGTTGAACGCGAACATGCTTCGACTGATGAGGGTTGCAGACGCAGTTATTGTCTTCGGGCCAAAAAGCAATAACCCATTTGCAACCATGAAATCTTATTTGATAAGCAAAAGGAGGGTTCACTGGCAACTGCAATTTCTATGCCACTTCTATTGCCCATATGTGGTGCAACCTTATGACCTTCTCCCTTTTGGAAAGATCGATGTGCGAATGATTCTGAGAAGTTGTACCAAGGCTACTTAATCAAGCAATCTTTGTTGGGATGTGGTATTCGTGGGAGGATTACCTTAGGGATCCAAGTTGGCATCCTTTCAAGGTCATCTCTGTGGGAGAAGGTCATAAGGCTTGCACCACATATGGGCAATGGAACTGGCATAGAAATTGCAGTTGCCAGTGAACCCTCCTTTTGCTTATCAAATAAGATTTCATGCTTGCAAATGGGATATTGCTTGTTGGCCCGAAGACAGTAACAGCGGTTGCAACCCTCATTAGTCGAAGCATGTTCGCGGTCAACCACTAGATCCTCGAAATATGTTCTTGACCTACCTACATGCTTTCTCGTTTCAGCATTTTACTCTTGAGCGTTTGTGCCCTCCACTTATTCCCAATACCCCGTGGGAACAAGTTAGAGGTTTGGGCAACATGCTTGCAAGCCTCTATCACATCCGTGCCTATCTTCGTGTAACAAATAAACTAACCTTTTCACTTGCGATCGTTCATACCGTATTAGATTAGTAGGAATATCTTCATCCATCCCAAACTGCATTGCCACGCACCCAATTTTGGGCAACCCACCCATTCTCAAAATGTTTTAAGCATTGGAAGAACGATCTCAGCTCCACATCCAAATTTTAACAATGCGAGAAAGATTGAAACGGTCTGAAAATACACACTAGAACTACGTATGGTCTGATTTCCTAATGGAATACGTAGGCAGCCTTTTGGTGCGACCATAACCCTCACTAAGAAAAATTGTATGACATTGTATTCATCTTAACAACTTTTGTTAGGAGGCATGTTTGCATTATCTACCTAAAAGCTCTTAACAACATTTGTTAGTTTTTACAATAATGTCATGACTATACTCGGCATGTTTGCATGGGTTTATTGAGTATTTCAGCATGGGTTGATACCATGTTAGCATCATAGTTCACTACGCTATGCATTCATTGGGATTCCAGAAGTTATATTCTTTCCCGCCTTATGTTTACGTCCGATGTAGTTATGTGGAAATTGTGTTCAATTCCACCTTCTATTGACCTTCACAAGATTTTGTACGATTTAAATTGCAGAGCCGACTATTTAAAAAATGCAAGAACGGCACATACAGGTCCGAGGTTTAATGTATCAAAGGTTAGAGTTATTGTGGTTCTAACTCGTTAACTGTATTATAGTTCAACTTTCAGTGGTTTATATAATTTAATTGAGACTATGTATTTCATGTTTTGGGTCTGAATATGTTTTTGAACTATGCAGTATAGCTCAGCCGCTGCGGAAGCATGGACGAATTTGTCTGAGGCTGATAGAGCACCATTCTTGGAGTTGGCCAACCAAATAAAGGGCCGCAATAAGACGAATGTCCCGAAGAAGAAAAAGACAAATACGTTGGTATGCATTCACACATGTACTTGTTCATGTAGTCAATTATTACGTTTAAATTTTTATTTAAGTCTGAATCAGTGTCGTACAAAATATCCAACCTTTTTCCACCATATCCAACCCTTTATGTATGGTTTTATTATTTGCATGTGCAGCCGGTATTTCGGAGCAGGTGTTCACCGAAGGCATTGGTTAGACTAAATGCATCGTTAAACAAAGATCAAAGAACTGCTGTTCAAATAGTTGGTTTTGGTTCGATGCTGAACCTTCAATGTGAAATTCTTAAACGTGAATTCATATCGAAATTGGTTCACCACTTCAACCCTAAGAACAAGACCTTAGAATTTGGGAGGATGAAATTCTATTCAATCACGCCAGCTGATGTTGGAAAGGCATTAGGGCTACCCCTAGGAACCGTACCAGTTCCGACTAATTGTGAAGATTTCCACTATGAACACATTCGGGCCATGTTCGCAAAAGAGGATGAACAATTGAAGAGAGGGGTAACCTTTGGAATGATGAAAGCAGTTTTTGAGTCTGGGGTAGCAGATGCCAAGTTCCAGACTTCATATGTCTTGTTTGTCTTGTCTTCTTTGTTGTGTCCAACAACAAAAGATGTGGCCTCCACCAAGTTTTATCCAGCAGTGCATGATGTAACGAAGATTTCGTCATATGCATGGCCACAGTTTGTGTTGGATTGGTTGGTCAAGGTAATAACAAAGTTTAAGAATAGAGATATGAAGGACGTTGATGAGAAGAAGGATGCCCCTGGCGTATCTGGATGTGTGTTGCTCTTACTGGTAACGTACATGCCATATTCTTCTTCAACATAAATATGTCTTCACCTTTGTAAAATTATTTCTTACAAAATCTGAAATTTTGCCTTTGCAGCTTATATACTTTGACAAGGAGGACATGGGCATCAATGTTGGTACTCTTGGTGTTCCATTGATTCAGTCTTGGACGACGAATCTTATAATGGAACGAATTGCCAAGGAGGAGAATTTGGACTTGGTAGATCCCATTTCCGGCCAATTTCCTCAGCCTCGTTTATTGCATCCGGTGAGAAAACCTCATCTCGTTATGTCCAATGAACCAATTATGTCATGTCAATGTGTAACGTTTACGTTTACTTGACCTTATGTTAATAGGACGCGCAGAAGGCTTTTCATGATCTGCAGAAGTCATTTATGGTTCAAATGCAACATATCATCATCATGGATGCTTCGTTGATGGCTCGTGTTTCTCAACCGACAGGTCAAAAATTTTTGTCAAAAGGGAAGGGTATGAGGGAGATGGACAGTCCTTTGGACGATTATGCTTCTCATGGAATTCCGTCAAGTTCCAGATCTACTCCGAAGAAGGCGAGGAAAGGGGTTGTGATAAATGAAATTGAAGAGGGTAGGATAACCGGTTCTCAAAATTTTCAGAATGCATGTCACAGGCCATTGTCCACCCCCGAGCACCTGATGGATGATGCATGTGACAGGCCATTGTCCACCCCTGAGCACCTGATGGATGATGCATTTGACAGGCCATTGTCCACCCCTCAGCACCTGATGGATGATGTTGGAGAGACCTCCAATATGGAAAATTGTGGAAGTCTATCGGGGGTAGCATTTGAGCACCACAACCTCAACATGGACGAAGAAGCGGTACAAGTGCAACAGGAAGTCGTCCCGGAAATGGAAAAGGCAGTCCACAGAGCACATCCTGTTCAGGTTCAAATACAAGTGGAAGAAGGGGTTGTGGAAGAACGTGCTTTGACTAGGCCATCAAAGAAACGAGGTAATCGCACAGTCAAAGCAAGTAAAGCGGTGAGGACGCCATATGTGGCTGAACCGGAGCTCAAAGATTCCAAGTTCTCAAAAGAAGAATTTCAATTGCTTGAATTCGTGATGAAACCACCTCGGAAAACGGAAGATATGTACGACTACTAACTTGTAGATTGTAAAAGCAGTCTCCCTTGATTTTGTATTATGTCATCAAGGTATAAGTACGTAATTCCTTGTATGAGTTTACTTGCAGGAAGGGTATTGTTAATATGGATGGCATGAAGTTCAAGCCATCGCGGACCGATTTGCAAAAAGTCTTCAAAGAAAGGGGTCGGATGTCCAATTTGGTAATTAACTTACTACTTCTAAATTTGTGCAATTCAACTGGAAAGGTTTGTACAAGTTTACCACTACAAGCTACCCCCACCCGAAAGTACGTACGTGCGGAAGTAAAATTAACCCTTATTGATACATAGGCTTGTTGGGAGAAAATGACCCACTTCAAATACATTCATTGGTCCAGCAGAAATTACAATTAATCCCGCATGGGGTACATGAGCCCCTGGTAGGTTACCGGATAAATTGATAAGTCGGCCGTTTCCGGCCCACGGAGCGAAATTTGTTGTTTTTCACACATTTACTCTTCATTACATGTATTCATGTCCCACTTTCGATTTGTTCCCATTGTTTATCAGGTGATGGATAGCATGATTGTGTGGTTGATGAAAGAACAAAAAGAGAAGGCTAAAAAAAATTACGGACTCCCCATTCCGCCACGCCACATCTTCTCAAGCACATTTGCGGTATGTTCGAATGGATACGTTAGGTCAATGTTATGAACTTTGGATATTGACTTAATTTGGTGGAACTTTATACTATTTCTCCATCCATTGTAGGAAAATTTGCGAAATATCCGGATTTTAAAGAAGCAAAATGTCTTGAATGACATAGTTGATCCAAACTTTGTTGGATATGATGTCGTGCTGTGCAATTTGGCAAGTCTTACATTTTAAATTTTTATGTTCATAAATTTAAAATGTAAATTTATATGGTTCGGCCCTGTACTTATGTCATAATTGTGGAATGCAGTTGTTCTTGCCCATTTTGTTGCCCACATGTGAGCATTGGTTTTGTGTTGTGATAAACCTGGTAGAAAAGCGTATTGATGTCCTTGATTCCATGAACCTAAATACTCAGGAAAAGACCCAAGCTATTGCGGAAGTGGTAAGCACATTTTAATTGTTTATTATTCGTGCAATGGATTTAGCAATGGTTTCACCCTTTCTGGATAGGACAAATGAGTTTCAGTGTGACATTTGTAATGGACTTGTTTTTGTTTTTGGGCTCAGGTATCGGCGCTGGTTACTGTTTTGAAGCGGACAAGGCCAATGGAATGCACATGGAAGAATTGGATTATCCACCACCCTGATGTCCCACAGCAGAAAAACACGTTAGTGCCTACACCATCTCCCTTTGTGTGCAGTGTTTGCATAATAAGTGAATGGGACGCACTTATGTGGGTGCAGGTTCGATTGTGGGTTTTACACCTTAAGGTTTATGGAGCACTGGACTGGGGGAAGGATGAATACGCGCGAACTCGAGGTAAATACCACTGGAACACTATAAAATCCGTAGACTGTGGAAAATATGTGTCAGATATTGACAAATGTTGAACTATACAGCCTAACGTGGGAAATGATTTACGAAAGAGGCTACTTGTACGGTTCATGTTAAGTCCGTTGAACAATCTACGAGATGAGCTTCTGGAGACGTGCAGTGCAGAAAAAATTTTCCGGGTACGATTGCAATCGTCATGAAGGTTGGGGAAGCTTTTTCATAACTGAATACTTAATTTCTTTCAACCAACAGTATCATTAACTCAGGGGAAGTGCAGATCATGGTAACGCATTGGCATTGCACCAATCTTGTGATTTTATAATTTTATTGGTTTTGGTTATTAAAACATCTGCATGCCCATTCTTGGTCTTTACGATAAGTCTTTGGAATGTGACTACTTCCCAATGGTTTTTCATGTTGACAATGGTTACTTTGTTGTCTATTTCAATTTTTATTCATTTATTGTGTAGACTAGATGCACCCAAACTAGTGTAACCAATACAAGGCAAAAATTTCATGTCCCTTAATTGATCGTATTAAGTTACATTTTGGAATTGAATATAGTTGCTTAATTTGCATTTCTGGTGCAGGTGCAGAGGAGAGCAAGTGGTGCAGATAAAAAGGGAAAGTAAAAGGTAAAAACAGAAATGTTCGTTGAAGTGGTTGTGAATTGGTATTGACGGAGTACATGAAATGATTTGTTATGCACATTTTTTTTTTGGATATTTAAACTGTCTTTTGTCCAGTAACTTGGTGTTGGTGATGTTCCACAATAGTAAGATAGTTAGTACATGGTTTGTCCACATGATATTGAGTGGTACTAGGTGCTGGTTTTGGGTACAGTCAACTGCTTCGGTTTGGGTTTGGGCCTTTTCAGGGGAGGGAATATTGTTCCCAGTATTTTGTTGTGTTTCCTTGGTTTTTTGTGAGTACTGTGTTCTGGTAGGATCGTAGGGTGGTGTTGGGTTTGGTTGGTCTTGGATATGTCCCTTCCTTGTCGTCCTTGTAGTATTATGGGCTTCGAGTCACATCTGCACAATGTTGATACATGGAGTTGATGATGTTTATGAAGAATATACATTGCTGGAGTGTAACTTTCTGCTGATGAACATGAAGGATCCATCTGTGGTCAATGTTTTCTGAACAGGAAGGTGTGTTAATGTAGGATACACTCTTTGGGTATTGATATGCTGTCTGGAACTGAACACTTTTTTGGCCATTATTTTATTTTGAAGTGGGATTTCTGATTTGGGGTTGCGCATTGGGATTATTTTGACTCACCAAGGTGTATATAAACGAACAATTCCCACTGCTTTGGAGCAGATCTTTTGGTCTAGCTTCCACTTTTTCATGGCATTACTGATGTAAAGTATGATTTTGTTCTGGGATTGCAAGGATGTGCTGATTCAGTATGTAGGCACATATATTTCATATTTCCAGGATAACCGGTTTTTCCAATGTTTGCCTGTTTCAACTTTAAAATGACTGAAGTTTGCCTGCTATGGGAATTCTGTAAATTCTCCAAGTTCGTGGTACTTGCATACAAGTGTTGGAAGGGATTGAGTTTAACTTGTTGTACTTTGTGGTTTGGATCAATTTCCATTATGTATTGGCTACGATGAATGTATTTGTATAAGACACATCAAAGCACTTAGGCAGGGTAAATGTCTAACGGCCATTGGCAACTAATGTTGCAGCCTTCAAGTGCTTCGAAAAGGTTTCAATCTGAGCCAAATCTTGAGTAATTGCAGGACATTAGACAGCCATGAGTACAATGTGGGTGTGTTTAGTGCTTCTATTTTTGCACTGGGCTTGCAGGACATTAGACACCCATGAGTAATTGCAGGAATCTATACAGTTTTGATTCCTGATTTCCTATCCCTTCAACTGACAATGGTGCATGCCATAAATTCTGGCCCTACAAGTTTACCACTATGACCCGTGGACACTTAGGTGACCCATCTACCATTCCACCTCAACCAACCTTCACCAACCTTTCAACAGACCATTGGTTATAACGAAATGCATACTATTTCTAACTGCAAGACCACATCCGCCTTCAAATTGAGCACATCATAATTCCTGACAATGATTACAAAAACCTTTTACCTGCCCGGTTCAATAATTCATATACCAATATAAATCACAAGTCCAAACAGAGGAGGGATATCACTGCAAATAAAATGGATCCAAACTTCCCATTTGGAAGAAACCTTCAAATTGGAGAGAGTTCTCGTAGAGGGCCAGTAGGACGAAGACCCCAAATCCATCGTTGGTCTTCCACAGGGTTTGATGAAGAACAACTTCAGTGTTTGAGTGGAGATAGTTCTCACAACAGATGGGGTTCTTGTGGAACGACCCATTTAGTTGTCACCTCCTCGACTGGCAGCACCTCCACCCCGAACAACCGAAACTGAAATTATGACAAATAACCCCCGTTCCCGACTACGAAGACAGATTGACGGAGGTCACAATGACGGCCCTCCACAAGTGCATCTTTCCCCTTTGGATGCTTGGTTGGCCCATCAGAAAGCAACAACTCGTGATGATTTACCAGTTATCCACATGCGGGGGTACCGTGGGGTGATGTCGCGCAACTCATTTCAGAAATGGCGCAGGGCTAGTACGGAACCACCACCGGCCGCGGTAGGTTGACAAGAAGATCAACGGAACCTCCCTAGATTAGACTACACCCTTGGTTTGTACGACAGGCGTGGGAAACGAACGTTTATCGAGCCTACATTGCAGTGTGATGCAACAGAAGATTCATTTTTCATACTAGATTGGAACCAATCTTCGTTTGACGGTCATGTTGCTGCGTTACTTAACTGGCCTATAATGTTTGAACGGAGGAACAAGTTGGAAGCAGCATGTCGTAAGTACCTACTACAGGTGCCTAAAGCACGATCCACAGAAATGATAGATGGGCGAAGGCCAAACCTTGGACACGACGACGTTTGCGAAAGGCTGGAAACTGAGATTAATGCTATGTGCAAGCGGCTAATCCGTCAAGCCTAGCATTAATAAAGGCTATGCGGGCTGCTGAAAGGGACAGCTCAGACCCATATGAAACAATAAAAGCAATAAAGAGGGATCCGCAATACACAACCGATAACGAACTGTCAGATTATTCCGATGACGAATAGGCAATGAAGAGTTAGGATTATGTATATTGGTGGGCCATTACGTTCAACTTATTATGTACGGGCTATGTAGTTTGTTGCCCTCCATATGAGGGTCAACAGTTTGAAAGACTAAGACCAAGTCCCTAGTGCAATAAGCCTACATTACATATCTCTAAAGACCACATAGTATTTTCAGAAAGAGCACATCCTATTTTTTGGCCAAGTTATGAGGGTCAAGAGTTTGAAAGACTATGACCAAGTCCCTGGTACAATAAGACTACACTCCATATGTGTAAAGAGCACAATGTATTTGCATAAAGAGCACATTATATTTTTTGGCCAAGTTATGAGGGTCAACAGTTTGAAAGACTAAGACCAAGTCCCTAGTGCAATATGCCTACATTACATATCTCTAAAGAGCACATTGTATTTTCAGAAAGAGCACATCCTATTTTTTGGCCAAGTTATGAGGGTCAAGAGTTTGAAAGACTATGACCAAGTCCCTAGTGCAATAAGCCTACATTACATATCTCTAAAGAGCACATTGTATTTTCAGAACGAGCACATCCTATTTTTTGGCCAAGTTAAGAGTTTGAAAGACTATGACCAAGTCCCTGGTACAATAAGACTACACTCCATATGTGTAAAGAGCACAATGTATTTGCTTAAAGAGCACATTCTATTTTTTGGCAAAGTTATGAGGGTAACCAGTTTGAAAGACTAAGACCAAGTCCCTAGTGCAATAAGCCTACATTACATATCTCTAAAGAGCAGAATGTATTTTCAGAAAGAGCACATCCTATTTTTTGGCCAAGTTAAGAGTTTGAAAGACTATGACCAAGTCCCTGGTACAATAAGACTACACTCCATATGTGTAAAGAGCACAATCTATTTGCATAAAGAGCACATTCTATATTATCGACAAGTTATGAGGTGAAAAGTTTGAAATACTAAGACCAATTCCCTAGTGAAATAAGCCTACATTATATATCTGTAAAGAGCTCATTGTATTTGCACAAAGAGCACATCCTATTTTTGGCCAAGTTATGAGGGTCAAGAGTTTGAAAGACTATGACCAAGTCCGTGGTACAATAAGACTATACTCCATATGTGTAAGGAGCACAATGTATTTGCATAAACAGCACATCCTGTTTTTGGGCAAGTGATGAGGGTGAAAAGTTAGGTGGTCGTTCTTTCTTTTCGAATAAGACCAAGTCATTATTGGAAAAAGACCAAGTTAGATGCTGGTTCTTTGCAACAAGACTACATAGATATCTGTTTGGCCCACATTTAAGTTGTATAAAGAGCACATCCTTTATCTGGGCAAGTGATGAGGGTGAAAAGTTAGGTGCTGGTTCCTTGACAGACCAAGACCAAGTGACGGTGGTTTGTTTCAGAGAGGGTCAAAATAACTCAAATAGGCCCCGGGTATATGAAAACGGGTCATGTGTGGAAACGGGTTAGAACAAAACAGGGGCTTCGTGGCCTTCTATTCATTCCACACGAACAGACGTAGAGAGAGAAAGGGAAGGCGAATCAGAAGGCGATTCAGAAGCGAGAAGGAACAACGAAGAACAGGTCCTCCCTCTCTCTCTTCTCGAACTCTCTCTCTTCTGAAACTCTCTCTCTTCTCGAACCCTCTCACGAAATATGTCTGTCTATTCTGTTAAAAAACCCTTAATGCGTTAGGGTTTTTTTTCGCCCAGTGTTTCAGATCGAATACGACAAATCAGACTCAAATTGACGAAGAAGAACTGAAAATCAAAGGTATCTCTCTCTCTCCCTCGTTCAGATAGAAGTTAGGGTTTCAAACCAGTTAGGGGTTTAGGGTTCGAACCAGCGGGTCAAAATCTGTCTCCATTTTTTAACATTTGTGTTTCAAAATTTACAACCCCCACCGACAGTGGATTTACTACTATGTTCTAGAAATAAGTTTTTTCTTTTTGAAGAAATTGATGACTTGTTGAAGAGAAATACGATACGGGTTTTTTTTTCGTACGAGGTTTAGGGTTCGAACCAATGAGTTGTTGAAAAATATGTACAATTTTGTTTGATTGGTGATTCCTGATAAAAAAAAAAAGCAGACTCGACCAGGTAAATACTATTATTTTTCTCAAATTGATTGGTCAGATTTATGCACTTCATACTTGGACGCCTTAAAATTACCATTAAGGGAAATGACCGAATACCTTGATAACTTTTGGAGTTAGAAATCGTTGAAAATTTTTTTGACAGGTTGAAGTTCAACTAGGGAATAGGACAGAAAAGAATGAATGAATCACCACCAAATGCTTTTAAAAAAACCTTGGACAGGTTCAACATGGTAAGCACCAATAGAAGCTTCGTTAAGCTTTTGATGTTGATGTCCGCGCGATGTTTCCTTCCATAATAATTGAATGATATCATTTCCCCCATATGATCAAATGTCATTATTAGGCACACCGCCAAGTCGTAGTCACCAGATTTGTAGACTTCAGTAAAAAGGACAAGTCAGGGATACCACACAGCGGTAGACACCGGCACAATAGGGAGACCACGCTGGTCTCGAACCCAACCCGCAGACACGAACTGGAGAGTGAGGGGAAAGCAAGCGGAGGGAGAGAAGGATGAGGATTGAGCAATCAAATTGATTGGTCTGATTGATGCACTATAAGGATTGAGCATGATTTTTATGCTATGTGACATGGACTCTTATAAATTTAGCAGGCACCCAATAAAATACTTTTAACTTAGATAAGGCCACCAAATGGGATGTGTCATTTGTTGATTATATGTCATTTGTCATCTTCATTCTGTGCATGATATTTCAGCAGGCTGGAATATGGGGAAATGGTATGTTGTGTTCGTTGGTCGGGTTCCCGGGGTTTACGACACATGGGCGGAAGCTCATATTCAGACCACCGGTTTTAAGCACAATTCCTTTAAAGGTTATGAGACTGAAGCGGAGGCACGAAAAGCTTATTCAACTTATTTGAAGAAGCGTGATGGTTCGTCTAGCAAGGATGAGTCCGACGGTTCCCATGACCAACTACCACTTGCACATCAATTGAAAATAGCCCTTCAGCAGAGAGATAAGCTTAAAGAGGAGCTGGATGATCTCCGAGCAAAACTTGGTTCTTTAGCTTTAGGATGATGGACCTTCTAACCTTGTAACTTAGGACTGGTTGGTACTTGTAAGTATGTAAGTTGTAACTGTTCTGGACACCTTCGCATTGGAAGTCACACGTTGGTATGGGAAGTGACAACTAAAGTTTGTGACTATGAATTGGATTGTGCACATCCTATTGTAGTCATGTGGTAAGCGTGGAAAGTTAGGTGTGTACTGAGAATTGGATTGTGCACTGTTGGGGTGTACAATATAATTGGTGAAGGTACTGTTAAAGTAGTTAAAGGTGTAGGTTTGATAGTGATATGTGTATGACAAACGTGGTGTAGCTTCGGCTTTGGGTTGTAATAGGCTTTAGTAGGCTAGGGTTACTTTATTATAGAAGTCTATAGTAGTCTGCTAGAACCAATTATATGTTTATACTGGATGGCATGATGTAAAACCCAATCCGAACCCGATTATAGATATTTATATTTTCCTATGTAAATGTCAGTACGTAATTTCGTTGTTTTCATATAATCGAATCGGGTTTAACCAAATCCGAATTAACCCAATCCTAACCCAATAGAAATTGCGCTTATTATATTTTATGTCTTTTTAAAGAATCAGCAAATGATATTGATATGCATGAAACGGAGTAAATGAAATTGAATGCAGAGTAAGTGTTTTCGGTACTTTCCCTACTTTTAATGGTGTATGTCATATAACTTGTCGCTTTGAAAATGTATGAACAAAGGTAGTTAAACCTCAACTAACTTTCTTTGGTCCACGAAAAGAGCAAGTGAAATCATGTAAAAGAGCTTATATTACATTGAACAAGAGCAACGTGTTAAGAATGTTAGGTGTATGTGTGTGTGTGAGTTCATGAGCAGATGTATTTCTGGTTTGGCCCATCGAAAGAGGTTTCATGGGCAAATGCATTTCCAGGTTTTTTGGTGGAACTGAGTGTTGTGTGTATCATCAACTTTCGTTAATGGATGAATCAAGGTTTGAATGCAATGTTGGTTCCAAACTGTGTCCAATTATTTCGTTGCAGCACCATTCAGGCCTTTTTCCATAAGTTTGTGGACGTGATGATAGATTTTGTAAAAACACGTTGAAGGCTCAAGCGGGGCAACATTAGAAGGTCAAATTGGCAACTACTGTTGCACCCTACTGGTCCTTCAAAAAGTGGTCTTCATGTGTGTATTATCTGACACAAATTTTTAAAACTGTTCGACACGTATCCAAGCATGCGAAGACGAGTAAGAAGAACAAAAGGAATGTTAGGTGGTCGTTATTTGAAAAACGAAGACCAAGTCCATATTTCAAGAAGACTACATTATATATCTCTTTGGACCACATTTAATTTGTATAAAGAGCACATCCTATTGTAGTCATGTGGTAAGCTTGGAAAGTTAGGTGTGTACTGATAAATGGATTGCGCCCAGAGAAGTGCAGTACAATATAATTGGTGAAGATACTGTTCAAGTAGTTAAAGGTGTAGGTTTGATAGTGATATGTGTATGACAAACGTGGTGTATTAAGTTTCGGTTCTAATAGGCTGTATTCATACATAGGCTTACTTTAGTATGAAAGTCTATGGTTGTCTGGCAGAAACCAATTATATGTATATACTGGATGGCATGATGTAAAACCCAATCCGAACCCGATTATAGAAATTTCTATTTTCCTATGTATATGTCTACAAAAAATTTCCATGTTTTCATATAATCGGATCGGGTTTAACCCGATGCGATTTGACCCAATCAGAACCCAATCCAAATTGCGCTTACTATAAATTGTCTTTGTTAAAAATAAAGGCAAATGATATTGATATGCATGCAACGGAGTCAATGAAATTGAATGCCGAGTAAGTGTTTTCAGTACTTTTAGTGGTCTATGCCATATAACCTGTCGCTTTGACAATTGTGGAAGAAAGGTAGCTCAACCCCAACTTTATTTCGTCCAGGAAAAGAGCAAGTTAAATAATCTGAAAGAGCTTATATTGCATTGAACAAGAGCAACATGTTAATAGGGAAAGACAAAGTCATGTGTGCCGACTGGACATTTTCCTACCCCTTGTCCTATATTAATGGGATGGTCTGTCCAATGGGACAACATAATGAATGCATTGCAGACAGTACATCCCATATGAATGATATTCCAACCATATTCATGATAGATTGGTAGGATGGTCCATTGCTTTAACGAAGACTAATATTGTCCCTATATTTTCTTCACCTATAAATCCACGATAACCTAACTCATAACTCATCAAAGAAAGCAATGCCTAGACAAGGAAATCCCCCAATTTCCCAGCACGACATTCGTACAAGTGCGCCATTACAGTTAGAGATAATTCCGGGGTTCAACGATGCGCACCTGATTACCTTGAATTACACTTTCAAGGAGCTTCACATGGTGCTAGAACTAGCACCGGAATGGAACGGAGGCAGGTGGCATACGATGAAAATGGAGACCCGAAAATCAAAAGAACAAGCCGATGCTGATGTCCGCTCGATGCTCTAGTGGGGAAATGATGCCGACCTGCCTGACGTTCCAGATAATCCTACTATGCAAATAATGGTATGGGATTGTTGTGGGAGCACAGCAAAGGAAATCATTCGCACGGTTCGTGCATTTGTATGTGTTCACGACCCAGACATTGTGGTGCTTGTAGGGGCGCACAACATTGAAGAGCACCACAAGAAGTTGGGTCCCTTAGGTCACATGCGATTTACCAACGTGCACTCCATGGGTGGCGGAACCCATGGAGATGTTTTGGTCGCATACAAGAGCTACAGCTTTGAAATGGAGCCTCATTGGCATGATGGCAATGGGTTCGATGCTGTTATCAGTCACACAGCGTACGACTGGTTCATCACCCAAGTGCTACCTTAGGTTGAAAGAAACGGAAGTGCTTTGGAAAAACTCCTGTCTAGTTAGGTGGAGGTTATGATAAATTGTTGTACCTCTTAACCATCGTGCTTGGCAATGGAATATTACTCATGTTTTGTCCTGTTTTTAACATATTACTCAATTTTTTCCAGCAAAGGAGACTTAGCAGTTGGAACGAACTCATTTTTTCTCCATTTGAGTTGTTTTTCGGATAAACCCCCTACACATAGGGAATAGCCTAGCATTAATATACTGCGTAGCAGGGCCCCATGAGGATCTTGCAACAAATAAAAAATTATAATCAATATGACTTTGTCAAGTCACAAGTGTGAACAATAAGGTGGTGGTTATTAGAAGTCCGCGACGAAGTCCATATTGGTAAAACACAAAACTCTATATCTGTGTGGACCACATATTTATTATATAAAGACCACGTTACAGCTGTTCAAGATTACGTCATATTGCTAAAGAATGCTTGAATCCCCTCTACAGATAGCGAAAGGAAACACACAACAATCTAGTGTAATTGTGTACACCAGATTTACATAAAGCATTAATAAGCAAATATTTAGTAGAACGAAGGGACCACTTCAATGCACGCCTACTTGCAGATTAGTAAAATGCATGCACCTTACGAACTTTCACATTAAAAAGCTGATATAAGATTCCAAACATAGCAGGTGCTCTTACTGGACTGCACACAAGCAATTCTGGAATGTATGTGTCCAATAGCAGAATTAAACACGTAGCAGCAGGAGGAGCATGGGTGGGCTTAGCACACCAGCACTGCACATATGCACTGGAACTTTCTGCTATGTATCGCACTGGAATTTAAAGATGGCCGCGAATACCACACCATCTGAACATATAGAACTTCTAAATTGTACAACAATACCCAAGCCACCAATACAGACAACATTATGAATGCCATAAACAAACTTTTTTTCCACGTTGCAGTAACGATGGCCACCTGCTAAAACTACTAACAGCAAGTGGATGTATACCCTATACACATCCAGCGAAGCAGCATGACAACGAAAAGAACAATCCACAGCTACTAATCCAACCTCAAAACAGACACATTGATTCACAAATAAACATTTCCAACACAACGAGGTAAACGTGGATAATAACTGAACCATGAACCAAATTTTATGTTCCCAAACGATTCCTTTGTAATTGGGCATGTCCCTAGTTGATCCAACTTTTCACACACACACCATGGGAAGGGCTGGTGCACATATGCATTGCATTGCATTATCATAAGAACCTAATAAGAAGATGTCTCTTCCACTCAAGAAAACCCAAAGTCAGACAACAACAGTACTTTTTATTGCATTAAAATAAAAAGTACAAATTCGAATGCATGCCACGAATAAACCAAAGGTTTGAATCAAAGTAACATATAGAGTGGTTTACATAATCATGAATATAGTTTGAACAAAGTATTGGTCCAACGATCATTCCAGCAAAGGAGACTTGCACGTGGTTCGATTGTGTCCAGGCTCGTGGCAAAGTCCACAATAAATTGTTTGCTTGTCTTGAAATTGGGACTCAATCCTCTTTTTCTTCGGGCGCCCGGCTGGTCGCTTTGCAATGGGGGGCAGCAATGCTGACATGGGTGTAGAAGACGATGTAGCTATATCAAGTACATCGCAACCAGACTCAATCTCGTTCACGTGTGGAACCATATCAGTAGAAGAGGGCATGTCATGGAGAGGAACAGGAGACATTACAGTCGTGTATATAGTGAGTTGTGCCTCCACCCTAAACAAAGGGTCCACAAGGTTATATATATTGTATGGGGTACCCTGTATCGCGCGCACCACATGCTTGCAAGGGATTCCTGTCATCTGCCATAACAAGCAGCTGCAAGTTCGAGCGTGGAGCTTAACCGCATGAGATTTCCAGTCACCGTTGTGCACGAGGAACTCCGTAGGAGAAGTTGGCCGGGAAGTCAAACCCTGAGATTTTACCTGAATTTCCCTAATCTTTTTTTCAATGTTATTCCCAACCGGCAAGGGATGCCATTTTGTGACCTCCATCTTCCTCCTAAATAAGATGTCAGAAGTTATGGTCACGTGGCCCTTCATGAATTGAATGATGTCCAAGTCTCTCAAATTTAATATCCAATTGTTGAAGCTTTCAGCGATATTCGTATACAATTTGTTCCACCTCCGGTGCATGAAAAAGGCATTAGACCAGTGTTGTGGACCATTGTCTTCGACCCACTTTGCCAACTCAGGTGACAGAGCAAATAATTTGGTCATGTACACCCCATAGAGTCGCTGATCTCTTGCATACGCAATTTTCGTGAAAAGGTCCAATGCGGAACTCTTTGGGTTCCCCTTCAATCCTTTCCCGTTGGCAAACTTACTAAAATTCTCTTTAACGTGGCGAACACACCATGTGTTAACTTCCTCGCCAAACACCTCCTTGACAGCCATTAACAACGAATTGTTGCGGTCAGTCACTAACACAACAGCTTTATCCCCAACAGTTTCCTTCAAATTCTGCATGAACCATAGCCAATCCTCATAATTCTCAGATGACACAACGGCATATGCAACGGGGAACAACTGATCATTCGCATCATACGCCACTGCGGACAAGCAAGTACCTCGATAAGGACCAGTCAAAAAACAGGCATCGATAAACAACATGGGTCGACATCCCGACAAGAAGCCCATAATGCTACAACCATAAGCGACAAAAAGTTGGCTGAACTTGCCAGCCGCATTTGAAGTCCAAACTGCCCTTGTGTTAGGAATGGATTGTATAAGGCGTTCACACATCCACGGCACTAAGTGATACGTCATAGGAATTGGCCCACTTATCAATTTACGGGCGCGTTCCTTAGTCCTCCATCCCTGGGAGTAAGTTAGGGGACTATGGAAGCATAACTCATAGTCCTTGCATATGGTCCTCGGGAGGAGCTCGGGCTGCACAAGTAGTTTGTCCTTGAAAATCATACCCATCTCTTTTGCCCGAATCCTTGGTTTGTAAGAAGCCGTGTCATGTGCAGTGTGCAAATGTTCGTTGTTTAGCTTGATCACTCTAATAAGTTCGGACTTGCCTTGCGCTCTAGCCGTTAGCTTCCATGGACAACCCTCAATGACGCAAACCAACCTATAATATGCACGACTATTGTCCAAATATTTGAATGTGAACTTGTTCAACGCGGAAAATAGAATAACAGCCTTCTTAAAGAGGCTAGGGTTGTCAAACAGTTGGCCGTCCCCAGTTAGGATGTCTTCACCTCGTTGTTGGGAGTATGGCACCAAACCCATTTCATGGCAAACGGCCAAGCTACCATCACTACGTGAACAAGTTCCTCCACCATCTGTGGAAGGGCTGGTACTTAACAAGTTTGACTCCCTACATAAGGCATGCAAACAAAACACGTCAATCAAATTAAAAAATACACATGTCAAAATCTTACTATATCTCTCTATATACTTAGGAAATTTGAAGACCAAGTCCATACCTGCTGCTTATGTTGCAAGGCAAGGGGGTAGCAGTCTCTTCTTGTACATAAATGTCAACCTCATCATCGTTTAAATGGAACAACATAGCAACACCATCTTCATCCCTAATACGCAAATGCTTTGACTTGTCCCTAGAAGTACTATAAAATAAAGTCTTCCCATCGTGGCTAATATCCATACGGGAGCAAACTTTTCTAACTAACTCGTCAAATGATACGCCCTCTTCGATGACTGTGGCTTCGGAAACACCACCCGAATATTTCCCTAACACACCATCGGCATTGACCATGCGCTCACCACCGGCATAACAAAAGCACATCAGCTTCTTTTTAGGAGTCGTCACCATCGCTGCACAACCATATTCCGGTTTCATGATATAAGTACTAGACAATTGATACTCTATGGCATTGGTTGGTCAAGGTTATTTATGGACGGAATGTGAATTTGACAAAAATTGGGTACTTAATACATAAATACAGTATTAGTTGGTGGTGCTTTGAAGACAAAGACCAAGTCCATATTGCTAACAGACTACACTCTATGTATGTGTAGAGCACATGTTTATTGTATAACGGGCACGTGAACTGTAGCAAATCCGATAGGGTTTGAGACCAGGGTTCTTGCATGATCAAACTAAATCAAGTTTCGTATACGGTGAGAGAACATGTAGTAAACGATGCTTGCTAATAAATTATACGATTAAATAGTCCACCTACCCTAATCCTACCTCTGATTAATTGGCCATTGCAAAGTGACAGAACATGTTTAATGACACAGAAGTCTACCTCATGGGCGTTGGTAATCTCCTTAAATTTTTGTTCTGGTCCAGGTTCTCTGCAGGAAAAGAACACTTGTTATCAGAAAAGACCAGCTTACGTGAAGAACTGAAAATGCAATACAAACGGGGAGTAAGATCTGCCATGTGAACGTGAAAAACCGACTAGTCAGGAAGCAGATTGGAATACGCGCAATTTAGGGAGTCAGAATAACACCTTTGATGGCATTTTTCACAAAATTTATATCATATCAACACCTTGACCCCAATCCTTCTCTCCCACTTAGGCCTTTCAAGCGAATCTTACCTCTACGACGTTGTCTTATCTCTTGAAAGACTACCCCTCACTCTCTCACTTTGAAACAAAGGTGTATCAGCAAAAAGAGGAGGAATACAACTTAAGACACTTCTGATGTTTTACGAGAATAGTCATATCTGATGGTCGTAAACTGACAGCTGATAAATGGGAAGCCAAAATGGTTAATAGCAAATTGTCCAAGTTTAGCAGTCATTAAAAACAATCATAAGCTATTGAATGTACCATAGGCTCTTATCTTGGTTGACAGACCGCACAAAAAATGGTACTGCACAAAACGTGAATCCAATATAAAACATGTGACTCTCATGGATAACCAATACGCATGGTAGAAAATGTCACTATCCACAACACGCCTAATTGTTTACCGCTGAAAATTGGGTACCAACACAAATCTTGGAACCTTTCCAAATACAGCGCAGGTTCATTTGCACGTAGAATTCAGATGAAGTTCTCCTTAATTCTGTGACGAAATTTACAACTACTACCCTTACAACTTTACCAACAAACAGTATCTTATACAAGCCAAACGAAACAAACTGAGTTTGACTTATTCGGAGATGAAGTGCATCGAGCATCAAATTCATATCTTCCTATAAATTTCCTTCTTTTCATCTATCTCACAGGAAATCAATCACATTGGTAAAAAACACAGGTTTCCCCATCTGTGCGGCTTTGAAAGAAGAATAATGTGGGCTGTAAAAAGTGATTCATATGAACAAACATAATGAACCACTACCATCATGAACCCCTATTCAATCATTACTACACCACCTGTTGTGCTTATTTTTAGGTATTAATTTGACAAAATTTGGGTGCTCAATACATAAAATCAGTATTAGTTGGTGGTTCTTTGAAGACAAAGACGAAGTCCATATTGCTAAAAGAAGAATCGGAATTGTTTGTGTGGACCACATGTTTATTGTATAACGAGCACGTCAACTCTAGCAAATCCGGTAGGGTTTGACACAGTTGAATTACAAGAAATGAAACCAATAGGTTAGCCTTGTGTTGGTAATAGATGTTCACATAGATGAACATCGGACATAAAGCATGTAAGAAGTGAGCAACTAATTACTCCTACTCTTTAATACTATATAGCCCACAGTCAAACAAATTCTGTTTACAGTTAAGACCACAAAATGAGGCTGTCTATTTCCCCACATGTAAAAAATGCAGAAATTTGTGACACAAGTTATTCAAGTAATTGAGCTTCATGCCATCAAAGATTATTTAGTTGGATATCCAGGGCAAAGTGGTCTTTCAACTGACCAGCGCAACAGATTAACAAATGCAGTGGAGCTTGTTTTCAATCCCTCCATAATGTTCACGTATGAGGCTACATCAGGTTTAGATGCTAAAGCATCAGCAATAGTCATGGCCACACTGACGAATATAGTTCGTACAGGAAGGACAACGGTTTGAACTATTCATCAATGAAGCATTGATATTTTTGAGGCCTTCGATGAGATAAGATACGGATCCAACTAAGCAAATTTAAGGCTAAGTAGCTTCCAAAACCGGAAACGTATGATTAACATATTACATTTCACAAACATAAACATTCCAGGGGATAAACCAAACACTGTCTCTTGTTATTTGAGCTGATTATAGAACAGGGCATAATGCATTCAAGTGCCTATAGTCAATGACAGAGATCCTGGAGGATCCAATGCAGTGGTAATACGTATGTCAACCACCATTAGTCAACCCAACTCAACAACATACTGAACATGTATACATCGTGTGCTTTTCCCCCATGCGATACGATCACAATTTTGCTGTTGAGCTCATGGTACAACTTACTCATGATTTCAAACATTATTCCAAAAAAACCTTATCATTTCGTGGTCTGTTTACATGAGACACACAACACTGTTCGCCTATCTACAGATTATTAAATCTGTTTGAACAGTACTTATAAGATACTTTCTCACCACACTTACCAACTTTTAACAGACCCGAAAGGGTTGGGGATGTAATGCTTGGTTTGATTTGGTAATTAACGGTTTATTCTGATACTATTGAGACCAGGCTTCTTGCATGAACAAACTAAAGTTTCTTTCATTTGTTACGTAAAAATTTAGATCACGGTGACAAAGTAGTGTGTGTCTGCATATCATTAGTTTTCGCAACACTACAATAGCATGTAGTCAGTGCCTATCTGGACAATACATGTACATCGCACCGAAAAGAGGACTTACTACTTTATAAACCCTTCAGAAACAAATGTTTCTTTCAGTACCCTAAGCTCCTCAGCTTAGCTACGCTGGTGTGAAAGAGTTAATGTTTTGAGCTCTAGTTGCCCAAAATTATGACTTGTACCATTACTAACATTACTTGGATGGTACAAAATACAAGGTTTGATCTAAGCAATATATTGAATGCAAAGTGCAAACGATTCTAATGACAAGGAGAGGACAAATATAAATTCCAACAAAAACATATATATATCATACAGAAATTCAGTACTAAATATTTTCTTCACATATTACAAATATAAGAACTAGCTTAATTGTCTCCAAAATCAGGTTTCATAACATGTTCATCTTACAAAAAGGGACCACTTAGTAGTCCCGCTTTACAAACTTCTAAACCCAAAGCATACGACCCTTCATTCAACGAGGCCTTCCCAAATACTTTTTCTCAAACCCACGTCCAGTTGAGATCATAGCAAAAATGATTACCACCAAAATAGAACATGCAACCCACGCTCCCCACATCATTCCAGTGGTTTTCCACACCTTGGCCTCCAAATCATTAATCTTTTTCTCCATTTCTTTCATCTTTCTCTTATACTTCTTACATTTGGTCTCTTGTTCCTTACACTTAAATTCACTTTTGTCCATCTGGCTCTCATATTCCTCCATCATTCTCTCATATTCCTCAATACGCTGATGGAGTGATCTTGTGTCCCTTTCAGATGGGCGAGGCACTTTATCTTGCTCACCTATCTCACCATCCAACCACTCAAAGAAGTCGCAGTGCGGACCATTCCTCTTTGGCGCACCAGGAACTCAGAAAGGGCAGCCAAAGAACCTCTTACCCGAATTTTTCTCCGTCCAAGAGGTGTGCAGTACCGCTTCCTTGCCGTGGTTGCAAAGTCGTATCCTCATAGGACTTGGAGTACACTATTTGAACTACACGCCATGACTCCCCTACCATTAAAAATACATGACTAAGCATGAGAATATTGTAATTCTTGGAGTTCCAAACAATATTCCAATTCTTCATCAATATTATTTTCAGACGAGTTAAACTATGGAAGTCAACTGAAGAACCATGGTTTCTTCCTTCAATGGAGTACCAGTGAAAGTTAAAATTCAACTTAATCAAACACGAGGGTGTGGACCCAATACAAACACATTTTTTTTATAATGCGTGAGATTCATTTCATCCAAGTGTTCATTCAGCTTTGTCCTCTTTCCATTAAAGTGCCCATAGTTTTAAACTTAAATTACAACTATGGCATTACATTTAAGGCCCAAACTTTGGCCCCCATCTCCTACGAACAGCCTCTCTGTCTCACAAACAATGTACTCTCCCTTCCGATATCTCTCACTGTACAATGACATTTCACCAGTACTGTTCCCCCTATTCGAAAGTCTACTTTTTTGGGTTTCGAGGGTCCGGTATGAGTTTTGAATATGAGTTTTGTGTTTCGATGCCAGTTACGGAAAACAGATTCAGTCATGATTTGAACGCAGGGTTGCAAAAAAGGAAATAAGGTTTGGTTATTTTTCATTTCAATGCAGCTAAACAAGAGGCATTGTGAGGGAAGCGGGAAAGTTCTCTTCGGATCTCCGACCACCAACTTGTCAGTCCATCGTCCTCTATCAACACCACCAATTCGTTGGCCCTCACCGCAACTCATTTGTGACTGATATATTCCCCTTTCGGCCCTCTTCCCTCTCTGCTTTTGCTCACAGTTCATACCTAGCTAAGAAGGCATGCTTTTGCGTACAACGTACTTGTGAAAATGCATGTTCAGGAGATTCAAACAAAGGGCAGGGACATTGTATATTTCCAGACTCTATACTCAATTTCATCCCTATTTGTTCTAATTTACATTCTAATTTTGCCAATTGCACGCCAATTTCTAACTGTTTGCATGGTAGTTTAGGATAGGATTCATAAAATACCTTCCAATAGAATAGTAAAACCAGACTCATACATCAATCAAAACCAAAAAATCTTTTCCACTTCCAGTTCAATAAAACACAAGACAACTCAAATAATGTAACTCAAGGTGAACAAAACTACCATGATTTAAGCTTGGGCATGATTTTTTTTCCCCCAAGTCAACAACAAGAAATTTATAATAGTCAGAACACGGTTAACATGCCCTAATTTCTTCTAAGATAGATATTGCAATGTCCTTTTTCCAAACTTAATCAAATACCTACCAGGTTTTTGGGTTTTAGGTCAATTGTGAATATGGACCACATACATGTTCTGTAAAGACAAAATCACCCAATCATAAAGAGCAAAAGTCTATACCGACCATGGAACCCAAAAACTCTGTTCAGATCAGGAGGTTTTTTAGTTGCAGGTGAAATGTGAATACATACCACATACATGTTTAGTAAAGACAAAATCAACTAATCATAAAGATCAAAACTCTATACCAACCATGGAAAAAAATATCCCTGTTCAGATCAGGAGGTTTTTTGGTTGCAGGTGAAATGTGAATCAGACCACGTACATGTTCTGTAAGGACAAAATCACCTAATCCTAAAGATCAAAACTCTATACTAACCATGGAAACCATAAATTCTGTTCTGAATCAGGTGGTTGCACTATATTTGTAAACAAACCCCATGCCAAACAACAATATGCACTAAAGAGAGAGTACAAAATAACAAAATCAAACGCATTGACCTAAATATGGACATAATACAGCAAACTCACCAACTTGACCAAGGTAGCTTCTGTCAAACCTTCAATCAGGGTTTACACAACAATGTGGGGCAATATCTGCATAAATCAACCAAAAATTTGTCTCAATGTCTGGATACTGCCAGTCTATGTGTGTGTGAGAGAGAGGGGGGGGGGGTTTGGAGTGAGGTTTTGTCCGTCTGCTTTCAGATAACACACACACCACCCACACGCACCTACGGGGGTTTTGTCTGTGTACTTTCACAGAAACACACACGCACCTACGAGAGAGAGAGAGAGAGAGAGAGAGAGAGAGAGAGCGAGAGCGAGACCTACCTGGAGAGAGAGGGTCGAGAGCTGCTGAGGGATGAAGGGAACGATTGAACCAGAAAGCGATGGATTTCGGAGGGAATGAAATTTAGGGCATTTTACAGGGGAGGGTATAATTGTCATTTCAACAAGGCCTACCATGTTTTGGTGAATATTTCTCCTCATGCCATGGCAGTGGTGATTTTAAGACCTCATACCATGGGCTGGTAATTATTCCTGGTCAACTCCGCCTGCCGGTAATTTTCCCAATCATAAAAAAAGAAGACTGGGAAGGGTCATCCGAATAGTTTTTTTTAACGGTTAAAAAAAACTGCTTAAATCAAGTCATTTCCAGTCGTTTGTTTTACAAATTTCTCATGAGTACTCTTAAAATCACGCTCTGAACACATTGAGCGGCTCGGATAATCAAAATTCGATCGGAAAAGAGAAGTCCGCAAATGAGAGATCCCTCAATTGGTAAAAGACTACACACACACAGTCTGCTTCTCATAAGGGCGTTTGCATTTTAAATAAAACGCGGACGACCACTTTTCTCCCATTTTCCGACCAAATTTCAATGATCCAAGCAGTTCAATATGTTCAAAACGTAATTTTAAAGGCACTAGCGATAAATTGGCGAAAAAAAAAGAAAGACAGAGGAGCTCGATCGAATCAACTTATGACAAAAACGCAATTAAAACACATTGAACGAGTCAAATCATTGGAATTTGGGTGGAAAATGGGACGTCCACATTGCGGACGCCTTTATGTGAAGATTCGTGTGTGTGTACACACACACACACACACCCCAAACTATTACTAAGGGTGCCCTTAACTTGTTAATTAAAGACTTTCCTTTTTTTGATCAAATTTTGATGACTTGAATCGATTAATGTGTGCAGAATGTGATTTTAAGGGTAGTAAGAGATTGGCAAAAAATATGACTGGGAAGGACTTGATCAGAACAATTTTTCATAAATTGCATTTTTATGAAAAACTGCTCAGATAAAGCCCTTCCCGGTCATACTTTTTGCCAATTTCTTAATTCGACCTTTAAAATCACGTTTTAAACACATTGAACGGTTCGTATCTTCAAAATTTGATCGGGAACATTATCAAACTCATGAGGTCCTTAACTTAACAAGTTAAGAATGTCCTTAGTAGAAGGAGACTGTGTGTGTGTGTGTGTATATATTTCTCAATGAGCTATTATTTTATGTAGTTGACAAGGCGTAAATTTACTAGCATATTTTTGGGCTCATTCCCCCCCCCCGGCACCCGACGCGCCTTTCGAAGAGTCGCCATCCGGATTTTTGAGATGGATGATCTGAGAAATCGAGAGCTCGTTTGAAAAAGGCTTTTGGTCTTAGCAAAAACGTCGAGACTTTGGGTTCGAAAGTCACATTACGACTAGGGAAGGTTTTGTTTAAAAACACCTCATTCGCCTGGTAAAAATTGGTTTCTACTAAGCATTTTTAAAAGGGGAGGATTTTGAATATCTTTTGGAAAATAAAACTCTTTAAAAAGCAAGTAAGGGGGGAGGAGACATGGGTAGATATCACGTTGGCGTGCGCATGGTACTCACTGTACATGAATGATAAAAGTGTGATGCTGTGAAATAAAAAAAAACTACTCGACAAGCTGTTTGGGTCATGACCATCTCCCACACGACCTATCATAATACTGCGTATGGCCTTATGCTACGCCGTGCGTGGTACCTATTCTGTTATCAGTCCATCATCAATACTCAGAATGCCGCCCGACATATTGCATAACACGTGCGTCATTCTTCAAAGATCACAGAAAATACACAAATCTTGATTTGTCCAGGAATAGTACCATCTCTCCAAGCCCTGAGTGTAAACAACTTTTGGTGTACTTGATCACTTAAGATGATTAAGAAAATTTCGTTTATCAAATAAAACATGGCTTGTAGATATGGTCACATTCTGAAAGCACTGATAACAGATATCTCAGCAACAAAACAGGCCTGATAAAGGACGGCCATGATCCAGACAGTTTAAGCAAGAAAACAGTAGCTATAAAAGGTCGCACGTCTGAATATGCTACACCGTGCGATGCACGGCCTAGTATGCTCAGTAAAGTTACTGTTGTAGCTTACGAAAAATGGTTTTTAAGTCAGTATTTAACCAAAAGGGGTTAAACCTGACTTCAGAAAAGTCCCCTTAGGACCTGGACAGGGCCTAGCCCAAGGAAACTTAACTTTTACCTTTGATCTTGAGGTTGAATGAGGATGGATGATGATGGATAAGGATGAATAAGATCGGGCGAGGGAAGATGAGTGTGAGTGTGAGTGGTTGTGGGGTGTTTTAGTGAATAAGGTCACAAGTTAGTAAGAGACTAATTTGATGATGAGGAGAAAAATGGAGCAAAGTGTTTAGAGAATGTCTTTTGGGAACAACACTCTCAAGGCTGGGAAGTAGAGAATGGATGTGATGGTAAGAAGAAGAGAGAGAAAGCATAGGGACCAAGGGCCCCTCTCTCTTGAGTGAAAGTGTGTATTTATAGGCAAAGAGCCAAAGATTTTGAATTCAAAGGGTGGAGGTATTTTCTGGGCGGGGCAGAAGTGCTTTTTCAGCTGAGCCATTTTGTAGCTGTGACACAAGTGGGCGTGGCCGACAGCTTTCTGAGCCAGTTAGAACTTTACCTAAAATGCCGCATGGTTGTCCTCATGATGTTGCACGGTGTAACAAGTTTTATGCGTCGCCACGTTTCAGATCCAAGAGGCAAGTTTAGGCCAAACTGGGGAGGACCCTACCTTATCAAGCGCATACTATCTGGAGGAGCAGCCTACATTGCAGATTTGGATGGAATGGAGTTCGCAACGCCAGTCAACATTGACAAGCTGAGGAAGTATTACCCTTGAGAGATGCACGTTGGGCAGAAAACCACAAAGGTGGGCGGACCCAAGCAAAAATTAGAGCAAGCCTGTTAGGTCGAAAACCCGCAAGGGCGGCTTAGGCAAAAACTAAGGCATAAATAAAATCGCTCGCTAGACTGAAAACCCGCAAGGGCAGTTTAGGCAAAATCAAGACCACAAGGAGAGGAAAATACCCGAGTGAACCCTAACTAAAACAAACAAACTTTGTTGGAACTACGTTTATGGCCTGATTCCCTCCATGGGATACGTAGGCAATCTCTGAATTAAGATTCGGCCACTGCTATTGTTATCACTTCCAAATTTCTAGGTCTATCCTAAAGCATGTTAACTGTCAAACCATGGCAAACAATATTTTCAAAATAAAGCAACCAGTGTTTTATTACTCCCAAGGAAAAAGGAAAAGCTAGCTCAAACAATTCCGAGTCTATGAAAACTAGAATCAAATCTTTCAAAAAAAAAAAAAGCATAAGCAAAATGTCGATCTCTGGATCTTTCTTCTCTTTGCACTTTTGTCCTCCAAAAGGTTTTTCTCTAACCAACGCTTATATGAACCCCATAGTTTGTCAGCAAAGTTCTTAGCAACCTCTTGCATTACTCGATTTGGCCATAAACGAAGTACATTACGACGAAGGTTGGCATCATGAACCTTAGAAACAGCATACTCATGGTCACCCAAAACTTTAACCTGTTCAGCCCCAAACTGCCTTTGGAAACGAGCGGGGAAATAGAAGGGAACTTGATTGATACCAATCACTACTACACCAAAATGGTTCATGGTACTTGCAGTCATACTCTCGATACCATACCAGGGGCACACCCATTGAATCCGGTCACCCTTACGAGTCTCCATCCATGCTTTCCAAGCAGCTACAGTGGGAATGTAATGACCCTGATTTTTGGTAAATAAAAATTTCGTTAAAAATTTGAATTTTATTTTATTACTTGGATTTTTATTTCCATAACCAAAAATTGGTCGTTACTGACTAATAGAAATCTCATTGTCTATTCGAGAAATCTTGATTAGGTTTTAATCGCCGTATTAACTGCCGTCTTTCCCGTTGTTTCTAGGATTAAGTCTTAAGACCCCATTTCTTGGTCGGAAATCCTACCAAGCAAGTCTAGCTAGCTTCGAGCCGATTAGGTTGACCTAGCGATCGTTTAACCTAGTTACCGTATGCTAAGTAAACCTTATGACCCTCGTGACTTATGAACCTTTTGAAACCCTTGAGCTTGTAACCCTAGATTAACTTTGTGAACCTTTTTAACCTTTGAGCCAGCGACCATTGGATGATAACGTTAGGGATATCTTTACCCATTGGATAATAGGAGAACCTTAGTTAATCCACTTAAGTACAAGATTAGATTAGATTAGTACTTAAGTATCGTATTTAATCAAGTATTAGACTTTTTGGTATTATCCATTGGTTAATAACCGTTAGGAGATTCTTTACCCATTGGACGATAGAATCCTAGCCATCCTTACCCATTGGTTATTACCCGCTAGGGAAACTATTATCCATTGGATAATAGCTTTACTTGCCAATCAAGTACTAGGTGAATAAATTACTAGATTTGGCCATGTGTGTAATGGATTAAAATAGAATTTAGGACTAAGACCTTTGAAAGTATAGATTAGTTTATTAGGAAAATTCGATATGGAAGATATAGTCTAGATTATGTAGTACTTGGCTTGTATATAATATATATGTACTTGTATGTATATATATATAGATATATATATATATTATATTGTATTTGGCATGTGTGTATATAGATTATTATATTAAGAAAATCTATTTTTGGTTTAAAATACAAGATTTTCAAAGACCCATAGTACTTATATATATATTAGTATATATACATACTTTCATGCAAGTACAAGTGGGAGAGAGAGAGAGAGAGAGAGAGAGAGAGAGGAGAGAGATTGCCGAGAGAGAGAGAGAATTCGGGAGAGAGAGAAGGAGAGAGAGAGAGAGGGAGAGATTTGTACCTTGACCTTGCTTGATCTTCCAATGTACTTTGGAGTGTTCTTTCCTAGTGAATCTATGTACTAAGGTCGTAAATGCATTTTCAATTGGGCAAATTTTGTACAAATCCTTACAAGCTTAAATCTTCACTCTTTCAATCTACCAACCTTGTCCTTCCATATCTATACATATGTAGTACTTTGTACCAAGGAGAGAGAGAGAGAGAGAGAGAGAGAGGAGAGAGAGGTCGTGAGAGATTGGGAGAGAGAGAGAGAGAGAGAGAGAGAGAGAGAGAGAGAGAGAGTTTGGATGGGAGAGGGAGAGTGAGAGTGATGTGTGTGATTGTGTGATCTCACCCTTGTCCTATTTTCTATGCTTTCAATCTTTGAAAGCATAAGAATTCAAGCAAGATCTTGTGCTCTTGTACAAAACCCTAATTGAATACTTGAATCAAATCCCCTTCTTTGATCAATCTTCCAAAATCCAATCCAAAGTACCACATCATAGCCTTGCATGCCTAGTTCTAGTGTTAAACTTGCAAGCAAACAAGATTTGGCTAGAATAAAAAAATGAGATATAGGAGAGAGCGAGAGAATTCGGCTAGAGAGAGAGAGAGGGAGGCCTTGCCTATAAATACCAAGCCATTTGGTGCTTTGAACTCACACCTCTCCATTCTCCAACTTCTTTCTTGAAAGCATAAGTGTTCTTGTGTTCTTGGTTGATTTCTTCTTGTTCTTGAAGTCTTCTTTCTAGTTTTTCAAGAAACTTTCAATCGCCGCCACTAAACCACCACTCGACCCCCACCTCGATCCAAAAGTAGTAGTAGTTGTAGTTAAGATCTAGTTTCGAGAAAAACCATTCTCTTTTGAAGCTATCGGAAGCTTATCGTAAGCAGTTACTCCGTTCGTTTGCCGACTTTCTTTCCATCGTATTTCCGTAGTCTTTTCTACCGCCAAGAAGAACGGTAGAGTGTCCTTACTCTCTACCCCTAAGTATATTTTGTATGTGTAACGACCCTGATTTTTGGTAAATAAAATTTTTGTTAAATATTTGAATTTTATATTTAATACTTGGATTGCTTTAAAAACTTCTTTTAAATTCTAATAATCCGTCATAATTAGATTTGAAACTTGTAAAATTGAATTTTTTCACTCCGGACAATTTAGTCCTTCTCCCATGACTAGTATACTTGTAAACGTACTCGTATATTTTTCGTAGTAAGTAAATAATATCTTTAAATTATATTTCTCGGCTGGAAATCCTACATGGCAAGCGTGGTTAGTTTTTAACCGATTAGTTAACAAACCTAAGTACCTATTTAACCTAGTTACATCATCCTAACCTAGTTGAACCTTTCCAAACCCTAATGGAACCCTTTGGACCTTTGACTTTACCCATTGGTCAATAAAAGTTAGGAAAACTTTTATCCGTTGGACAATAACCGCTAGGGGGGGCCGACCATGGGAGAGAGGGGGGAAGCGACACATGGAGCAAGAAGGAGAGAGGAAGGGGGGGCCGACCATGAGAGACCGACACATGGAGCAAATCCAAGAGATAGAGAGAGGGGGGCCGGCCATATGAGGGAAGGAGAGGGCTCAAGGTTTGCTATAAATAGCCTCTCACACTTGCCACTTAACTCACACCTCACTCCTTTACTCCCACTTCTCTCTGGAAACCATATTCATTTCCAGACAGCCTACTGCCCTTCACAAATCTCCATTTTTCTCCTGCTTAAAGTAGTTCTTAGAACAAACTTCCTTCGGGAAAGTCGTAGAGCACTTCGAAACCTTCAAGTTAGACCCAAGAACCACCCCAAACGGTCAAGAAATGACCAAGATATCGACCTCCGAAGTTCAGTGAAATTCTCGGATTTCCAGTCCAGACAGCTTACTGTCACCCCTTTATCACCTTTTTCTCCGGGCGAAAGTCATTTCTAGGAACAACGTCCTCCACGAAAGTCGTAGAGAATTTCGAGATCTTCGTTTTAGACCCAAGAACGATCCTATTCGGCCAAGTATTAACCGAGTTATGGCCATCCAAAGTCTGGTCCAGATTTGCGAGTTTCAACGTTCGTAGAAGTTTCCAACTAGCTTATTCGGCCCCGACTAGTTTCGGATCAAGATAGAATTTTCCGTCCCCACTATCTCTAAGTATATGTAGAAAGTTCCTAATCTCTATCTCTATGTATAGTTATGTTAAAACGTAGATTGTCTTGAACTTTAAAAATATGGTACGAAGCTTGACGTCGAATGAATGTTAAAAATAAACCTATCTTGCTTTTGAAAGTATGACATGTTCAACAAATGATTTCTAGTCCTAAAATAATGGGTTGCCCCAAGCGTAGGGCTGAGACCGACGTAGCATAATATCCGGTAAGTCCGGAGTCGAATCCACAGAGACATTAATGTGTGCTGACTAAAAACTCGGGTTGTTTACTAATCTAACGGACTCTTAGGTAGCCACCCCTTGTCTTTTGGTTGATTAATTAACTAAACTAACAAATAACTTGATCAAACGATTAAAAAGAGAGGCATGGTCGTAGGAAATCCGGCGCTCGCTACCCAATCAGAATTTGCTCGCTTTTCAAAGTTCTAAAAATGGTTAAAATTAGGGAGAATTGGAAACTCCGAAGGATGCGAATTGTAAGGTTGTCGGTCCCGTACACAGCGGCGAACAGGTTTTGGTCCCCCGTTCCCACTCACATGAGTCCCGACAATGCCTCGAATTCGTCCAACGAACGTAGATTTCACCAACTAAAATTATTTAATAAAATTAATGTACTGAAAATTTGCGAGACAAATTCTAATTGGGTCGCGGCGCGCCTTTACCCAGCGACCAAACCTCAGAAAAACTACTCACTCGTTATTAAAAATAAAAGGAATAAAACCCTAGAATTAATCATGCTTTTATTACTCGATACGGAAAATAAACAAGAGATCTAAACCAAACAAAATCAAACAAATAACTTTTATAAAGAACAGAAATCAAAACGAATTACCGGAGTGTAAATAATTGAACAAAGTTTTGAAGACTTGAAGGAGGAAAAGATTCGGAAGAAAACTAAATGGAAAAAAAGTCTCGGCAGTGACAGCCCTGTTCTTCGATCTTTTGCGCCGCTCGTTCTTCCTCTGTTTCAACCGTGGGAATAATTCCTTCCCACTGTGCGCAGCCTTTTTCTTTCGTGTCAAAAGTGATCTCCCCTGCGTGGGATGCCTCCTTTTATAACCCGCTGCCTCCACATGACAAAAACCCAATTGGCCAGAGTTATTACTCCCAGTCATACCTAACCGTGTACTTCAAAATTGCCCTCCTAGCCCACTTAGTTTAATTCTTTGGCCAATTGAATTTCAATTCTTATTTTTACTTTTTGAGATAGTTTAATTCTTTTGCCAATTAACTTGCAAATATTACTCCTTTTCCACTGTACTCATCATGCTCGTGGTAAGAGCCAAACTTCGAGTACTTCCAACTTCGTGCTTTTTTTTAATCAAACTGTCCAAATACCTACAATAACAAAAATAAAGTATAAAAACATCAAGTAATAAAATAAATAGACTTAGCAATGATAAATTAAAAGGCGCTAATGTGAACATTTACGCGCTTATCATACGTCAATAAACATATGTGGTCTTTTTGAACTTTCCACAAAGAAAGAAAGAACGGATTTCAAAACAAGAGAAATCAAAAGCTTTATTCGAAGTATTCGTATTTTGATCTTTTAGAAAGTTATGAGTTTGTTTACATGTTGTTGCATTACTTGTGGTTGCTTTAAGCGATGAGTGAGCATGATTGGTAATATAGAGTTGGATGATCTTGCTAGTTTAGATTACAATGAATGATTTAAATGGTTTATGATGAGAAAGTCCTACCGCGGAGTCTATGCATGATAACAAGACACAACAATCGAGAAAGTAGAAACATGACACCTAGGGTGTGGTTATTGAAAAGGAGAAAAAGTTTTGAAATCACAATGTGGCCGGACGTGGTAGCTCATTGCGTAAAGAGATGTTAAAAACTGCAATGTGGCCAGACTTGGTAGTCCATTGTGCGGTGTGTGTTGCCAATGGGACCGGACGTGGTAGTCTCATTGGAAGTGATTTAAATGTTGTGAAAACCACGATGTGGCTGGACGTGGTAGCTCATCGTCAAGATTGCCAATGTGGCCGGACGTGGTAGCCTCATTGGTAATGTGGCTTGGTTATCCGCGGAGAGGAGCCAATGCAAGGTTTTGTGTACCAATGGGAACCCGGCGCGGCGGAACCATTGTGAGGATACTTGGGAACCCGGCGCGGCGGAACCGAGGTTGGGTGTGTTAAACGTTATTTTCAAAATGTTGATTTGGATAATGAAAAGGATTTCGGAAACATTGATGAATATGGTGACACAGTCTACGACGAGTCGCGTAGGAGAAACTCAGATAACACCGACACCAACGATGGAATAGTGTATGTGGATGTATCATTGTTAATGCCTTGTTAAATACGTATGTGTTATTCCGCTGCTTGTGCCAGAGTTGGTATGTTGCTCTTTTACTCTGATATTGGTAAGTTATGGGTTAGTGGGTATAGGATTATTCTGCTGAGCTCTTGTGGCTCATGGTGTTACCTTTGGTGACCCTGACATATTATATCGGTGGCGACGCTGGTATAATGTGTCAGATTTTGTAGATGATCAAGATGAACAGTACACCTTGGAGGCTCTTGGAGCTGAGGAGCTGGCTAAGACGGAGCAGCAGGCGGAGCTGTAGTTAGAAACCCTAGAACCCTTCAGTTGTATAAATATTGAACCCTAGTGGGAGTTATGTTGTAATAATGAGCTAGACTCCATTTGATTTTATCAATGAAATGTTTATTTAACGTACCAAAAAATTAGGGGCGTTACAGAATGGTATCATAGCTCTAGGCTCAACACTCTGCCATGGCTAGAATGGGTAGCCTTTAAGATAAGTTTGACGATTGCACAAATGAGAATTGAGTTTAAGTTTACCGTCCCAAATTGGGTGGAATTTTGACAAAACAGTCTTCGGATCGAAGCAAGGTGTGGAAATTGGCAATACCACCGAGCTGGGAATTCTCGAACAATTGGATGATGACTTAAATCATGAATCGGTTATGGAACTTAGAAATTCGAATGCTTTCCTTAGTGATTAGTAAAACCTTGTCTTAAACCGTTACTAATTGAGGTTTTAAAAATCTTTCCTTGTAGAAGCTAGTCAACCTGTTAGTTAGAATTGCATGAAGTGATTGAGAGAGAGTTATAGGAATTGTTTTACCCTAGAGTGGAGTACTAGCAGTGTAGGTTAAAACCTCATAACCTATAGAACCTCGTAGTAGGAGTACATAAGATCGTTTCAACTTGTATTAGAAAGAACTTTAGGTCGCTTTTCGCCATTATAGTAGAATTCTATGCTTATGATTGTATCTCTCTTTTATAAAAAGCTTGTTTCCTTGAAAAGAGTACTGTTGCGTACTATTCTTTAGTAAATGAAACCCTTATTACAAGGACAATTATTTTAGTTGACGCTAGTTGCTAAATGGTTGTGATTTTCTGCGTAACTATGAAAATTTTCGTTGTTACGGGTACTGTAGCACACTACCATTAGACATTTTATTTTTAGTTCGATGAGAGCGCCAAGTGTCGGCCATAACCCCAAAAAGGGGGGGGCCCGGTAAACCGCCACCTCAACCTTTCCCTCCAAAATTCAATTTAAATTTTTTCCCTCCTCCACACACCCCTCACCCGACCCTATATATACCCCATTCCTCTTCCCATTTCTTTACCCCATCTCTTCATCCCTCTCACCATCTTAACCCCTCCAAACCACTATCCAATCAAACCGAGCCATGGTGATCTACAGACGAGGATTCCCGGAGGACGCCCAGTTCCGAGAGATTAAGCGAATCGAGATCACCTCGACGATCCGAGCACTACAGTTGCTGCCCTTCACCTTTGTCCTGTTCTGTGCCGTGCTCACTTTAGGCATGTCACGGTGGTTCGATAGGAATAACCGCCTCACCATCTTCTGGTACTGGATTCCCGTCGTGGCCGTCTCACTTGCGGCGTTCGCAACGGAATACGAACGCCATGCGCTCCAAACTTTCAATGATCGATGGCGGCTCGACGCGTAGCAATGGCACCCTAGCCATTATTATCTGCTTTTACTTTCATTTTCTTGTATCTGATGATGCTGTTAGGCGTGTAATATAATGATCTTGTTCTATAAAAAAAGAAAAGAAAAGAAATTTTAGTTGCTTGATCTATCTTGTTCATTGCATGCTAACACCAGTAACAAAACCCCTAAGGTCGAGTAAGACAATATCATCACCATTTCGGGAAAATATAGCCGTTACTCTAAATGTGTAGTGAGTGCGGACTAGAAATAGCCAACCTACGCCTAACCGCAACCTTAGAATGATCAACGTGGTAGATTTCGACGAAATCCGAAAAGGGACTGACTATCAGCACACCGAGCGGTCTTAGACTGTCATCAACTCATCTTCAATTTAAGGGGGATATGCAAACGACAAGTTAGATGATAAATGTTTGGTAACCGATAGAATAGAAGTAGGATTACCACATATCAAGTGCAAGTACGCCAATGTGTTTCGGAAGAACTTCCTGGCTGACCATCCCAAGGAGATACCATATAGCCCCCGTAGAACTAAAAAAGCTCAAGACCCAATTGAAGGAGTAGTTGGACAAAGGGTTTATCAGACCAAGTACGGGGAGCACCTGCATAGAAGGGACGCTTCGACTATTCTTCAACTATAGGACACTGACTTTGCCAACGATTATTTTTCCCGGATAGTATAGGTTCTTTGGGTGCCTTTGCGCAAATCATTCGAGCTTTTAGGACATCGTAGGGCTTACGGATGTTCAAATTTCCCCGGATGAAGATAGAATACTTACACTCTATGATTAAGAAGTGATTCTGCTTGAATTGGTCTGTTGTTACCCAGTTTTGGTAGGGAAGCATGCTGATTCAATAAGGACGTGTTAAGGAAATGTCTGCAGGATACGAGCCGCATGATGATTTGGTAGAAGTTTTGCATTTGGCATTGGTATTTACAAAGGAAACGTTATCAGAGGTCAACAACAAGGCAAGTTGTTCTGCGGCTGAAGCGACTTCAACCCCGTTTTATTAAGCAAGTGATGAGGGTTAATTCGATTAACGAAACAAATAGAGGATTGAGATGGAAGCCTGAAACGCTGACGTACTACATCGAAATACTTTTAGGACCTGCCGGAGCCTTAGGACTGAGGCCGAGTAGTACCAAACCGTTTTGTAGGCTGCCAAGTATTGAATCTCGTTTAGATCGCTAGTAATCGAGGGTGACCTGCTCCTATTTTTAAGAAGGATAGATGATGAGTCAAGGCTAGTATAGCGACTAAGCCTAATCCGTAGTCACCCACCAATTTCGAGGACGAAATTACTTTAAGGGGGATAGATTGTAACGACCCTGATTTTTGGTAAATAAAATTTTCGTTAAATATTTGAATTTTATATTTAATACTTGGATTGCTTTAAAAACTTCTTTTAAATTCTAATAATCCGTCATAATTAGATTTGAAACTTGTAAAATTGAATTTTTTCACTCCGGACAATTTAGTCCTTCTCCCATGACTAGTATACTTGTAAACGTACTCGTATATTTTTCGTAGTAAGTAAATAATATCTTTAAATTATATTTCTCGGCTGGAAATCCTACATGGCAAGCGTGGTTAGTTTTTAACCGATTAGTTAACAAACCTAAGTACCTATTTAACCTAGTTACATCATCCTAACCTAGTTGAACCTTTCCAAACCCTAATGGAACCCTTTGGACCCTTGACTTTACCCATTGGTCAACAAAAGTTAGGAAAACTTTTATCCATTGGACAATAACCGCTAGGGGGGGGGAGCGACCATGGGAGAGAGGGGGGGAGCGACACATGGAGCAAGAAGGAGAGAGGAAGGGGCCCGACCATGGGAAAGAGAGGGAGAGCGACACATGGAGCAAGAAGGAGAGAGGAAGGGGGGGGTCGACCATGAGAGACCGACACATGGAGCAAATCCAAGAGATAGAGAGAGGGGGGCCGGCCATATGAGGGAAGGAGAGGGCTCAAGATTTGCTATAAATAGCCTCTCACACTTGCCACTTAACTCACACCTCACTCCTTTACTCCCACTTCTCTCTAGAAACCATATTCATTTCCAGACAGCCTACTGCCCTTCACAAATCTCCATTTTTCTCCTGCTTAAAGTAGTTCTTAGAATAAACTTCCTTCGGAAAAGTCGTAGAGCACTTCGAAGCCTTCAATTTAGACCCAAGAACCACCCCAAACGGTCAAGAAATGACCAAGATATCGACCTCCGAAGTTCAGTGAAATTCTCGGATTTCCAGTCCAGACAGCTTACTGTCACCCCTTTATCACCTTTTTTCTCCGGGCGAAAGTCATTTCTAGGAACAACGTCCTCCACGAAAGTCGTAGAGAACTTTGAGATCTTCATTTTAGACTCAAGAACGATCCTATTCGGCCAAGTATTAACCGAGTTACGGCCATCCAAAGTCTGGTCCAGATTTGCGAGTTTCAACGTCCGTAGAAGTTTCCAACTAGCTTATTCGGCCCCGACTAGTTTCGGATCAAGGTAGAATTTTCCGTCCCCACTATCTCTAAGTATATGTAGAAAGTTCCTAATCTCTATCTCTATGTATAGTTATGTTAAAACGTAGATTGTCTTGAACTTTAAAAATATGGTACGAAGCTTGACGTCGAATGAATGTTAAAAGTAAACCTGTCTTGCTTTTGAAAGTATGACATGTTCAACAAATGATTTTTACATCAATAAACATATGTGGTCTTTTTGAACTTTCCACAAAGAAAGAAAGAACGGATTTCAAAACAAGAGAAATCAGAAGCTTTATTCTAAGTATTCGTATTTTGATCTTTTAGAAAGTTATGAGTTTGTTTACATGTTGTTGCATTACTTGTGGTTGCTTTAAGCGATGAGTGAGCATGATTGGTAATATAGAGTTGGATGATCTTGCTAGTTTAGATTACAATGAATGATTTAAACGGTTTATGATGAGAAAGTCCTACCGCGGAGTCTATGCATGATAACGAGACACAACAATCGAGAAAGTAGAAACATGACACCTAGGGTGTGGTTATTGAAAAGGAGAAAAAGTTTTGAAATCACAGTGTGGCCGGACGTGGTAGCTCATTGTGTAAAGAGATGTTAAAAACTGCAATGTGGCCGGACTTGGTAGCCCATTGTGCGGTGTGTGTTGCCAATGGGACCGGACGTGGTAGTCTCATTGGAAGTGATTTAAATGTTGTGAAAATCACGATGTGGCCGGACGTGGTAGCTCATCTTCAAGATTGCCAATGTGGCCAGACGTGGTAGCCTCATTGGTAATGTGGCTTGGTTATCCGCGGAGGGGAGCCAATGCAAGGTTTTGTGTGCCAATGGGAACCCGGCGCGGCGGAACCATTGTGAGGATACTTGGGAACCCGACGTGGCGGAACCGAGGTTGGGTGTGTTAAACGTTATTTTCAAAATGTTGATTTGGATAATGAAAAGGATTTCGGAAACATTGATGAATATGGTGACACAGTCTACGACAAGTCGCGTAGGAGAAACTCAGATAAAACTGACACCAACGATAGAATAGTGTATGTGGATGTATCATTGTTAATGCCATGTTAAATATGTATGTGTTATTACGCTGCTTGTACCAGAGTTGCTATGCTGCTCTTTTACTCTGATATTGGTAAGTTATGGGTTAGTGGGTATAGGATTATTCTGCTGAGCTCTTGTGGCTCATGGTGTTACCTTTGGTGACCCTGACATATTATATCGGTGGCGACGCTGGTATAATGTTTCAGATTTTGTAGATGATCAAGATGAACAGTACACCTTAGAGGCTCTTGGAGCTGAGGAGCTGGCTAGGACGGAGCAGCAGGCAGAGCTGTAGTTAGAAACCCTAGAACCCTTCAGTTGTATAAATATTGAACCCTAGTGGGAGTTATGTTGTAACAATGAGCCAGACTTCATTTGATTTTATCAATGAAATGTTTATTTAACGTACACAAAAATCAGGGGCGTTACAGTATGCATGTTAAGTTATAGGTAGACTAGCCTTAACTTACTTCTCTACGTATAGTTTGTATGCATGTTTGAAGTAAATGTTGTGTAATCTACCCCACTATCTCTAAGTATATGTAGTACTTGAATAGTTGAAAGCATGTTAATGTAGAGTGTCCTTACTCTCTACCCTAAGTATAGTTTGTATGCATGTTGAGAATCGAACTTAGAAAGCTATTTGTTAGTATGAACTTGTTTTACGTAGTTCACTTTGATTTTAAAGAATACTTGACTGCATGATTTGGTTGGTAGTTGTTTATTTGTTACTTGCTGTAACAACCCTAATTTTTACTAAATAAAAATTTCGTTGTTACTATTTGAAAAATCTTAATTAGGTTTTAACCGCCGTTTTACGTCATTTTTCCATCGTTCCTAGAGTTAAGTCGTAAACCTTCCATCTTGACTGGAAATCCTATCTAGCAACCCTAGCTAGCTTTTAACCGCCGTTTCAACCTAGCAATCGTTTAACCTAAATACCAATCGTTCCTAAACCTCCGTGAACCTTATGAACCCTTGACTCGTGAACCTTTTGAGTTTGGTAACCCTAGATTAATCCTTTGAACCGTTTGAACCATTTAGCTATTGACCATTGGACAATAGCATTAGAGTTTCCTTTATCCATTAGTTAGTAGGATAATCTTAGTTAACTTTCCTAAGTACGAGATTAGGTTAGTTTAGTGCTTAATTACAAGGTATTATACTTCCTAGCATTACCCGTTGGTTAATAACCGTTAAGAGATTCTTTACCCATTGGACGATAGAATAGAATCCTAGCCATCTTTACCCGTTGGTTAATAACCGCTAGGGAAACTATTATCCATTGGATAATAGCATTACTTGGCCACCAAGTACTAGTGTATTAAAATAATAGGATTAGCCATGTGTGTTATTGGATTAAAATAAGGTTAGTACTTTAGGGTTATTATTTAATTGCTTGTACTTTGATTAGTTTATTAGATATTAGGATTATGGAAATCTAAGCTAGATTTGGTGTACTAGCTATGTGTATCTATAGGTGTACTTGTATATATATATATAATATTGTATATGACATGTGTGTATTGCAATATTATATTTAGAAAATCCAATTTTTGTTTTAAATACTAGATTTTTAAAGACCCATAGTACTTATATATATATTAGTATATATATAGTCTTTTATAGTACAAACAAGTGGGAGAGAGAGAGAGAGAGAGAGAGAGAGAGAGAGAGAGAGAGAGAGAGAGAGAGAACCCGAGAGGGAGAGAGAGAGAGAGAAGGAGAGAGAGAGAGAGAGAGAGAGAGAAGGAAGGAGAGAGAGAGATAGGGTTGTACCTTGTTGATTTTGGTTGTGCTTTCAAATCTCCATTGGATTTCTACTTGACTTAATGACATACAAGCCTATGGATTTTCCCTAGCCAAATCTAGTCCTTCCATGTACAAACCCCATTTCTTTACTTGAATCAAATCCATTTTCTTGACCAATCTTCCAAAATCAAATCCAAAGGACACATCTTAGCCATGCAAGCCTAGGGTTTTAGGATGATTCTTGCAAGGAAACAAGATTTGCTTGGAATAAAAAAAGAGACATTGGGAGAGAGAGAGAGGGCCGGCCAAGAGAGGATAGAGGAGAGGCTTTGCCTATAAATACTCACCCCATGCTTCATTTGAACTCACACATCTTCTTGCTCCAACTTCTCTCTAGAAAAGTTAGTGTTCTTGTTGTTCTTGCTTGTTTTCTTCTTGGTTCTTGAGTTTCTTCAAGAAACTTTCCTTTGCCGCCACTCAACCACCATACGACCACCACCTCAATCGAAAGTTAGTCATAGTTGTAGTTAGGATCGAGTTCGGAGAGAAGTCGTTCTCTTTCGAAGCTATTGGAAGCTTACCGTAAGCCGTTACTCCGTCCAACCGCCGACTTTCTTTCCATCATCTCCTCTACCGCCAAGAAGAACAGTAGATTACTCCAACCCCGCTATCTCTAAGTATATGTAGTATACTTTAGTAGTGTGACCTAACCACTCTTCCTAAGTATATTGCTTGTTATGTTAATAGTATGCTTATAGTCTTCATGTTATGTTTTTTTTCAAGAAAGTACGTAGTTTACTTTGATCTTATGGCTACTTGATTGCTTGATCGCATGATTGCTTGACCTTGTGAATGTATGAACTCGTCAATAAACATGTGTTGTTTTGAACATCTCAAGGACTAGCGTTTTAAAGATAAAGTGTTGTTTCAAAAAGGGAAGTATTCGTATTTTGACCTTTAGACGGATATGGTTTGATTGGACTAGCTTGCATTACTTGCATGATAGAGTTGGATGATCTTGCATGAGTCATACGAAGTCCTACCGCGGAGTCAATGTATGCTACGAGGCACATGAAATGAGAAAGTAGAGAGATGACACCTAGGGTGTGGTTGACATGGATAAAAAGTATTTTTCGGAATTACATAATGGCCGATCTCGGTAGGCTCTGTGGCAATGAGCCGGACTTGGTAGCTCATTGTTGTGCGACACAAGGTGCCGGTAGCCATTATGTTGGGTGTGTTGCCAATGGAGCCGGACTTGGTAGCTTCATTGGAGGTGTGACTTGGTTATCCGCGGAGAGGAGCCAAGATGTGACCCAACGTGCCATCCTTGGTAGCCTTGTGGCAATGAGCCGGACTTGGTACCTCATTGTTGTGCGACACAAGGTACTAAAGCTTGGTAGTTATTGGTGTGTGAATTCACAATGTGCCGGACTTGGTAGCCATTGTGGCCAATGAGCCGGACTTGGTAGCTCATTGGTGTGTGCGTGCGTGTTTTCGGAAATGATTATAAAAGATGAGACACAAAACGATGAGTTGCATAGGAGAAACACACGGAAAACCAACGCTAGCTAGGAATGCGCATGTGTAATTGTTATGTGTTCTTGATTAAGCATGTCAAGTTTGAAAACCCGTATGTATACTATCTTTGACTTGTATGTTAAGGGTTAGTGGGTTTTGGGTTACTCTATTGAGCTTTCAAGCTCACGGTGTTGCTTTATGTGACCCTGACATATTATGCTGGTGGCGACCCTGGTATAATGTGTCAGACTTCTTAGATGAGCAAGGAGAGTTGTACACCTTGGAGCCCTATGGAGCTGAGGAACTTGCTAGGATGGAAGAAGAGAAGGAGCTGTAGATAACCTTAGATGTCCATCCCTTTTGTGTAATATAAGTACTCTATGAGGAGTTTGATGTAATAATGAGCTAGACTCTCCCTTGTTTATCTAATAAAATGAATATTTAACGAACCCAATTTTGGGGGCGTTACACTTGCCTTACTTTTTGCGTTAAATGTTGAGAATGATGATGTGATAGTATGAGCATGCAATCTAAGATGGAGTTGGATGATCTTGCTAGTTTAGTTTCAAGATTACTAGGAATGAGTTGTACTTACTTGTGAAGTCCTACCGCGGAGTCTATGCATGAATACGAGACACGGAAATCGAGAAAGTAGAAACATGACGTCTAGGGTATATTAATGACAAGGTGTGTTTTGAAATCCGCAATGTGGCTGGACTTGCCCATTGTGGAGAAGTGTTTACAAAGGATAAAATATTTTTGAAACTACATAATGATCAAGTGTGATAATCATTATGTGGTGTGTGTGTGTGTCCAATGGGAACCCGGAGCAGCGGAACCATTGTGAGTGTGTGTGTGTCCAATGGGAACCCGGAGCGGCGGAACCATTGTGCGTATACTCGGGAACCCGGAGCGGCGAAACCGAGGTTGTTTGTGTTAAAACTGATTTTTGAAATGTGTGCCAATGGGAACCCGGAGCGGCGGAACCATTGTGCGTATACTCGGGAACCTGGAGCGGCGGAACCGAGGTTGTTTGTGTTAAAACTGATTTTTGAAATGTGCGCCAATGGGAATTTGGAGCGGCGAAACCATTGTGCGTATATTCGGGAACCCGGAGCGGCGGAACCGAGGTTGTGTGTGTTAAAACGGATTTTTGAAAAGTTTTGGTAAAGTGAAAATGAGACACGTTCTATTAAACGCTACGTAGGAGAAACTTTGATGACATGGACACTAATGATAGATAGCGAATGTGGATGTGTTATTGTTGATATTTATATCCTATATTGTATGTGCCGTTTATAACCCTTTATGATATATGCATGACTTGCTATGTGTAAGTTAAGGTTAGTGGGTTTGGATTATTCTACTGAGCTTTGTAGCTCACGGTGTTACCTTTGGTGACTCTGACATATTATCCTGGTGGCGACGCTGGTATAATGTGTCAGACCTTTTAGATGAGCAATGAGGGATGTATACCTTGGAGGCATTTGGTGCTGAGGAGCTTGCTAGGATGGAAGAGGAGACAGAGCTATAGATAACCTTAGATGTCCTTCCTTTTGTGTAATATAAGTACTCCCTGAGGGGATTATGTTGTAATAATGAGCTAGACTCTACCCCGTTTATAGAATAAAATGTTTATTTAACGAACCCGATTTTGGGGGTGTTACAGGGAAACTGTCTGATTACACGACGCTCAACGCAGTGATCTGAACTATAGGGCAGCCGCTTCGGCACATCCCACACCCTCAACTTCTCATAAAGCCATACCTATAGAAAACAAGGGAAAATTTTGAGTTGTGAGAACACGTGAGTCAAAACAAAAGAGTGAGGAGCGAAAAGATAAACTTGGAAAAATAATAATGAGCGAACCTGCAATAACAAAGGGCTGCCTGAAAATTGGGCTGTAGGATTACCCTCTACCATGTCTAGACCCATCATGGTTTCTGCCAACACTAAACCAGCAAAACTTACACGGTTTCCCATCTCTTGGGCAAAGTCAATCAGCATAGAGTCAGCATGGCCAGAAGAAGGTCCAAGCAAGTAGTAATGGAGAAGACAAATGCACAGCGCATGAAAGCATGCCTTCTGTTGAGGGATTTGACGATGAGCCTCAGTTGAGCCAAAGCGCTGAACAAGCTGTAAGGTTTCCAACCTTCCATTCACCCTAAAAAACCTAGCTTCGTGTTTCTGAACTTGGAGCAGATCCTTTAGGAGATTGCCTCGATTAAACAAAGGGTTAGGAATAATGAGACATTCTCTATCCGAATGACCCATGATGGCTGCAAATTCCTCGATAGTAGGACACAATTCCTCTCTTCTAAATCGAAAGACATGGAAAACAGGGTCCCACAGGCTAGTGGCTGCCCGAAGGAAAGCAAAATTCACAAGAATGTGGCGAAGGGAGAAGATGAAGTCCATACCAAAGGACTTAAAGTGCAAACGGTCGTGGCCGTTGTAGACACCCCAATTTGGACATATCGAATTCCTTAATTTTTGGCTTTGAGCCTCCCCGATGATAAATTTGGATTAAAACAAGCCTCGGACCAATCAGGACAATGCTTCTTGGAAGGTTTTAAAAGCCAAACAATTTTTCAAAAGCAATTCCAAGCGCTTGGAAACACTTCAGAGCGCTCGAAACTGTTCTCCAAAACCCTGGACCAGACTCACTCTCGAGCGCTCGAGAGTGGTTGTCCCAAGCGCTCGAGACCTCTGTCGCTGGCCAATAGGTGAAAAGATTCCCCACTATCCATGCAAATCATCATTACAGCGGCTGGTCCAGGATTTGCTCCAGGCAACACTCAACCTCAGCCAGAGGGAGTCTGACCTGGAAAATATTTTGACCAAGCAAAATGATTTCATGTCATTTGATTTTCTTTTCAAACCATAGGTTATTTTGCCTATATATACAACGCTCTGGTCAGTGGGACGAAAAAAATAACCATTCTCCAACTTTCTTTCTCTCTCTAATCATACCACTTTCAATCCCCTCTCTCCCAACTTATTTTTCAAATCAAAAGCCTTTCAAAAAAAAGCAAAAAATCATGGAGAATACAAGTGTTACACAGAAGAATGCAAGAGATTTGGACAGTCATCAGCCTCTGATCTCTAGTATTTTCTTTCCTCGCTCTCAAAACCATTCAAGAAGCAAGGTTTTTCAAGAGGTAGAAACATTTTTACTTCGTTTTGGTTCGAATCAAAAGGGCTGTTCTTCCTTTCTGAGGGAGGTCTCCTAGCCCACCTTAGTTTGTAATACTGGGTGTGGGTTGAGAGATCTTGGTGTAAAAGCAAAGACAAAGTGATCACAAAGTTCATTTTCAAAATCTGCTGGAAGTACTTTTGAGCGCTCGGGAGTGTTCCCAAGCGCTCAGGACTGTTTTTGGTTTCATCCTTCATGTATTGATGGACATTGGGTGGGGATGAAGTACATTCTTGTTCAAAATGGTCTTATTAGTGCATGCATGCGCAGGAAATTCATTTTTGTTTTTTTTCTTTTCAAGTCAAAATGTTTCTTATTAAGGTTTAAGCAATAATAATGTTTTCCAAGCTTGAAAGAGAAACCTTTTATTTTCAAAGGAGCAAACAAGTGCATGCAAGAACGAGACCGTTTCATATCTGAAAGCACATGCAACTCACTTCCAAGCGCTCTAGACCTCTCCCGAGCGCTCGGGAGTGCTTGCATGTCATTATATTTTGTTACTGTAGACACCCTATTCTGGACTGTCTGGATTAGTTTATATATGGTCTTTGATTCCCCGATGATGATTAACGGTCAAGAACATTCGAGATGGTTTATGTGTTTCAGCTCCAAGCTTTCCAAACTCTTTAGAACCGTTGTCGAACCTATTTCAAACCTTTCGAGCCAGAACCAAATGGCCTCAGGAGAACCCTGCATCAGCACGCTGGTGCATTGCCACGTGTCAGTCATCAAGTTTCTAGGGCGCACGCCAGTCCCTCACTGGCGCACGCCACTTGTTCCCAGTCAAATCACCTTTTTTGGGACCACTTGCCCGAGACTTTTGTGGCCACCGTGACGTAGTCTACAGTTTCCCTGATGATTATGTCGTCCAGAACTATCTCCCTCTCTCTCATACACCCTCCATCAAGGCAAGTCTCATGCATTTAATGCATGGAGACTCCTCCCTTGCTTGCCACCCAAATAAGCCTTAAGGCTCAACTGATTTCAGTCACCCCTTTGGCTATAAATATCCCCCTTGCATTTATTTGTAAGGGGGTTAATCTCATTAAGAGCTCCCAAGCTTTCTCCCTCTTCTCTCCCTAGCTCTCCCTTGTTTTTCTTTCATCCATTGCAAGAAAAAGCAAGGAAGATCAGTCACCTTCCCTGCATTGCTGTCTCCATCCTCTTTTCATCCATCATCCACCCATTTCAAGTTCAAGCTCAAACCATCCATCGACTCAATCCAAAGGTATACCACCTTTGTTCCTGTAAACTGTTCAGACCCCTGAGGGGCGCTGGCTGGGTCAAGGCTGGTAATCAATACCAGTCTTGGCCCAAAGCTGACAAAGATTCAATGATCATGCTCGGTGATATGTGGCGCGCGCCAGTCGTTCAGTGCCGTGCGCCAGTCATGGTTGCATGGCCAAACTGGCATGGGGATCACAGATCACTATTTTTTCTCCTTTGTCTGTTTTCTGATCACCTTGTAGCATGTTAAAACTAGTTTACTGCTTTTCCATATTTTAGAACTGTGTAGTTTGTTATCTGTTTAAACTATTCAGTAAGGCCTCTGGGATCCTTCTAGTCGTGTTCCAGAACCCAGATGAAGCAAAGCCATGCATTGGATAAATGGAACAAGTGGAGCACGGTGCTCATGGACTGGCGTGCACCACCTAAACCATGGATCCAGTCATTGGCCCTTGCTTCTTAGCTTAGATCGTGCCTCCGCTTGATCCCCACACTCTTTATGGGGTCTTTTGTCCATTAATTTTCTGTTTGATTTGTTGCTGTACCCTATAATTGTATATAGCCGGTGATATCAATTGCGTGGTTTGTCCTTGGTGTGCACTGGTCCATTCCAGAGCCCAGAGGGTTGAGTTCAGAAACTGTGGGCTTGGGCCTACCGGCACACGCCTGCTCTTGTGTGGCGCATGAATGTGATTCTTGTATGGAGTGGCATGGCCAGTGCATACAGGTTTTCTCCTGCATGCACCGGTCGGGGTCAGTGTGTTCCAGTTTGTCTAAAATGCTCACAGGTGCTTGTTGTCAATCTATTATATTCATTTAGATCAAGCATTCATCAATTTTCCATATAAATGCAACTTGTCATTACGTTAATCCCCATTAACTGTTCCCCCCGCCCTAACTGGCTAAAGAGATGATCAAAGAGAGAAAAATGCAAATGTTTTATAAAATGCCTGAGTAGAGACCGATCTCCGGATTGGGCGAGAGGGGTGCCATAAACCCTTCCCCTCTCGTAACCTGGCTCCCGAACCTCAGATATCGAAGGTGACGATGGTCCAGTCTACAAGCCTTTTTCAAATCAAACAAACATGACAAAAACGTTTTCAAACCGGTTTCTTGGGTGTTTTCCGCAAAACCCGAGTGGCGACTCTCTCGAAACAGCATTTCGTCATGCTTTCCAAAGTAAAAAGGGCACAACCCGGAATTTTCTTGAGCTAAAAAGTGGGAATTTTTAGGGGCGTGTGCCCACAGTGGCGACTCCGCTGGGGACTCATTGCATTGGTTAAAATTTGGGAATTAATACACACTTGAACAATTTTTAAAAAGTCTGTCAAAACAGTATGCTCTGCGCTGCTGAAGAACGGAATGGTAACGTAACAGGATTCACATCCGACCAATCCGAACTGAGGCTTTTACTATTGTTCACTTGTATAGTTTTCTCCAAGTTTTGATTAATAGAAGTGAACCAAGCTTGAAAAAGACATTTTCCTAAACGTTGCGTTTCTCTCAAAATCATTCTTTGGCATTCTCCATTTGCATCGATGTTGGTAAGCCCCGTTGAGGTGTTTTGGGTAACTGACACAGTGTACTGGAGCCCGGGGTCCTCGAATGCCCAACAACCTTGGACGATGATGAGTCGTAATACCATTCGACTGTTGCTTTGCTATACGCGTTGCAGCGGGAGGTATACCGCGACTCTAGTCAGAGGAACCCCCTTAAACCAAAACCGGCCTCTCCATGCGTACAAAGCACTAGAACTTTTCAACCTAAGACAGGAACCTGCAGGGTAGGATTATTTGCATCTAACCCCCATAAACTGTCTATGTGTTACTGCTTTCCTTATCGCATGTCTGTTCATACATTCATACCGTTTTGCGTGGGAGCATGCTAGGGCGGCTTTTAGGGAGTCTCTCCTTTGAGTCTGTCTTATGCTAATTAGGACGCTGCTTGGCCCGATGAAGAGTCGTGCATCTTGATGGTGCACGTTATCAATTTTCAAAGTCCTTGGATCAGCGAGACTTTGGGAAATCAAAATCTTCTAAGTCCTTGCCTAAAACCCGATTGAGGTTTCAAACAGAAAACTAGGAACAACAGAGAGAATGTCGTGATACTTACACCACCAAGGTTAAGTGCTAAACACTTACACCGTTTGGCTAAGTGGAGTGTTGCCACCTACGCCACCCCGGTTACGGTATCACGTCATCTACACCGAGTTGTTCCAACCTCCAAAATTGAAACGTCAAGAACGGAATAGTCAAAGACTTAGGCTGTTTTGACATCTCTTAGTGTTAGTCGATTCAAACAAGGATACATCGTCGAAAAGAAATCCGAGGATCTTGGCAGCGTCCGAGTGTCGTGAGACGGGCTTGTTTTCTAGTTTTAGAGTCTAGGAGGACACTGACGGCGTCAATGTGTGCATTGCATTCTAACTGTTGCAGGAACATCACTGAGTTCTTATTTACTTTGCAATCCAAAGCTCTAGGCCATTTCACCAAAGAGAATAGCCAAACCTACTTGAAAGTATCTACTGGGGCTTTTGCAAAGGCTTACAAGGCTTGTCACTCAATCAAATACAGCGACACCACCAGCAGGTTCACTGTTACATCCAAAGCCATAGTACTTTCCTCGACCATCAATCCAGAATGGTAGCACGAACAGAATTGGCCGAGCTGAAGAAAGCTGTAGAGGAGCTGGGTCTTAAAATGGACAAACAAATGATCATGGTCCAGGGATTGGTTGACCTCGTTACCTCCATAGCCCCGCAGCTGGATAGGGGGTTAGTCAAAGAACCTCCTCAAGCCTACCACACTTTTCCAGTCGAAATCAAGCCTTGCACGGAAGACATGTTCAAAGATCTAGCTGAATTCCGTAAGGCAAGAGTCCACCCAGAAAAGGATGCTGAATCCCCGTTTGAAGCCAGTGTTGAAAGGAAAGGCGCACACATTGACGAGGTCTGGCCCAATCCCAGAAGAGTGCACTCCATTGATAGCGTAACGTTATACAGCGGTGGAGTAAAAGTTCTGCCAATCCTCGTCCCAATTGCAGGAACCGACCAAGGATCTTCTCCCACTTCCCTACACCTTTGTCTTCAGTTTATGAGAAGGTTCTCGAAGCAGGTTTCATCAAGCCGCTCCTTCCAACTCCTTCACCTCGAACATTCCCGGCATCTCACAATCCTAACCTTTTCTGCACCTACCACAAAATTCCTGGCCATCTCACCGACGCCTGCTACCGCCTCCGACATGCCATCTAAGATCTCATTGATAATGGCAACATTCCAGCCCCGCTCACATCAAAGGCCGATGTCACCTCCAACTCCATACCTCAACAGGATTCCAGCCCACATGTTAGCCAGATATCCCTCACCTCCACTCGAATCAAGCTTAACTCCACCATGTTCAACCCAAACCAATCCTATCCATCTCATCTGAACCTGAGGTTAACCTGGTGACTGTAGTTGGTGCAAATGAGGCTTTCTCTGCCGACACCTGGACTGACAGTGATGAAGAGTCCTTAAAAGAGAAATTCATGAGGAGCTTATTCAATTAAGGGAGAAGACTGACTGACAGAAGTCCTTCACTCAAGGGAGTTTGGAGTTGCTGTTCTCCCAAGTAGGTTTGGTCGAAGATGCTGAAGAGGCTGAAGTGCTGATGCTTGGGCCCAACACTCTCAAGGATTCTACTCTTCTCATTGTGGAAGCTAAAAGTAGCTTTTAAATATTGCATTTTCAAACTGCATCTAACTTGCATTGACGACACATCTAAGTCTGACGTAGAGTCTTTTACGTCTGTTTAAGTCTAGCTCTGAGTCGGAGTTTGTGGCTCTTGGCCCTCCACATCGTAACTCTATTGTAGTTTGCATCTTCTGTTGTACTTGGCAAACCCTGGGGCTTTTATGATATGCATTATCCTGCTTTTAAGTACTTCGCTAACTTTTGAATAAACTGTGTCAACCCTAACGACGAAGGGATAGATTTCGATGGGAACAGTCCCAAGGAAATGTGTTCCCTCGCCGAAAGGGAAGACGAAAGGCATGCTCAGCCTACTAAAAGAAGAAGTAATTTCAATAAACTTGAAAGATGAGGTAGACCCCTGAATGGTTCAAATTGGCTCAATCCAATCCCTAGAGGAGCATGGCGCTTGGTCAAACATGCTTGAAGAATTCGTCAACATCTTGGCATGGTTTCACAAAAACACACTTGGTGTAGACACGCCCGGAAAATTCATCAACATTTTGGCATGATTTTACAAAGACACGCTTGACGTTGATCCTGAGATAAAGAAGCAGCGAAGTCCCTTTGCTACTGGATTCCAAACCATGTAAAGCAAAAGCTTAAAAAACTCAGGGCTCCATGCCGTGTTCAAAGCAGCAGCAGTGGCATTCCGCCAAGTACAAAGAAGGGAAATGTACAAAACAGCTCGGAGCAAGGCATGTCAACCAAAGCACTTTGAACCATGTGTTATCAAAGCTGCTCTATCTGAGGGTGTAACCAGAAATCATCGATCCCGACGGCGACAAAATTCGATACATTGGTCACCAAGGAAATTTGTGCTCCGTTGTTTGACCCATGTGGGAAGTTCCGGCCAAAGCGCTCTAGGCCTTACATTATCAAAACCATCTTATTTAGGGATGCTGCTAAGCTCATCGATCTCGACGGACACAAATTCAACACTCTAGTCAACCTGGGTCAATTCAAGCGTTACTATCCCTGAGAGATGCTCATTGGATCGAAAACCACAAGGGTAGGCAGTTCCAAGCAAAAGTTAGAGCAGTTTGCTAGACTGAAAACCTAAGGAGGCGGTCTAGGCAAAAATAAATAGGCAAAAAGTCGAAAGCTCGCTAGACCAAAAACCTAAAAAGGTGGTTCTAGGCAAAAGTTAGAGCGTAAAAGGAGAGGTAAAACACACGAGTGAACCTTGGCCTAAACTACGTTTTGACCTGATTCCTTGAAAAGGGATACGTAGGCAGTCACACCTTGAGACCTAGTCATATTCTATCAACTTGATTCATGGTTTGACATTTTGAGGTCCACATCAAAGGTCGAGCGGAGTCGAGAACAAAGTCAAAGCTTCATTGGAGAATTAGAAGGGGGAATCTTTCATCTTTCAACTTTAATGCAAACTACTACTTTAATTTTAAAGCTGAGCAAAAGCCTTAAAATAATTTAAAGCATGAAAAACAGAACAAAATGCTTGAGAAGACTAACGGCTCACAGTTTATTTTAAGTTCAGCGAAGTCTAGTTTGAATAGTTGCAGCGGCTTTTCAGTTACGCGCGCTAGTTTGAGGCTCATGCACAGTTGTTCGAAGTGATGCGCATTGGTCTCAAACCTGCGCGTGCTTCTTCAATTCTTGTAGCAGACAACAGTTGGCAGCCATCGCGCCTAACAAAGATTTCGGACCTCCAAGGGGGTATTTCAAGTTATAGCCAAGGTTTTGGTGCCTCGAATTGGTTTTAAGGGCTCTTGCCGAGTTTTGTCATACCATACACGTCATACGGATCTAATGTGACTGTACGGGGGTGTCGGTTTCAGTCCGGGACTTATATGAGTCATCTTTGGCGTCTTTTGTCCATTTTTGGGACATTTTTCCAGTTTTTCAATCCATTGTCGTTTCGGGATACTTTCCTCGGTTTTATCATTTCGTGCAGGCCATTGTACATCTATTTGACCTTTTACAATTGTCAGTTTCACCTGTTTAGGGGATATTTGAGTTTGGGCTCATTAATGCCCAAAATTTCATGTGTCAAAGAGCTTATGCGTTATTCTGGGCTCTTCGTTCCTTTTCGTTCGAGCTAGGCAAGTTTGTACATATACGCAGGTCTATTTTTCAACTCAGATCATTCGTCAATGCAAGTTGGATATTAGCAGTTGGTTTTTAGGCTTTCTGTTATTAATTCTCCCAAAGAGAACCAATAAAACCAGAAAATGCAACTTTTATTTGCTACTAACAATATCCATGAAACAACGGTGGAACATCGCGCATGTCAAGGCTTAACGGCCCAAGCAAAAGCATATCTATGAGGCACATCTGCCCAAAAGTCAAAAAGGGGGGCGCGCAGGCCCAATGCTTCTCCTACTAGGGCATGGTGGCCCGCTGCTAAGTCTATCTACGTGGGCACGCAGGCTCAAATCTCAAAAGCAAAGGACAGTAAAGTAAAGAGGCTTAGTGGTAGTCCATGATGGTAGAACTTAGCCTCGTTCTCGTCGTTGTCGTCACTCCTGGACTCCTTGAAGTATCTGGGGCTCTGCTCCCATATTTCCCTTTTGAGGAGGCTTTCACCGACGAGGTTTTTCTCTCTCTTAGACTTCTCCTTTGAGTCTCTGAAGACTCTTCGGCGCAAGCCGCCCTTTTCTATGTACCTCTCTTTCAACTGCACACCTTCGGCTGCTGATTGTCTAATACTCTTGTATCTCTAAACTGGGGCTAAAGTGGCAGTGTTGCTCTATGTAGCTCTTGTGGCTGTGGTCATTCTAGGTCGTCATCCTCTAGAAGCCGCCCTAGTCTGCATCTGCTTTTTCCGTTTGCGCATTCAATTCAGTATACATGTCATTGCATATTGTATGTCAAATGTTGAAAGCAGGAAAAATCTGTCAAATGTCAAAGCACTCTAACCCAGTGTCAAAAGCAATCGCTTAGTCGCTCTACAGCGACGTTTCGTCCGTCCTGAATGGCTACCTCTGCTTTAGTCTAGCCTTTAGCACATCTTCCTGCAGTCTTATTGCTCTGCCTCTGATGGTCTTTGATAAGGAGATTGGCTATGATTCCCAACAGATGGAATTTAACGTATCTGATGCGACCTACCCGTGATTGTTGGGTTTCTTTGTGCTGAAGAAGGTTTAATCCCTAGCAGCGACAGTCTATCTACCCATCGCTGTAATTATTTCCCTAGCAGCAGTCCTTCTTACCAATATCCATGCTACTTTTAAGAGTAATCTCTCCTTGGGGTACTTGGATCAAATCAACGACAATCAGCCATGTCGTCCCCTCAAATCAATCAATGACGATCAGCCATGTCGTCCTTTTCAATCCATCAACGACGATCAGTCATGTCGACCCCTTAAATCAATCAACGACGATCGGCCATGTCGTCCCCTCAAATCAATCAACGACGATCAGCCATGTCGTCCTTCAAATCAAATCAATCAACGACGATCAGCCATGTCGTCTTTCAAATCAAATCAATCAACGATGATCAGCCATGTCGTCCCCTCAAATCAATCAACGACGATCAGCCTTGTCGTCTTTCAAATCAAATCAATCAATGACGATCACCCATGTCATCCCTTCAAATCAATCAATGACGATCAGCCATGTCGTCTTTCAAATCAAATCAATCAACGACGATCAGCCATGTCGTCTTTCAAATCAAATTAATCAACGACGATCAGCCATGTCGTCCTTTTCAATCCATCAACGACGATCAGCCATGTCATCCTTTTCAATCAATCAACAACGATCAACCATTTCGTCCAGTCACTCCCTTAGCGGCGATCAGAATAGTGTCCAATCAACTCAACAATGGTTCATTCGTCCAATCAGTTCAACGACAGCCTACCTGTCCTAATCCACGTCGGTCTACAGTTAGCGCATTTTCCAGCAGTCTTATTGCTTTGCCTCGGATGGTCCTTGATAAGGAGATTGGCTCTGATTCCCAGCAGATGGAATTTAACCTCCCTGACACGACCTACCCGTGATTGTTGGAATTATTTGTACCGAGGATAGTTTGGTCCCCATCAATGACGATCCGTTCGTCCAATTTCAAATCAATGACGATCCGTTCGTCCAATTTCAAACCAACGACGATCCGTTCGTCCAATTTCAAATCAACGACGATCTGTCCGTCCAATTTCAAATCAACGACGATCCATCCGTCCGATTTCAAATCAATCAACTTCACGATCAAGCTATCCCCAGGCAAGTCCCCCCCCCGGCTAAGTTCACGATCAACGATGGTCTGTCCATCCAGTTTCAAATCAAACAAGCAACTGCAGGTTGCTTCCAAAGGGTTATTCCCCAGGAGAATCCAAAGTCAAATCAACGACGGTCTGTCCGTCCACCTCTTATTTCCCAAGTGGGTAGCCACTCTTTGTTCCCCAGGAGAGTCCGCCTTTTCCACAATCATGCAGCGATCCACGTTGCTCGTACCATTCTCAACAAGCGACGATCTATCCGTCCACCCAATCAACCAGGTTCTTTAAGATTACGCATCTTTCATTGACTCGTATGTTTTGTTCTGAATAGCCTCGAAAGGGTGTCTAAAAAAACCTTTGACATTACTTGTACCAAAACGATGGTATCCCAACTGCTGTCAAAGGGGGGCTACTGTAGACACCCTATTTTGGACTATCTGGATTAGTTTATATACGGTCTTTGATTCCCCGATGATGATTAACAGTCAAGAACATTCGAGATGGTTGATGTGTTTCAGCTTCGAGCTTTCCAAACTCTTTAGAACCGTTGTCGAACCTATTTCAAACCTTTCAAGCCAGAACCATATGGCCTCAGCAAAACCCTGCATCAGCACGCTGGTAATCAACCGACGCACGCTGGTGTATTGCCACGTGTCAGTCATCAAGTTTCTAGTGCCGCACGCCAGTCCCTCACTGGCGCATGCCACTTGTTCCCAATCAAATCACCTTTTTTGGGACCACTTGCCCGAGACTTTTGTGGCCACCCTGACGTAGTCTACAGTTTTCCTGATGATTATATCGTCCAGAACTATCTCCCTCTCTCTCTTACACCCTCCATCAAGACAAGTCTCATGCATTTAAAGCATGGAGACTCCTCCCTTGCTTGCCACCCAAACAAGCCCTAAGGCTCAACTGATTTCAGTCACCCCTTTGGCTATAAATACCCCCCTTGCATTTATTTGTAAGGGGGTTAATCTCATTAAGAGCTCCCAAGCTTTCTCCCTCTTCTCTCCCTAGCTTTCCCTTGTTTTACTTTCATCCATTGCAAGAAAAAGCAAGGAAGATCAGTCACCTTCCCTGCATTGCTGTCTCCATCCTCTTTTCATCCATCATCCACCCATTTCAAGTTCAAGCTCAAACCATCCATCGACTCAATCCAAAGGTATACCACCTTTGTTCCTGTAAACTGTTCAGACCCCTGAGGGGCGCTGGCTGGTTCAAGGCTGGTAATCAATACCAGTCTTGGCCCAAAGCTGGCAAAGATTCAATGATTGTGCTCGGTGATATGTGGCGCGCGCCAGTCGTTCAGTGGCGCGCACCAGTCGTTCAGTGCCGCGCACCAGTCATGGCTGCATGGCCAAACTGGCGTGGCAATCACAGATCACTATTTTTTTTGCTTTGTCTATGTTCTAATCATCTTGTAGCATGTTAAAACTAGTTTACTGCTTTTTCATATTTTAGAACTGTGTAGTTTGTTATCTATTTAAACTGTTCAGTAAGGCCTTCGGGATCCTTCTGGTCAAGTTCCAGAACCCAGATGAAGCAAAACCAAGCATTGGATAAATGGAACAAGTGGCGCACGGTGCTCATGGACTGGCGTGCGCCACCTAAACCATGGATCCAATGGCTGGCCCTTGGTTCTTAGCTAAGATCGGGCCTCCGCTTGATCCCCACACTGTTTATGGGGTCTTCTGTCCATTTATTTTTTGTTTGATTTGTTGCTGTACCCTGTAACTGTATATAGCCTGTGATATCAACTGCGTGGTTTGTCCTGGGTGTGCACTGGTCCATTCCAGAGCCCAGAGGGTTGAGTTCAGAAACTGTGGGCTTGGGCCTACCGGCGCACGCCTGCTCTTGTGTGGCGCACGCATGTGATTCTTGTATGCAGTGGCATGGCCAGTGCATACAGGTTTTCTCCTGCATGCGCCGCTCGGGGTCAGTGTGTTCCAGTTTGTCTAAAATGCTCACAGGTGCTTGTTCTCAATCTATTATATTCATTTAGATCAAGCATTCATCAATTTTCCATATAAATGCAACTTGTCATCATGTTAATCCCCATTAACTGTTCCCCCCGCCCTAACTGGCTAAGGAGATGATCAAAGAGAGAAAAATGCAAATGTTTTATAAAATGCCTGAGTTGAGACCGATCTCCGGATTGGGCGAGAGGGGTGCCATAAAACCCTTCCCCTCGCGTTCGAAGGTGACGACGGTCCAGTCTACAAGCCTTTTTCAAATCACACAAACGTGACAAAAACGTTTTCAAATCGGTTTCTTGGGTGTTTTTCGCAAAACCCGAGTGGCGACTCTCTCGAAACAGCATTTCGTCATGCTTTCCAAAGCAAAAAGGGCGCAACCCGGAATTTTCACGAGCTAAAAATTGGGGATTTTTAGGGGCGTGTGTCCACAGTTACTTCTTCTATCCTCCCATGTTTCTTATATGCCACATGCAGGGATGTGTCCATTTTCCCTTTAAATAATGCTCTTTAGGCATGTAGATGTAACTGATCTGTTTCCCGAAGACCAAAAAAAAAAAGAAAATAATAAATATTTTTATTTGAAGGTCACGCATAAGAGCATCTTCCAGAATTTAAAAAGAAGTCTTTCATCTACAAAAAAAAAAAAAATAGATCCGTTGCTTCAACATGTCATAATGTAGTCATTAGTTAGTTGAAGTTAGTTTGGGGGAGCAGTCCACTCCCGAGGGCTTGAGTGTACTCCTGAGCGCTCGAGAGTGCCTGCATGTCATCTGACTTTACTCTTTCCCCAGTCTAGCCCTTCTACTGTCTTTGCATGTCCATGCATGTGCCTGTTTGTCCCTTTTGAACTGTAGATCAGCCCTTGTAGAGGCAAGGACGCATGGCCTGGAAAATTGGGGTCTTATCCCAGTTCACCAAGCCCTCTGCTAAGCCTATAACACGTTCAAGATCATCCCAGTTTATATTTGTGGCATTGTATTCTATCTGTGCTAACAAAGCTTGCAGGTCGAACATGCAACACTTCCAAGCGCTCGGGAGTACTCCCAAGCGCTCGAGAGTGAAACTAGTGACAGGGTTCCTGTAACGCCCCCAAAATTGGGTTCGTTAAATATTCATTTTATTAGATAAATAAGGGAGAGTCTAGCTCATTATTACATCAAACTCCTCATAGAGTACTTATATTACAAAAAAGGGATGGACATCTAAGGTTATCTACAGCTCCTTCTCTTCTTCCATCCTAGCAAGTTCCTCAGCTCTATAGGCCTCCAAGGTGTACAGCTCTCCTTGCTCATCTAAGAAGTCTGACACATTATACCAGCGTCGCCACCAGCATAATATGTCAGGGTCATATAAAGCAACACCGTGAGCTTGAAAGCTCAATAGAGTAACATAAAACCCACTAACCCTTAACATGCAAGTCAAAGATAATATACATACGGGTTTTCAAACTTGACATGCTTAATCAAGAACACATAACAATTACACATGCGCATTCCTAGCTAGCGTTGGTGTCATGTTTTCCGTGTGTTTCTCCTACGCGACTCATCGTTTTGTGTCTCATCTTTTACAATCATTTCCGAAAACACGCACGCACACACCAATGAGCTACCAAGTCCGGCTCATTGGCCACAATGGCTACGAAGTCTGGCACATTGTGAATTCACACACCAATAACTACCAAGCTTTAGTACCTTGTGTCGCACAACAATGAGGTACCAAGTCCGGCTCATTGCCACAAGACTACCAAGGATGGCACATTGGATCACATCTTGGCTCCTTTCCGCGGATTAACAAGTCACACCTCCAATGAAGCTACCAAGTCCGGCTCCATCGGCAACACACCCAACATAATGGCTACCGGCACCTTGTGTCGCACAACATTGAGCTACCAAGTCCGACTCATTGCCACAGAGGCTACCGAGATCGGCCATTATGTAATTCCGAAAAATACTTTTTATCCATGTCAACCACACCTTAGGTGTCATGTCTCTACTTTCTCATTTCATGTGTCTCGTAGCATACATTGACTCCACGGTAGGACTTCGTATGACTCATGCAAGATCATCCAACTCTATCATGCAAGTAATGCAAGCTAGTCCAATCAAACTCATATCCGTCTAAAGGTCAAAATACGAATACTTTCCTTTTTGAAACAACACTTTATCTTTAAAACGCTTGTCCTTGAGATGTTCAAAACAACACATGTTTATTGACGAGTTCATACATTCACAAGGTCAAGCAATCATGCGATCAAGCAATCAAGTAGCCATAGGATCAAAGTAAACTATGTACTTTCTTGAAAAAAAAAACATAACATGAAGACTGTAAGCATACTATTAACATAACAAGCAATATACTTAGGAAGAGTGGTTAGGTCACACTACTAAAGTATGCTTCATATACTTAGAGATAGCGGGTTGGAGTAATCTACCGTTCTTCTTGGCGGTAGAGGAGATGATGGAAAGAAAGTCGGCGGTTGGACGGAGTAACGGCTTACGGTAAGCTTCCAATAGCTTCGAAAGAGAACGACTTCTCTTGAAACTCGATCCTAACTACAACTATGACTAACTTTGGATCGAGGTGGTGGTCGTTTGGTGGTTGAGTGGCGGCAAAGGAAAGTTTCTTGAAGAAATTCAAGAACCAAGAAGAAAACAAGCAAGAACAACAAGAACACTAACTTTTCTAGAGAGAAGTTGGAGCAAGAAGTGGTGTGAGTTTAAATGAAGCATGGGGTGAGTATTTATAGGCAAAGCCTCTCCTCTCTCCTCTCTTGGCCGGCCCTCTCTCTCTCTCCCAATGTCTCTTTTTTTTATTCCAAGCGAATCTTGCTTCCTTGCAAGAATCATCCTAAAACCCTAGGCTTGCATGGCTAAGATGTGTCCTTTGGATTTGATTTTGGAAGATTGGTCAAGAAAATGGATTTGATTCAAGTAAAGAAATGGGGTTTGTACATGGAAGGACTAGATTTGGCTAGGGAAAATCCATAGGCTTGTATGTCATTAGGTCAAGTAGAAATCCAATGGAGATTTGAAAGCACAACCAAAATCAACAAGGTACAACCCTATCTCTCTCTCTCCTTCCTTCTCTCTCTCTCTCTCTTTCCCTCTCTCTCCCTCTCGGGTTTTCTCTCTCTCTCTCTCTCGGGTCTCTCTCTCTCTCTCTCTCCCTCTCTCTCTCTCTCTCTCTCCCACTTGTTTGTAGTATGGAAGACTATATATATACTAATATATATATATAAGTACTATGGGTCTTTAAAAATCTAGTATTTAAAACAAAAATTGGATTTTCTAAATATAATACTGCAATACACACATGTCATATACAATATTATATATATATACAAGTACACCTATAGATACACATAGCTAGTACATCAAATCTAGCTCAAATTTCCATAATCCTAATATCTAATAAACTAATCAAAGTACAAGCAATTAAATAATAACCCTAATGTACTAATCTTATTTTAATCCAATAACACACATGGCTAATCCTATTATTTTAATACACTAGTACTTGGTGGCCAAGTAATGATATTATCCAATGGATAATAGTTTCCCTAGCGGTTATTAACCAATGGGTAAAGATGGCTAGGATTCTATTCTATCGTCCAATGGGTAAAGAATCTCCTAACGGTTATTAACCAACGGGTAATGCTAGGAAGTATAATACCTTGTAATTAAGCACTAAACTAACCTAATCTCGTACTTAGGAAAGTTAACTAAGATTATCCTACTAACTAATGGATAAAGGAAACCCTAACGCTATTGTCCAATGGTCAATAGCTAAAAGGTTCAAACGGTTCAAAGAATTAATCTAGGGTTACCAAACTCAAGGGTTTCAAAAGGTTCACGAGTCAAGGGTTCATAAGGTTCACGGAGGTTTAGGAACGATTGGTATTTAGGTTAACGATTGCTAGGTTGAAACGGCGGTTAAAAGCTAGCTAGGGTTGCTAGATAGGATTCCAGTCAAGATGGAAGGTTTACGACTTAACTCTAGGAACGATGGGAAAACGACGGTAAAATGGCGGTTAAAACCTAATTAAGATTTTTCAAATTGTAACAATGAAATTTTTATTTAGTAAAAATTAGGGTTGTTATAACCTATCCCCCTTAAACAATTTCGTCCCCGAAATTCGCCGGACGTTCGGTTTCGAATAGGTGAGGGTAGTTAGCTCTCATTGTCTCTTCTCTTTCCCACGTGGTTTCACCGGCTCCGCGGTTTTTCCACAAGACTCGCACTAACTTGATCGTCTTATTCCGAATGATCTTCTCACTTCGGTCTTGAATCTCGATCGGCTCCTCCTCGTAAGTTGCGTCTTCTTCGATGACGATGTCCTCCCAGTTGAGTACGTGCGTCGGCAACGCGAGATACTTGCGAAGCATCGAAACGTGAAATACGTTATGTACTCGATCCAACTGCGTTGGTAGAGCTAAGCGATATGCTACCTTCCCAATCTTTTCCATGATATCGAAGGGTCCGATGTAGCGTGGGGATCATTTTCCTTTCTTCCCAAACCTAATTACACCTTTCTTCGGTCGGATCTTTAGGAATACGTGGTCTCCTACTTCAAAGCTTAGGGGTCGGTTTCTCTTGTCCGCGTAACTCTTCCGTCGGCTTTGAGCTGTTTGGATCCTTTGTCTAATAATCTTAACCTTCTCCGTGGTATCTTGTACTAAATCAGGTCCAATCAATTCTGCTTCTCCAACGTCGGTCCAACAGACGAGAGATCGGCAGGGTTGGCCGTATAAGGCTTCGTATGGTGCCATTTCGATACTAGCCTGATAACTATTGTTATAGGCGAACTCCACCAAAGGTAGATGTCGCTCCCAGTTCTCGGTAAAATCCAAGGCACAAGCCCTTAGCATGTCTTCCAACATCTGGATGGTCCTCTCCGTTTGTCCATCTGTTTGAGGGTGGAAGGCGGAATTAAGTCTAACATCCGTTCCCAAAGCCTTCTGCAATCCCTTCCAGAAATGTGAGACAAAACGTGGATCTCTGTCAGACACTATGGAGACAGGTACTCCGTGCAGTCATACAATTTCCTTAATGTACAACAAACTCAACTGCTCCACGTTCTCTGTCATCTTGATAGGCAGGAAGTGTGCAGATTTGGTGAGTCGGTCCATGATCACCCAAATAGCAGTGTTGGACTTGGCTGATCTAGGCAAGCCAGTCACGCTATCCATCGAGATATGTTCCCACTTCCATGTAGGAATTGGTAGCGGTTGAAGGTCTCATCCAGGTTTCTGATGTTCTGCCTTGACTTGCTGACACACCAGGCAGGTAGATACAAATCGTGCTACGTCCTTCTTCATTCCTTCCCACCAGTACGTCCTCCTTAGATCATGGTACATCTTTGTACCGCCAGGGTGGACTGCGAAATTCGAATGGTGTGCATCTCGGAGTACAACTTCTCTGAGAGCTTCGATATTAGGTACAAATACCTTTCCTTGGAACCTCAGACTATCGTCCTTTTCGATTGTCCATCCCGGTAATGCCTTTCCTTCTCGGATTCGATACAGGATGAATTCACAATCTTGCTCAGAGGTCTGAGCTAGTAGTATCTCCCGGTGAAGTGCCGGTTTAGCTACCAGGGCGTACAAACGCACATTCCCATCCTCAGATGATGGTCTCAGGTTAAACTCAATAAGAGTATTCACCATCTCCCACTCCTTAACGGCATTCTTTGCTTTCTGTGCCCGATCCTTTCGGCTCAGGGCATCAGCTACTACATTAGCCTTGCCAGGGTGGTATTGGAGCATAAATTTATAATCCTCCAAATACTCCATCCATCGACGCTGCCTTAGGTTCAACTCTTTCTAAGTGAACAAATACTTAAGGCTCTTATGGTCGGTAACGACTTCGAATTGTTCTCCCCACAGATAGTAACGCCACGACTTGAGGGCAAATACTACCGCGGCCAATTCTAAGTCATGGGTGGGGTAATTCTTCTCGTGCGGTCGGAGTTGTCGAGATCCGTAAGCTACAACTTTTCCATTCTGCATCAGCACGCATCCCAAACCATCTCTCGAGGCGTCGCAATAGACCGTGTAGTCTACACCGCGCTCGGGTATGATGAGTATTGGTGCGCTGGTCAGTCTCTTCTTTAACTCTTGGAAGGATTTCTCGCAAGCTTCATTCCAATCCAGCTTAACTCCTTTCTGAGTCAGTCTCGTCATTGGTTTGGCTAGGGTAGAGAAGTCAGGTATGAATCTATGGTAATATCCAGCTAATCCTAGGAAACTCCTTATCTTGAACACAGAGGTTGGTTGTTTCCATTTCAGCACGGCCTCAACCTTCTCTCCATCCACAGCGATTCCATTCTTGGATACTATGTGACCCAAGAACTTAACCGTCTCTAGCCAGAAATCGCATTTACTAGCTTTGGCATAGAGTTGGCTATCTAGGAGTACTTGTAGTACCATTCGCAGATGTCCTTCATGCTCCTCCTTACTGGCGGAGTATACCAATATGTCGTCAATGAACACCACTACAAACTTGTCTCAGTAGGGTTGAAAGATTTTGTGGGTTACCGAACTCAAGGGTTTCAAAAGGTTCGTGAATCGAGGCTCATAAGGTTCACAGAGGTTTAGGAATGATCGGTGACTAGGTTTAACGATAGCTAAGTCAAAACGTCGGTTAAAAGCTAGCTAGGGTTGCTAGATAGGATTTCCAGCCGATAAGTGGAATCTTAGGGTTTCACCCTAGAAACGACAGGAAGATCGGTGGTTAAACGACCTTTAAAACCTAATTAAGATTTTTCAAATAGTAACAACGAAATTTTTATTTAGTAAAAATTAGGGTTGTTACAACCTATCCCCCTTAAACAATTTCGTCCCCGAAATTCGCCGCGCTCTCGGATTCGAACAGGTGAGGGTGGCTCGCCTTCATGGTTTCTTCTCTTTCCCAGGTAGTTTCTCCAGCTCCACGGTTCTTCCACAAGACTCGTACTAACCTAATCTTCTTATTCCGGATGATCTTTTCACTTCGGTCTTGTATCTCGATCGGTTCTTCCTCGTACGTCACATCTTCTTCGATGATGATGTCCTCCCAATTGAGTACGTGCGTCGGCAACGCGAGGTACTTGCGAAGCATCGAAACGTGAAATACATTATGTACTTTATCTAACTGCGGAGGTAGGGCTAAACGATATGCAACCTTTCCTATTTTCTCTACGACATCGAAAGGTCCTATATAGCGCGGGGAAAGTTTTCCTTTCTTTCCGAACCTAATTACACCTTTCTTCAGTCGGATCTTCAGAAACACGTGGTCTCCTACTTCGAAGCTCAGAGGTCGGTTCCTCTTGTCCGCATAACTCTTCTGTCGACTCTGAGCGGTCTGGATTCTTTGTCGAATAAGCTTAACCTTCTCCGTCGTATCTTGTACTATGTCTGGTCCAATCAATCCCGTTTCTCCTATGTCGGTCCAACAGACAGGAGATCGACAGGGTCGTCCATATAAGGCTTCGTATGGTGCCATTTCAATACTCGCCTGGTAACTGTTATTGTAAGCGAACTCCACCAAAGGTAGATATTGCTCCCAGTTCCCGAAAAAATCTAAGGCACAGGCCCTTAGCATGTCTTCCAATGTCTGGATGGTCCTCTCCGTTTGTCCATCTGTTTGAGGGTGGAAGGCGGTACTGAGTCTTACGTCTGTTCCCAAAACATTCTGCAATCCCTTCCAGAAATGCGAGACAAAACGTGGATCTCTGTCAGACACTATTGAGATAGGTACTTCGTGTAGTCGTACAATCTCTCTAACGTACAACATACTCAATTGTTCCACATTCTCTGTCATCTTGACAGGCAGGAAATGCGCAGATTTGGTGAGTCGATCCACGATCACCCAAATTACAGTGTTGGACTTGGCTGATCTTGGCAAGCCAGTCACGAAATCCATCGAGATATGCTCCCACTTCCACGTAGGAATCGGTAAGGGTTGAAGGTCTCCTCCAGGTTTCTGATGTTCTGCCTTAACTTGCTGACACACCAGGCAGGTTGATACAAATCGAGCTACATCCTTCTTCATTCCTTCCCACCAGTACGTCCTTTGCAGGTCATGGTACATCTTTGTACCTCCAGGGTGGACTGCATAATTCGAATGGTGTGCTTCTCGGAGTACAGCTTCTCGGAGAGCTCTGATATTAGGTACGAGGACCTTTCCTTGGAATCTCAGACTATTGTCCTTCTCGATTGTCCATCCTGGTATCGCCTTTCCTTCTCGGGTTCGATACCGAATGTATTCACAATCTTGCTCGGAAGTCTGAGCCATCAGAATCTCTTGGTGAAGCGCTGGTTCTGCTACTAGGGCGTAGAGACACGCTTTCCCATCTTCTGATGAGGGTCGCAGGTTGAACTCATTAAGAGTATCCACCATCTCCCATTCCAACGGCATTCATGGCTTTCTGCGCCCGATCCTTTCGGCTCAGGGCGTCAGCTACTACATTAGCCTTGCCGGGGTGGTATTGGAGTGTAAATTTATAATCCTCCAAATACTCCATCCATCGACGCTGCCTCAGGTTCAACTCCTTCTGAGTGAACAAGTACTTGAGGCTCTTATGGTCGGTAAAGACCTCGAATTGTTCTCCCCACAAATAGTAACGCCACGACTTGAGGGCGAATACTATAGCGGCCAATTCTAAGTCATGAGTAGGATAATTCCTCTCGTGAGGTCGGAGTTGTCGCGATCCATAGGCTACAACTTTCCCGTTCTGCATCAGCACGCATCCCAAACCATCCCTCGAGGCGTCGCAATAGACCGTATAGTCTATACCGCGCTCGGGTATAATGAGTATTGGGGCGCTGGTCAGCCTCTTCTTCAATTCTTGAAAAGATTCCTCGCAGGCTTCGCTCCAATCCAGCTTCACTCCTTTCTGGGTCAGTCTCGTCATCAGTTTGGCTAGGGTCGCAAAGTTGGGTATGAATCTACGGTAATAACCGGCTAATCCTAGGAAACTTCTAATCTCAAACACAGAGGTTGGCTGTTTCCATTTCAGCACTGCCTCGACCTTCTCCTCGTCCACAACAATTCCATCTTTGGATACTACGTGACCCAAGAACTTAACCACTTCTAGCCAGAACTCGCATTTACTTGCCTTGGCATAGAGTTGGCTATCTCGGAGTACTTGTAGTACTATCCGTAGATGTCCTTCGTGCTCCTCCTTACTGGCGGAGTATACCAAAATGTCGTCAATGAACACCACTACAAACTTGTCTAAGTAGGGTTGAAAGATTTTGTTCATGAGACACATGAATACTGTCGGAGCATTCGTCAGCCCAAATGGCATTACTACAAACTCGTAATGGCCATACCTAGTACGAAAGGCTGTCTTAGCGATGTCCTCGTCGCGGATCCTAAGTTGGTGATAGCCTGATCGAAGATCGATTTTTGAGAAACAGGTTGCTCCTCTCAATTGATCAAACAGGTCATCAATCCTAGGCAAAGGGTAACGGTTCTTAATGGTTACTTGGTTCAACTTCCTATAGTCGATACACAAGCGAAGCGTCCCTTCCTTCTTCCTCACGAACAACGCAGGTGCTCCCCACGGCGATGTGCTCAGCCTAATGAATCCTTTGTCCAGCAGCTCCTTAAATTGGGTCTTGAGCTCCGTTAATTCTGCGGGGGCCATTCGATAAGGGGCCATCGAAATCGGCGTTGTCCCCGGGTGGAGTTCTATAGAGAAGTCTATCTCTCTATGAGGTGGTAAACCAGGAAGTTCCTCGGGAAATACATCGGCGTATTCGCACACGATGTGTGGTAATCCCAGTTCCATCCGGTCAGTTTCTTCCACTTGGAGACTAGCTAGCCATCCAAATAGTTGATTCTGCCACATTTACCTCTTAGTCAAAGAACTCGCGGTCTGCCTATCCCCCTTAAAACGGAAACGAGTTCCCTCTGGGGTGAAGGCCGTCACAGTCTTCTGGTGACAGTCTAGGACCGCACGATGTGCTGATAGCCAATCCATTCCCACGATCACGTCGAAGTCCGCCATGTCGATTACTCGAAGATCGTAGGTTAAATGCAGGTTATCTATTTCTAGCTCGCACCCTCTACATACTAGACTAACCGCTATACTTCCTCCTAATGGTGACGCTACTTTGGTACTCGCATCTAGGGGTTCGGTTTTGTAAAGACCCGTAAATTTTCTTATTTAATTTTAATAGTTGTAGTTAAAAAGAAAAGAAAAGATAAAAAAAGGGGTGAAAACGACATAAATGCAAAGGTGGGGGTAAATGTGCAAGGGCTTGAAAGATCATGGGTGATTGTTCAATTTGTGCATGTGTCTGTCGTGTGTGTGTATACCAGGGGCACTTTCTTTTCTTTTTTTTCATTTTTTTTTCATCTCAGGCTCTCTCTCTCGATCTCTCTCTCACCATTTCACAAAAATTCATCACTAAACCCGAAACCCACAACAATCAACCTCGACTCCAGCTTTTATTTGCGTATTCGGCCTCGTATTGCGCTGGGTAGAGCTCAGTTTGGAGTATTTTTGTTCGATTTGGATTTCGAAAGTTAGGGCTTGCTCCACCTCTTTATTTTTGGCTTGGATACTCGAGGTAGGAAATTCTACCTCTCTTTATATGTTATTTGAGTGTATTTGTTCCTTATTTAGACTTGTAATGGTTGTATTTGGGCTTGGAATCAAAATCTGTTGTTGCTGAAGAATCACCTGTTTTTCCTGATTTTCTACCGGTAGGCCCATTCTTTCTACCGGTAGAACGTTGTTGCATGGCCAGAAATTTTGTTTCCTACCGGTAGGATTTTTCTCCTACCGGTACATTGTTCAAAATTTTCCTCGTGCTAAAATGGTGACCTCACTGATCTGCTTTTGTGCCGGTAGGACTCAATCCCTACCGATAGAACACAAAAATTCCAATTTCTACCGGTAGATCCCCAATTCCTACCGGTAGATCACCAGTCGACTGTCAAAAACTTGTGCCGTTGAAATGCTATTCATTCCTAAAGTCTTTGACTTTTCCATGGGTTACAAGATTAGTTATATTCATATAATAATAAATTAGGTTGTCCTATATGCCTCCATGAGAACGTGAAGCATATTGGAAATTGTTCAATTTGGTAAAGTTTCGGAACGATGGATGTGGGCTCCTTGCACGATATTTACACGAACGATACACTTGAAATTGCGAACGATGCGCGAACATTCAGGGCTCGTCGACGGGTGAGTGCCTGGCAAGGGATATCGGGATCCCATAATTGGCCCGGCAGGAGCTAATGCTCATATTGAACACTCAAGGCCTAACCTACAAGGTGGGTGCTTGGCAGGGGATATCGGGATCCCATAATTGGCCCGGCAGGAGCTTCGGCTCAGACACAAAAGTTATGATGAGTTGAGACACAAAATGTACAAATATGACTTATGACTTCGAATAAAGAAAGATTGGAGATATTGGAACACTCGATCATGATAGTTATTCTTCCTTCATTGTCCTTTGATTCTTTACCATTTGTTCTTTATTCATGCTCATTTGTATAGAGTTTGTGTAGACTTTTCTACGGGCTAGTGTAGCTCAAGCTTACATTATTTTCAGGTGCTAACCCGGAGTCATAGCTTGCATGATTGAAGTGCTTGGAGCGTGGACATTATTTTTGAAAGCTAACCAGGAGTTACTTATTTATCTTTGTAACTTTCTTTGAGAGATAAATTTGTAACTAAATTGTGATTCGTTTGACTTGGAATATTGTAACCGTTAATTCTCCTTTGAAACTTGATACTTATATTAATCTAGGGCCGTTGAGCCGATGATGTAATATTTTGGAACCTCGTCAACTTGGAAGTATTCTATGGGAATGAGAATACGGAAATCTTTGGGGTATCGAATAGAATATCGTGAGAATTTGTTTATGGAAAACCTATTAAATTTATGTTAAAAATTCAGGACGTGATAACTTGGTGTCAGAGCATAAGTCTAGAACACCTAGAGACTGTGGGGAGACATTTCGTCTCATGGGTTCAAAAATGTCGCGCCTTTTTAACATAATTTGTGCATGGCTGTGTGACTAACATTCATATGATTACTTGGCATTGCATTTTCATTATCGTAGAGTGGTGTGGAGTTATTAACCCGTGTTGGGAAGTTGAGGGTTTCGACCTCATAGTGATAATGTTGTGATTAATAGTTTCTTTTCTCATATTATGTACTAAGATGCCTCCGAGGACGCGAGTTAGACGAGGAGGGGTTGGAAATCGGGGTGGCCGTGGCCGTGGCCGTGGAATACCTCCTGAGGATGAGGTTAGTCAGCATGGGGAGAACCCAAGTGGGGATCCGGGGGTAGGGATCGGTCGAGGTGCAGGAGTACCTCCAAATCAGACTCAGTTTGCTAGGGACCTCGTCGCGGCACTTACAGCTGCAAATCTCTTAAACCAAGCTCCTAGAGAGAATGTCGAGGATCGAGCCATGGTAGCGATGCGGGAGTTTAGTCGTAGGAACCCTCCGACATTTGACGGCACTAGTAGTGACCCATTGGTAGCCGATCATTGGTTAACTCAAATCCGTAAACTCTTTAGAGCTCTTAATATTACCGAGGACAACATCCGAGTGGGCATCGTGGCCGTTCAGCTAGTCGAGGAAGCTGGTGAGTGGTGGGAATCGGTATTGGGAAGTAGGAAGGACGCAAGGAGAGCGGCAAGGACTGCGGCTCAAGTGGATGAGCCGGATGTTGAAAATTTGACATGGGCCGAGTTTGAGGTGCTCTTTGAGGAGCAGTATTTTCCGAAAACTTCGCGTGACGCCATGAGGGATCAATTTGAGAAATTAGAGCAGGGTAATATGACTGTCTCAGAGTACGTACTGAAGTTCCAATCCTTGTCTCGCTTTGCTCCAGAGTTGGTGGCGACTGAGGAGAGGAGATGTCGACGATTCGAGAAGGGGCTGAATAACACCTTGAGGAGGATGGTGACTGTCCAACGTAGGATGAAGTTTTCTGAAGTTGTGGAGTGCGCAAGGAGTATCGAGATGCTAAAGGAGGCGCATCGAAATAGAGGAGTTTGGGAACCGCGACAACCAACCGTGAATGCGAGTTCTTCGTCAGGGAGCTTTGGTAGTCAGGGGAGGAAAAGGCCAAGGGAACCCTCTCAAGCACCGCAGGGTAGTTTATCGAACTTTAGGTCGCCGCCTACCTCTTTTGGAAACCAGGGAGCTTTGTCTAGACCACCGTCGGTGTGCTTCAAATGTAACCAATCTGGACACGTTCGTGCCCAGTGTCCTCACCTCTCGAAAGCATGCTATGTTTGTGGGAAGACCGATCATCTTGCTAGGAATTGTCCTCAGGGGTCGGGAATGCGTAGTGAGTCAGGTTCCGTGCAGCAGTCGGGAACGGGGCGTAATGTGGGCCAGCAGTTTAGGGGCACTCAGAGGCAGCAGCAGCCTCATTTCCGCCAGACTACGTCAGCTCAGAGTTCCGGGGTTGATAAGGGAACGAGTTCTTCCGCACCTACTCAGGGTTCCGGTCAGAGGGGAGGTTTTGTACAGAGTCAGGGTACCCAGGGGCGAGTTTACAACATCACTTCTGCTATTCCACCTACCACTTCTCAGGCTCCAGAGACTTCTGTTGTGAGGGGTACATTTCTTTTGTTCAACTCATTTGCTAAAGTACTATTTGATTCTGGAGCATCGCATTCTTTCATTGCTGCATCATTTGTGTGTGCCTTGGAACTGGAAACGGAAGCTATTTGTCCTCCTTTATTCGTTGAGACACCTTTAGGGGGTAGAACGCCTCTTGATCGTATTTGTCGAGATTGTGTGTTGGTTATTCGTGATCGTCACTTTGTATTCGACTTCATTGTTCTGGGAATGTCGGGGTTCGATCTTATTTTGGGAATGGATTGGTTATCCACATTTCATGCTACTATTGACTGTTTCAAGTGTCGAGTTCGCATTTGTCCACCCGAGGGTCCTTGTTTCGAATTCTTCGGGGAGCGTCGGGAACCGTTGGAACCGTATTTATGTGGGCCTCGTGAGCTAGAGTCGGTTTATTCATTGTTGGCGAGTTTGACGTTAGATGAGGATGCCTCCGTGCGTGGGGAGTTACCCTTAGTGGTTCGCGACTTTCCAGATGTATTTCCGGAAGAATTACCTGGTTTACCTCCCGAGCGAGAGATTGAATTCTCTATTGATTTACTTCCTGGTAAAGCTCCTATCTCCGTACCTTCGTATCGTTTCGCGCCCGCCGAATTGAGAGAGTTAAAGACTCAGTTGCAAGAATTGGAGAACCTAGGATTCATTCGTTCGAGTACGTCACCGTGGGGAGCACCGGCTCTTTTCGCACAAAAGAAGGATGGTTCACTCCGCTTGTGTATCGACTATCGTAAGCTAAACTGAGTCACCATTAAGAACAAGTATCCTATGCCTAGAATCGATGATTTGTTTGATCAACTTCGGGGTGCCACTTGTTTTTCTAAAATCGATTTGAGGTCCGGCTATCATCAGTTGAGGGTTCGGAGAGAGGACATCCCTAAGACCGCATTCCGTACTCGCTATGGTCATTATGAATTCGTTGTAATGCCATTCGGTTTAACAAACGCTCCGGCCACTTTCATGAACTTAATGAATCGTATTTTTCGTGCTTATCTTGATCGGTTTGTCGTCGTCTTTGTGGATGACATCTTGATTTATTCGCCTACGGAAGAGGAACACCAATCTCATCTTACCATCATTCTTGAACTCTTGAGAGAGCACTGTTTGTATGCTACACTTAGTAAGTATGAGTTCTGGTTATCCGAAGTCAAGGTTTTGGGTCACGTGGTTTCGAAAGGTGGGGTGTCCGTTGATCCGGGAAAGATAGAATCGGTTATGAATTGGCAGCGACCGAAGAACGTGTTTGAAATCCGTAGTTTCTTGGGTTTGGCTGGGTACTACCGCCGTTTTGTTCTTTACTTCTCTCGTTTAGCGGCACCGATGACTAGATTGACACGTAAGGGAACTCGTTTTGTTTGGAGTGATTCGTGTGAGGCAGCTTTTCAGGAGTTAAAGAAACGATTGACTACCGCGCCGGTCTTGATTGTGCCCGAACGTGGAGTTGGCTACTCCGTGTATTGTGACGCGTCTAAGGAAGGGTTGGGATGCGTGTTGATGCAAGCGGGGCGAGTAGTAGCGTATGGGTCACGACAATTGAAAACTCATGAGCGAAATTACCCGACACATGATCTAGAACTTGCGGCCGTCATTTTTGCCTTGAAAAGTTGGCGCCATTACTTGTACGATGAGAAATTTGAAGTCTTTTCCGACCACAAAAGCTTGAAATACTTGTTCTCCCAAAAAGAACTTAACCTTCGTCAACGCCGTTGGATGGAGCACTTGGAGGATTATGATTTCGAATTGCACTACCACCCGGGGAAAGCAAACGTCGTAGCGGATGCGTTGAGTAGAAAACCGACACACCTTGCGAGCTTAGCAATTCACAAATGGAAAGCAATGAACGATTTAGGCGTCTATGCCATGCACTTTGAGGATGTTTGGGACGGGGTTACACTATGTAACTTGACGGTGCAATCGACCTTATCGACTCGAGTAATTGAGGCTCAACAACACGATGAGGAGGCGGAGGAACTTCGTACTAGATTCTTTAATGGAAATGCTCAAGAATGGTGGATGATACACACCGATCAAAGCTTACGCTATCAAAGAAAGTTGTTCGTACCCGTTTCGTGTCGCGAAGAAATTTTGCGAGAGTTTCACCATTCTCCATTAGCCGTTCATCCGGGAGGAACGAAAATGTATCATGATTTACGTAGGCAATTTTGGTGGTCCGGAATGAAGAGGGACGTTGTGACCTTCGTATCCAAGTGTCTCACGTGTCAACAAGTAAAAGCCGAACATCAACGACCTGCGGGAGAGTTACAACCATTGCCAGTAGCCGAATGGAAGTGGGAGAATGTGACCATGGATTTCGTTACGGGTTTACCGAGATTGCCGAGGGGGCATGATACAATTTGGGTAATTGTGGACCGTTTGACTAAGACTGCTCATTTCTTACCTATTCAGGTTACCGATTCCGTGGATACACTCAGTCGCTTGTATATTCGGGAGATCATTCGTCTTCACGGGATTCCCGTATCCATCGTGTCCGATCGAGATCCGAGATTTACCGCGCGTTTTTGGCAGAGTTTGCAAGCCACTTTGGGCACAAATCTTTTGTTTAGTACCGCGTATCACCCTCAAACCGATGGGCAATCCGAGAGAACGATTCAGATTTTGGAAGATATGCTTCGGGCGTGAGTTATGGATTTTCGGGGTAGTTGGGAGGACCACTTGCCGTTAGTTGAGTTTGCGTATAACAATAGCTACCAGTCTAGTATCGAAATGGCACCGTATGAGGCTTTGTATGGGAGACCGTGTCGATCGCCTGTGTGTTGGACCGAACTTGGAGAGGCTACGCTTGTAGGACCGGATATGATTAAGGAGACCTCCGAGAGCATGAAAGCAATTCATCAACGCCTTAGGGAAGCTCAAGACAGAACAACCGAACAAGTTAAGGTGATTCGCCAAAGATTGTTGACCGCGCAAAGTAGGCAAAAGAGTTACGCCGACCGTCGTCGTCGCCCGTTGTCTTTTGAAGAGGGGGATCATGTATTCCTCAAGGTATCGCCGCGTAGAGGTTTGTCTCGTTTCAGGAAAAAGGGAAAGCTTTCGAGAGACCGGAACGGCGGAACCGAGGTTGGGTGTGTGGCTTGGTTATCCGTAGAGAGGAGCCAATGCTAATGTGTGCCAATGGGAACCCGGTGCGACGGAACCATTGTGAGGATACTCGGGAACCCGGAACAGCGGAACCGAGATTGGGTGTGTTAAATGTGATTTTCAAAATGTTGATTTGGAAATGAAAAGCAAAATGGTGACACGGTCTACGAAACATTGCGTAGGAGAAACTCTGATGACACGGACACTTACACTAGTTGAGTAATGAATGTGCATGTGTTATTGTACATCTCTAAATGTGAAGTTAATGAATGCACGAGTGTGTTAAATGTGATTTTCAAAATGTTGATTTGGAAATGAAAAGCAAAATGGTGACACGGTCTACGAAACGCTGCGTAGGAGAAACTCTGATGACACGGACACTTACACTAGTTGAGTAATGAATGTGAATGTGTTATTGTACATCTCTAAATGTGAAGTTATTGAATGCACATGTGTTAGTTACTATCATGTATCATGGCTTATTGACTTGCTATGTGTAAGTTATGGGTTAGTGGGTTTAGGATTATTCTGCTGAGCTCTTGTAGCTCATGGTGTTACCTTTGGTGACCCTGACATATTATGCTGGTGGCGACGGTGGTATAATGTGTCAAACTTTGTAGATGATCAAGGCAAGCTGTATACCTTGGAGACCTTTAGAACTGAAGAGCTGGCTAGGATGGAGGAGCCGGCGGAGCTGTAGTTAGGAACCTTAGTTTCCTTACCTTGTGTAACTATTCAACTCTATGGGAGTTATGATGCAATAATGAGCAGACTCTATTTGGAAATTCAATAAAATTGTTTATTTAACGTACCCAAAAATCAGGGGCGTTACACAGAACTTCACCCAAAATGCCATGTGGTTAACCTCACGATCGCGTGCGGTGTTTTGAATTCGATATGCCGCGTGATGTAGGAGTGTCCTGTGCGGTGCTTCAGGTTTAGTCCAGGGCTTTTGGGGCTTTTTCTGGGCTTTTGGATTTTTGGACTGTGAGAATCCTTCATCCAAGCTTGTAAAAGTACTGTTTCCTTTATTTCATCATCGGGGTGGACAAAGGCCCTTCGAGGTTCGGATTGGGGTGTCTACAATAGTCCCTCTTTAACGTAACTCAGGTACCATTGGTTGACGCGAGTGACGCTTAAAGAATAGGCATCCCAATCCGTCGCTCTAAAGTCTTTGAGCGGAGACAGAACATGCAGAAATTGAAATGCAAGTAAATGATAAGGGTGGTCGCGCTCGGGGAGCTGCCTATGTATCCTGTTTGCAGGGATCAGACCAACGTAGTCAAATTGAGACGATGCAAGAAAAACAAATCCTGGGGGACAAAAATCATGCATTGAACTTGAGTGCCTGTGGTGCCAAGCGTTGTGCAAATATTGTGATAAATCCGTGAGGAGCCCTCGGGAGGCGAAAGTTGAGACGAGACGAGCCTACGGAGCGGCAAATTTGAAATTGAGACGAGCCTACGGAGAGGCAAATTTGAAATCAAAACGAGCCGATGGAGAGGCAAATTTGAAATTGAGACGAGCCTACGGAGAGGCAAATTTGAAATCGAAACAAGCCTACGGAGAGGCAAATTTGAAATTGAGACGAGCTTACGGAGAGGCAAATTTGAAATCGAAACGAGCCTACGGAGAGGCAAATTTGAAATTAAGACGAGCCTACGGAGAGGCAAATTTGAAATTGAGATGAGCCTACAGAAAGGCAAATTTGGAATTGAAACGAGCCTACAGAGAGGCAAATTTGAAATTGAGAAGAGCCTACAGAGAGGCAAATTTGGAATTGAAACGAGCCTATGGAAAGGCAAATTTGAAATTAAGATGAGCCTACGGAGAGGTAAATTTGAAATTGAGACGAGCCTCGGAGAGGCAAATTTGAAATAGAGACGAGCCTACGGAGAGGCAAATTTGAAATTGAGATGAGCCTATAGAGAGGCAAATTTTGAGCATATTGCGAGAAAAAACTACAAATTTCGGTGAAGAACGCGTCCTCAGGTGAAAAAAAAAAAAGAAGAAGAATTCCATGAGATCGAGAATCAAGTGATCTTATACACCATTCCAAGAGACTTTTTAGCAAAACGACTGGAATATTTGATTTCCGAGGAGATTCTGGCGGCTGGATTGATCAGTTTTCAAGAAAAAGGATTAAATCCTTCAGGGACAAAATGCCGTGCGGTTTAGTATGATAACGCGCGACGTTTCAACTTCCTAAGCAACTCTTCGATTTTCAAGAACAGTCGGCTGGTTTAAAGGTGCCCATTAATACAGGCGCGCCCTTTCGACGGCTGAAGCCTCCTTATAAAGGATTGTGGTGTCTCATTCTATGCACCATTAAGAAATTCCCACAAGACTCTCTACATTGTTGCTTCACAAAACAGGTTGTTTTCAAGACTTGAGCATGGCGAAGAATGACTTGGCAGCACGAGTGGCTTCTTTGGAAGCCGAGATGGGCTTTTACCGAGGAGAGATTGAAGAACTTAATCACCAAATAGCGCGTCTGATATCCCCCATCTGGACCCTTCGCTGTGCGGTGTCCAATCTGCAGGACTTCGCATTTGACCAGATGGACGACAAGCATGACCCGGAGTACACACCGGGGCGCGAGTCGGACGAGACTGTGGAGGACTCCGAGGGCAATCCGAACGGGTCGGATGACCGTTTGGATGGGGCGAACGATGCGTCTGGTGAGGGCAGCGATTGAAGCGAAGGGCGAGGAGGAGAAGAAGAAAAAGGACAATAGGACTGTCTTTTGTTTTCCTTTTATTTTCTTCTTTTTCTTGTTTTTGAACTGTAATGAAAAGTCCCGGGGTTATCCCGGTTTTATGGAAAGAAAAAGTCCTATTTTCTCCTCATGTCTGTTGTTTGCTTTTCTTCTCCCTAACGTATGAACAACTCAGCCTTGATCGTTCAGGGACTGCTCTCAGAATCCAAACTGTCGAAATGACTCAGAATGCCATGTGTGGCATGTGAAAGGGCGTGCGCCGTAGAAAATTAGAGGATTTCATGCACTCAAACTATTATGTCGTGCGCTTCAGCCAAAATGCCGTGCGGCACTTTTGGCTTCAAACCCGGTCCAGATTCTGATTCCAAACAAACCGATTTGAGAGGGTATATACGGGTGAGGCGTATACGATACGCCCCACCGTTTCGAATTTCCCTCTTTTCTCTCATGTCTATCTCTGCTCTCTCTGCTTTCAACATCTCTCTCTTTATCTCTCGATCATCTCTCTCTCACGTTTCTCTGTCTCTCATTGCTCTCTCCCGACCATCTCTCTCTCGCTCTCTCTGCTCTGTCTCTCTCACGTCTCTCTCTCGCATCTCTATCTCTTATTGGCCATGGATGATATGGACGCACCCGGTGGTGATCAACCACCGAGGGTCGAGGTTACACTGCCCCCAGTCCCTCCGGAGAGTGACACGGTGGCAGGGGGTGCCGGAGACCATGGGGGTCTTGGCCCAGGCGGTCATGGCCGAGGAGGCCACTGCCTTGCCTGTCGAGGTGATCGGCAGCGGTGGTGGTGACGGTGGCTGTAGACACCCCAATTTGGCCTAACGATTATTTCAACTCCCACATTGGGACCATCCCGATGATGATACGGATTCGATGATTGTTGATTGCTTTTTGATGAAACCCATGGACTTATGGTACGAACTCTGGGCCACTTAGATGACCCAATCCAGAGCCAAATAGCCTTTCAGACAGAAGTGCAGTGTGTTAGGAAAATCCATCAACCGGCCGCAACATCGATTTCACGGCCTTAACATCCATTCCTCACCCGAGCAACCTGTTGCACCCAAAATCTCCCTGAGAGATCGAAGCCTCGGCCGCCAGATCAATGGCTCGGCCGCTACATCCATTTCCAGGCCGTGACATCCTTTGCTCGGCCGCCAGATCGGCCTTTTTCCAGACTCTCGAACCTTCTGTCGGTTGATCGATCCACCGCCTCTCCGATGAGTTCGGGCTACGTTCAGGGATTACGTTGAAGAGTTCGAGTTACAATGCAAATGCAATTGTAACCCCGTGATTTGATTGGACGAAGTGTGTCATCCCTTTGCCTATATAAAGAGGCCTTTGGCCTCTGAAAATAGGGACGACAATACAACGAAAATCCTCAGATCTATACACATTCAAGCCACGAAATTCTGGCTATACACTCCCAAAAACCCTCTCTGCAAAAGCCCCAACCTTCCATAGGCGGCCATCAATCAGACGATCCAACCCCGGAGTTCAAACCCTAGCCCTAGGGTTTCATCCAAGAAGCAATCAATCAGTCAATCTCCATCGATCCAAAGCAATCAAGCAACTGAGGGATCAAGGTGGTGAGGCCCAACGGCCTCTGGTTTGGTTTATTTTATGTTTAATTTACTAATCGTAGCCTTCAGATAGTCTGTTAAACTTTCTGTCTGGTGTGAGGAAGAACACCAGCCGGGGCTTTGATGCCTCGGCCGGTACATTGATATCAGCATGATCCCTCGGCCGCGACATCCATTCGTCGGCCGAGTGATCGATCTGCTGGCATAGTTTTGATTTGTTTTCTGCTTTCTGACGCATGATTTATTTACAGTTCTGGCTCACTTATTGACTGATTAAGGCATAAAAACAGACTACGTGTGTAGATTAAATAAAGCATCTACATGTCTTATGTTGAATGATTATGGGCTAGCCTTGCGGCTAGGCAGAGAGGGGTGCCTAACACCTTCCCCTTGCTGTACTTTTGGCTTCCGTATCCAGAATCTCTATCTGTTTTCCTAGCTTTAACAAACTAGGTGGCGACTCTGTTTTGATGATAACCGCTATCGTGTGGTGATACCTCTAGCCATGGAAGTATCCACGATCTTGGTTTATGAAGCGAGCAACCAATCGAGCAAACACAGTGATGATACAACTATATGGTGATGCCCCGTTGATAAGTGCCAAAATATACATATTTTGGCTCTCCAAACTACATTTATTAGTCTTTTATTTTAGTTACTTGATAATTATTTTGTCCTTTTTATATTTATAGATTGCTCGAGCCCGTTGTCCGAGATTTTGGATAAAAGCAGAAATTAAAAGAAGTCTGGGGTTAAAGTGCAAAGTGTTTTAAAGTTGAATTACTGAATTATATTACATTATAGCCCAATGGAGCTTTGTGTAATTATTGCATGTTTGCACTATATAAAGAATGCGACAGTGACTTCGGCAGCAGCTTTGGAACGGGCGGAAACGTGGGATTGAGTTCGGGCCGTGGGAAAAGAAACGAAAAAGTGAAAGAAAGCAGCGGCTTTGGTTGACGGCAGTGGACGAAAGATGCTGTTCTACATGGAGATTCACTCAACGTCTTCCGATTTTCTTTGGTCCATGGGCAACTAATTCTCTCTCTTAGGGTGTAGATGAAACCCTAATCAAGTAACTATATTTTTATGTTGATTTTGGATTTCGATTGCCGAAACGATGGTTGTATAACATTGAGACTTGTTCTATGATTCGAACTTATTTTTCCAATCTAGTTATATGTGTTCATTTTCTGTGATTGCAAATACATAGTTATGCAACGGTATTCTTTGTGCATGAAATTGAGAATTAGAATAATCTATGCCTAGGAAAGACGAATCGTGCCTAGATTAATTAGTTGTAGAATCGAAGACGATTCGTGCCAACCGAAGATAGATTATGTCCGGTTTTCAATCACATGCAATTTTCTTGGTGATATCACTAGGGCTTGTAGTTTTTAGTGAGTCAATATCGTTTTGGTAGTCGATTTCTTAAATTAACATAATCTCGTGGTTACGAAGTTAGGGTGGATTCAAAACCCTAAGACTTTTCCATATTCGAATTCAACATCTATCTTGCTTTTAATTACTTAGATAATTTTAGTTAATCAAAATCCAATCACTCTTTCTTGAATTGAATTAGGGATTAATTTTAGAAATACAACAACTTAGCCTTTTGATCTCCGTGGTACGATACCTGGACTTAAACCACTATTCTATTTGAATTGAGGTTTTCGCTCAGTTTTAATTATTTATTTTTGGTGTGAAAAACGACCTACCAAATTTTGGCGCCGTTGCCGAGGATCAAAAGCACGGTTGTTTGTTTTTAAGATTGGTTCTTATTTTAATTCCTAGCTTAGATTATTATTTTTTTTACTAGTATTTTTTTTTCTCGTTAATTATTTCGTCTAAAGTTCTTCTAGTGCAGGTTACTTACTTTCACATTCAGGAATTTGAACTTATAGCTGCAGAGGAGACTTAAAAGAACATGGCGTTGCTACCTTAGCTTTTAAAAAAAAAAAAAAAAAAAAAGAAGACAGATGACTCGTCGACTCCAAAAAGCGCTACTGTACGTGAGTTTTAATTGCTGCATTAGCACAAGTTTCATCCTAGACTATGTTATTCTATTAGTTATTTGTTAGTTTAATCCTGTTATTGCATTGTTTCACCTTCTTTGCTAGTAATAGCTCGGTATCACTATTAGTTTACTACAATTAGTGAGGTATTAGATTAATACAAAGTCTGCACTGTGAGTTATTCTTGCTTTCACTTGCTAAGTCTTAAATACTGTGAGTTTTCATTTAGTAGTTTGCTAGCAGTGATACTTGTTACACGTAGAGTGGTGATAATTTCATATGCATGGGCGTCGGTCTTGTCATCCAGATTTAATCCCTGTTGACCCTGAGTTAGAGAGGACCCTTAAGGCTATTCGAGCAGTTAAACGTCCCAATAGACCTAGCGACTCACTTTCAATCATGGCATTACAAGCTAATCAAGAGAACCAGGATAGGCAATTGAGGGAGTACTTTGCTCCCCCTGCATACACATCGCCTTCTTGCATCCTGTTGCCCACCATCACAGCAGCTCAATATGAGATCAAGTCTCACACTCTTCAGATGCTCCCATCTTTTCATGGGCTTGATAATGAGGATCCTTTTAAGCATACTGATGAATTTGTAGAGAAAAGTTCCACAGTAAAAATTCAAAACTTTTCTGATGATGCCCTTAAGCTAAAACTTTTTCCCTTTTCCCTTAAGGATAGAGCCAAAGATTGGCTTAATTCCTTGGCAACTGGGTCTATCACTACTTGGGCCCAATTACAACAGGAATTCCTTACAAAGTACTTTCCCATAGGTAAGACAATCATGTATAGGCAAGCTATCACGAGCTTTTCTCAGGTTGATGGCGAGCAATTCCATGAGACATGGGAAAGACTTAGACAGCTTACTCGAAAGTGTCCCCACCATGAAGTTCCTAAGTGGCAGTTAGTTCGTATTTTTTATGACGGTTTGTCTGAACGACACCGCCAAATGGTCGATGCCTCTTGCGGTGGGACTTTTATGCTTAAGACCCCGGACGAGGCATGGGTGTTATTTGAGAACTTGAGTAATAATTCCCAACAACATGCCTCAGCCGCTAGAAGAGTTAATATGGTGGCCTCGAATTCCCAACAGCAAAGAGGGATTTATGAGATTGGGCACTCCAACGATCTTTCTAACCAAGTGGCCGCTTTGAACAAAAAATTTGACCAGCTTCTATCCCTTGGTCAAGTTCCTTCTCCACCTTCTCAGCCTTCATATTTTCAGGAGGCTTGTGCAATTTGTTCGAGTCCTACTCACTTCGTGAGTGAGTGCCATATGGCTTCCCAATTCCCAGAGCTTGTGCAGGAGCACGTTAATGCTGCTCAAGGGTTTGCCAGACCAGGTAATGATCCTTATTCTAATACATACAACCCGGGATGGAGAAATCACCCAAATTTCTCTTGGAAACAACAAGTTCCGAGCAATTCTCCTGCTCCACCCCAAAGGCCTATGTTTACCAACTCTGCCAATCCTTCAACCTACCATCCGACTCAATCGCTGCAGCCATATCAGTACCACAACACTCCTCCACCTCAAAGAAACTCTGATTTTGAGGATAAGGTGCTGCAAGCTCTCCAAGGGCTTGAGGCTAATTCGCGTAAACTTGAAGCGAACACACAAGCCGTCAACTCTCACACACAATCCATTTCTAAGATAGAAGCCCAAATAGGGCAACTAGCTAATGCACTCAGTCGACGAGAGGAGGGTAGGTTACCGAGTCAACCAGTAGGTAATCCTAAGGGTCAGTATGTTGTAGAGAATGCACAAGTGAATGATCCTTACCATGAGCAAGCCAAGGCAGTAGTGACCCTAAGAAACGGGCGTGTACTTGACACTAGACCTGAGGGCAACAAGGGTACTTTGGAAGAGTCCGTCACTAACTCCCAGAGTTCTAAGGCTGCGATAGACCAATCACCTCTAAGAGAGGATCCAATCTCTCATCCTCAATCGAGCCCCACTCCGGCATCCTATGTGCCCAAAGCACCATTCCCTACCCGGCTTGACTCTCTTTCTCCTCGTGGTAAGAAGGGTGCTACCATAGAAAATATGATGGAGGTGTTCAAGCAGGTGACAATCAATCTCCCACTTCTTGATGCCATTCAGCAAATCCCTTCATATGCAAAATTTCTCAAGGACCTTTGCACCCAAAAGCGCAAAACTCGGACTCATGTGTCCAAAAAGGTCCTTCTCACTGAGCAAGTGAGCTCTATCATCCAGCATAACACTCCCCCTAAGCTCAAAGACCCAGGTGCTCCAATTATCTCTTGTGTTATTGGTAATCATTTCATTGAGCGAGCACTCTTAGACTTGGGAGCAAGTGTCAATTTGCTCCCTTATTCGGTTTACGAGCAATTTGGGCTTGGTGAGTTGAAGGCCACATCAATCACCCTCCAATTAGCTGATAGGTCGATTAAGGTGCCACGTGGCATTATAGAGGATGTCCTTGTCAAGGTTGAAAACTTCTATTTTCCTGCTGACTTCATAGTACTTGACACGGAACCGGTGCATAACCTTAGGAAGCAAACACCTATCATACTCGGCCGCCCCTTTTTAGCTACAGCTAATGCTAGCATCCATTGTAGGACCGGGGCAATGGATGTCTCCTTTGGTAACCAAACCTTGCGCTTAAATGTTTTCAATGCCTCCGAACAACCTCATCAAGAGGAGGACTGCTTTGCAGTTGACATGATTGATAACTTAGTAGATGAGGCACTACCTTATATTCTTGCAGAGGACCCATTAGAGGCATGTTTGGCTCATTTTGGCTTTGATGAATTTGATATAGACCAGTCTATTGAGGAGGTAAATGCTCTACTTGATGCTACACCCCTCTTAGGTTTTCCCCCTTGGAAAGCCGCAGTTGAGCCATTGCCTACTCTTTCTAGTGCACCGGCCCTTCCCTCTATTGAATGTCCGCCCAAACTTGAGTTGAAGCCACTTCTGTCTACACTCAAGTATGCTTTCTTAGGACCGGAGGACACCTTACATGTTATCATTGCTTCTGACTTGACTGATGACCAGCAAAGTCAACTTTTGAGTGTGCTTGGAGAGCACAAAGGTGCCATCGGATGGTCTGTAGCGGACTTGAAAGGCATTGACCCCTCTGTTTGCATGCATCACATATATTGTGAAGCTAATGCGAAACCTACTCGCGAGATGCAACGGAGATTGAATCCGAATATGAAAGAGGTTGTGATGAAGGAAGTTGTGAAGTTGCTTGATGCGGGAATCATTTACCCCATCTCTGATAGCAAGTGGGTAAGCCCCACCCAAGTGGTGCCCAAAAAGTCGGGCATAACTGTTGTTGAAAATGAGAGAGGAGAGTTGGTTCCCACGCGCACCACCACTGGTTGGCGCGTATGCATAGACTATCGAAAATTGAATTCCATGACTAGGAAGGATCATTTCCCATTGCCCTTTATTGATCAAATCCTAGAGAGGTTAGCAGGCAAAAGCTACTATTGTTTCCTTGACGGTTATTCAGGATATAACCAAGTGCTTGTTTACCCAGAAGACCAAGAGAAAACCACATTCACTTGTCCTTTTGGTACTTTTGCCTACCGGCGGATGCCATTTGGACTTTGTAATGCACCTGCGACCTTTCAAAGGTGCATGATGGCCATATTTTCCGACATGGTGGAAGACTTTCTTGAGGTTTTTATGGATGATTTTTTTGTGTTTGGGACCTCTTTTGAGGTTTGTCTCCAAAACTTGTCTAAAGTTCTTCAACGTTGCAAGGAGACAAACCTAGTTTTGAGTTGGGAGAAGAGCCATTTTATGGTTCAAGAAGGTATCGTGTTAGGCCACATTGTCTCCAAGAGGGGGATAAAAGTTGATAAGGCCAAGGTCGATCTCATCTCTAGGCTTCCACCCCCTACTTCAGTTAAGCACATCCGATCATTCCTTGGGCATGCGGGTTTTTACCGCCGCTTCATTAAAGACTTTAGCAAGATTTCTCGACCTTTGTGCGAACTCCTCGCCAAAGATACTCCTTTTGTCTTTAACGAAACATGTCTACAAGCTTTTGAGAAGCTGCGTGCTTTACTGTCGTCCGCCCCGATTATGCAGTCCCCTGATTGGAACCTCCCCTTTGAGATTATGTGCGATGCATCCGACTATGCAGTTGGTGCAGTATTAGGACAACGGGTGGACAAGGTCCCTCACGTCATCTTCTATGCTAGCAAGACTCTTGCGGATGCGCAATTGAATTACACTACTACTGAAAAAGAGTTGCTAGCAGTAGTTTTTGCTTTAGATAAGTTTCGTTCATATCTTCTAGGATCCAAGGTATTAGTGTACTCTGATCATGCCGCCTTGCGGTATTTGCTCTCAAAGAAAGACACTAAGCCTCGGCTTATTCGATGGATCCTTTTGCTACAAGAGTTTGATTATGAGATTCGGGACAAGAAAGGTTTTGAAAATTCAGTAGCGGATCATTTGTCTAGGATCCTGGTAGAAACCTTGAGTGACCCTCTTCCCTTCACGGACTCATTTCCAGATGAGCAACTTTTTGCGGTGTCACAGGTCAATCCCCCATGGTATGCTGACATAGTGAACTATCTTGCTATAGGCAAAATCCCCTCGCATTGGTCCAAGCAAGACAAGGACCGATTCTTTGCGCAAGTTAAGTTCTATTTCTGGGAGGATCCAGAATTGTTTAAATATTGCCCAGACCAAATTATTCGTAGGTGCGTCCCTGAGAGTGAATTCCATAGTATTCTTAACTTTTGTCATACTCTCGCGTGTGGCGGCCACTTCAATGGGAAGCGAACTGCTGCTAAGGTCTTACAGAGTGGCTTTTATTGGCCAACCCTGTTTAAAGATGCACATGAGTTCTGTCGAAGTTGCTTGAGGTGTCAGCAAACTGGGAACATGTCGCGTCGAGACATGATGCCACTTACCTCTATTCTTATTGTGGAAATCTTTGATGTGTGGGGGATTGACTTCATGGGTCCTTTTCCGTCCTCTTTTGGTTTTGAATATATTCTTGTGGCAGTGGACTATGTCTCAAAGTGGGTGGAAGCGGTAGCCACTAGGACTAATGACCACAAGGTGGTGGTCAAGTTCTTACAAAGTAATATCTTTAGTCGATTTGGCTTTCCGCGGGCGATCATAAGTGATGAGGGTACCCATTTTATCAATCGACACTTCGCGGCTTTAGTGCGGAAATATTCGATCACTCATAAGGTAACCACTCCTTATCATCCTCAAACAAGTGGTCAAGTCGAAGTGTCAAATAGGGAGGTTAAGAGTATTCTTGAAAAAACGGTGAGACCCGACCGTAAGGATTGGTCTCTCCGTCTAGATGATGCATTGTGGGCCTATCGAACAGCCTACAAGACTCCCATTGGCATGTCTCCTTATCGGATGGTTTTTGATAAGGCATGCCACTTACCGGTTGAGTTGGAACATCGCGCGTTTTGGGCCATAAAAAGATTGAACTTCGATATGGATGCCGCTGGTTCCACTCGAAAACTCCAACTTAATGAGTTAGATGAGATTCGCAATGATGCCTATGAGAGTTCTAAGATTTATAAGGCTAGGACAAAAGCTTTCCATGACAAGCATATTAATCGTAAGTCCTTCGAGCCTAACCAAAAGGTGTGGCTCTTCAATTCTAAGTTGCGGCTCTTTCTCGGTAAGCTTCGGTCTAGATGGGATGGTCCCTTCGTTGTTGTACAAGTTTTTCCCCACAGTACAGTAGAGGTGCGGAACCCACGTAATGGTAAAGTTTTTAAAGTTAACGGCCAACGTTTGAAGCCATATGTGGATGGTATTTCGGATGGGGAGGTGGTTGAGTCTATTGATTTGTTCGACCCTAAATATTTCGACTTTTGAGCTTTCATGACGTCTGGCTGAAGACGTTAAATTTAGCTCTTCTTGGGAGGAAACCCAAGTACTGTATGCATGAGTTTTCTTTATTTTAGGTATTGATTCTTTCTTAAGTTCTTGCCATTTATTTATTTATTTAAATTTGTTGTTCTTTTGTTTGCTTTTATTTTCTAGATTTTGTTGTCGTGGAGGCTAACATTTTGCAGGTTCATCAATCCAAGTTGGGGGGGGTCTCCCTCTCACTATATCGTAACCCTGCTTAGTCACTCCTGTTCGAGGTGATATCTTTCCTTTCTTTTGCTTTCTATCCTCTCTTTTCACGTTCCTGGTTTCAATGCGGACATTGAATGGTGTAAGTTGGGGAGAGGGATCACCTTGTTTCGCAGTTAGAAATAAAAAAAAAAATTGAAAAAATTGAAAATTGAAAAAAATAGTTGGGTTACTTTTGCATGAGACTCGAGACTTGTTGAGATTGGCTCTTGGTTGATTGAGTTTGAGATGTAATGATCATTGCTTTGAATTTGGATATATTTGTGGCATTGTAGTTCTTTTTGCTAGCTTTTTGTGAAAAATTCGTCATGGCACTTATTCTTAGCACTTTTGCACTTCACGTTTAGTGGGCTTTGGTCGCTTTGTGAGTTGCATACTGACTGTTCTTAATGGCTTGTTTAGTGGAGACTTATACCCATGTGAGTTTAGAGCATTATCTTCTCTTGGAGTGGTGTCACATAAACTCTCGTTGTCACAGAAGAACATATTCGTAGTTGATCTCATTATCTTTGTTGTCAAGCATTGGGAACTTAATGTGATGCTTATTTATCTCTTGGGTTTGGAAATTTGCATGGTTGTGTTGCCCCTAGGAGAGGATCATAGGCCATTTTTGACACTTTTGGGCCAGTTCGTTTCTTTCTTTCATACACTTATCCCTTGTGAGCCCATTTGAGCCCCTTGCATGATAACCTTTTCTTGTTGAACTCCACCATCTATATTGTGTCTTGAGAAGGCTTAATTAATCATGTGAAGGTGACTTATTGACAAAAGATAGGGTAAGTGGAGTTGGTAATAGAGCTTTGTTTATGGTAGTCCTTCAAAAAAAAAAAAAGTATCAAAAGAAAAAAAAATGAGAGAAGAAAGATCTGAAAAAAAAAGAAAGAATTGAAATTGATTTGAAAAAAAAAAGGGACACCAATCTTAAAGAAAGAAGGAGTAACTCATCTTGTTTTGGGAGGGTGTTGAAGGATAGAAAGAGAGATGTGGCGAAGTTGAAAAGAAAAAAAAAAGAATGAGAAGAGGGCATATTTTGTGAAACTTGCCATATATAAGTTGTTGTGAGCCTATTCTCAAACACTTAAATATTTTACCCTAATCTTGAAACATGTTTTCTCCCTTACCTAACGCTATAACCGGAATTGAAAGTCCTATTTGATCTTAGGGGCAATGGGATGTGGATTGATGGAAAGAGAGGGTTCTCGATGCTTGCATTCCGTTCATGAGATCATGTGTCCACTTTATAGAGCGTTCTTTTTGTGTCTTTGTGTGCGGAATACTTTGTTTTCATGTTGCATAACTTCCACCCGCACATGTTGAGAGTACATAATATGCACCTTGTTTCGAGTGAATTCATTTGTTGAGTGCATGACACGGTGAGATTTGAAGTCGAGACTCGGTCCGGAGAGAATTTTTAGTTGTTACTCACCTTGCGACCGAGGCCCTTATTCACACACGTTAAGTGTAGGTGCCATGGCTTATTTTTATTATTTGATAGCCTCTAGAACTACTCTTGCCCGGTATGTTGTTGCGATGGTTTCATTTACTTTGCTTGAGATATCGATGAGTTGTCTTATATGTTTTTTGGTCTCATGTGAAAAAGAATCACAGTGTTTGTGGGAGTTCATTGCTGTAAACCCTCACGAGACTACACTCGTCCTCTAGGGATCGCTTAGGGGTTTAAAAGGCTTGCTGCACGGGCTAAGTGCAATCGTGAGTCCTACGAAAGTGGCATAGTTAGAATTTATCTTAATTCTTTTCTTTGCTCGAGGACTAGCAAAGTGTAAGTTGGGGGGTGTGATAAGTGCCAAAATATACATATTTTGGCTCTCCAAACTACATTTATTAGTCTTTTATTTTAGTTACTTGATAATTATTTTGTCCTTTTTATATTTATAGATTGCTCGAGCCCGTTGTCCGAGATTTTGGATAAAAGCAGAAATTAAAAGAAGTCTGGGGTTAAAGTGCAAAGTGTTTTAAAGTTGAATTACTGAATTATATTACGTTATAGCCCAATGGAGCTTTGTGTAATTATTGCATGTTTGCACTATATAAAGAATGCGACAGTGACTTCGGCAGCAGCTTTGGAACGGGCGGAAACGTGGGATCGAGTTCGGGCCGTGGGAAAAGAAAAGAAAAAGTGAAAGAAAGCAGCGGCTTTGGTTGACGGCAGTGGACGAAAGATGCTGTTCTACATGGAGATTCACTCAACGTCTTCCGATTTTCTTTGGTCCATGGGCAACTAATTCTCTCTCTTAGGGTGTAGATGAAACCCTAATCAAGTAACTATATTTTTATGTTGATTTTGGATTTCGATTGCCGAAACGATGGTTGTATAACATTGAGACTTGTTCTATGATTCGAACTTATTTTTCCAATCTAGTTATATGTGTTCGTTTTCTGTGATTGCAAATACATAGTTATGCAACGGTATTCTTTGTGCATGAAATTGAGAATTAGAATAATCTATGCCTAGGAAAGACGAATCGTGCCTAGATTAATTAGTTGTAGAATCGAAGACGATTCGTGCCAACCGAAGATAGATTATGTCCGGTTTTCAATCACATGCAATTTTCTTGGTGATATCACTAGGGCTTGTAGTTTTTAGTGAGTCAATATCGTTTTGGTAGTCGATTTCTTAAATTAACATAATCTCGTGGTTACGAAGTTAGGGTGGATTCAAAACCCTAAGACTTTTCCATATTCGAATTCAACATCTATCTTGCTTTTAATTACTTAGATAATTTTAGTTAATCAAAATCCAATCACTCTTTCTTGAATTGAATTAGGGATTAATTTTAGAAATACAACAACTTAGCCTTTTGATCTCCGTGGTACGATACCTGGACTTAAACCACTATTCTATTTGAATTGAGGTTTTCGCTCAGTTTTAATTATTTATTTTTGGTGTGAAAAACGACCTACCACCCGTCTGGGAGGTATCTACAGTGGCAGCAAGGTAGTAGCCGGCTATGGCCAGGGCACGGAGAATTCGGGTGCAGTGGAGCCTAGGGGTGAGGACGAGGCTATGGGTCGAGCGGAGGGTGCAGTTGGTTCGGAGGAGAGGGTCGCAGAGGCTCACGGTGGCAGCGGGTTAAACAGAGTGGAGACGGAGGCTTCTCCTGTGAGGGAGCCTCGGGCCGACTTAGGAAAGGCCCTCATTGTCGAGGAGGAGCCGGTGGGGGAGCGGGAGACACCGGCTATGTTTGTCGGCAGCGGTGAGGGCACAGGGTCGTCACGGGCCATAGGTCTGGGTGACTACCTAGAAGCGGTGTGTTTTGACGACCTGGTTGAGACCTTACGGGGGGTGCCCGGGCTGGCAGCAGCCTTACTTGAGGCTCGGGAGAGGGAGCTTGAGGCCGACCTCGAGGCAGAGGCCGCCGAAGGGCCATAGAGTGCGAAGGAGGCTGGGGGTGAGGCAGTCCCTCAGAGGAGTGTGGTTGAAGAGGCGATCGAGGCTTTACGAGGCCAAAGAGCTTACAGCGAGGCGACCTACGTGCCCTTCCAACATGTAGTGGTTCCTTCTCTCTTGGACGCCTACAGGCCGGAGAGGCCCACGTACGACGAGTCTGTAATATATGATGCTTTGAATCCATTGCTTTGAATACTATTCCTACCTTGAATAGTGTGCCTATTTACTGAATACTGCTAATTGGTTGTAATAGGAAATTACGATCTCATGCTATGGCGGTGCGACCGACGTGCCGAATTTCTGGGAGAGGCTCCCTGAGGCTGCGAGAGAGATGGTGATACGAGCTGGCTTTGGGGAGTTTGTCAGCGTGCTGACGAGAGCGAGTAACGATCGCCAAGTAGTGAGGGCACTCTCCGAGAGGTGGTGGGACACGACGAATTCGTTCCACTTCTCTTTCCGTGAGATGACAGTGACGCCTTTGGACTTCTCGGCGATCACTGGTCTGAGGGTCGGAGGTGACCCTATCCCTTACGACGCCACGACAGGGAGGAGTGCCGCGTTCCAGCGAGAGATGCTGGGGTACGTGCTGAGGGCAGAGAAGGAAGATGCTCGGTACGCCCAGCTATTGGAATTTTGGACGAAGGAGTCCCAGACGGATAGGGTGCAGCTTGAGCAGATGGCGAGGTGCTTCTTGCTGTACATGCTCAGTGCATCCCTATTTCCCAACAGGCGCAATCGAGCACCTTAAACTTCTGCCAGCTCTGAGTGTAATGACCCTGATTTTTGGTAAATAAAAATTTCGCTAAAAATTTGAATTTTAGTTTAATACTTGGATTTCATTTTTAACGTCCAAAAATCGGTCGTTATCGACTTATAAAATTTTGTTATTTTATTTGAAAATTCTTTATTTATTAATCCCTTTTTGCGATTAATAATCCGTCATAATTAGGTTTTTGACTTAGGAGATGGGAATTCATCGCCCGGGCATTAAGGTCATTTTTCTAAAGGCGAGTATGCCTATTAAGACCTTGGTATAGTTACTTGGTAATTGTAGTAAAATCCTAGAATTTATTTTCTCGGCTGGAAATCCTACATGGCAACCGATTAGTTAGCAGCCCTAACTACTATTTGGCTTAGTTACATTTCCCCTAACCTAGAACGTTGCATCGATGCCAAATGGCTAATGTTTAGTACTTGCCTTGACCGTTAACTTGACTTCCTTGCCTTGGCGTCGGCTCACTGACAAGCCTGCCATGCCTTGGCGTCAGCTCGCTGACAAGCCTGCCTTGCCTTGGCGTCGACTCGTTGTCGCGCCTGCCTCGCCTAGGCGTCGAGTCAATGCCAGGCTGCTTTGGCCACCACTTGGCCACTGCTTGGCTACCGGGCTGCCTTGGCCACTGTTTGGCCACTAGGCTGCTTTGGCCACTGTTTGGCCACCAGGCTGCTGTGGCCGCCGCTTGGCCACCGGGCTGCCTTGGCCACTGTTTGGCCAGAGCGCTTTGGCCGCTGCCAGCCCTTGTGCCGGTGCCTTAGCCTTTGTTTGGCCACCGGGCTGCTTTGGCCGCCGCTTGGCCACTGCTTGGCCACCAGGCTGCTTTGGCCGTCGCTTGGCCACCGCCTTGCCACCAGGCTGCCTTGGCCACGCTCACGCTTTGCCTTGGCGTTTGTCCTAGAATAATATTTATCCGTTGGACGATAGATGCTAGAGTAATCTTTACCCATTAGTCAATAGGTAAACCTTGGTTAATCTTCCTAAGTACGAGATTAGATTAGTTTAGTGCTTAATTGCAAAGTATTATACTTTTGGTATTAACCGTTGGATAATAACCGTTAGGAGTTTTATTACCCATTGGACGATAGACTAGAATCCTAGCCATTATTACCCATTGGTTATTAACCATTAGAGAAACTATTATCCATTGGATAATAGTTAGTCTTGACAATCATGTACTTGTTTGATTTAAATATTAGACTGGGCCATGTGTGTTATTTGATTAAAATACAATTAGTACATTAGGTTAGTATTATTATACATGGTACTTTGAAAGTAGTAGAATACTATATTAGATATTAGTCCTAGGTCATATCTAGTATAGATATTGTGTAGTACATGTATATATATATATATATATATATATATATATGTATGTACTTGTTGTATATATATATTTTATTGTATATGGCATGTGTGTTAGTAAATATTTTAACTAGAAAATCTAATTTACTTGAAAATGTGGAATTTATTAAAGACCCAATGTACATATACATATATTAGTATATTGTATGTCTTCCATGCAAGTACAAGGTTTATTATTTAATTTTTCCATGGGATTCTCTTATTATTAAAGACTAGATTGCCCATGTGTTAAAATCCATTAAAATAGATTTAGTTCATTAGGTTAATAATTTAGTACCTAGTACTTTGAAAGAAGAAGATTAGTTTATTAGATCTTGGAAAGTGACATATCTAGTCTAGATATTGTAGTACTTGCTTGTATATATAATATGTGTACTTGTATGTATATATATATGTATATATATATTATATTGTAATACACATGTGTGTATATAGATTTTTGTAATAAGAAAATCTAATTTTGGTTTAAAATACAAGATTTCAAAGTACCCATAGTACCCATATCTATAATATATTATGTGTATTCTTCCTAGTGCATATATATATATATATATATAGTACATGAGAGAGAGAGAGAGGAGAGAGAGGCCGAGAGAGAGATTGAGAGAGAGAGAGATTCGGATGGAGAGGGAGGGAGAGAGTGTGATGTGTGTGTAAGTTGATTGACCTAGTTTAGCTCATCTTGTCCTTCTTTGATATACTTTCAAAGTGAAAGCATGGCCAAGGACAATCAAATCTAGTCCTTCTTGTACAAACCCCAATTTTATACTTGAATCAAATCCCATTTGCTTGCCTAGTCTTCCATAATCCAATCCAAAGGACACATCCTAGCCTTGCATGCCTAGTTTTTAGGTTGTTTCTTGTAAGGAAGCAAGATGGCTTGGAATAAAAAAATGAGAGATAGGAGAGAGAGAGAGAGTTCGGCCATGAGAGGAGAGAGGAGAGGCTTGCCTGTAAATACCAAGCCATTTGGTACTTTCAACTCACACCTCCAAGCATAGCTCTCACTTCTCTCTAAAAAAACCAGTTTCTGGACAGCCTACTGTCCTCTGAAAAACTCCATTTTTTCTCCGGGCGAAAGTCGTTTCTAGGAACAACAACCTCCACGAAAGTTGTAGAACACTTCAAGAGCTTCAGTTTAGACCCAAGAACCACCCCAAACGGTCAAGAGATGACCAAAATATTGACCTCCAAAGTTCAGTGAAAAATCTGGAAATTCCATTCCAGACGGCTCACTGTCCACTTCCTTATCCCCATTTTTCTCCGGGCGAAAGTCGTTTTTAGGAATAACGTCCTTCACGAAAGTCGTAGAGAACTTCGAGATCTTCGTTCTAGACTCAAGAACGATCCTATTCGGCCAAGTATTGACCGAGTTACTGCCATCCAAAGTTTGGTCCAGATTGTGAGCATTCGACGCCCGTAGCACTTTCCAACTAGCTTATTCGGCCCCGACTAGTTTCGGATTAAGGTAGAATATTCCGACCCCGCTATCTCTAAGTATATGTGGTACTTGAATAGTTATATGCATGTTTGACTTGAATTTAGCTTGTAGAACTTTCTTGTTAAGTATGTAGTTTACTTTGATCTTATGAGTACTTGATTGCTCGATCTCGTAATAGTTGCTTGTTCATGTATGAACTCGTCAATAAACATATGTTGTTTTGAAAATTCCACCAAGGAAGAAAGAACGGATTTTTGAGGATGATTATGAGCATGTATGTATATTTACTTGCATTACTTGTTGTTGATAAAGCATAAGTGGCTTTCCACTCCAAGGGCGTCCGTACATGTGGCGTTATGCTTTAAGTAATAATTTGAGTACGATTAGGTAATATAGAATTCGATGATCTTGCTAGTTTGGTTTCAAGATTTCTTTAAAGTGATTCGTCCCGCCGCGGAGTCTATGCATCATTACGAGACACGAGAACCGAAAAATAGAAACATGACACTTAGGGAGTGGTTGATATGGATAAAAAGGATTTTGGAAACTACGTAATGGCCGAACTTGGTAGCCTTACGTTGGTGTGCGTTGACCAATGGAGCCGGACTTGGTAGCTTCATTGTAGGTGTGTGACTTGGTTATCCACGGAGAGGAGCTAAGATGTGACACAATGTGCCAGACTTGGTAGCCATTGTGGCCAATAAGTCAGCTTTGGTAGCCTTTGTGGCAATGAGCCAGACTTGGTAGCTCATTGTTGTGCGACACAAGGTGCCGGGCTTGGATGCTTATTGGTTGTGTGCGTTCACAATGTGTCGGACTTGGTAGCCATTGTGGCCAATGAGCCGGACTTGGTAGCTCACTGGTGTGTGCGTGTGATTTTTGGAAATGATGTTGAAAGATGAGACACAAAACGATGAGTCACGTAGGAGAAACACACAGAAACATGACACCAACGATAGATAGCGAATGCGGATGTGTCATTGTTGTTGTTATTGTTATATTAATACACGTGCTGTTATGACTATTTATGATATATGCATGACTTGCTATTTGTAAGTTAAGGGTTAGTGGATCTTTGGATTATTCTATTGAGCTTTCAAGCTCATGGTGTTGCTTTATGTGACCCTGACATATTATCTTGAGTGGCGTATTTGGTATAATGTGTCAGACTTGTTAGATGAATAAGGGGAGCTGTACACCTTGGAGGCTTTTGGAGCTGAGGAATTTGCTAGGATGGAAAAAGAGAAGGAGCTGTAGATAACCTTAGATATCCATTCCTTTTGTGTAATAAAAGAACCCTTTGGGAGTTTATGATGTAATAAAGAGCCAGACTCTCTTTTGTTGTTCAATAAAATGTTTAACGTACCCAAAATTCGGGGCGTTACAACTTGGTATCAAAGCTTTAGGCTCAACACTCGGCCATGGGTAGAATGGGTAGTCTTTAAGATTAGTTTTAAGATAAGTTGACCGTTGCATAAACGTGACTTGATTTTTAAGTTTACCGTCCCAAATTGGGTGGAATTCTGACAAAACAATCTTCGGATTGAAGCAAGGTGTGGAAATTGGCAGTACCACCGAGCTGGGAATTCCCGAACAATTGGATGATGACTTAAATCAAGAATCGAATGTGGAACCTAAAAAATTCCAAAGTTTCCTTAGCGCTAGAAAAACTTTGTTTTAAACGATTACTAATTGAGGTGTTAAAAATCTTTCTTTGGAGAAGCTAGTCAACCTGTTAGTTAGAACTGCATGAAGTGATTGAGAGAGATTTATAGGAATTGTTTTACCCTAGAGTGGAGTACTAGCGGTGTAGGTTAGAACCTAATAACCTATAGAACCTCTTAGTAGGAGTATATAGAATTGTTTCAACTTGTATTAGGACGAACCTTAGGTCGCTTTTTGCCATTTTAGTAGAATTCTATGCTTATGATTGTATCTCTCTTTTATCTATAAAAAGCTTGTTCCTTCAAAAGAGTACTGTTGCGTACTATTCTTTAGTAAATGAAACCCTTATTACAAAGGACAATTATTTTAGTTGACGCAAGTTGCTAAATGATAGTAATTTTTTTTGCTTATCTATAAAATTTTCCTTGTTATGGGTACTGTAGCGCACTATCGTTAGGCAAAATTTTTTTTTTATTGTGGTTCGATGAGAAGCTAATTGTGGATAAATATTTTCCCACGCCTCTTAAGAAACAAGAGCAGAACCTAGCACCTAGAGCCGGGCCTACCCCATTCAGCGCGGCCAAAACCGCACCCTCCATCCTCCAATTATCAAAATTTCAAACTCCCAATTATTAAATGCCAACCTCCAACTTCAAAATTTCAAAACTCAATTATTTCCCTCCTCCACTCACCCCTCACCCGGCCTATATGTACCCCACCACCACTTCCCATTTCTTTATCCCCTCTCTTCACCTTTTCTCTTCACCTCTCTTACCATCTCATTCCCTAACCCGAACCATGGCCACCCGACGACGAGGATTTCCGGAAGACGCCGCGTTCCGAGAAATCGAGCGAACCGAGCTCACCCTAACGACCCAAGCGCTACGGTTGCAACCCTTCATCTTCCTCCTGTTCTGTGTCGTGCTGACAATGGGCATGCCGCGGTGGTTCGGTAGGAACAACCGCCTCCGCACCTTCTGGTACTGCGTTCTCGCTGTGACCATCGCACTCGAAGTGTTCGTAAGGGAATACGAACGTCGTTTGATCCAAGCCTTCAATGATAGGTGGTAGGACGAGGCACGTCAATGGCACCATAGCCATTACTATCTACTTTTCCTTGCTTTTTCTTGTACCTAATGATGCCTTTAGGCATGTAGTGTGTTGATCTTATGTTATCTTAAGAAATTTATTTGCTTGCCTGCAACAATTGGTCATGTTCATTATACACTTGCACCCGAAATAAAACCCCTAAGATCGAGTAAGACAGTATCATCACCATTTCAGGAAAGTTAGCCGTTAGTCTAAGTGTGCAATGAGTGCGGACTAGAAATAGCCAACCTGCGCCTAACCTGCGACTTAAGTGTGTCTTGCTCCTTTTAAGGGCGATAGCTACTATTCCGATGCCAGTATAGCGACTAAACCTAATCTGTAGTCACGCACCAATTTCGAGGACGAAATTATTTTAAGAGGGATAGGTTGTAACGACCCTGATTTTTGGTAAATAAAAATTTCGCTAAAAATTTGAATTTTAGTTTAATACTTGGATTTAATTTTTAACGTCCAAAAATCGGTCGTTATCGACTTACAAAATTTTGTTATTTTATTTGAAAATTCTTTATTTATTAATCCCTTTTTGCGATTAATAATCCGTCATAATTAGGTTTTTGACTTAGGAGATGGGAATTCATCGCCCGGGCATTAAGGTCATTTTTCTAAAGGCGAGTATGCCTATTAAGACCTTGGTATAGTTACTTGGTAATTGTAGTAAAGTCCTAGAATTTATTTTCTCGGCTGGAAATCCTACATGGCAACCGATTAGTTAGCAGCCCTAACTACCGTTTGGCTTAGTTACATTTCCCCTAACCTAGAACGTTGCATCGATGCCAAATGGCTAATGTTTAGTCCTTGCCTTGACCGTTAACTTGACTGCCTTGCCTTGGCGTCGGCTCACCGACAAGCCTGCCTGGCCTTGGCGTCGGCTCGCTGTCGCGCCTGCCTCGCCTAGGCGTCGAGTCACTGCCAGGCTGCTTTGGCCACCACTTGGCCACTGCTTGGCTACCGGGCTGCCTTGGCCACTGTTTGGCCACTAGGCTGCTTTGGCCACCGCTTGGCCACTGTTTGGCCACCAGGCTGCTGTGGCCGCCGCTTGGCCACTGCTTGGCCACCGGGCTGCCTTGGCCACTGTTTGGCCACCGGGCTGCTTTGGCCGCCGCTTGGCCACCAGCGCTTTGTGGCGCCAGCCTTTGTTTGGCCAGGCTTTGGCCGCCCGGCAGCCGCAGCCACTTTACCGGTCGCTTGGCCACCGCTTGCCACCCAGGTCGCCTTGGCCACGCTCACGCTTTGCCTTGGCGTTTGTCCTAGAATAATATTTATTCGTTGGACGATAGATGCTAGAGTAATCTTTACCCATTAGTCAATAGGTAAACCTTGGTTAATCTTCCTAAGTACGAGATTAGATTAGTTTAGTGCTTAATTGCAAAGTATTATACTTTTGGTATTAACCGTTGGATAATAACCGTTAGGAGTTTTATTACCCATTGGACGATAGACTAGAATCCTAGCCATTATTACCCATTGGTTATTAACCATTAGAGAAACTATTATCCATTGGATAATAGTTAGTCTTGACAATCATGTACTTGTTTGATTTAAATATTAGACTTGGCCATGTGTGTTATTTGATTAAAATACAATTAGTACATTAGGTTAGTATTATTATACATGGTACTTTGAAAGTAGTAGAATACTATATTAGATATTAGTCCTAGGTCATATCTAGTATAGATATTGTGTAGTACATGTATATATATATATATTTATATATATATATGTATGTACTTGTTGTATATATATATTTTATTGTATATGGCATGTGTGTTATTAAATATTTTAACTTGAAAATCTAATTTACTTGAAAATGTGGATTTTATTAAAGACCCAAAGTACATATACATATATTAGTATATTGTATGTCTTCCATGCAAGTACAAGGTTTATTATTTAATTTTTCCATGGGATTCTCTTATTATTAAAGACTAGATTGCCCATGTGTTAAAATCCATTAAAATAGATTTAGTTCATTAGGTTAATAATTTAGTACCTAATACTTTGAAAGAAGAAGATTAGTTTATTAGATCTTGGAAAGTGACATATCTAGTCTAGATATTGTAGTACTTGCTTGTATATATAATATGTGTACTTGTATGTATATATATATGTATATATATATTATATTGTAATACACATGTGTGTATATAGATTTTTATAATAAGAAAATCTAATTTTGGTTTAAAATACAAGATTTCAAAGTACCCATAGTACCCATATCTATAATATATTATGTGTATTCTTCCTAGTGCATATATATATATATATATATATACATATATATAGTACATGAGAGAGAGAGAGAGGAGAGAGAGGCCGAGAGAGAGATTGAGAGAGAGAGAGATTCGGATGGAGAGGGAGGGAGAGAGTGTGATGTGTGTGCAAGTTGATTGACCTAGTTTAGCTCATCTTGTCCTTCTTTGATATACTTTCAAAGTGAAAGCATGGCCAAGGACAATCAAATCTAGTCCTTCTTGTACAAACCCCAATTTTATACTTGAATCAAATCCCATTTGCTTGCCTAGTCTTCCATAATCCAATCCAAAGGACACATCCTAGCCTTGCATGCCTAGTTTTTAGGTTGTTTCTTGCAAGGAAGCAAGATGGCTTGGAATAAAAAAATGAGAGATAGGAGAGAGAGAGAGAGTTCGGCCATGAGAGGAGAGAGGAGAGGCTTGCCTATAAATACCAAGCCATTTGGTGCTTTCAACTCACACCTCCAAGCATAGCTCTCACTTCTCTCTAAAAAAACCAGTTTCTGGACAGCCTACTGTCCTCTGAAAAACTCCATTTTTTCTCCGGGCGAAAGTCGTTTCTAGGAACAACGACCTCCATGAAAGTCGTAGAACACTTCGAGAGCTTCAGTTTAGACCCAAGAACCACCCCAAACGGTCAAGAGATGACCAAAATATCGACCTCCAAAGTTCTGTGAAAAATCTGGAAATTCCATTCCAGACAGCTCACTGTCCACTTCCTTATCCCCATTTTTCTCCGGGCGAAAGTCGTTTTTAGGAATAACGTCCTTCACGAAAGTCGTAGAGAACTTCAAGATCTTCGTTCTAGACTCAAGAACGATCCTATTCGGCCAAGTATTGACCGAGTTACTGCCATCCAAAGTTTGGTCCAGATTGTGAGCATTCGACGCCCGTAGCACTTTCCAACTTGCTTATTCGGCCGCGAATAGTTTCGGATTAAGGTAGAATACTCCGACCCCGCTATCTCTAAGTATATGTGGTACTTGAATAGTTATATGCATGTTTGACTTGAATTTAGCTTGTAGAACTTTCTTGTTAAGTACGTAGTTTACTTTGATCTTATGACTACTTGATTGCTCGATCTCGTAATAGTTGCTTGTTCATGTATGAACTCGTCAATAAACATATGTTGTTTTGAATATTCCACCAAGGAAGAAAGAACGGATTTTTGAGGATGATTATGAGCATGTATGTATATTTACTTGCATTACTTGTTGTTAATAAAGCATAAGTGGCTTTCCACTCCAAGGGCGTCCGTACATGTGGCGTTATGCTTTAAGTAATAATTTGAGTACGATTAGATAATATAGAATTGGATGATCTTGCTAGTTTGGTTTCAAGATTTCTTTAAAGTGATTCGTCCCGCCGCGGAGTCTATGCATCATTACGAGACACGAGAATCGAAAAATAGAAACATGACACTTAGGGAGTGGTTGATATGGATAAAAAGGATTTTGGAAACTACGTAATGGCCGGACTTGGTAGCCTTACGTTGGTGTGCGTTGACCAATGGAGCCGGACTTGGTAGCTTCATTGGAGGTGTGTGACTTGGTTATCCGCGGAGAGGAGCTAAGATGTGACACAATGTGCCAGACTTGGTAGCCATTGTGGCCAATTAGTCAGCTTTGGTAGCCTTTGTGGCAATGAGACGGACTTGGTAGCTCATTGTTGTGCGACACAAGGTGCCGGGCTTGGATGCTTATTGGTTATGTGCATTCACAATGTGCCGGACTTGGTAGCCATTGTGGCCAATGAGCCGGACTTGGTAGCTCATTGGTGTATGCGTGTGATTTTTGGAAATGATGTTGAAAGATGAGACACAAAACGATGAGTCACGTAGGAGAAACACACGGAAACATGACACCAATGATAGATAGCGAATGCGGATGTGTCATTGTTGTTGTTATTGTTATATTAATGCATGTGCTGTTATGACTCTTTATGATATATGCATGACTTGCTATTTGTAAGTTAAGGGTTAGTGGATCTTTGGATTATTCTATTGAGCTTTCAAGCTCATGGTGTTGCTTTATGTAACCCTGACGTATTATACTGGTGGCGACGCTGGTATAATGTGTCAGACTTGTTAGATGAACAAGGGGAGCTGTACACCTTGGAGGCTTTTGGAGCTGAGGAATTTGCTAGGATGGAAAAAGAGAAGGAGCTGTAGATAACCTTAGATATCCATTCCTTTTGTCTAATAAAAGAACCCTTTGGGAGTTTATGATGTAATAAAGAGCCAGACTCTCTTTTGTTGTTCAATAAAATGTTTATTTAACGTACCCAAAATTCGGGGCGTTACACTGAGGAATATGGGGGAGATCACCCGTTTCGACTGAGGTGGTGTAGCTCTGGGGGCATGTTATGCCTTCATGGGGTCTCTTTCTCGAGGAGCGGGGAAGAGCCTTGGCGGCTACTGGAGGGTCTGGGAGGTATATTTCAAACTTCTCTTAAGCTTATTTGACCTTTCATTCATTTACTGCATTATCCTGTGCTAATCCTTGATGCTTTGTTCTGTAGCTATAGACGTACGAGGTGCTTGACATGTACCCTCCTGCTTGACATGTACCCTCCTGAGACCTCCTATCCCAATGACATGATACTTCCCCGAGCTCTGCGTTGGTCAAAAGAGTTCCAACGACTGAAGAAGGGAAAAGGCGATTTGAATGCCTACAGCCTTTACTTGGATGAGTTGCATCCTGATAGGGTATGACTGCACTTTTCATGCTTCTAGCCTTTGATTATTAAGCCCTTTTCCGCTTGAATGTTATGCTAATGTCATTACAAGAAAAATTGCATTGGGTGACGAATGAAAATCATCACAAATTGTATGTTTTTTGTCACAAATAATATAGGTGACGAACATAATTTTGTTGACTAAAGGTTGTCGAGGATTCTTACCTGGGGACGAAATCTAATTTTCGTCACGCCTTTTGGCGACGAAAAATTTCGTCACGGAAAAATGACTTGGTGACGAAATTTTCTTCGTCACCTTTTGTGCTTTTTTTACGACAAAATTTCGTCACAAATTATTCCCTTTGGCTCGTCAAAGGTGACCCATAGATGATGAAATTTTTCGTCGCAAAACACATTCTTATATGTGAAAAAAATCTCACTTTCTTGCTCCTGCTGGGTTTCGAACCCGAGTCTCTTAGGTTTTGCACGCAAACTTTAACCAACTACACCACACAAACTTTTCTGCATATGTTGAAATATCTAATATATAACACATACATTTAACATTAAAATATATTTTGAATGGCATTTTGAACCATTAAACATTAAAATTACCAATTTTGATAAACATTAAAGTCGTAGCTCTTTATGTTATTGTTCAAACCCAATTTAAATTATCTCAATCGGAGTTTTGAGCAAAGAGTTATGCCTGAAATATATTTGGTGACAAAGCGTAATTCATAAATTTTGTCATCAAAGGATAAATTTTTCGTCACTGAAAACGTAAAAAGAAGACGAAAATATTTTTCATCGCCAAATTGGTTCATTTGGTGACAAAATATTCTTTTCGTCACCGAATAGTTATCTTTGGCGACAAAAAATAATTTCGTCTCCTTTTTTACTCTTTTAGAGACGAAAATTTTATTTCGTCGCCAAATAGGTGCCTTTGGTGACAAAAATATCTTTTTCGTCACTAAATTGTTATAATTGATGACGAAATAATTTCATCGCGGAAGTTGTCAAAACAGTGACGAATTTATTTTTTCGTCACCAAATATACCCATTTAGCGACGAAATTAAATTTGATTGCCACTTTTTCGTCACTAAACATACTTTTCTTGTAGTGTGTTGTGTACCCTTGATTGCAGGTCCGCTGGCGTGTATGGGACCGTTTCGAGTTCCTTTACATTACACGGAGTAGGGAAGTGACGAAGGGGAGGGTGCTTCTTGAGTCCCCTTACGGCTGGCAGTGGTACCTAGGTGGCTCGGTGTCATATCAGTCGCTGAGGTTGGATGCCTTCCGAGTCCCTGGCCACTTCCTCCTCTTGTGCAGCGGACGAGCCTGTACACCAGAGAAGAGGTCGAGAGGTTCCCACAGCCAGACCCTGAGTTGGAGTCGCTCTTTCAGGCGGGCGCCGATTACGTTGAGTACCAGGCCCAGTACTTAATGCAGAGCTTTGGGATACACACTGCCTGGGAGGCAAAACTGCTGGTGCTAGGTGGTAGAGGTGGCAGAAGAGGGAGAAGAGGTAGGAGAGGTGATAGAGGTAGAGGGGGAGGAGGCCGAGGTGCGGTGCAGGCTCGAGTGGGACAAGCTTGCCTCCACTTTCCTGGACGGTAGACCTGGTGACTGCCCAGGGGGTTGTTGGTGTGGTGGTGGTACCACGTCCTACAGTCGCGGCTCCGGAGTTCCTTGCTCAGGTATTACACGCTTTTATTCTTCTCCTTGTATTTGCTAGCGTTAGTGTATGTTCTAATCGATCTTCTCCATTGTGTAGGCGACTCCGGAGTACGCGAAGGAGATAGCGGAAGCCATGATGGGCTTGGAGCAGCTGGTGCAGTAAACCATGGGCCACCTGTAGACACCCCAATTTGGACATCTCGAATTCCTTAATTTTTGGCTTTGAGCCTCCCCGATGATGAATTTGGATTAAAACAAGCCTCGGACCAATCAGGACAATGCTTCTTGGAAGGTTTTAAAAGCCAAACAATTTTTCAAAAGCAATTCCAAGCGCTTGGAAACACTTCAGAGCGCTCGAAACTGTTCTTCAAAACCCTGGACCAGACTCACTCTCAAGCGCTCGAGAGTGGTTGTCCCACGCGCTCGAGACTGCTCCCAAGCGCTCGAGACCTCTGTCGCTGGCCAATAGGTGAAAAGATTCCCCACTATCCATACAAATCAACATTACAGTGGCTGGTCCAGGATTTGCTCTAGGCAACACTCAACCTCAGTCAGAGGGAGTCAGACCTGGAAAATATTTTGACCAAGCAAAATGATTTCATGTCATTTGATTTTCTTTTCAAACCATAGGTTATTTTGCCTATATATACAAAGCTCTGGTCAGTGGAGAAGGGGGACAAAAAAAAACCACCATTCTCCAACTTTCTTTCTCTCTCTAGTTAAACCACTTTCAATCCCCTCTCTTCCAACTTATTTTTCAAATCAAAAGCCTTTCAAAAAAAAGTAAAAAATCATGGAGAATACAAGTGTTACACAGAAGAATGCAAGAGATTAGGACAGTCATCAGCCTTTGATCTCTAGTATTTTCTTCCCTCACTCTCAAAACCATTCAAGAAGCAAGGTTTTTCAAGAGGTAGAAACATTTTTACTTCTTTTTGGTTCAAATCAAAAGGGTTGTTCTTCCTTTCTGAGGGAAGTCTCCCAGTCCACCTTAGTTTTTAATACTGGGTGTGGGTTGAGAGATCTTGGTGTAAAAGCAAAGACAAAGTGATCACAAAGTTCATTTTCAAAATCTGTTGGAAGTACTATCGAGCGCTCGAGAGTGTTCCCAAGCGCTCAGGACTGTTTCTGGTTTCACCCTTCATGTATTGATGGACATTGGGTGGGGATGAAGTACATTCTTGTTCAAAATGGTCTTATTGGTGCATGCATGCGCAGGAAATTCATTTTTGTTTTTTTTCTTTTCAAGTCAAAATATTTCTTATTAAGGTTTAAGCAATAATAATGTTTTCCAAGCTTGAAAGAGAAACCTTTTATTCTCAAAGGAGCAAACAAGTGCATGCAAGAACGAGGCCGTTTCATATTTGAAAGCACGTGCAACTCACTTCCAAGCGCTCTAGACCTCTCCCGAGCGCTCGGGAGTGTGCTTGCATGTAACGCCCCCAAAATCGGGTTCGTTAAATATTCATTTTATTAGACAAACAAGGCAGAGTCTAGCTCATTATTACATCCAATCTCCTCAGAGAGTCTTATATTACGCAAAAGGGATGGTTATCTAAGGTTAACTAAAGCTCCTTCTCTTCCTCCATCCTAGCAAGCTCCTCAGCTCCGAATGCCTCCAAGGTGTACAACTCTCTTTATTCATCTAAAAAGTCTGACACATTATACCAGCGTCGCCACCAGTATAATATGTCAGGGTCACATAAAGCAACACCGGGAGCTTGAAAGCTCAATAGAGTAACCCAAAACCCTCTAACCCATAACATACAAGTCAAAGATAGTATACGATTTTCCAAACTTAACATGCTTAAACAAGAACACATAGCAATTACACATGTGCATTCACTAATCGAGCGTTGGTGTCATGATTTCCGTGTGTTTCTCCTACGCGACTCATCGTTTTGTGTCTCATCTTTTATCATCATTTCCAAAAACACACACACACACAAACCAATGAGCTACCAAGTCCGGCTCATTGGCCACAATAAGCCAATGTAAAAAGATAAAAAGGGTAAAATGGTCCATCTAGGGTTAGGGAGAAGTGATTAGGTTAAATGGGCATTAAGCTATTCTAACTAATCGGTTAAAGACTAACGATACTTAATCTAGGCTTTCATTGCTCGAGTGGTATTTTGGTTTTATTTAGTAGGAAATTGCCCAATAACGGAATATTAAAGCCCAACGGTGCCAAACGCCAAGGCAATACGTGAGCGTGGCCAAGGCAGCCTGTTAGCAAAGCGGTGACCAAGCGGTGGCCAAAGCAGCCTGTTAGCAAAGCGGTGACCAAGCGGTGGCCAAACAGTGGCCAAGGCAGCCCGGTGGCCAAGCGGAGGCCAAGAGGTGGTCAAAGCAGCCCGGTGGCCAAATAGGGGACAAGGAAGCCCAGTGGCCAAACATGGGCCCGGTTGCCAAACAGTGGCCAAGGCAGCCCGCTAGCAAAGCGGTGGCCAAGGCGGCTCGCTAGCAAAGCGGTGGCCAAGGCGGCCTGCTAGCCAAGCAGTGGCCAAGCGGTGGCCAAGGTGGCCCGCTAGCCAAGCAGTGGCCAAGCGGTGGCCAAGGCGGCCCGCTAGCCAAGCAGTGGCCAAGCGGTGGCCAAGGTGGCCCGGTGGCAAAGCGGTGGCCAAAGCAGCCCGGTAGCCAAGCAGTGGCCAAGCGGTGGCCAAAGCAGGGCGTGAGCAAAGCAGCCCAGCAACGCCAAGGCAAAAGCAAGGCGCGACCCGATGCCAAGGCAGAACCCGATGGCAGCCAAGGCAGAGCAAGGCAGCCCAGCAACGCCAAGGCAAAAGCAAGGCGCGACCCGACGCCAAGGCAGAACCCGATGGCAGCCAGGGCAGAGCAACCCGACAGTGACCCGACGCCTAGGCGAGGCAGACCCGACAGCGACCCGACGCCTAGGCGAGGCAGGCGCGACAGCGAGCCGACGCCAAGGCAAGGCAGGCGCGACAGCGAGCCGACGCCAAGGCAAGGCAGGCGCGACAGCGAGCCGACGCCAAGGCAAGGCAGGCGCGACAGCGAGCCGACGCCAAGGCGAGGCAGGCCCGACAGAGACCCGATGCCTGGGCGAGGCAGGCCTAACAGCGACCCGATGCCTAGGCAGCCTAGCCAAGCCAAAGCAAGGCGGTCAAGCCGACGGTTAAGGCAAAGACCAAAAATTTAACCACTTTGGCATTGATGCAACGCTCTAGGTTAGGGGAATGTAACTAAGCCAAACGCTTGTTAGGGTTGCTAACTAATCGGTTGCCATGTAGGATTTCCAGCCGAGAAAATAAATTCTAAGATTTTACTACAATTACCAAGTAACTATACCAAGGTCTTAATAGGCATACTCGTCTTTAGAAAATGACCTTAATGCCCGGGCGATGAATTCTAATCTTCTAAGTCATAAACCTAATTATGACAGATTATTAATCGCAAAAAGGGATTTATAAAATAAATAAAGAATTTTCAAATATAATAACAAAATTTTATAACTCGATAACGACCGATTTTTTGGATGTTAATATGAAATCCAAGTATTAAAATAAAATTCAAATTTTTAGCGAAATTTTTATTGACCAAAATCAAGGTTGTTACATTACTAGTTCTTCAATAAACTTTCCATCTCCGCCACCAAACCACCACCCGACCACCACCTTGATCCAAAAGTAGTAGTACTATAGGTTACGATCTAGTTTCGAGAAGAACCATTCTCTTTCGAAGCTATTGGAAGCTTACCGTAAGCTGTTACTCTGCCGACTTTCTTTCCATCGTATTTCCGTAGTCTTTTCTACCGCCTAGAAGAAAGGTAGAATACTCCGACCCCACTATCTCTAAGTATATGTAGTACTTGAATAGTTGATTGCATGACCTTTTAGATTTCCCGATCTACTCTTCCTGGGTGTAGATAAGAATCGTTTTGAGTTTCTCGTACTATTTGCTCTAAGAATAAAGTTAGTTGTAGTATTTAGCTTGTAGAACTTTCTTGTTAAAGTATACGTAGTTCACTTTGATCTTATGGCTACTTGATTGCTTGATCTCGTGATAGTTACTTGCTTATGTATGAACTCGTCAATAAACATATGTTACTTTGACTTTCCAAAAAGAAGGACGTATGCTTTTGAATTAAGAATAAAGTGTTGTTTTCAAAACGAAGTATTCGTATTTTGACCTTTTCAAGGAATGTAAACTTGATCGCATGATTGCTTGCCTTACTTGTGGTTATGAACGAGCATTATAATATAGAGTTGGATGATCTTGCTAGTTTAGTTTCAAGATTACTATGATAGTGTTGTACTTGTGTACGAAGTCCCGCCGCGGAGTCTATGCATGATACGAGACACGTGAAATTGGAAAGTACAAACATGACAACTAGGGTGTGGTTAACATGGATAAAAATACATTTGAAACTACATAATGGCCGGACTTGCCCATTATGGAGAAGTGACTACAAAGGATAAAATATTTTGGAAATCACCTAATGATTAAGTGTGATAATCATTATGTGGTGTGTGCGTGTGTTTCAATGGGAATCTGTGGTGGCAGAACCATTGTGAGGCTGTGTGTGTTCCAATGGGAATCCGTGGTGGCGGAACCATTGTGAGGCTGCGTGTGTTCCAGTGGGATTCCGTGGTGGCGGAACCATTGTGAGGCTGCGTGTGTTCCAGTGGGATTCCGTGGTGGCGGAACCATTGTGAGGCTGCGTGTGTTCCAATGGGAATCTGTGGTGGCGGAACCATTGTCATGAGGCTGTGTGTGTTCCAATGGGAATCTGTAGAGACTCGTAAATTTTTTTCTATTTTCTTTAATCGTTTATGGCATAAAAGAGTTGTTTTATTATTAAAGTTAAGCGAACGTTAGTGGGGGTGTACGAATATACGTTTACGGTTGTGTATCGGACGCTAGGAATAAGGTAAAATGTTAGTTTTGATGATATATTGATGTTGGGAAGTGTTGGTATCAAGTTGGGTTCGTTCCGGAGTCCGTTGCAAATTTTTCATTTTGGTACCGGTACTGGCCATTTCTCAGTACAGGTACCTACTGTCCAGTGCATGTTCAAATTGGCACTTTGAAGGCTTTGGTACCGGTACCCTCTTTTTCCTAGTACCGGTACCTACTGCGTTTTTCTGCAGAAATCAGCACGCATCTTAGACGCTATAAATAGATCCCTAATGTTATTTTTTCACTCCAAGGCCACGAGCCAAACCCTAAAATCGCCCCTCTACCTTCTCTCTTCAATCTCTCACCCAAATCCTTGGATTGGCACCTCAAACACCACCAAATCTTCAAGATCTATGTGTTAATCTTTCAAATATCAACGGGGTTTCGAGTTTCTCATCATTGGAGGAAAGATTCATGGTTTTTGGTTCCCTTTCTCTCTCTCTTCCGAAACCCTTGCTTGGATTCGTACATTAATCTCATTTTTGGATAATCTAGGTTGTAGATCTTGTGGTATCCCTTTGGGAAAGCTTGTTCTTGACGGATCTTTGCTTGGTATACTTAGGGTTTTGCTCAAAACCCATTGTGGTAGGGATTTCTTACTCTTGTTATGCGTTTATGTGATGATTATGTGCCTAGATCATGTTTTGTTTCGTGCTTGAGGTTGGGTTTTACGTTTCGGTCGAATTTGGGAATTTCAGCCCGTTTTCTGAGTTTCAGCCAACTTCAAACGGCCATAACTTCTTCGTCCGAAGTCCGTTTCATGAAAATTTTATGTCGATTCGAAGGTCTTGAAGTCAGCTTTCATTTGCCGCTAGAATCACCTGAAAATTCTTAGTACGAAGAAAGTTATGACCATTTGAGTAGAGGTGTGTCGAGCTGTCAATATCGGTTGGCTATTTCTAAGAGTGTTTCGTTCTGTGGTATGATTCCTTATATGATTAAAACATGTTTAAGTCACTCTCGAGTATGGTTGCTTGTGTCTTAATGACTCGTTGTCCGATGTTGTCTCTTGGCACTCGTTAGAGTATGATTATTTATTAAAAATAGATTATTTATTTATGTTGAAAATCGAGGGCGTGACAGAATCCGTGGTGGTGGAACCATTGTGTGGCTGTGTGTGTTAAAACTGATTTTGAAATGTTTTGGTAAAGTGAAAACGACAAACATACTACGAAACGCTACGTAGGAAAACTCTGATGATATGGACACCAACGATAGATAGCGAATGTCATGCCCCAAATCCGGTAGCATGACCGGCCGTGCACCATGAAGCAATCATGGGACACGAAGCCTAATTAAAAATACTTTTTACAATTCAAAACTAATAAGAGAAAAACTAGATATTTTATTAAAGTAAATGTACAAACCCAAAACCAATATTTTTGTTAAACCAAATGAACACAACACTCAATATCTCCAACTCCAAATTCTATAATGAACTGCCAATAAATAAAAGTGCGGAAGCTAATAAATAAAAGTGCGGAAGCTTTTTAACAATAGAAAAGAAATAAAAATGCAGACGTCCTAGAGGTCCAAACACAAGGTCCCGACAATGCCACAGAGTCCACTACAACGCTCCATGAACTAACCTGAAAAAATGTGGAATAAATCCGTCAGCTGACGAGTTCAGTGAGTAGTTAAGCATGCTAAGGGTGATAATACAAAGTGGCATACTTTCAACAAGAGATTATTGTGGCTCCAAAGAAATGGTGTCAAATTAAGGAAGGTCGAAGGTTCAACGAATAGTGTCACAAACCAAATGTTCAGCAAAGGGATCAATAGTTCAACAAATAGTATCCACAAGATGAATAACGGACTAACGAATAACAACAATAATAATTGAATCACCACAATAATTATACCAAACAATGATCGAGTCCAATAATATCCGAACGATGAACAACGATAATGGAAGTATAAACCAGAGTGGGAACCATAATCACCAATTTCCATTTACCAATTACCAAATGCCAAATATTTTCTCAGGGCTTCGCCCGTTGGATCCAACACCGTACTTAGAGTCACCACAGGATGGCGCCTGGGACCTTTTCCCTAAGCCGATCCGCCAATCCAGAATAGGGTCACAGGGTATTTTACAAGTCTTTTCCCTATCCGTTGAGCACTAGAGTCACAGGGTATTTCACAAGTCTTTTTCCTAGCGGCCAAAGTCACCACGATATATCACGGGTCATTTCCTTGGACTTTCACAAATTTATATAAACATAATCCATGGTCCCAAACACAAATGGAACAACGGCGAGCCGGAGGCACCTGCACCAGGATTATTCCCCGTGCCGTTGCAGAGTCACAATAATGTTATGGAGTCAACGAATCCACGACAATAAAAGTACGGACAATCGATTGGTTAAAAATATTATCAATAACCTTGTATGCCAAAGGGTACATCAATCGTCAATGAATATGAGAACACGAATAAGAATATCACTTATCGAATCAACAACGAATAAACGAATTGTCAAGGATAGATTGGCTCAAAAGGATTCCAAAGAATGGGATCACATGCTTAACCACTCACCTCGATCGAAGGATTGATCGCAATGAAATGCTCGCGTTCTCTGCTAATCTGAATTAAAAGAGTATGTACACACATATTAACACTAAGAAGACCAACTATGCGAACTGTAACTCTAATGCTTAAACTTACTACTATACAGTAATTTAATATTTAACCTACAACTAATTGCACTAGAAACCTATCCACCAACAAATCCTATTAACCCATTGCCACACATGTACGCACATGCAACTCACCCCTCAACAGCATATGATCTAAACCCTTAATTCATACCCTTTCACATGGGCTTCCACAACTCATCACTGATGCTAACAAAATGTGCAATATACATGCTTATATATACCGCAGGGGGAGTAAAAGAGAAGGGGAAAAAGAATACAGGAACAATATTGCTAACCTTTCTTCTCTTCTCGTCACAAACCTCCGCAACCTCTCTCTCTCTCTCTCTCTCTCCACAAGCAGCCACGCTCTCTTTTTACTATGATGAAAGGATGAAACCCTACCTCTTGTACATTCTCATTCCGTAAACTGCCCATATATATACGATACTTTTCTAATCTAATTACACAACCAATCCAACATTTCTCTTCCACGGTAAATAGTCTCTTGTGGGGGAACAATTTCTAATTTTAACCCAACTTAGAATTGAATAGGGCTAACTGATGCCAAAATTAAGCGGCCAAATAATATAACACATACACATAAAAATATAAGTTACTAATCGAGATTAGAAGTATTTTGAAATAAATACATTTCATAATAATTAACATTTCTTTTTTAGAAAGGGGTTTAAAAAGAAAAATGAAAGAATTAAATATCTGTGTCAAAAATATTTCTTTTTTTTTTAATAGGAAAAGCGGGATGTCACAGCGAATGCGGATGAGTCATTGTTCTTATTATTGTCAATGATTTGCATGTGCTGTTTATCACCCTTTATGATATATGCATGACTTGCTATGTGTAAGTTAAGGGTTAGTGGGTTTTGGATTATTCTACTAAGCTTTGTAGCTCACGGTGTTACCTTTGGTGACCCTGACATATTATGCTGGTGGCGACGCTGGTATAATGTGTCAGACTTTTTAGATGAGCAAGGAGGGATGTATACCTTGGAGGCATTTGGAGCTGAGGAGCTTGGTAGGATGGAACAAGAGACGGAGCCGTAGATAACCTTAGATGTCCTTCAATATAAGTACTCCCTGAGGGGATTATGATGTAATAAGGAGCTAGACTCTACCTAGCTTGTCCAATAAAATGTTTATTTAACGAACCCGATTTTGGGGGCGTTACAACATGGTATCAGAGCTCTAGGCTCAACACTCGGCCATGGGTAGAATGGCTAGAACCATAAGATAAGTTTGACAGTTGCACAAACGTGAATTCGAGTTTAATTTTACCGTCCCAAATTGGGTGGAATTCTAACAAAACAATCTTCGGATTGAAGCAAGGTGTGGAAATTGGCAGTACCACCATGCTGGGAATTCCCGAACAATTGGATGATGACTTAAATCAAGGATCGAATGTGGAATTTAGAAATTCGAAAGTTCTTTAGAGTTAAGAAAACTCTTGTCTTAAGGACGCTACTACTTGAGGTTAAAATCTTTCCTAGTAGATGAAAAGCCTAGTCAACCTCCTGGCTAGGACTGCAAGAAGTGGTTGAGAAGGATTTATAAGAATTGTTTTACCCTAGATTGGAGTACTAGCGGTGTAGGTTAGAACCTGATAACCTATAGAACCTCGTAGTAAGAGTACATAGGATCGTTTTAACTTGTAAGAATCTTAGGTCTCTAGTTGCCGTTGTAATAGAACTCTATGCTTGAAATTCTTTGCTTATATGTGAAAAGCTTGCTTTGTTTAAAAAGAGTACTGTTTCTTACTATTCGATATTTTGCTTTAGTAGTTAAGACCCTAATTGCAATAGACAATCGCTTAAAGTAGACTAAACAATCCCCTTTCGAATCCAACTCGTAGATGGTGACGGCATATAACCTTGAGGGGACTCAACCCTAATTTAAGGGGGATAGATAGACAGACTACGAGTTCTTTGACAAAGAGGTCAAGGTGGCAGAATCAACTAGTTGGATGGGTAGTTAGTCCCCAATTGGAAGAAGCCAATAGAATGGAAGTGGGATTTCCACACATCGTTGCGAGTGCGGCGATGTTTTCCCTGAAGAACTTCCTGGCTTATCACCCCAAAGGAGAGATAGACTTCTCCATAGAACTCTAACCGGGAACGGCACCAATCTCGATACCAAAAGGCCCTGCCAAGCTAAAAGGGGGTCGTGTTAAGGAAACATTTGTAGGGTATGAGTCTGCATGATGATTTGATAGAGGTTTTGCATTTGGCGTTGATGTTTACAATGGAAACGCTATCAAAGGTCGACAACGAGGCAAGCTGTTTGACGGCTGATGCAACTTCAACCCCGTCTTGTTAAGCAAGTGATGAGGCTTAATTTAATTAACAAAAGATGTAGAGAATTGCCTTAAACACCGTCATACCCATAGGACCTGCCAGAACCTTTAGCCAATGGCCATATATGCCGCATCATTTCGGGCGTCTCTTCCATTTCTTGGCATCACATTCGTAAGGGATTAAGAGTGGCTTGCTTCTATTTTAAGGGAGATAGACGACGATTCTGAGACCAATGTAGTAACTAAAACTAACCCGTAGTCGCGCACCAATTTCGAGGACGAAATTATTTTAAGAGGGATAGGTGTAACGACCCTGATTTTGGATAAATAAAAATTTCGTTAAAATTTTAAATTTTATTTTAATTACTTGGATTTTTATTTTCATAACCAAAAATTCATCATTACTGACTAATAAAACTTTTGTTGAAATCTTAATTAGGTTTTAATCGTCGTTTAACCGCCAATTTCTTCCGTCATCTCTAGGGTTAAGACTTAAGATTTCATCCTGGCTAAAAATCCTATCTAGCAACCCTAGCTAACTTGTAACAACCCTAATTTTTACTAAATAAAAATTTCGTTGTTACTGTTTGAAAAATCTTAATTAGGTTTTAATCGCCGATTTACCGTCGTTTTCCCGTCGTTTCTAGGATTTGGTCTTGAACCTTTTATCTCGGCTGGAAATCCTATCTAGCAACCTTAGCTAGCTTTTAACCGACGAGTTGACCTAGCCATCGTTTAACCTAATCACCAGTCGTTCCTAAACCTCCGCGAACCTTATGAACCCTTGACTCATGCATGAACCTTTTGAAACCCTTGAGTTTGGTAACCCTAGATTAAACCCTTCGAACCGTTGAACCTTTTAGCTGTCGACCATTGGACGATAACGTTTTCTTATCCATTGGTTAATAGGATAACCTTAGTTAACCTTCCTAATTACGAGGTTAGATTAGTTTAGTACTTAATTGCAAATTATTATACTTTCTAGCTTTACCCATTGGATAATCACCACTAGGAGATTTATTACCCATTGGACGATAGACCAAAGTGCTTGCCATCCTTAACCATTGGTTATTAACCGCTAGGGAAACTATTATCCATTGGATAATAGCTTTACTTGCCAACCAAGATTAGGTTGATTAAAATATTAGATTACGATGTGTGCTAAATCCATTAAAGTATAATATGTATATTAGGTTATTAATTTAGTACCTAGTACCTTGAAAGTATTAGATTAGTATATTAGATATTGGATTTGGCAAATTCTAGCCTAGATTGTAAAGTACATGCTTATATATATGTATAAGTACTTGTGTGTATATATATATTATATTGTATGCAACATGTGTGTATATAGATTATTATATTAAGAAAATCTATAGTTTGTTTTAAATACAAGATTTTAAAAGACCCAAAGTACTTATATATAGACTATTATATATGAATACTTCCATGGAAGTACAAGGGGAGAGAGAGAGAGAGGGATGAGAGAGAGAGAGACCCGAGAGAGAGAGGGAGAGAGAGAGAGAGAAGGAAAGAGAGAGAGAGAGAGAGATTTGATGTTTTGCTTGGATTTCTTTCTACCAAACCCTAGATATATGTATATATTAGTACTTGTACTAGGTGAAAGAAGAAGAAAGGAGAAAATAGGAGAGAGATTTGATGTACAAAATCTCTTACAAACTAATTCCATACTCCTCCCTTGTCATCCACCAAACCATTGTCCTTATATATATATATATAGTTATATATATATTGTACCATTGTACCAAGGAGAGAGAGAGAAAGAGAGAGAGGAGAGAGAGGCCGAGAGAGATTGAGAGAGAGAGAGAGAGGCCGAATGAGAGAGGGAGGGAGAGAGTGATGTATGCTTTCTTTGATTGACCATGCTTTGGTCATCCTTGTCCTATTTTTGATATGCTTTCAAGTGAAAGCACAACCATTGCAAGCAAGATCTTGTCCTCTTTGTACAAACCCCATTTGTTTACTTGAATCAAATCCCCTTCCTTGATCAATCTTCCAAAATCCAATCCAAAGGACACATCCATAGCCATGCAAGCCTAGGTTTTAGGTTGTTTCTTCCAAGCAAGCAAGATTTGCTTGAATTAAAAAGTGAGATATAGGAGAGAGAGAGAGTGGCCGGCTAGGGAGAGAGAGAGGGAGTTCTTCCTATAAATACTCACCTCACTTGTGCTTTGAACTCACACCTTAATCCATTCTCCAACTTCTCTCTAGAAAGTATAGCTTGTTCTTGTTGTTCTTGCCTTGTTCTTGAGGTTTTCTTGCTAGTTCTTCAAGAAGCTTTCCATCTCCGCCACTAAACCACCACTCGACCACCACCTCGATCCAAAAGTAGTAGTAGTTGTAGTTAGGATCTAGTTTCGAGAGAAACCTTTCTCTTTCGAAGTTATCGGAAGCTTATCGTAAGCCGTTATGCCATTCGAGTGCCGACTTTCTTTCCGTCGTATTTCCGTAGTCTTTTCTACCGCCAAGAAGAACGGTAGTGTACCCTTACACTCTAATCCTAAGTATAGATAAGAATCGTGTTGAGTTTTCGAACTATTTTCTCTAAAAATAAAGTTAGTTGTGGTATTTAGCTTGTAGGACTTTCTTGTGAAAAGTACGTAGTTTACTTTGATCTTATGGTTACTTGATTGCTTGATCTCGTGATTGCTACTTGTTTGTATGAACTCGTCAATAAACATATGTTGTTTTATTGAACTTCTCAAAAGGAAATGTTCTTAAAGATAAAGCGTTGTTTTAAAACGAAGTTTTCGTATTGTGACCTTTTAACGAGCATTATAGAGTTGGATGATCTTGCCATTTGTTATCGCATGAGTTATGTGAAAAAGTCCCGCCGCGGAGTCTATGCATGATACGAGACACATGAAATTGGAAAGTAGAGACATGACACGTAAGATGTGGTTGATATGGATAAAAATATTTTTGAAACTACGTAATGGCCGAACTTGGTAGCCTTACGTTGGTGTGCATTGCCAATGGAGCCGGACTTGGTAGCTTCATTGGAGGTGTGTGACTTGGTTATCCGCGGAGAGGAGCCAAGATGTGACACAATGTGCCGGACTTGGTAGCCATTGTGGCCATGAGTCAAACTTGGTAGCCTTTGTGGCAATGAGCCGGACTTGGTAGCTCATTGTTGTGCGACACAAGGTGCCGGTCTTGGAAGCTCATGGTTCTGTGCGTTCACAATGTGCCGGACTTGGTAGCCATTGTGGCCAATAAGCCGGACTTGGTAGCTCATTGGTGTGTGTGTGTGTGTGTTTTTGGAAATGATGATAAAAGATGAGACACAAAACGATGAGTCGTATAGGAGAAACACACGGAAATCATGACACCAACGCTCGATTAGTGAATGCGCATGTGTAATTGCTATGTGTTCTTGTTTAAGCATGTTAAGTTTGGAAAATCGTATACTATCTTGACTTGTATGTTATGGGTTAGAGGGTTTTGGGTTACTCTATTGAGCTTTCAAGCTCACAGTGTTGCTTTATGTGACCCTGACATATTATACAGGTGGCGACGCTGGTATAATGTGTCAGACTTTTTAGATGAACAAGGAGAGCTGTACACCTTGGAGGCCTTCGGAGCTGAGGAGCTTGCTAGGATGGAGGAAGAGAAGGAGCTTTAGTTAACCTTAGATAACCATCCCTTTTGTGTAATATAAGACTCTCTGAGGAGATTGGATATAATAATGAGCTAGACTCTGCCTTGTCTGTCGAATAAAATGAATATTTAATGAACCCGATTTTGGGGGCGTTACATAACTCTTAACCAACTCGTTCACCTATCGACCGTAACCTAATCGTCGTTTGTGAACCTCGTAAACCCTGGCCGTGAATCTTTTGAAACCTTTGAACTTGTAACCCTAGATTGACCTTTTGAACCGTCTGAACCATTAAACTATTAACCGTTGGTCGATAACGTTAGGGTTATCTTTATCCATTGGACAATAGGAGAACCTTAATTAACCTTCCAAAGTACGAGATTAGATTAGTTTAGTCCTTAATTATGGTATTAGTACAAGTATTATACTTCCTAGCATTACCCGTTGGATAATAACCGCTAGGAGAATTATTACCCATTGGACGATGGACCATGGACCTTACCATCTTTACCCATTGGTTATTGACCGCTAGGGAAACTATTATCCATTGGATAATAGTTAGTCTTGACAATCAAGTACTAGGGTTAATAAAATACTAGATTTTGCCATGTGTTAAATCCATTAATTTAGAATTTGTACATTAGGATAATATTTTAGTACTTAGTACTTTGGAAGTATTAGATTAGTATATTAGATATTGGATTTTACATATCTAAGTTAGATTGTGAAGTACATGGCTATATATATGTATGTGTGTACTTGTATATATATATATATAGATATATATTATATTGTATATAGCATGTGTGTATTACAATATTATAATTAGAAAATCTAATTTTGGTTTAAAATACAAGATTTTAAAAGACCCATAGTACTTATATATATATTAGTTCAAGTAAGTACAAGTGGGAGAGAGAGAGAGAGAGAGAATGCCGAGAGAGAAAGAGGGAGAGAATCCGAGAGAGAGAGAAGGAGAGAGAGAGAGAGAAAGAGAAGGAAAGAGAGGGAGAGATTGTACCTAGCTTGACCTTGTTCTTCCATTGTACCTTGGTGATTTCTTCCTAGCAAAATCTATGACCTAGTGTCCTAAATGCATTTTCAATTAGGGCAATCTTGTACAATCCCTAGCAATACAAGATTCGTACTCTTCCAATCACCAACCTTTTGTCCTTCCATATCTTGATATATATATATATATGTACATGTAGTACATTGTACCAAGGAGAGAGAGAGAGATTTGGAGAGAGAGAGGCCGAGAGAGATTGGGAGAGAGATTGGGAGAGAGAGAGAGATCGGATGGAGAGAGGGAGAGAGAGAGAGAGTGATGTGTGTACTTACCTCTTGGCCATTTTTGTATCAATCCTAGTACTACTAAATCTAGGGTTTTCTTACTCTTTCAATCCAAGGACAATCAAATCTTGTCTTTCTTTGTACAAACCCTAATTCTTTACTTGAATCAAATCCACCTTCCTTGATCAATCTTCCAAAATCCAATCCACAGTACCACATCATAGCCATGCAAGCCTAGGTTTTAGGTTGTTTCTTCCAAGCAAGCAAGGTTTGCTTGAAATAAAAAAATGAGATATAGGAGAGAGAGAGAGAATTCGGCTAGGAGAGAGAGGGAAGAGGCCTTGCCTATAAATACCAAGCTCCATTGAGCTTTGAACACACACCTCAATCCATTCTCCAACTTCTCTCTAGAAAGCATAGCTTGTTCTTGTTGTTCTTTCTTTGTTCTTACTAGTTCTTCAATAAACTTTCCATCTCCGCCACCAAACCACCACCCGACCACCACCTCGATCCAAAAGTAGTAGTAGTATAGGTTACGATCTAGTTTCGAGAGGAACCATTCTCTTTCGAAGCTATTCGAAGCTTACCGTAAGCCGTTACTCCGCCGACTTTCTTTCCGTCGTATTTCCGTAGTCTTTTCTACCGCCAAGAAGAAAGGTAGAATACTCCGACCCCGCTATCTCTAAGTATATGTAGTACTTGAATAGTTGATTGCATGACCTTTTAGATTTCCCGATCTACTCTTCCTGGGTGTAGATAAGAATCGTGTTGAGTTTCTCGAACTATTTGCTCTAAGAATAAAGTTAGTTGTAGTATTTAGCTTGTAGAACTTTCTTGTTAAAGTATACGTAGTTCACTTTGATCTTATGGCTACTTGATTGCTTGATCTCGTGATAGTTACATGCTTATGTATGAACTCGTCAATAAACATATCTTGCTTTGACTTTCCAAAAAGAAGGACGTATGCTTTTGAATTAAGAATAAAGTGTTGTTTTCAAAACGAAGTATTCGTATTTTGACCTTTTCAAGGAATGTAAACTTGATCGTATGATTGCTTGCCTTACTTGTGGTTATGAACGAGCATTATAATATAGAGTTGGATGATCTTGCTAGTTTAGTTTCAAGATTACTATGATAGTGTTGTACTTGTGTACGAAGTCCCGCCGCGGAGTCTATGCATGATACGAGACACGTGAAATTGGAAAGTACAAACATGACAACTAGGGTGTGGTTAACATGGATAAAAATACTTTTGAAACTACATAATTGTAACGACCCCGATTTTTGGTAAATAAAAATTTTGTTAAAATTTTGAATTTTATTTTATTACTTGGATTTTTATTTCTATAACTAAAAATCGGTCGTTACTGACTAATAAAACTTTTGTTGAAATATTAATTAGGTTTTAATCGTCATTTAACCGCCAATTTCTTCCGTCATCTCTAAGAGTTAAGACTTAAGATTTCATCTTGGCTAGAAATCCTATCTACCAACCCTAGTTAGCTTCTAACCGATTAGTTAGCTTAACGATCGCTACCCTAATCGCCATTGTTTCTTGAACCTTGTGAGCCTTGGCCGTGAACCTTTTGAAACCCTTGAGCTTGTAACCTTAGACTGACCTTTTTAACCTTTTGCACCTTTTGGCTATTAACCGTTGGTCGATAATGTTAGGGTTATCTTTACCCATTAGATAATAGGAGAACCTTAGTTAATCCTCCAAAGTACAAGATTAGATTAGTTTAGTACTTAATTATAGTATTATTGCAAGTATTATACTTTCTAGTATTACCCTTTGGATAATAACCGCTAGGAAAATTATCACCCATTGGACGATAGGTCAAAGTACTTGCCATCATTAACCATTGGTTAATAACCGTTAGGGAAACTATTATCCATTGGATAAAAGCTATACTTGCCAATCAAGTACTAGGTTAATAAATTTCTAGATTTGGCCATGTGTGTAATGGATTAAAATAGAATTTAGGACTAAGTACTTTGAAAGTATAGATTAGTTTATTAGGAAAACTAGATATGGGAGATATAGTCTAGATTATGTAGTACTTGGCTTGTATATAATATATATGTACTTGTATGTATATATATAGATATATATATATATATATATTGTATATGGCATGTGTGTATATAGATTATTATATTAAGAAAATCTATTTTTGGTTTACAATACAAGATTTTCAAAGACCCATAGTACTTATATATATATTAGTATATATACATACTTTCATGCAAGTACAAGTGGGAGAGAGAGAGAGAGGGAGAGAAGAGAGAAAGGCTGAGAGAGATTGGGAGAGAGAGAGAGAGTTCGGATGGGAGAGGGAGAGAGAGAGTGATGTGTGTGATTGTGTGATCTCACCCTTGTCCTATTTTCTATGCTTTCAATCTTTGAAAACATAAGAATTCAAGCAAGATCTTGTACTCTTGTACAAAACCCTAATTGAATACTTGAATCAAATCCCCTTCCTTGATCAATCTTCCAAAATCCAATCCAAAGTACCACATCATAGCCTTGCATGCCTAGTTCTAGGGTTAAACTTGCAAGCAAAACAAGATTTGGCTAGAATAAAAAAATGAGATATAGGAGAGAGAGAGAGAATTCGGCTAGAGAGAGAGGGAGGCCTTGCCTATAAATACCAAGCCATTTGGTGCTTTGAACTCACACCTCTCCATTCTCCAACTTCTTTCTTGAAAGCATAAGTGTTCTTGTGTTCTTGGTTGATTTCTTCTTGTTCTTGAAGTCTTCTTTCTAGTTTTTCAAGAAACTTTCCATTGCCACCACTAAAACACCACTCGACCGCCACCTCGAGCAAAAAGTAGTAGTAGTTGTAGTTAGGATCTAGTTTCGAGAGAAACCATTCTCTTTCGAAGCTACCGAAAGCTTACCGTAAGCCGTTACTCCGTTCGACCACCGACTTTCTTTCCGCCGTACCTTCCGTAGCTTATGACCGCCAAGAAGAACGGTAGAGTGTCCTTACTCTCTACCTTAAGTATAGTTTGTATGCATGTTGAATCGAACTTAGAAAGCTATATGTTAGTATGAACTTCTTTTACGTAGTTCACTTTGATCTTAAAGAATACTTGACTGCATGATTTGGTTGGTAGTTGTTACTTGCCTTACTTTTTGCGTTAAATGTTGAGATTGATGATGTGATAGTATGAGCATGCAATCTTAGATGGAGTTGGATGATCTTGCTAATTTAGTTTCAAGATTACTAGGAATGAGTTGTACTTACTTGTGAAGTTTACCGCGGAGTCTATGCATGAATACGTGACACGGAAATCGAGAAAGTAGAAACATGACGTCTAGGGTGTATTAATAACAAGAAGCGTTTTAAAACCAGCAATGTGGCCGGACTTGCCCATTGTCGAGATGTGTTTGCAAAGGATAAAATATTTTTCAAACAAAATAATGACCATGTGTGAAGATCATTATGTGGTGTGTGTGTGTGTTCCAATGGGAATCCGTGATGGCGGAACCATTTTGAGGCTGGGTGTGTTCCAACGGGAATCCGTGGTGGCGTAACCATTGTGAGGCTGCGTGTGTTCCAATGGGAATCCGTGGTGGCGGAACCATTGTGAGGTTGTGTGTGGGTTCCAATGGGAATCCGTGGTGGCGGAACCATTCTGAGGCTGTGTCTGTTCCAATGGGAATCCGTAGGGGCGGAACCATTGTGAGGCTGTGTGTGTTACAATGGGAATCCGTGGCGGCGGAACCATTGTGAGACTGCGTGTGTTCCAATGGGAATCCGTGGTGGTAGAACCATTGTGAGGCTGCGTGTGTTCCAATGGGAATCCGTGGTGGCGGAACCATTGTGAGGCTGCGTGTGTTCCAATGGGAATCTGTGGTGGCAGAACCATTGTGAGGCTGGGTGTGTTCCAATGGGAATCCGTGGTGGCGGAACCATTGTGAGGCTGGGTGTGTTCCAATGGGAATCCGTGGTGCCGGAACCATTGTGAGGCTGCGTGTGTTCCAATGGGAATCCGTGGTGGCAGAACCATTGTGAGGCTGTGTGTGGTCCAATGGGAATCCGTGGTGGCGGAACCATTGTGAGGCTGTGTGTGTTCCAATGGGTATCCGTGGTGGCGGAACCATTGTGAGGCTGCGTGTGTTAAAACTGATTTTGAAATGTTTTGGTAAAGTGAAAACGAGAAACATACTATGAAACGCTGCGTAGAAAAACTCTGATGATATGGACACCAACGATAGATAGCGAATGCGGATGTGTCATTGTTCTTATTGTCGATGATTTGCATGTGCTGTTTATAACCCTTTATGATATATGCATGACTTGCTATGTGTAAGTTAAGGGTTAGTGGGTTTTGGATTATTCTACTGAGCTTTGTAGCTCACGGTGTTACTTTTGGTGACCCTGACATATTATGCTGGTGACGACGCTGGTATAATGTGTCAGACCTTTTAGATGAGCAAGGAGGGATGTATACCTTGGAGGCATTTGGAGCTGAGAAGCTTGCTAGGATGGAACAAGAGACGGAGCTGTAGATAACCTTAGATGTCCTTCCCTTTCGTGTAATATAAGTACTCCCTGAGGGGATTATGATGTAATAAGGAGCCAGACTCTACCTAGTTTATCCAATAAAATGTTTATTTAACGAACCCGATTTTGGGGGCGTTACACTATCCGACGGCTGGGCGAGCGCAATGACAATTAGATTGCCCAACTTATGCTCATGATTACTGGGATGGCCCGACGACTCCCGAACCCAAATCCTAACCCAAATCCAAACTTAAACCCAAATCCTAATCCAAACCCCAACCTAAATCCTAACACGGAACAACCTGCCCTCGAGATGGAAACCCCGCAAAACCCCGAGATGGCAGCTGTACTGGCAAGGATGACACAGTTGGAGCAGTCTGTTGCAAGGAATGAAAAGATTGCCACAACGGGCTTTGACATCAACAAGCTTTGTTTGTTTCCCAATGCAAAGCTACCTGAGATGAGAAGTTTAGGCCCATAGACTTCGCAAAGTTTGACGAAACTGGAGACTCGAAAGCACACTTGACCAGATACATAGGAGCACTCTCCATGTGGGGTGTCGAGAGAGACGCCATGGCTCAGATGTTCTCACAGACTCTCATGGGTCATGCCCTCCACTTGTTTATGTCGTTGGATGGAAGGAGGAAACGTTCTTGGGAAAACATATATGCGGCTTTCATAGTGCAATATGACTATTACATTCAGTTGGAAGTCACCACCCGTGAACTGGAGTCCATGAAAATGGATGCCAAGGAGTCTTTTGCAGATTTTGTGAAGAGGTGGAGGGCGAAAGCGGCCCGAATGAAGAATAGACCATCAGACAGGGATCAGATTTGGATGATAGTTCGGAACCTTCAGCCCAACCTCGCAAGGCATATGGTCATGGCGCAACCGTGTTCGGATTTCAAGACGTTCTTCGATACTAGCCTAGCTGTTGAAGAAGCGGTCCAGCTCGGCATCCTTGATAAACCTGAACCTGCCCCCAAGCCAAAGAAAGTCTACTCTGGTAACAGTAACGCTCTGTTCGGCAACTCCAATTACACCAACCTCCCCAACACCTCCACAAACACTACCCAAACCGAGCCAACTAATCAGATTGTTGCTCAGAACAACCCACCCCATTCTCAACCTCGCACTTTTGCTCAATTCTCGGCACCTCTTTCTGCTGTGCTCGAGAAATTGGTCGAAAGCGGCGTCCTCAAGCCACTTAACCCTACTCCTCTCCCTCAAAAGCTCCCTGCCTCCCATAACCCTAATGCATACTGTGCCTACTATCAGAATGTGGGCCACCCAACCGACAACTGCTTCTGCCTTCGCCACGCTATCCAGGACCTCATAGACAGCAAAACCCTCCCCATGCCTCCACAAAAGCCCAACACTATCTCCAACCCCTTGCCAAAACATTCGAACACTCACACCAACCACATCTCCCTAGCCTCCCCCTTTAACCCGAGCCTTTACATCATTCCTGCTACCCAACCCAAGCCGACTGTCAAACTGCCAGTTGAGGATGCCGTCTGTGCACTAGAAACCGTGGAATGGGATTTCCAAAGAAGATGGGATGACCTAGCAAATGACTTCTTCGCAGTGGAACACCGGGCTCTTATCGCAGGAGTGTGGCCTGTGGCACTCGACTCTCACCAAGTAGAGGAGTTCGAGCATGGAGATTGGAGGCAGGATTGGGAGGGGATGATGGCTGAGCCATTTGATGGGTACTCTCTATTTGCTCTGTTCATGAAACCTGAAGCGGTCGATAAGGAAGATGAATGGGAATGGGAGCCGGACCCCAACGGATGGCACTGGATGGATGACTCTGACCTTCTGGATGAAACATCTTTGGCGTACCTTTTTCAAGAAGAGGAAGTGGAACAGGAGCTGGATTTGATGAACTCTCGCATGTTCTCGAGACTCTCTGTCAGAACTATTGTCAATCTCACCAGAAACTCCGACGTTCTGGACTATGTAATGGATCGTGCTTTCTGTCCGCAGGAGCATATTATTGACGAGTTTCTCCCTCGGCCGATGGTTGAGATTCCCGATGAGCCCAACATTTGTGTGCTTGATCTTGAAGACCTTTGGGGCAAAGCTGAACTAGTGAACATATGGGTGGACGGCGAAGAGCTAACCGTCAACAAGGCTATACTGGATGAAGGGTCCTTGCAAGTCAACAACAACGACAACGTCAATTTTTGGAATTCGTTGGAAGAGGAGAACATATGGAATGCATTGGAGATGGAATTTCTCAATGACACTCTTAAGAAGACGAAGATTGACAAAGGAAAGCGCAAGGCTGACACTGATCTCTCTAACTTCTGGGAAGATTCCTGGTGGGATCCCATCCCCGAGACAGTCGGTAACCTTACCAGGAGTGGCAGGGTATACCACCTTCCAACCTCCAGCAGGGAAGCTCATCCCGAGCACCTCCACCACAGCAAAGCAACCCCAACATCCCCATGAACCCAGTCAACCCCGCAAGTCTGAACACCCCTGTCCCACCTACTCCATAAAATATCCCCTCAAGCTCCACTAAACCTAACCCACCTACCCAACCCAAACCGTTCGTCGACCTCAACTCACTCCCCGACTCTGACCCCGAAGCCTCTGCTGACCCTATCATCCAACAACTTCGTGAAACCCCGGTCCACATGTCCATGTGGGGTGTATTGGCGTCTTCCCGCGAACATCGCCGAAGACTTGTCAATACCCTCTCCAAGCTCCCTCGGATATCGCACCTGAAGCCATGATCGCCCTCATAACCCCAAACCTTACCCAACACACCCTATCATTCACTGAGAAAGACCTGCCACCTGAAGGAACTGACCATAACAAGCCCCTTCACATCACCATGAAGTGCCTGGGAAAGTGGGTTCCCACAATCCTCGTTGACAATGGCTCTGCCATTAACGTGTGCCCCCTCCTCACGGCCTATTGTCTCAGCCTCAAAAACAAGGATTTTACGCCGTCAACTCTGGGAGTCCGTGCCTACGACAATACACGCCGTGATGTTTTGGGAACAGTCAACTTAGAGCTGGCGACCGGAAAATTCAAGACTACTATGGAATTCTGCGTTCTAGAGATCCCTGCCTCGTTCAACCTCCTGCTGGGGAGGCCGTGGCTACACCGCTCTGATGTAATGGGGGTACCATCCACGCTGCACCAAAAGCTCATCTTGGGATTGGATTCTGGAACTCTTATAATCCATGGGGACTCTGGCATCCATCCTCATTCTGAAGACAATTCCCCGCTGCTGGAAATTATGCATGGAGAAGAGGATGTACCCATTGGGGGGATTTGCTGTTATAACTTCGAAGGTGTGCACCATTCGAACTAATGAAGGTTTCTTGGTAAGCTCTGCGGCCTTAGAAATCATGAGGAGGATGAACTACCTGCCTGGCCTGGGCCTTGGTCGCAATCAACAAGGAGTATCTGAGTTCCCTCATTTCCCAGGGAGTGTTGACCCGTATGGTTTGGGCTACGTGCCTAAGAAGAATGATCCCGCAGGAAAGTGGCGCAATTGCGCCCGAGCCCATGGTGCTGGAATAAAGTTTAGAGCCGGTCCCATGATCAATGAGAAGGGGAAGTTGTACCAAGGAGAACCAGAGCCATTCATAGATTTGGAAATGAAGGTGAAGTATCCTGGCTTTGAGATCTTTGCCAATGACACCTGGGAGAGTGATGAAGAGGCTGCAAAGATAGAGGAATTGTCTGAAGTAATGGATTGGCTCGAAGCTCTTGAAACAGGCCACTTTCAATCGCTGTTCGGGGGTGAGGAATCGGGGGGTATGATAGAAGATCCCGCTGTGCTGATGCTGGAAGAAGAAGAAGAGATCGAAGACCCCTCCATGCTCATTGTGGACGCCGTAGGCATATATGAAAACTGCACTTTCATTCCACTTGTAAAGCGCACTCACGGCACTGACACTGACACTGAGTCTGAGTCCAGCACTAAGTCATCGTCTAGCGCTGAGTCGGAGCTTGTGCCTATTGGCCCTCCTCATCGTAGCTTTTACTTCGAGTTTGAGTCCACCGCTGTATTTCCTCCTACCGAGGCCCCCGTTGACGAAATGAAAAATGCTTTTGCTTACTTGCCGGACTTTGAAATAAATTGTGTAGATCCCGACGATGAAGGAATAGATTTCGATGGGGACATCCCCAAGGAAATCCGTTCCCTCATCGAGCGTGAAAACGAAAGGCGTGCTCAACCCTTAAAGGAAGAAATAATCTCAATAAATTTGGGTGATGAGGAGAACCCCCGATTGGTTCAGGTCGGTTCCGGGCTAACTCCTAATGAGCTTCAAGAGCTCACCGATTTATTGAAAGAATTCAAAGAAGTTTTTGCTTGGTCTCACGCGGACATGCCCGGAATCAACCCAGAAATCGTCGAGCACAGGATCCCCCTCTATCCCGATGCCAAACCTGTCAAGCAAAAGTTAAGAAAAAAGCGGCCCGATTGGGTGTTAAAGATAAAAGAAGAGATAACCAAGCAAATTGACACCGGTTTTCTGATAGTAACTGAATACCCCACTTGGGTTGCAAACATCGTTCCCGTCCCTAAAAAGGATGAAAAAATTAGAGTGTGCGTCAATGTTAAAGATCTGAACAAAGCAAGCCCTAAAGATGACTTTCTTTTGCCGCATATAGACGTACTTGTTGATAACACTGCAGGGCATGCTTTATTGTCTTTCATGGATGGTTTCTCTGGATACAATCAGATTCTCTTAGCACCGGAGGACAGGGAGAAGACCACGTTCATCACCGAGTGGGGGACTTACTGCTATCGGGTTATGCCGTTTGGGTTGAAGAATGCCGGGCCTACGTATCAAAGGGCTGCTACAACACTGCTGCATGACATGATTCACAAGGAAGTTGAGGTGTACATTGATGACATGATAGTAAAAGGGAAAGAGCGAAAGGATCACCTCCGAGCATTGAGAAAGTTTTTTGAGAGAATTCGGAAGTACAAGATGCGTCTCAATCCGCAAAAGTGCACGTTTGGAGTTACGGCTGGAAAGATGCTTGGGTTCATGATCACGACCAGGGGGATTGAGGTGGATCCTTCTAAGATCAAAGCCATTCTTGACATGGAACCACCCCGGTCCGAAAAAGATGTTCGAAGCTTCTTGGGTAAAATTCAGTTCATTAGCCGATTCATTGCAAAGTTAACATTGACTTGTGAGCCGATGTTTCGATTTCTCAAGAAGGACGCGAAGTTCGAATGGAACGATAAGTGCCAAAAAGCCTTCGAAGCAGTACGAACTTATCTTCAGAAACCTCCAATCTTGATGCCGCCTATCCCGGGAAAACCTTTGATCCTGTACTTCTCCGTCATGCCCTCATCCATGGGGTGTATGCTGGCACAAGAAGGACAAGATGGGGTTGAAAGAGCTATTTATTATCTAAGCAAAAAGATGGTGGGGAGTGAAGAACGTTACACTTTGTTGGAAAAGACGTGTTGGGCGCTTGTATGGGCCACAAAGAAATTGAGACACTACATGCTGTCTTACTCGGTGATACTGATTTCTCGAATGGATCCCCTCAAATATCTGTTTGAGAACGCAGCACTTACCGGTAAGTTAGCACGTTGGTTGCTCTTATTGGCAGAGTTCGAAATCAAGTACGTCACCCGGAAGTCAGTGAAAGGCAGGGCCGTTGTAGAATTCTTAGCGGATCATCCAATTGAGGGGCCAAAGCACACGGAATTTCAATTTCCTGATGAAGATGTGATGGCAACAGTCAATGAGACGTGGACTCTGTACTTCGATGGAGCCGCTAATCAGAAAGGCTTTGGGATTGGCATACTGTTGGTCTCACCTGAGGGGTCACACATTTCCCTCGCATTCAAATTGAATTTCGAAGTCACGAACAATGAAGCAGAGTATGAAGCATGCATCGTTGGAATGGAAGCCGCACTGGAGATCGGAGTCAAGGTGCTAGAAGTTGTGGGGGATTCTAACTTGGTTGTATTACAAGTGAACGGAGAATGGAGGGTTAAGGACGAAAAGATGAAACCATATAATCAGCAACTTGATGAACTCATCCCGAATTTCCAGAAAGTGACCTTCACGCACGTCCCGAGGATGAAGAATCGCTTCGCCGACGCGCTCGCTACTTTGGCATCCATGCTAGAACTTCCGATTGGAGTGAAGCTGAGGCCTGTCATGATTGAACAGAGAGGAAAGCATGTGTACGACTACGTCATGAACATCGACGAGCCAAACGATGGACTCCCGTGGTTCCACAACATTTGGAATTTCATTGAAAAAGGAGAATTCTCTGCAGATTCAACCAAGAAGGATCAGATCGCTTTACAACGATTGGCATCTCAATACATCATTTGCGGTGGACAATTGTACCAGTGATCTCCGTGCGGAGTTCATAAGTTGTGTATTCACGGTGACAATATGAGAGCGGTGATGGAAGAAGTTCATGAAGGAGTTTGTGGGCCCCACATGAATGGAATGATGCTGGCTAAGAAAGTTTTGAGACTGGGATACGATTGGTCAACCATGGAGGCAGATTGCATCGAGTATGTGCGCCGGTGTCATAAATGCCAGACTCATGCTAATCTTATCCATGTCCCGCCCTCGGAGTTATACTCGATGGCAACACCATGGCTATTCTCCGCCTGGGGCATTGACGTCATTGGAAAGATCACACCCACGGCTTCTAATGGTCACAGGTTTATCTTGGTAGCGGTCGATTATTTCACCAAATGGGTTGAAGCAGCCTCATACAAAACTCTGACGGCAGTTCAAGTGGCTCAGTTCATCAGGCAAAACATCATTTATCGGTATGGGATCCCTCAAGCCTTTGTGTGTGACAATGGTGTTCACTTCAAAGGGATGGTTCTAGAGCTCTTTGACGAATTCAAGATTCAAGTGCATCACTCGACCACCTATCGGCCACAAATGAATGGGGCAGTCGAAGCAGCCAACAAGACCATCAAAACAATTCTCGAAAGGACTATTGAGTCGGCTAGGAATTGGCACGAACAACTACCACTAGCTTTATGGGGATACCGGACGTCTATCCGTACACCGACGGGGGCAACACCCTATTCTTGGTGTACGGTATGGAAGCTGTTCTCCCTATCGAGCTAGAAGTTCCATCGCTGAGGGTCATGCCGAACAAGGGATTGACGAAGCCGAATGGATCAGTGGGAGGTTCAAAGAACTCATGCTGTTTGATGAAAGGAGGTTTCGAGCATTGTATCACATTCAGGGCTATCAGCGAAGAATTGCCCGAGCATTCAACAAGAAAGTGAAGTCGAGGGACCTGCAAGAGGGGGACATGGTAATCAAGGAAATCCGTGCGCAGATCTTTGACCTACGAGGGAAATTCTGACCAAAGTGGGCCAGGCCGTACATCATCAAGTCCATCCTTTCTGGGGGGCAGCCTCAATTGTCGATCTCGACGGCAATGAATTCTCAAACCTTGTCAATTTGGATCAACTCAAGCGATATTACCCCTGAGAGAGCTCGCTGGGCAGAAAACTGCAAGGGCGGGTGATCCCAGGTAAAAATTAGAGCAAGCCCACAAGGTTGAAAACTCGAAAGGGCAGCCTAGGCAAAAGTTAGGGCAAAAAGTCGAAAAGAAGCTCGCTAGGCCAAAATCTCGAAAGGGCGGCTCTAGGCAAAATTTAGAGTGCAAAAAGGAGTGTTAATACCCCAGCGAACCCTAGCCCAAACTACGTATGTGCCTGATTCCCTTTCCTGAGGGATACGTAGGCAATCTCACGCTGAGGTTCGGTCCTAAATCATAAAATCAAATCCAAATTGACAAATCAAAACATTTTCTTGCAAGGCATGTTCGAATAATGAACCGAAAGGGGGAAACCCTTTATCAGTCAATTTTATTCAGATGGTTTCTTTATTACAAGCTGAGCACGGAAAAGAAAAACACACGACGGGATCCACTCTTTTATTTCAAAGACCGGCAAAGTAAGCAATCAACCCCTCCTTGCTTCCACATCCCTTCTTAGCCACTTCCTGTACCTACCAGTCAGAGCAATGGAATAGAGCGGATCACTTGGCTCAGTCCTTCGAGATCCCCATGTCCACACATAACTTCAAAGGCCCGGAATGGTGAACGGAGGGAGACGAAGAACTTCTGAACCTGGGGGTGGCATCTCCTGGCTGAGTCCAAACTGGCGTAGAATGCGGAATGGTGAATAGAAAGTGAAGCCAGCCAAGCCTGCCGCGAACACATGTGGCGAGCCCATGTTACTTGCGGTCATCACATGCAGGAAGCCTCAGCCAATGACACTGCCAAGCAATGTCATCATCGTCTAGGGAAGTGAAGAAGTCGGCCCAGTCATCCTCATTCCTATACATCACCTGAAAAGGGCAATTCCATCCGCTTGCACGATACCACCAATCATTGGTCGGAGGAGTCAGTAAGTTTAGTTTGTCACAAAGCCACACCTGTCAGAAAAAGAGAGAAACAAGTAAGGAGCCAGATAAAGCATAAACCGAGCATTGAGGAAAAAGAATGAGTGAAATAGAAAAAGAAGAGCTGAGTGAGGTCCCAACCTGCAACAATAGCGGGCTACCACCGAAAACCCTCGTTCGACCAGCGCGAACAGTACCCAACCCCATCAAGGTTTCTGCAAGGACTAAGGGAGCGATGTCCTTGCGGGCCTCGATCTGAGCAGCAACTCCCACCAGCAAAGGGCTAGGCTGACCGACAGAAGGAACCAACAAGAAGGTTACCAAGAGACAGATGCAACAAGCCATCATCCGACGACCTTGATACTCAAAGTCCGTCAGATTTCCAGACGGACTGAACATCTCGTACAACTGCACGATGTTGATGGCATTGTGTCGAGTGAGGAATTCAGCAGTATTACCACTAACACCCAGTTTGGCCTTGAGAATGTTCTTCATGCTCTCCCGGTTCATAGGAACAACTGGCTCAGTGGAATCATGGCTTCCAAGATAGGCGTGGAACTCCTCAACGGTGGGGCAAAGTTCTTGAGAACCAAAGCCAAAGACATGCACTTCGGGATCCCAAAAGCGTACCACCGCGTGCAACAAGACAGGACAGATTGCAACTTCTCGGAGATGCCTCAAAGCGTAAAGGCGGTACCCTCGAAAATTCAGCCAGTCAATGCCTTCAAGGCTGTCCAACCAAGGCCGGAGCAAAGCTTGGTTCAACAAAGCCTCAAAAATTGTGCATTTATGTCATCTTCAACATATTTGCGAGACAGATCTTGCTTTTTTATCCTGGTTTAGTCCACCGAACAGAGCAACAAATGGACACTTCATGCATTTATCTCATCAAAGTCGTGTCGATCTTTTCTCATGCATGCATTACACGTGTTTGCATTTGCCCCAAAGAACTACGCTGGTCTGATCCCTACAGAAAAGGGTACGTAGGCAGTCAGAAAAGACGTGACCACGTGCATTAAATGCTTTTGCTTACATTTGATTTTGAATTAAGGGTTTGAATTGGCTCGAATTGGGCTATCTCAATCTTTGGTTGTCACTCGTATCCAGGCATGATATCGAGCGACGCCCAAAGAAGGGCAACTGTAGACACCCCAATTTGGACATCTCGAATTCCTTAATTTTTGGCTTTGAGCCTCCCCGATGATGAATTTGGATTAAAACAAGCCTCGGACCAATCAGAACAATGCTTCTTGGAAGGTTTTAAAGGCCAAACAATTTTTCAAAAGTAATTCCAAGCGCTTGGAAACACTTTAGAGCGCTCGAAACTGTTCTCCAAAACCCTAGACCAGACTCACTCTCGAGCGCTCGAGAGTGGTTGTCCCAAGCGCTCGAGACTGCTCCCAAGTGCTCGAGACCTCTGTCGCTGGCCAATAGGTGAAAAGATTCCCCACTATCCACGCAAATCATCATTACAGCGGCTGGTCCAGGATTTGCTCCAGGCAACACTCAACCTCAGTCAGGGAGAGTCAGACCTGGAAAATATTTTGACCAAGCAAAATGATTTCATGTCATTTGATTTTCTTTTCAAACCATAGGTTATTTTGCCTATATATACAAAGCTCTGGTCAGTGGAGAAGGGGGACGGAAAAAAACAACCATTCTCCAACTTTCTTTCTCTCTCTAGTCAAACCACTTTCAATCCCTTCTCTCCCAACTTATTTTTCAAATCGAAAGCCTTTCAAAAAAAAAGCAAAAAATATGGAGAATACAAGTGTTACACAGAAGAATGCAAGAGATTAAGACAGTCATCAGCCTCTGATCTCTAGTATTTTCTTCCCTCACTCTCAAAACCATTCAAAAAGCAAGGTTTTTCAAGAGGTAGAAACATTTTTACTTCTTTTTGGTTCGAATCAAAAGGGCTGTTCTTCCTTTCTGAGGGAGGTCTCCCAGCCCACCTTAGTTTTTAATACTGGGCGTGGATTGAGAGATCTTGGTGTAAAAGCAAAGACAAAGTGATCACAAAGTTCATTTTCAAAATCTGCTGGAAGTACTCTCGAGCGCTCGGGAGTGTTCCCAAGCGCTCGGGACTGTTTCTGGTTTCACCCTTCATGTATTGATGGACATTGAGAGGGGATGAAGTACATTCTTTTTCAAAATGGTCTTATTAGTGAATGCATGCGCAGGAAATTCATTTTTGTTATTTTTCTTTTCAAGTCAAAATGTTTCTTATTAAGGTTTAAGCAATAATAATGTTTTCCAAGCTTGAAAGAGAAACCTTTTATTCTCAAAGGAGCAAACAAGTGCATGCAAGAATGAGACCGTTTCATATCTGAAAGCACATGCAACTCACTTCCAAGCGCTCTAGACCTCTCCCGAGCGCTCGGGAGTGCTTGCATGTCATTATATTTTGTTACTTCTTCTATCCTCCCATGTTTCTGATATGCCACATGCAGGGATGTGTCCATTTTCCCTTTAAATAATGCTTTTTAGGCATGTAGATGCAACTGATTTGTTTCCCGAAGACAAAAAAAAAAAAAGAAAATAATAAATATTTTTATTTGAAGGTCACGCAAAAGGGCATCTTCCATAATTTAAAAGGAAGTCTTTCATCTACAAAAAAAATAGATCCGTTGCTTCAACATGTCATAATGTAGTCATTAGTTAGTTGAAGTTAGTTTGGGGGAGCAGTCCACTCCCGAGCGCTTGAGTGTACTCCTCGCTCGGGAGTGCCTGCATGTCATCTCACTTTACTCTTTCCCCAGTCTAGCCCTTCTACTGTCTTTGCATGTCCATGCATGTGCCTGTTTGTCCCTTTTGAACTGTAGATCAGCCCTTATAGAGGCAAGGACGCATGGCCTGGAAAATTGGGGTCTTATCCCAGTTCACCAAGCTCTCTGCTAAGCCTAGAACACGTTCAAGATCATCCCAGTTTATATTTGTGGCATTGTATTCTGTCTGTGCTAACAAAGCTTGCAGGTCGAACATGCAACACTTCCAAGCGCTCGAGAGTACTCCCGAGTGCTTGAGAGTGAAACCAGTGACAGGGTTCCAACTTTCTGCTATATTGCATTCTTTTGTCATTTTTCGACATTCACTGTACACATGCACTGACACATACGTTTATTTGACATACCTGTGGATACTTGCTAGTTGTTTAATGAAATAAAATCTTTTGGAAAATCCCATAAATATTTAGTAGAGACCGATTTCAATTCGGGTGAGGGGGTGCCGTAAAACCCTTCCCCCCTCGTAACGTGGCTTCCGAACCCTCAAATGATCTCTGGTTTTCAATTTCAAATCATTTTCAATCAAAACGGTTTCTCGGGTGGCAAACAGTTAATCCGGGTGGCGACTCGTCAACTTTTCAAATCACAACATATTGCTTTTTGGGCCGCCCCGATCAGCCCGGGGCTGTGGTGGCCCACACCACCCTTGTAACGACCCTGATTTTTGGTCAATAAAAAATTTCGTTAAAAATTTGAATTTTATTTTAATTACTTGGATTTCATTTTAATAACCAAAAATCCGTCGTCATTGACTTATAAAAAATCTCTTTTGTCATATTCGAAAATCCTTTATGAAGTCTTGGACCACTTTCCTTTAGAACCGTCAGAATTAAATCAAATTTCATTGCCTGACAATCTAGTCATTTTCTAAAGACAAGTGTGCTAGTTTATTTTCTAAATAATTGAAATAAGATTATATTTCTTGGCTAAAAACCCTACATGGCAAGTCTAGCTAACTTCTAACCAATTAGTTGGAGTAACCTAACTACCATTTCATCTAGTTACATTTCCCTAACCTTAGATGAACCTTTTAACCATTATCCATTGGACGATAGAAGTTAGGAGGATTTTTATCCATTGGACAATAGAAAACCTAGATTTTCTATCAAAGATATTTTGTGTTACATTTGATAAAGTACTTTTAAATATGCCTATATACACATGCCTAAAGGACATTTGGTTATTTTAAATATTATTCAAGTATATATTACCTTATTCCTTTTATCCATTGGTCAATAAATGCAAGGGAAAATATTACTCATTGGATAATAGCTTAGTCTTGCCAACAAGTACAAGGGTAGAATAAACTAGTCATTTCCTAGAATTTCCCATGTGTTTATATGCATTAAAGAAATGTGTATATCTAATTTCCAAGATTTCTAAGTACTCTAATAAATATAAAAGTACTAGTACTTCTTGAATTATTTTAGAAGGAAAATCTTGGCCTTATATTTTATTTGATACTTGAAAATCTTCTTAGATTATATGGTACCTAAAAGTACCTATATATATACTTGAATACTTGGACATGCGTACATATATATAATTATATAATAGAAATATGTGTCTATTTGAGTATTTTAATAAGAAAATCTATTTACTAGCAATCTATTAGATTTCATAAGTACATTTCTTATATATATATTACTTGTACCTAGATGTGTGTGTGTGTGTGTGTGTGTATATATATATATATATAAGTACAAGAGAGAGAGAGAGATGGGCCGCGAGAGAGAGAAAGAGGGAGGGAGATTTGGAGAGATAAGGGAGAGATTGGATTGGTACTTGTCTTGATTTTATAAGATCTTTTCAACACATGGTTATATACTTCTTCAAGCAAACCTTTACCCATTGGACAATAATTGTTAGGGAAAAATTTATCCATTGGATAATAAGCCAAGACTTGGCCTATAAATAGCATGCTCATTCAAGCCATTCTCACACCTTCACTCCTTTGCTCTCACTTCTCTCTAGAAACCATTTCTGTTTTTCAGACAACCTACCGCCCTTCACAAATCCTCGTTTTTCTCCTGTTTAAAGTAGTTCTTAGAACCAACTCCCTTTGGAAAAGTTGTAGAGCACTTCGAGACCTTCAAGTTAGACCCAAGAACCACCCTAATCGGTCAAGAAATGACCAAGATATTGGCATCCAAAGTTCAGTAAAAATCTCGGATTTCCAATTCCAGGCAGCATACTGTCTCTTCCTTTATCACCATTTTTCGCCTACCTAAAGTAGTTTCTAGGATCAACTTCTTTCACAAAAGTTGTAGAGCACTTCTAGAGCTTCGATTTCAACCTAAGAACGATCATATTCGGCCAAATAATGACCGAGTTACTGCCTTCCAAAGTTTGGTCCGAATTTGTGAGTTTCACCGCCCGTGAAATTTTCCAACTAGCTTAGTCGGCCCCGACTAGTTTCGGATCAAGGTAGATTAATCTTAACCACTATCTCTAAGTATAGTAGAATGTCCTTATTCTCTATCGCTAAGTATATCTTGTGTGCATGCTTGAGTTGTATGTAGACTAATCTTTACTCATTTTCCCTACTATAACTTTAGTTATGTTTGCTTATGACAAGGGAAGTTAAAGTATTAGTAATAACATGTTGAATAAACAGATTTTGAAATATAAGAATCTATCACTTGAATGGAAATAGTCGTATTTTGATCCTAAGGATGGTGATGAGCTTGTTTATATGTTTGCTCACATTACTTGTGGTTGTTTGATAAAGCATAAGTGGTATCCACTCCAAAGGCATCCGTATATGTGGCGTTCGGCTTTATGTGTTGATTGAGCATGATTGAGTAATATAGAGTTGGATGATCTTACTAGTTTAGTTTCAAGATTACAATGAATGAGTTATGTGTGTTTATGTGAAAAGTTCTGCCGCGGAGTCTATGCATGAAAACGAGACACAAAAATCAAGAAAGTAGAAACATGACACCTAGGGTGTGGTTAATGAAAAGACGTGTTGCAATGGAAAAATATTTTTGAAACTACATAATGGCCAGATGTGGTAGCCATTGTGTGGGGTGTGTGTGTGTGTGCCAATGGGAACCCGGAGCAGCGGAACCATTGTGAGGTTGTGTGCGTTCCCATGGGAACCCAGAGCGACGGAACCATGGTGAGGATACTCGGGAACCCGGAGTGGCAGAACCGAGGTATGGCTTGGTTATCCGTGGAGAGGAGCCAATGCAAATTGTGTGCCAATAGAAACACGGAGCGGCAGAACCATTGTGCGGATACTCGGGAACCCGGAGCGACAGAACCGAGGTATGACTTGGTTATCCGTGGAGAGGAGCCAATACAAATTGTGTTCCAATGGGAATCCGGAGTGGCGGAACCATTGTACAGATACTCGGGAACCAGGAGCGGCGGAACCGAAGTTGGGCGTGTTAAAGATGTGTTTTTCCAAAATATTGATTTGGTAAATGAAGGATGAAAATGGTGACACAGTGTATGACGAGTCGCGTGGGAGAAACTTAGATGTCACAGACACCAACGTTTGAATATTGATTGTGGATATGTCATTGTTATTGTTTCTATTGAATACATATGTGCTATGTGACCTGTTACTTATAAGTTAAGGGTTAATGGGTACAGGTTTATTCTACTGAGCTCTTGTAGCTCATGGTGTTACCTTTGGTGACCCTAACATATTATACTGGTGGCGACGCTGGTATAATGTGTCAGACTTTGTAGATGATCAAGGAGAGCTATTCACCTTGGAGGCCTTTGGAGCTGGCTAGGATGGAGGAGCAGGCGGAGCTGTAGATAAGAACCTTAGTTTTCCCTCTCCTTGTGTAAATAATGAACCCTTGTGGGGGTTATGATGTAATGATGAGCCAGACTCCATTTAAGTTTTATCAATAAAATGTTTATTTAACGTACCCAAAATCAGGGGCGTTACAGAATGGTATCAGAGCTCTAGCTTCAAAACCTCGGCCATGGGTAGAATGGGTAGACCATAAGATAGTTGATCGTTGCATAAACGTGAATTGAGTTTCAGTTTACCTTCCCAAATTGGGTGGAATTCTGACAAAACAATCTTCGGATTGAAGCAAGGTACGGAAGTTGGCAGTACCACCAAGCTGGGAATTCTCGAACAATTGGATGATGACTTAAATCAAGAATCGAATGTGGAACTTAGAAAATTCAAAACTTCCTTAGTGCTTTGCAATACTCTGTCTTAAAACGTTACTAATTGATGTTTAAAACTATGTCCTTGTAGATGAGCCACTTAGTCGACCTGTTGGCTGGAGGTCGCCAACTCAAAATTGCCATAGAAACCATGACAACTCAACTAGTGAAGAACCCCGACTTTGTTGCCGTTGTACTCGCAGAAAAGCGAGATTTCGCAAGAGTATAGCAAAATACCCCTATTCCCGTGGAAGAAGACCCCTGGTTTCCTGAAATGTTCCCAATCCTGTATGCCTTCTATAGGTTATTTGGTGCCCTACCCCCGATGGAAACTCTTGAGGTTGGAGATGAGGAGGGAAAAGTCGATCGCGATGAGGACGCCGATGTGGAGGAATAACTATTAAGCGAGGAGAATCTTAAGGAGGACGAGGTTCTAGAGGACCTGTGAAAGCCAAGGATACTACACTACAAGAGAATATGCTATTTGCGTTGACAGGGACACCTTTTGCGACGGGACATGTTTTTTACGTCGATAATGCGTCGGCATTTTGGGGGACGAAAATGGTGGGGTCTCAAAAAGTTTTTTGCGTCGGCATGTTTGCGACGGCAAAAACCACTTTTTGTGTCGGCCTTTTTCCCGACTCAAAAGTAAACAAAAACATGAAAACATTAGCGTCCAATGCAACTACCGTCACAAATAATATCTTTCGCGTTGGGAACATGCCATCACAAATACTATCTTTTTGCGTCGGGGTACATGCCGTCGCAAAAAACAAAAGCTGGAAAAAAAAAATCTCTTTGCCTCAAAAAATCTAATGCTATTGACCTTCAATACTGTGAAAATCAATTTTTATTCAACCTCTTATAATTTCTTGTAGAACATATTCAACTAACAAATCCAAAGTATAATACAACAAACCAATCTCATTCATTCAACCACCAAAAAAATCAAAAATTGTCACGTAATTGTAACGCCCCGAATTTTGGGTACGTTAAATAAACTTTTCATTGAACAACAAAAGAGAGTCTGACTCTTTATTACATCATAAACTCCCAAAGGGTTCTTATATTACACAAAAGGAATGGATATCTAAGGTTATCTACAGCTCCTTCTCTTCTTCCATCCTAGCAAGTTCCTCAGCTCCAAAGGCCTCCAAGGTATACAGCTCCCCTTGTTCATCTAACAAGTCTGACACATTATACCAGCGTCGCCACCAGTATAATATGTTAGGGTCACATAAAGCAACACCATGAGCTTGAAAGCTCAATAGAATAATCCAAAACCCACTAACCCTTAACTTACAAATAGCAAGTCATGCATATATCATAAAGAGTCATAACAGCACATGCATTAATATAACAATAACAACAACAATGACACATCCGCATTCGCTATCTATTGTTGGTGTCATGTTTCCGTGTGTTTCTCCTACGTGACTCATCGTTTTGGGTCTCATCTATCATTTCCAAAAATCACACGCACACACCAATGAGCTACCTAGTCCGGCTCATTGGCCACAATGGCTACCAAGTCCGGCCACGTTATCAAATCTTGCATTGGCTCCTCTCCGCGGATAACCAAGCCCAATGAATCAATGAAGCTACCGCGTCCGGCTCCGTTAACAATCTACACAATGGGCTACCAAGTCCGGCACATTATGAACGCACACAATCAATAAGCTACCAAGTCCGGCTTATAGGCCACAATGGCTACTAAGTCCGGCACATTGTGTCACATACTCATCTCCAAATGAAGCTACCAAGTCCGGCTCCATTGGCAACGCAAACCAACGTAAGGCTACCAAGTCCGGCTATTACGTAGTTTCTAAAATATTTTACCAAGTCCAATTATTTCCTTTATCCACACCCTAGGTGACATGTTTCTACTTCCTCGATTTTCGTGTCTCGTAATCATGCATAGACTCCGCGGCGGGACAAATCACTTTAAAGTAATCTTGAAACCAAACTAGCAAGATCATCCAATTCTATATTACCTAATCATACTCAAATTATTACTTAAAGCATAACGCCACATGTACGGACGCCCTTGGAGTGGAAAGCCACTTATGCTTTATCAACAACAAGTAATGCAAGCAAATATACATACATGCTCATAATCATCCTCAAGACAATAATATATTTCCAAAACCCGTTCTTTCTTCCTTTGTGGAATTTTCAAAACAACATATGTTTATTGACGAGTTCATACATGAACAAGCAACTATCATGAGATCGAGCAATCAAGTAGTCATAAGATCAAAGTAAACTACGTAAAACAAATCATACTACACATATGGCTTCATGCTCATACAGTGCAATATACTTAGAGGAAGTAGTTAAGGATTAACTACATTTAATTCAAACATGCATACAATTATACTTAGGGGTAGAGAGTAAGGACACTCTACCTTTCTTCTTGGCGGCAGAAAAAGACTACGAAAGTAAGACGGAAAGATAGTCGGCACTCGAACGGCGTAACGGCTTACAATAAGCTTCCGATAGCTTCGAAAGAGAAAGGTTTCTCTCGAAACTAGATCCTAACTACAACTACTTCTACTTTTGGATCGAGGTGGTGGTCGAGTGGTGGTTTAGTGGCGGAGATGGAAAGCTTCTTGAAAAACTAGTAAGAAAGCTCAAGAACAAGCCAAGAACATCAAGAACAAGCTAGGCTTTCTATAGAGAAGTTGGAGAATGGAGAGGTGTGAATGAAATGGAGGAATGGCTTGCTATTTATAGGCAAGGATTGGCCCTCTCTCTCTCCCCTTGGCCGGCCCACTCTCTCTCTCTCCATATCTCATTTTTAAATCATTTTATGTCAAATTTGCTTGAAAGCTCAAGGCCTAAAACTAGGCTTGCATGGCTACCAAGATATTGCTTTGCTTTCACTCCAAGAACTAGGACAAAACTAGGTTATTCTAATGGGTTTCTAGTCTAGTCTTAGTACTTTAAATAATAGAAATCTAGATATGGTTGTCTAGGATGGGATTATGGAAGATTGAATGGGAGAAAAGAGATTTGATCAAGTAATAAAATGGGAAAATGTACAAGTTGTACATTGAAAGTATAGATTTTTGCTTGTAAAAGAGAATCCCATAGATTGCATGCTTTCAAAGTACAATGGAAGCACAAGAAATCAATCCAAGGTACTATCTCTCTCTCCTCCTTTCTTTCTCTCTCTCTCAGCCCAATCTCTCTCTCTCTCTCTCTCTCGGCTTTCTCTCTCTCTCTCATGTACTATATATATATATATATATATATATACACATACTAGAAAGCAAACATATATAATAATGTAGATATGGGTACTACATAATCTAGGTTTTACAAGTAATCTAGATTTTCCAAATAAAATATACAAACACACACATGTGTACTTTCATTATTATATATGTATATCTATATACAAGTACACCTATATATAAATATATGTATGTACTTCCTAATCTGGACTATATCTTCCAAATCTAGTTTTCCTAATAAACTAACTTATACTTTCAAAGTACTAGGTACTAATGATATTAAATCCATGTACTAACTATGATTTAATCAATTAACACACATGGAAGATCTTATTATTATATATATAACTATATATATATACAAGTACACACACAATATATATATATAGCCATGTACTACAAAATCCTACTAGATATGTCATATCTAATATCCTAATAAACTATGATATACTTTCAAAGTACAAGTACTTATAACATATTACATAATGTACTAATTCTATTTTAATGGATTTCACACATGGCCAAATCTAATATTTTAATCTACCTAGTACATGATTGTCAAGACTAACTATTATCCATTGGATAATGGTTTCCCTAGCGGTCAATAACCAATGGGTAATGATGGCTAGGATTCTAGTCTATCGTCCAATGGGTAAAGAATCTCCTAACGGTTATTATCCAACGGTTAATACCAAAAAGTATAATACTTTGCAATTAAGCACTAAACTAATCTAATCTTGTACTTAGGGAGATTAACCAAGGTTCTCCTATTATCCAATGGGTAAAGATAACCCTACTGCTATTGTCCAATGGTCGATGGCTAAAAGGTTCAAACGGTTCAAAGGGTTAATCAAGGGTTAGGGAGAAGTGATTAGGCTAAATGGGCATTAGGCTATTCTAACTAATCGGTTAAAGACTAACGGTACTTAATCTAGGCTTTCATTGCTCGAGTGGTATTTTGGTTTTATTTAGTAGGAAATCGCCTAATAACGGAATATTAAAGCCCGATGGTGCCAAACGCCAAGGCAAGGCGGGAGTGTGGCCAAGGCAGCCCGCTAGCAAAGCGGTGGCCAAGGCAGCCCGATGGCCAAGCAGTGGCCAAGGCAACCCGCTGGCAAATCAGTGGCCAAGGCGGCCCGCAGGCAAAGCAGTGGCCAAGTGGTGGCCAAGGTGGCCCGTTAGCCAAGCAGTGGCCAAGGCAGCCCGCTAGCCAAGCAGTGGCCAAGCGGTGGCCAAGGTGGCCCGTTAGCCAAGCAGTGGCCAAGCGGTGGCCAAGGTGTAGCCCAGGCAAGGCCAGGGCAAGGCAGCCCAGCAACGCCAAGGCAAAAGCAAGGCGTGACCCGACGCCTAGGCGAGGCAGGCCCGATGCCAAGGAGAAAGCAAGGCACGACAGCGACCCGATGCCAAGGCAAGGCAGGCTCGATGGCGACCTGACGCTAAGGCGAAAGCAAGGCGCGACAGCAACCCGACGTCTAGGCAGCCTAGCCAAGCCAAAGCAAGACAGTCAAGTCAACGGTCAAGGCAAAGACCAAAAATTTCTACTAACCACTTCGGCATCGATGCATCACTCTAGGTTAGGGAAATGTAACTAAGCCAAACGGTAGTTAGGGTTGCTAACTAATCGGTTGCCATGTAGGATTTCCAGCCGAGAAATATAATTCTAGGATTTTACTACAATTGCCAAGTAATTATACCAAGGTCTTAATAGGCATACTCGTCTTTAGAAAATGACCTTAATGCCCGGGCGATGAATACCAATCTCCTAAGTCATTAAACCTAATTACGACGGATTATTAATCGCTAACAGGGATTTTATAAAACAAATAAATAATTTTCAAATATAACAACAAAATTTTTATAAGTCAATAACGACCGATTTTTGGATGTTAAAAATGAAATCCAAGTATTAAAATAAAATTCAAATTTTTAGCGAAATTTTTATTGACCAAAAATCAGGGTCGTTACAACCTATCCCCCTCCCTTAAAATAATTTCGTCCTCGAAATTGATGCGTGTCTACGGATTTGACAAAGTCGCTATACTGGTCCTTGAATCGTCGTCTATCCCCCTTAAAAGAAGCAAGTCACACTTAAGTCGCAGGTTAGGCGTAGGTTGGCTATTTCTAGTCTACACTCGCTACTCACTTTAGACTAACAGCTGCACTCTCTAGAAATGGTGGTGTTACTCGAACTTAGAGGTTTTGTTATGAAGTTAGCACGCAATGAACAAGACAGCTAGATTTAGATTTAGAAAAGATTATTATATTACACCCCTAATGGCATCATTAGATACAAGAAAAAGTAAGGAAAAGCAGATAATAATGGCTATGGTGCCATTGCTACGCCTCGGCCCCCCCATCTAGCGTCGAAGGCTTGGAGCAAACGACGTTCGTATTCCCTTACGAATGCCTCAAGTGCGACGGCCACAACGAGAACGCAGTACCAGAAAGTGCGAAGACGGTTGTTCCTACCGAACCACTGTGGCATGCCCATTGTTAGCACGGCACAAAACAAGAGGAAGATGAAGGGCTGCAACCGTAGCGTTTGGGTCGTTAGGGTGAGCTCGATTCGTTCAATTTCTCGGAACGCGGCGTCTTTCGGAAATTCTCATCGTCGGGTGGCCATGGTTTGGGTTGGGGGATGAAGAGAAAAGGTGAAGAGAGGGGATGAAGAAATGGGAAGTGGTGGTGGGGTACATATAGGGCCGGGTGAGGGGTGAGTGGAGGAGGGAAATGATTTGAGTTTTGAAATTTTGAATTTGGAGGTTGAAATTTAATAGTTTGAAGTTTGAATTTTGGAAGGGTTGGGGGGTGGTTGCCGGGGCCCCTTTTTTCTGGTATGGCCGGCGTGCGAAGGCCGGGCCCCCCCTCGGTTTTGACCAACACTTGTCACTCTCCTGAAGAAATAAAATCTATCCAAAAATGGTTCCTAAAAACAAAATGTCTATCGGCAGAGGGTTACAATACCCGCAATCAAAGAAAATCACTATCCTTTAGCAACTTGCGTCAACTAAAATAATTGTCCTTGGTAATAAGGGTTTCATTTACTAAAGAATAGTACGCAACAGTACTCTTTTGAAGGAAACAGGCTTTTTATAGATAAAAGAGAAATTCAATCATAAGCATAGAATTCTACTACGAAGGCAAGTTTGCTAATGCTTAAGGAATTGAAATTTCTATAGTTGGATGGTCATAGTTTCTAGGGTGACCTCGAGTTGGTGAGTTCCAACTATCAGGTTGGTTAGGTGATCCATCTATAAGGAAAAGTTTTAAATCTCAATTAGTAACGTTTAAGACATAGTTTGCTAATGTTAAAGAAACATCGAAATTTCTATGTTCCACATTCGATTCTTGATTTAAGTCAACATCCAATTGTTCGGGAATTCCCAGTTCGGTGGTACTGCCAATTTCCACACCTTGCTTCAATCCGAAGATTGTTTTGTCAGAATTCCACCCAATTTGGGACGGTAAACTTAAACTCAAGTCACGTTTGTGCAACGGTCAAGCTTATCTTAAAACTAATCTTAAAGGCTACCCATTCTACCCATGGCCGAGGTTTTGAACCTAAAGCTCTGATACCAAGTTGTAACGCCCCGAATTTTGGGTACGTTAAATAAACTTTTTATTGAACAACAAAAGAGAGTCTGGCTCTTTATTACATCATAAACTCCCAAAGGGTTCTTATATTACACAAAAGGGATGGATATCTAAGGTTATCTACAGCTCCTTCTCTTCTTCCATCCTAGCAAGTTCCTCAGCTCCAAAGGCCTCCAAGGTATACAGCTCCCCTTGTTCATCTAACAAGTCTGACACATTATACCAGCGTCGCCACCAGTATAATATGTCAGGGTCACATAAAGCAACACCATGAGCTTGAAAGCTCAATAGAATAATCCAAAACCCATTAACCCTTAACTTACAAATAGCAAGTCATGCATATATCATAAAGAGTCATAACAGCACATGCATTAATATAACAATAACAACAACAATGACACATCCGCATTCGCTATCTATCGTTGGTGTCATGTTTCCGTGTGTTTCTCCTACGTGACTCATCGTTTTGTGTCTCATCTATCATTTCCAAAAATCACACGCACACACCAATGAGCTACCCAGTCCGGCTCATTGGCCACAATGGCTACCAAGTCCGGCACATTGTGAACGCACATAACCAATAAGCTACCAAGTCCGGCTTATAGGCCACAATGGCTACCAAGTCCGGCCACGTTATCAAATCTTGCATTGGCTCCCCTCCGCGGATAACCAAGCCCGATCAATCAATGAAGCTACCACGTCCGGCTCCGTTAACAATCTACACAATGGGCTACCAAGTCCGGCACATTATGAACGCACACAATCAATAAGCTACCAAGTCCGGCTTATAGGCCACAATGGCTACTAAGTCCGGCACATTGTGTCACATACTCATCTCCAAATGAAGCTACCAAGTCTGTCACGCCCTCGATTTTCAACATAAATAATAAACCATTTGAATAAAAGGGTCCTCAAATGTCATAAGAAATACCCCAAAAGAATTTCTCACCTGACTAATTTACAAACAAATCTCCCAAGTTTAGAGAATTACATCCATGGCACCCGGTCCAAAATAACTTAAATACAAGTACGAACAGGTTTTCTTCAAATTTACAAACGGTTTAGTCAAAAGAAATTTCCAAGTTAGTAGATACATTGCCATCTTTAACCAAAGGATAATCATTACAAAGAAGATTAAGTAATTGATGAAACTAACAAAAAACAATGTCTTCCACATTGAGCACACGATGCAATGCATGCTACCGTCCAGCTTTTAACCTGAAAAGAAGGATTTTTTTGAGCTACACTAGCCCAGTAGAGAAATCTTTACAAAAGCTATATGAAAATGTGACGAGGTATGCATCTAGAATGAATAAGTTCCAATAAACGGATATGAGATACGAAGGACACCACAAAGAACCGACAAACCTTGACTACGAAACTCTATACATCTTAAAGATAACCCTAACCATCCACACGTCAATTAGAAGAAGCATTAGGACTCATATCAATCAAACAAATAACAACAATAGTTCAACCATCTAATAATTTTCCGAACGAATGCCACAAACACCTTCTCATTTCATACCATCTACCGTAGGGCCTCATTCATAAAACTTTCCCATTTGAATTTCCAAAACAATTTCAAGACAACACAAGACCACCACGGGTCAAGCTCCGTTAATTCGCTCAAGAATACCGGAGGATTTTTAACTCAAATTGCTTTCTTTAATAAAGCTTTGATAAAATCAACCTTACATTCTCTTTCCCGACAATCACACTCCCAAGCAACCTTTAATCCAAACATCAACATAGACCTCTAAGGTCAATCAAAATTCTCTTCATCATATGAGACATTCGACTGTATCACCACCCCTTGCGAACAATACAGTGAATTTTCTCCGGCGAGACATTCAACTATATCACCACCCCTTGCGTACAATATAGTGAATTCTCTCCACCTGGGTTTCCGCACTTCCACCCCTTGCGTTGCGGGCCCTCTAGAGTCTCCGCACTACCACCCCTTGCGTAGCAGGACCCTCAATTCAACATTCACAACTCAAGCAAACATAAATGCATTATCAATCCAAATATAAGCAAACATCATTTTCCAAATTCACATTCTTTCATACATCGTCAACAACGTATCACAACTCATAAGCATGCCCCATTGTACGTTGATAAAAACTTTAAGCCCACGTTATTCCTCTAAGTCTATTACAACGCCCTACACCACGTATCGCGACACACCATCCCCTAGGTTCTAAACGGGAATCATATAGAACAAGGACATGAGTAACAATACTACCCATCGGATCACTAAACAAACTCATTTCTAATCATAATATTCACCACTTAACCTCTAATAGCACGCGGTATTCCGATCAACCTTGCGGTACAGTCTCCAACTAACAATATCAACATCATACTCTAACGAGTGCCAAGAGACAACCTCGAACAACGAGTCATTAAGACACAAGCAACCATACTCGAGAGTGACTTCAACAGGTTTTAATCATATAAGGAATCATAACACAGAATGAAACAATCTTAGAAATAGCCAACCGATAATGACAGCTTGACACACCTCTACTCAAATGATCATAACTTTCTGTGTACTAAGAGTTTTCAAGTGATTCCAGCGGCAAATGAAAGCTGACTTCAAGACCTTCGAATTGACATAACATTTTTGTGAAACGGACTTCGGACGAAGAAGTTATGGCCGTCTAAAGTTGGGTTGAAACTCAAAAACGGGCTAAAATTCTCAGATTCGACCGAAACGTAAAACCCAACCTCAAGCACGAAACAAAGCACAATCTAGGCACATAAACATCACATAAACGCATAACAAGAGTAAGAAATCCCTACCACAATGGGTTTTGAGCAAAACCCTAAGTCTACCGAAAGCTAAACGCTTGAATCCTCTAAAAATAAGCTCCACCCGAGCTTGGATACAAGATCTTGAACAAATACAACCCAAAAACGCGATAAACAAGCAAAGTTCAACAAGTAATCGAGAGGAGAGAGAGAGAAACGTGATAGAGCATCAAAGAGGAAGATCAAGAACACAAAACTTACCATTTGTTCACAAAGCATGAGATTCAAATGAGTTTGAGGGAGGAATCCCTTAGATCTCGAAGATTTGAGGTAGAAATCGAGAGATTTGAGCGAGATTGGAGTTGGGTAGGTGAGAGGGGGGTTTTCAGATCTGTTTTCGTGGCCTAAGGGTGTGAAAAATAGTAAAGTAGGATATTTATAGTGTCCCAAAAAGCGTGCTGAAAAAGTGCAGAAAACACAGCATGTACCGGTACGGGAAAAAACCTGTACCGGTTCATGAACCTTCAAAATGCCAAAAACACAACTTCTGGATATCATGAATCGGTACGGGGAAAAAGCTGTACCGGTTCAAGTTGGCAAGAAAAAATTTTTTTGCAACGGTCGCCGAATCAAACCCCACTTGCTACCAACACTTCCAAACATCAATACAACTTCAAAATACAATTTTCCACATATTTAAACGATTGAAGAAAATATAATAATTCACGAGTGTCTACATTCTATCCTCCTTAAAGAAATTTCGTCCCGAAATTTACAGTTCAAGCCAACTAAGCTCACCCATCGCAATATATAGCTCTATGCCACATTTCTAAAATCTAACGGTATGCTCCCACCACTCATCAATCAATCTCGTATGCCTACGATGCACTCCGGTTTCTTCCCAAGGCCCACACCCACCTCTAATCGCTCTCCTGAAGTCTCAACCTTCACAGACACTCAAATTCTAACACTCATTCCATGATTCAATAACTTATACTATCTCATATCCCAAATCCAGATTTAATGCTCCCCTTTTCTCAGTCAATGCGAACTATCAATCTAGAGAACCCCAAATAACCTCTACGTATCCCAATACAACTCAATCTTGAAACCATTCATATAAACTCTCAAATCCACCATTCTTCTTACTACAAGCCATTAACCACTCCTAACTATGGGTTGACATATCAGGAGGTCCTTTTTGCATCTAATTCTTTAATCGTATCGCACATCGAAGTAGCAATGACTCAATATATACACATGGAGTTAAATTCTACTCTCTTCAAACTTTGTGCTCCCCTACGGCTATTAAAAGAAAGGACACACGACAGATTTTAACAAAAATTTCATCTCCTCACAGCACACATACCCCACACCTCCGAGTCTATTCCGAATCATATACAAAAAACAAACCACGCACACCGAAATTTCATAACGAGTCAAACATGTAGGTTAAAGCTAAATAGCAATAAATTTCATATACAAAACATTTCAACAAACCAACCGTACCTTTTTAACCGCTTACACAACACCAACATATTCACGCGTTAACAGACTCACTCTGTATCCAACGGACTACCAAGTATCCAACACTTCACAATTTGTGGCTTCAAAAAGCCCAACAGTTATCTCATTCTGTCAAATCTCACAATGCCTTACACAATGTCTATTCACTTTACCGATCTCAAGCATTTTCATTCATTTAGTCAAAGCAAATCACATAATTCTCAAATTCATAATCTCAAACATTACATCACAGATACACGTATTATCAATTCTAATTATTCCTCTATTCCAACAACATTGCTTCCTAACAACATGTCTATACTTCTCGTTATATTTTAAGACTCCAACTACTTCATTACTTAAGGATTAATCTCATTCACACCAATAATCTCTAACGGTTCCACTCACCACACGCTTCACAGCTCACAATTTTCCCCCCAACCAAGTAATCATGTCAATCTCGATATCCCTCAAAGGTGTTCGCCACTTCTACACTCAACCTCAAGAACAACAACTTCCATTACCACCACTATCTCTGCTATCACTACTATCTCTTAATCTTTCTTAAACAGACTCATCCGCTCAATGGCACACTTGAACATGTCCTATACTATCATTAGTCTAGCCTATATACTTGGTTACACTCCACACACGATCTCTACACTCCAATCCTTCAACTTACAACATATTATTCCTCCACATGCCTATACCTTCAAGGTTCCTACCATTCCTACTCAGGACACCATTCACACCTCGCCTCATTGTCAGCCTCATCAATTCACATTCGTATCACCCTTACTTTAGGTAGGTCTCTTACCACTCACTTACATCAATCACTCGGCTCAAGTCACATCGACCTATGTTACCTCAAGTCTTGTTGTCCCTCTTACAAGATTCCTATATACAGCCATCTATTTCCATTTTCAAGCCTAGAGATCTAGCCCCCTATACACAATCCTAGTGTCCAATTGACTTTCCGAGACTTCCATCTAGAAGGAGCGGTGATCAAGCGCCTCTTCTAACTGGATCTCATCGGTAGTCGCCTGGGTGTCCATAAGACACATACTGTATCTAGACACCCTACCTATAACTCTGATCTTCCTATGTCAACCTCAGATACTTACGACCCTCTACGAAGGCTCGACTTATCTTATCTATACTTAATATCATTACCTCGATGACTACCATAACAATAACAAACCAAAATCACTACCATGACAAAACGTCATCCCTTCACACATTTAAGTTACTCTCTGGTTCGATCCTCTGGCTATGACACATCTCACTCACTTTTTGGACAAACTATGTTCCAATCACACCTTACTTCACATAAAAAAAAAAATTACTTAAAGTATTTAAAATTTAACAAGTAACCTGCACAATCCAAATAAAACACATCAAGTACTTAGCTCACAAATCTTACTGACAGTCTAACACTTCTATTACATACTAACAGATATCATCTCTCACGTGTCGACCTCGCCACTACGCATAACTACCACCATCCTTCATGACTTTTCAGCTCTTCTAAAAGGCATCTTACCATATGGAATCCAATAACAAGACTACCAACAGAAACCACAACAATAACAACAACCACTGCTACACCTCCTACGTACAGGCCAGACTTCCATTCTTCCCGAACACGGGTCACCAGCATTCCACCTAACAAAGTAAACGTAAATACAAAGCCACATCGTTGAACAAATGTCGGTCATGCTAGCACATACATGTTTTTGTTAAAAATATGCAATGACTTTTGAACCCATGAGACTAAAAGTCTGTAACGAACCTGATTTTTGGTCAATAAAAATTTCGCTAAAAATTTGAATTTTATTTTAATACTTGTATTTCATTTTAACATCCAAAAATCGGTCGTTATCGACTTATAAAATTTTGTTATTATATTTGAAAATTCTTTATTTATTTTATAAATCCCTTTTTGCGATTAATAATCCGTCATAATTAGGTTTATGACTTAGGAGAATAGAATTCATCGCCCGGGCATTAAGGTCATTTTCTAAAGACGAGTATGCCTATTAAGACCTTGGTATAGTTACTTGGTAATTATAGTAAAATCCTAGAATTTATTTTCTAAGGAAATCCTACATGGCAACCGATTAGTTAGCAACCCTAACTACCGCTTGGCTTAGTTACATTTTCCTAACCTAGAGTGTTGCATCGATGCCGTAGTAGTTAGTAGAAATTTTGGTGGGGTTTCTTAACCGTCGGCTTGACCGCCATGCTTTGGCTTGGCTAGGTGCCTGGGCATCGGTCGCCGTTAGGCTGCCTCGCCGCTTGCATCGGGCCTCTGGCCGCCAGCTGCTTTCGCTATCGCTTTGCCTTGCCTTGGTGTCGGCTCATTGTCGCTTCGCTTGCTCGCCGCGCTCGGCCTGACGGGCATGCCTTTTGCCTTGGCGTGCTCATTGTCGCGCCGCCGCCGGCGTCGGCTCATTGACGGCTCGCTTTGCCTTTGGCGCTACCATTGTCGCGCCTGCCTTGCCTTGGCATCCGCTTGCTGTCGCGCCTGCCTTGCCTTGGCGTTGGCTCGCTGTCGCGCCTGCCTCACCTAGGTGTTGGGTCGCCATCGGGTTCTGCCTTGGCATCGGGTCGCGCCTTGCTTTTGCCTTGGCGTTGCTGGGCTGCCTTGGCTGCCATCGGGTTCTGCCTTGGCATCGGGCCGCGCCTTGCTTTTGCCTTGGTGTTTGCCGGGCTGCCTTGGCCACTATTTGGCCACCAGGCTGCTTTGGCCGCCGCTTGGCCACGCTCACGCCTCGCTTGGCCACCGCTTGGCCACCGGTCGCTGGCTGCCATCGCTGGCCACCGGCCGCTTTGGCCATCGCTTTGGCCACCGGCCGCTTTGGCCATCGGCCACCGCTTACCAGTCGCTTTGGCCACGCTCACGCATTGCCTTGGCGTTTGGCACCGTCGGGCTTTAATATTCCGTTATTGGGCAATTTCCTACTAGATAAAACCAAAATACCACTCGAGCAATGAAAGCCTACATTAAGTATCGTTAGTCTTTAACCGATTAGTTAGAATAGCCTAATGCCCATTTGGCCTAATCACTTCTTCCTAACCCTAGATGGACCATTTTACCCTTTTTGATCTTTATCCATTGGACGATAAGTTCTAGGGAAACCTTTATCCATTGGTTATTACATGCTAGAGAAATCTTTCCCCATTGGACAAAAGATTGTTAGGTAATTGGTTGACCACTGGGCAATGGAAGGGTAGAAGACCAAGTTTGGCAAGTAGTTGGAATAGTCTAGTCAAAAGCAAACATTGTACTTCATGATGACCTTCCTTGGACCATTGGTTATTACATGCTAGGAAGATCTTTGACCATTGGACAATAGTTGTTAGGGAAAAGACCAAGTTTGACTAGTAGTTGGAATAGTCTAGCATTGTACTTCATGATGACTTTCCTTGGACCATTGGTTATTACATGCTAGGAAAATCTTTACCCCTTGGACAATAGATGTCAAGATTGCCAAATAGGATGACAAGACAAGTCATGTGTTCCTTCATCATTACTTCTTTGGACCATTGGTTATTACATGCTAGGGTAATTGTTAGACCCTTGGACAATAACCATTAGGGAAATCATTATCCCTTGGATAATAGCATTATCCAATATTTCCATGGGATTCTTGGTGAAAGATATGATAGTACTTTCTCCTACAAAAAGAATCATCATAAGCCATGTGTGCATTTAAAGTAGTCTTGTCCTTACCTTCCTTGTTCTTTCCATAAATGTGCATATATATATACATAGAAGTACTTTGACCAAGAGAGAGAGAGAGAGGGACGGATGAGAGGAGAGAATGAGGTGCATGCATTGTACTTTGACAACTATTGAACAAGTTGCCCTTGTTGTTGTACTTTGGCTTGACAAGACAAGACTATGAAACAAAACTATGGGAGAGGAGAGAGAGAGAGTGGCCGAATAGGGAGAGGGAGAGTGAGGTGTATGTGAGTTGTATTTTGACATGTGGGTGTACTTGGAACACTATTAACCTAGTTGGCAATTGGTTGGAGTACTATAGCAAGACAAGACTAGTCCATGGAGCAAATCCATGGGGGAGAGAGAGAGAGATATGGGCCGGCCAAGTGGAGTGAGGGAGAGAGCTTCATTTGCCCATGGAGCAAATCCATGGGGGAGAGAGAGAGAGACTTGGTAGCCATTGTGGCCAATAAGCCGGACTTGGTAGCTTATTGATTTTGTGCGTTCATAATGTGCCGGACTTGGTAGCCCATTGTGTAGATTGTTAATGGAGCCGGACGTGGTAGCTTCATTGATTGATTGGGCTTGGTTATCCGCGGAGAGGAGCCAATGCAAGATTTGATAACGTGGCCGGACTTGGTAGCCATTGTGGCCTATAAGCCGGACTTGGTAGCTTATTGGTTATGTGCGTTCACAATGTGCCGGACTTGGTAGCCATTGTGGCCAATGAGCCGGACTTGGTAGCTCATTGGTGTGTGCGTGTGATTTTTGGAAATGATGTTGAAAGATGAGATACAAAACGATGAGTCACGTAGGAGAAACACACGGAAACATGACACCAACGATAGATAGCGAATGCGGATGTGTCATTGTTGTTGTTTTTGTTATATTAATGCATATGCTGTTATGACTCTTTATGATATATGCATGACTTGCTATTTGTAAGTTAAGGGTTAGTGGGTTTTGGATTATTCTATTGAGCTTTCAAGCGCATGGTGTTGCTTTATGTGACCCTGACATATTATACTGGTGGCGACGCTGGTATAATGTGTCAGACTTGTTAGATGAACAAGGGGAGCTGTATACCTTGGAGGCCTTTGGAGCTGAGGAACTTGATAGGATGGAAGAAGAGAAGGAGCTGTAGATAACCTTAGATATCCATCCCTTTTGTGTAATATATTGAACCCTAGTGGGAGTTATGATATAATAATGAGACAGACTCCATTTGATTTTATCAATGAATTGTTTATTTAACGTACCCAAAATTCGGGGCGTTACAAAGTCTCCCCACGGTCTCAAAGTATTGAAACCTAGACGCTCTGATACCAATTTATCACGCCCTCGATTTTCAACATAAATAATAAACCATTTCAATAAAAGGGTCCTCAAATGTCATAAGAAATACCCCAAAAGAATTTCTCACCTGACTAATTTACAAACAAAGCTCCCAAGTTTAAAAAATTATATCCATGGCACCCGGTCCAAAATAACTTAAATACAAGTACGAACAGGTTTTCTTCAAATTTACAAACGGTTTAGTCAAAAGAAATTTCCAAGTTAGTAGATACATTGCCATCTTTAACCAAAGGATAATCATTACAAAGAAGATTAAGTAATTGATGAAACTAACAAAAAAAAATGTCTTCCACATTGAGCACACGATGCAATGCATGCTACCGTCCAGCTTTTAACCTGAAAAGAAGGATTTTTTTGAGCTACACTAGTCCAGTAGAGAAATCTTTACAAAAGCTATATGAAAATGTGACGAGATATGCATCTAGAATGAATGAGTTCCAATAAATGGATATGAGATACGAAGGACACCACAAAGAACCGACAAACCTTGACTACGAAACTCTATACATCTTAAAGATAACCCTAACCATCCACACGTCAATTAGAAGCAGCATTAGGACTCATATCAATCAAACAAATAACAACAATAGTTCAACCATCTAATAATTTTCCGAACGAATGCCACAAACACCTTCTCATTTCATACCATCTACCGTAGGGCCTTATTCATAAAACTTTCCCATTTGAATTTCCAAAACAATTTCAAGACAACACAAGACCACCACGGGTCAAGCTCCGTTAATTCGCACAAGAATACCGGAGGATTTTTAACTCAAATTGCTTTCTTTAATAAAGCTTTGATAAAATCAACCTTACATTCTCTTTCCCGACAATCACACTCCCAAGCAACCTTTAATCCAAACATCAACATAGACCTCTAAGGTCAATCAAAATTCTCTTCATCATATGAGACATTCGACTGTATCACCAACCCTTGCGAACAATACAGTGAATTTTCTCCGGCGAGACATTCAACTATATTACCACCCCTTGCGTACGATATAGTGAATTCTCTCCACCTGGGTTTCCGCACTTCCACCCCTTGCGTTGCGGGCCCTCTAGAGTCTCCGCACTACCACCCCTTGCGTAGCAGGACCCTCAATTCAACATTCACAACTCAAGCAAACATAAATGCATTATCAATCCAAATATAAGCAAACATCATTTTTCAAATTCACATTCTTTCATACATCGTCAACAACGTATCACAACTCATAAGCATGCCCCATTGTACGTTGATAAACACTTTAAGCCCACGTTGTCACGCCCTCGATTTTCAACTAAAATAATAATACATTTTCGACAAACAAAAGTCTTTCTCTCAACTATATTCACCCTTAAATGTCATGTCAATCCAAACAAATGATCAAACTCTCTTCTTCTCTAAATTTTTTTTTTTTTTGGAACACCGAGTCTCCCAAGCATTTCCAGATAAATGGGTTTCATAAAAATCAATGAGAGGAGTTTATGCACAGCTTTACATATGATCTAATCAAAAGGTACAACCTTCAATTGCAAGGAAAGTACACGATATGGATTAAACTTGATGATAAACAACTCCTTAATGAACTCCGATGAAGCTCTCAAGAGACGTCTCAATGTGCACTCCATGCAATCCAAGCTAAGTGCCATGGCGAGTACCTGAAAGGATAGGGTGAGCTACACTAGCTCGTAGGGATATCCTTACCTAAATTATATGCAGATGTGAAGGCAGATACCAAGGAAAAACGTTTTCCAAAAAAAGGGCATATTTGTTTTGTCAAAAAGTGAAACACAAAATATCATACTCACGCCGAAAAATATTTAACTTCATTTCTCAAATACTAACACTCTCACCCACACCCACCAATTTCCTTGAAATCTCAGCCTACCATTACCGAAATCAATCCTTACTTTTTCATTTCAATGACTTAAAGATTAACCTAAGTTTTTTTTTTAATGAAAAGCATCTTTCTTCTTGTCTCAAATAACTAGCCAACCTCTCACCAAAAACATACACACTACACATGTAGAGTTAGAATATGAAGTAACAATGACACATTGAACAATACCGCACTTCGACATAAGAAAACTCACCCGTAAACCCCAAATCAAATTTCAAATCTCAAGTTAACTTCAATCCAAAACCCTACACCTTAAGATTTCCTTTATAAGTCTAACGTGCAAATAACCTATATGGAACTCCCACAAGGTTCCAAATATACACTCACACAGAACAAGTTGCCCACTGCATATCAAGAGAACAAGCCACAATGATTTAGAGGTCTAAAGGAAGAAATATAAAACATGTGTTGACATACTAGACGGTCCAAGATGGCAACTCAAGTTCAAGTTCTGTGTTTCCCATACGCATATTCCATTTTGTCTCAAATTCACATTATTAGTTCAACACCACCAACATCGCCCTTAGAGTCACCTCGGCTTTCCCCGGGTCTTTTCCCTAAGTCGATTCGGAAAAGAGTCACCATGGCTTTACCCAGGTCTATTCTCAAATCCGCAGAACAGTAGGTCACCACGGCTTTCCCCGGGTCTTTTCCCACTTTCACAGAGTAACAGGGTCACCACGGCTTTACCCGGGTCTATTCCCGCATTCACAGGGCACTTGGGTCACCACGGCTTTACCCGGGTCTTTTCCCACACATAGCAAAACATATCTCTCACACCAATACTTAGATTCAGTGACACGTAAACAATCTCATCTTCATCATTTCAATAAAGAAAGCACAAAAAAATCCACATCCTTCACATAGAAAATCGACCCTTCATTTCACATCTCATTTTACCACCTAAGGGACCACCTTTGTGACATCTCCATTAATAGTCTAATTTACAAATACTTATAAAGATCCTCATCTATGTAGTACCCATCAATGCTCAGTAACTAAGCACTCATGCCAAGTGATTCACCAAATCCTGTTTAACTCACCGCAAGTATCCCAAAAAGCCCAAACGCTCAATCTCATGGAAAGACATCAAATAATTTACACATCGCATCAAACATTCTACAACCTAATTTATCATCGATCTTATCATCCATCTAATCCATTTTCTATTCCAATCGTTTATAAGTATTTAACCCTTATGCTCACTAGTTCTTATATCCCAATAATTAATCTAGATCAACTCATCATATTCCCACATATCCAATAGGCAAAGTTAATCACTTACATTAGACTATATCCAATTAAACAACGTGAATTCAAGGACCACACTTAAACCATTGAAAAATATACTTCTTTTTCTTCGGTCCATAGGTCATACATCGAAACGGAGTTTGGGGAACCTTACTACGGCCTCGCGAGTATAACTCAACATAACAGTGAAACTGGTGCAAAGGCAGAATTTGGGTTAACTTTGGATGCAAATCTATTATCGCTCAGACCTACCCATGATGCATGGGATGTATCGTTACAAAGCTCTGTGTGTCTAGTTTCTAACAAAACAAACGGTGCGTCATTTTGAGTCCCGAGCTAGGAGTTATGGCCATTTTACCAAAGTCCGCCGGTGCTGTCAGATTCTAACGCGAGAATAAGTAGAATTGATTGAAAAATCATAACTCTTTCACCTTAAACCCAAAAATAGTGAAACCAACGCCAAAAGTTGCACCACGACAAGTCCTACACTCAGTAAAAATCCCAGGTTTAGGAACAAGAGGAAATTAACCCAACAATCAAAAGAAAAACAGTTTCGCAACCATTTTTGCACCAGTCAACCAACCCCGCTTTAGAAATTCACCAAAGATTGTATACTTAACCAAATCACTTGATTCCAACTCCAATCCCTTCGTAACTTAAACATATAGCTCCTGTAAAAGACCCAAAGTCACCCAAGGTGTTCAACATGCCCAAAACGTTAACAGAAGGCAGCCACGCACAGATTCGCACATTCAGGAAACAGCCGGTATTCAAAAATTCATAACTAATTGTGTGATTATCGGTTTTGCATGATCTTGGTACCAAAATCTTCGTATTGAAACGTACTTTAACAGTTATGAAGACACCAAAAATTGAATCTCAGCAGAAGGACCCCAAAAAGACGAATTACTAGCACCCACGAAATTTTCAGCATTCACTAGATTTAGTCAAAACTCAATATAGATTATCAAGCTTGATTCTTGGCTATCAAACCAACAAATAAACATATAAAGAAGGTAAGAGATCCCTACCTCGAAGGTTAGAAGCAAGCCCGAACATGGAGGAAACCTCAAAGTGCTTCGATCGTGGTTCTTCTTGGATCGATAGGAAGATCTCGTAGCGTAGAACAACTTTAATACTTGGGGTTTCTTCAAAATCTCTTTCTATGGAGATGAAATCAAAGAGAGAAGTTTGGAGGAGAGGTGAGAGAGAGAGTTCGGCTGAGAGGGGGAGAGTGAGATCGGATGAGAGAGAGAGATGGGAGGATAAATGGTTCTCTACACCACTCACACACTCCTTATATACTCTCATATCTTTAAACTACACATCCACTGCCTCAATCTTCTATTCATTCACTTCGGTCCTCAATTCTAATATCCACTAATTAAGCCACAATTTTCCAATTAGACATTTAACAAGCATATTAATAATTAAGGATTTTCCGGGTCTCTACACACGTTATTCCTCTAAGTCTATTACAACGCCCTACACCACGTATCGAACCCACAACGACTCCCCGACACACCATCCACTAGGTTCTAAACGGGAATCATATAGAACAAGGACATGAGTAACAATACTACCCATCGGATCACTAAACAAACTCATTTCTAATCGTAATATTCACCACTTAACCCCCTAATAGCACGCGGTATTCTGATCAACCTTGCGGTACAGTCTCCAACCAACAATATCAACATCATACTCTAACGAGTGCCAAGAGACAACCTCGAACAACGAGTCATTAAGGCACAAGCAACCATACTCGAGAGTGACTTCAACAGGTTTTAATCATATAAGGAATCATAACACAGAATGAAACAATCTTAGAAATAGCCAACCGATAATGATAGCTCGACACACCTCTACTCAAATGATCATAACTTTCTGTGTACTAAGAGTTTTCAGGTGATTCTAGCGGCAAATGAAAGCTGACTTCAAGACCTTCGAATCGACATAACATTTTCGTGAAACGGACTTCGGACAAAGAAGTTATGGCCATCTAAAGTTGGGTTGAAACTCAAAAACGGGCTAAACTTCTCAGATTCGACCGAAACGTAAAACCCAACCTCAAGCACAAAACAAAGCACGATCTAGGCACATAAACATCACATAAACGCATAACAAGAGTAAAAAATCCCTACCACAATGGGTTTTGAGCAAAACCCTAAGTCTACCGAAAGCTAAATGCTTGAATCCTCCAAAAATAAGCTCCACCCGAGCTTGGATACAAGATCTTGAACAAATACAACCCAAAAACGCGATAAACAAGCAAAGTTCAACAAGTAATCGAGAGGAGAGAGAGAGAAACGTGATAGAGCATCAAAGAGGAAAATCAAGAACACAAAACTTACCATTTGTTCACAAAACATGAGATTCAAATGAGTTTGAGGGAGGAATCCCTTAGATCTCGAAGATTTGAGGTAGAAATCGAGAGATTTGAGCGAGATTGGAGTTGGGTAGGTGAGAGGGGGGTTTTCAGATCTGTTTTCGTGGCCCAAGGGTGTGAAAAATGGTAAAGTAGGATATTTATAGTGTCCCAAAAAGCGTGCTGAAAAAGTGCAGAAAACACAGCATGTACCGGTACGGGAAAAAAGCTGTACCGGTTCATGAACCTTCAAAATGCCAAAAACACAACTTCTGGACATCATGAACCGGTACGGGGAAAAAGCTGTACCGGTTCAAGCTGGCAAGAAAAAAAATTTTTTGCAACGGTCGCCGAATCAAACCCCACTTGCTACCAACACTTCCAAACATCAATACAACTTCAAAATACAATTTTCCACATATTTAAACGATTGAAGAAAATATAATAATTCACGAGTGTCTACAAAGTCCGGCTCCATTGGCAACGCAAACCAACGTAAGGCTACCAAGTCCGGCTATTACGTAGTTTCTAAAATATTTTACCAAGTCCAATTATTTCCTTTATCCACACCCTAGGTGACATGTTTCTACTTCCTCGATTTTCGTGTCTCATAATCATGCATAGACTCCACGGTGGGACAAATCACTTTAAAGTAATCTTGAAACCAAACTAGCAAGATCATCCAATTCTATATTACCTAATCGCACTCAAATTATTACTTAAAGCATAACGCCACATGTACGGACGCCCTTGGAGTGGAAAGCCACTTATGCTTTATCAACAACAAGTAATGCAAGCAAATATACATACATGCTCATAATCATCCTCAAGACAATAATATATTACCAAAACCCGTTCTTTCTTTCTTTGTGGAATTTTCAAAACAACATATGTTTATTGACGAGTTCAGACATGAACAAGCAACTATCACGAGATCGAGCAATCAAGTAGTCATAAGATCAAAGTAAACTACGTAAAACAAATCATACTACACATATGGCTTCATGCTCATACAGTACAATATACTTAGAGGAAGTAGTTAGGGATTAACTACATTTAATTCAAACATGCATACAATTATACTTAGGGGTAGAGAGTAAGGACACTCTACCTTTCTTCTTGGCGGTAGAAAAAGACTATGAAAGTAAGACGGAAAGAAAGTCGGCACTCGAACGGCGTAACGGCTTACGATAAGCTTCCGATAGCTTCGAAAGAGAAAGGTTTCTCTCGAAACTAGATCCTAACTACAACTACTTCTACTTTTGGATCGAGGTGATGGTCGAGTGGTGGTTTAGTGGCGGAGATGGAAAGCTTCTTGAAAAACTAGAAAGAAAGCTCAAGAACAAGCCAAGAACATCAAGAACAAGCTAGGCTTTCTAGAGAGAAGTTGGAGAATGGAGAGGTGTGAATGAAATGGAGGAATGGCTTGCTATTTATAGGCAAGGATTGGCCCTCTCTCTCTCCCCTTGGCCGGCCCACTCTCTCTCTCTCCATATCTCATTTTTAAATCATTTTATGTCAAGTTTGCTTGAAAGCTCAAGGCCTAAAACTAGGCTTGCATGGCTACCAAGATATTGCTTTGCTTTCACTCCAAGAACTAGGACAAAACTAGGTTATTCTAATGGGTTTCTAGTCTAGTCTTAGTACTTTAAATAATAGAAATCTAGATATGGTTGTCCTAGGATGGGATTATGGAAGATTGAATGGGAGAAAGGAGATTTGATCAAGTAATAAAATGGGAAAATGTACAAGTTGTACATTGAAAGTATAGATTTTTGCTTGTAAAAGAGAATCCCATAGATTGCATGCTTTCAAAGTACAATGGAAGCACAAGAAATCAATCCAAGGTACTATCTCTCTCCTCCTTTCTTTCTGTCTCTCTCCCTTTCTGTCTCTCTCTCGGCCCAATCTCTCTCTCTCTCTCTCTCTGCTTTCTCTCTCTCTCTCTCTCATGTACTATATATATATATATATATATATATATATATATATATATATATATATATACACACACACATACTAGAAAGCAAACATATATAATAATGTAGATATGGGTACTACATAATCTAGGTTTTACAAGTAATCTAGATTCTCCAAATAAAATATAAAAACACACACGTGTACTTTCATTATTATATATGTATATCTATATACAAGTACACCTATATATAAATATATGTATGTACTTCCTAATCTAGACTATATCTTCCTAATCTAGTTTTCCTAATAAACTAACTTATACTTTCAAAGTACTAAGTACTAATGATATTAAATCCATGTACTAACTATAATTTAATCAATTAACACACATGGAAGATCTTATTATTATATATATAACTATATATATATACAAGTACACACACAATATATATATATATATATAGCCATGTACTTCAAAATCCTACTAGATATGTCATATCTAATATCCTAATAAACTATGATATACTTTCAAAGTACAAGTACTTATAACATATTACCTAATGTACTAATTCTATTTTAATGGATTTCACACATGGCCAAATCTAATATTTTAATCTACCTAGTACATGATTGTCAAGGCTAACTATTATCCATTGGATAATGGTTTCCCTAGCGGTCAATAACCAATGGGTAATGATGGCTAGGATTCTAGTCTATCGCCCAATGGGTAAAGAATCTCCTAACGGTTATTATCCAACGGTTAATACCAAAAAGTATAATACTTTGCAATTAAGCACTAAACTAATCTAATCTCGTACTTAGGGAGATTAACCAAGGTTCTCCTATTATCCAATGGGTAAAGATAACCCTAATGCTATTGTACAATGGTCGATGGCTAAAAGGTTCAAACGGTTCAAAGGGTTAATCAACGGTTAGGGAGAAGTGATTAGGCTAAATGGGCATTAGGCTATTCTAACTAATCGGTTAAAGACTAACGGTACTTAATCTAGGCTTTCATTGCTCGAGTGGTATTTTGGTTTTATTTAGTAGGAAATCGCCTAATAACGGAATATTAAAGCCCGACGGTGCCAAACGCCAAGGCAAGGCGTGAGTGTGGCCAAGGCAGCCCGCTAGCAAAGCGGTGGCCAAGGCAGCCCGGTGGCCAAGCAGTGGCCAAGGCACCCCGCTGGCAAAGCAGCGGCCAAGCGATGGCTGCCGGCAGGCAACCCGGCACAAGCGCTGGGCTAAGGCGTTCACGGCAAAGCAAAGGCCAATGTGGGCCCGTTAGCTGCTAAAGGTTGGCACCCGCTAGCTGCCAAAGGCTGTCGGGCTGGCAAGGTGGCCCGTTAGCCAAGCAGTGGCCAAGCGGTGGCCAAGGTGTAGCCCAGGCAAGGCCAGGGCAAGGCAGCCCAACAACGCCAAGGCAAAAGCAAGGCGTGACCCGACACCAAGGCAGAACCCGATGGCAGCCAAGGTAGAGCAACCCGACAGTGACCCGACGCCTAGGCGAGGCAGGCCCGATGCCAAGGCAAAAGCAAGGCGCGACAGCGACCCGATGCCAAGGCAAGGCAGGCTCGACGGCGACCTGACGCCAAGGCGAAAGCAAGGCGCGACAGTGACCCGATGTCTAGGCAGCCTAGCCAAGCCAAAGCAAGACAGTCAAGTCAACGGTCAAGGCAAAGACCAAAAATTTCTACTAACCACTTCGGCATCGATGCATCACTCTAGGTTAGGGAAATGTAACTAAGCCAAACGGTAGTTAGGGTTGCTAACTAATCGGTTGCCATGTAGGATTTCCAGCCGAGAAATATAATTCTAGGATTTTACTACAATTGCCAAGTAATTATACCAAGGTCTTAATAGGCATACTCGTCTTTAGAAAATGACCTTAATGCCCGGGCGATGAATACCAATCTCCTAAGTCATTAAACCTAATTACGACGGATTATTAATTGCTAACAGGGATTTTATAAAACAAATAAAGAATTTTCAAATATAACAACAAAATTTTTATAAGTCAATAACGACCGATTTTTGGATGTTAAAAATGAAATCCAAGTATTAAAATAAAATTCAAATTTTTAGCGAAATTTTTATTGACCAAAAATCAGGGTCGTTACAGTAATAGCTACAACCCAAAATTTCCTTAGCCAAACATCCACACATAACAAACTCCACCAGACAAGAACCACCATAGAGTCACGCATAGAAAATTTTAATAATCTCTATAGCCGATGTAACATACAAGACCAATTGCATGCAAGACGATAAATGAAGAGCAAAGAAAAAATGAAGAATTTCCGGTGCCTTTCCTTAGAGGTATTTGGTCTATATATAGCTCATGCTCTAATATCTGTAACAGAAACAAATAGATAGAAAACACAAACCTTAGATTGAAAGTCGGTGCATGGCTTATCAGTAATTATAAAGTGCATAAGATCAGATACAATAAACCAAAACATGAGGTAGCAATGTGAAACACCAATAGGGACTACTCTAATCAGAACAAGGTATGCCAATGCCAAGACAAGTCCTTTAACTCCATTGTACAGCTACTAGGTGAACTGCGCGTGCGCGTGCTAGCACGCGGAGTCTCATGCCTGTGTATTTTGTGCCTGTGATGTACTATATGCTTGAGGAAGTTCAAGGTGTGTACATTGAGAGGTAAACATTAGTGCTCTTTCGGCATAGTGCTCTTAACTCGCAAACTTAGCTACCTATTTCAATAAATTGGTAGGCTTTGAACTTGAAAATACTCCTATTTTAGTGAATAGGGGTGCAAAGTAGGAATGTTCGTTTTAGGCAAGAAGCTACAAATAACAGGATAATCCAGATCAAATCATGTGCTGAACCAAAACCAAAATCAAGAGTTGATAGCAAGGGGAGTTAAACCTAAGACATTACGAGGGAGGAAGCAAACCTTTAAGTCCTAGGCCTTCACCATTAGGCTAATCCCTTTGGGTAATCTGAAATACATTTCACTGGAAGTGGTTGCGTATGATAGTGAGTCATTGATCATAGAAGGTCTAAAACAAAAGTATCAGAGCACTTCAATCTCCACGTTAAATTGGTGGTTGTTTTTTTTTTTGGGTTTTTGATTAAGTAGCATTCCCTGCTCGAAAGCTGAATAAGGAAGTCACTTCACTTTGAATACATGAACATAGCAAACAAAATAATATGTGCAGTATTTTCAAGCAGATGCCTATACCTCATAACACTGAGGATCAGCTTTGACAGCAGCTTTGTACCTCAAAGCATTATGAAGAGTAAATACGGAGATGAGATAGGAAAGACAACAAAGAATAAAAGGTAAATTTCTATAAATTTTATTTCTATTTATAATCTTCTCCACCATTTCCAGATGTACTACTCTTCTCCCCCAATGAAATCTATTTATAGGCATGATAAAATCCTTAAAGCTGGTCATAGCCTCCAACCAATCCTACCCAAACATAGCAATATAGATCCACATTTCATCCTAATTAAGATCCTAAATGGTTCCATAATAGGAAGTTATCAAAAAATCAGATAAATGCCATTCATATCATTGTCACCCATATTATCATCAAAAGTAAATTGCTATAACTTCTTGTGGTGTTTCCAAAGTAAGCCTTAAGATTCTTCCAGAGGGACCCTGAACATATCATATGCTTCATTCATTCCAAACATAATAATTGAAGTTTCAAACGATCCATTAGACTTTAGTACTTCATTAATTTCAAACATTAAGAATGATCGATGCATCTTTATACTTTTAAAGTCTAAACCATAACATGAGTGTCAATATTGCATGATCATCCCATCATCCTATGTTATAGCTAATAAACTCACCATTGCCGAGCCTAGGCACGATTTTCTAGAGCTTCATATGCCTTGCCTCTTAAAAAGCATATTGCAGATGAAATCTGTAAAAAAAACTTATGCAAATTTACAGTCATATATCAAGAGTCAAGACTCGTTGGCAGCCATTAGGTCCCATTACAAAAGCAAGAAAATCAGAAATTGTCGTATTGACAACAATTTGGCAGCCAATGATGGAGAACAAAAGCTTCAGAAACTGTTGGGGCAAGCAAATCGGCAGCTAAGTGAACGATCACACAATTATTAAAATTGACCAAGTGAAAGAGCATATGACAACATTTAATTTATACATGCATCACTGTTTTCCTTCTTTTGATATAACCATCTCCTGATAAAATGGGGTGGCCAAATAATCTTGTACTGTACATACCAAATTGAGAAAATGCGACATGCACATAGCAAAGCAGAATACTCATTTGAATTCTAAAACCTTCTACGGTGCCTTTAGTCAGATGCTAGCTTCTAACAGAATACTATGCCATAAGCAATCCCTTATTCTCTAGCCAATACGACCAAACACAATATTGCATTCTACCTTTCCAAGACACAAAAGCTGCATGGCAAGTAGATATTTTTGAATTAGGAATTTTAGTTCTATGAATTTCAATTCTGTCATTGATAAATAGTTAGCAGGGAAACGACAGAGATGCAAGAGAAGGAATAAAAATTTGCAGCCTCTTAGAAGTAGCATAAAGAAAAAAAAAATTACATTGATTTCACGGTCTTCTCCATCTTTATCTATCTAACTACATGACACTACAATCCTTTGTGATATTCACATTCCCATGTTCATCTACTTTAGTATCACCAAGCATTAATAGACATTGATCCCACTCCTTCAACTCTTCCTGCTCATTAACATTATGTTCATGGGGAAGAATGTGAGGACTGAGGTCATCGTCTAAAAAAACAAATAAATGAACAAAATCTGTAACGCCCCCAAAATTGGGTACGTTAAATAAACATTTTTATTGGATAAACAGGGTAGAGTCTGGCTCATTATTACATCAAACTCCTCAGGGAGTACTTGTATTACACAAAAGGGAATGACAGCTAAGGTTATCTACAGCTCTATTTCTTCCTCCATCCTAGCAAGCTCCTCAGCTCCGAATGCCTCCAGGGTGTACAGCTCTCCCTGCTCATCTATCAGGTCAGACCCATTGTACCAGCGTCGCCACCAGCATAATATGTCAGGGTCACATAAAGCAACACGTGAGCTTGAAAGCTCAATAGAGTAACCCAAAACCCACTAACCCTTAACTTACAAGTCAAGATCATATAGTTAACGATTTTCCAAACTTAACATGCTTAAGTAAGAACACATAACAATTACACATGCGCATTCACTATCTATCGTTGGTGTCATGTTTTCCGTGTTTCTCCTGCGCTACTCATCGTAGACCGTGTCTCATTTTTTTAACATCATTTCTCAAAAACACAAACACACACCAATGAGCTACCAAATCCGGCTCATTGTCAACACACACCAATGAGCTACCAAGTCCGGCACATTGTATCGCAACCAATCATCATCTTGGCTCCTTTCCGCGGATAACTATGTCACACCTCCAATGGAACTACCAAGTCCGGCTCCATTGGCAACGCAAGCAACATAAGGCTACCAAGTTCGGCCATTATGTGGTTTCAAAAATATTTTTTTATCCATATCAACCACACCCTTGGTGTCTATGTTTCTACTTTCCAATTTCATATGTCTCGTATCATGCATAGACTCCGCGGTAGGACTTTTCACATGAATCATGCATTTACAACTAACAAGATCATCCAACTCTATTCTATCATGCGCGTTCATAACCACAAGTAAGGCAAGCAACACACAAACAAGCTTACGATAATTTCTAAGGTCAAAATATGAATACTTCCTTTTAAAACAACACTTTATCTTTAAAGTAAAAGCGTATATCCTTCTTTTTGGAAGTTCAATAAAACAACATATGTTTATCAAGGTGACTACGTTTACCAAAAGTAAGCAACCATCACGAGATCATGCGTTCAAGTATTCTTAAGATCAAAGTAAACTACGTATTCTTAAAATAGATCGGGATATCTACACTACATAGAACTTCTTATACTTAGAGGAAGTAGGTTCGGAGAACTCTACCGTTCTTCTTGGCGGTAGTAAAAGCTACGGAAAGTACGTCGGAAAGAAAGTCGGCGATCAGGCGAAGTAACGGCTTACAGTGGCTTCCGGTAGCTTCGAAAGAGAATGGTTTCTCTCGAAACTAGGTCTTGACTACTACTACTAGAACTTTTGGATCGAGGTGGTGGTCGGGTGGTGGTTTAGTGGTGGCTATGGAAGTGTTTCTTGAAGAGCTAGAGAGAAACTTCAAGAACAAGAAGAAACTAAGCATCTAGAATTTCCATCCAGGAAACAAAAAAACAAAAGGCATCTAGAATTTCCATCTAATTGGAAATGGTTTCCCCATTTTCGATATATGCAAGTAATGAATTTCCATCTAATTGGAAATGGTTTCCCCATTTTCGATATATGCAAGTAATGAAGATCATGGCAGAGAAAACAATGAAACAAGACCTATTGAGACCTCATACTTGTTCCCGAATCTCAACCATGTTAATGCCCTTACTAGCACATATTTGTTCTTTACTCTAAAGACTCTTAAAGAAGTCTGACAATTGGTTCAAGGACAAATGAACACCACGTCAACACCCAAGAACAAACTACATGAACAAGACAAAATTCGACTATGCAACTTCAAGGACATTAGCTCTTCCACCCCATCAAAAGTCCTCCAGTTGCATTCCCCTTAAAATCTATGTGCTTGAATAGTATCAAACCAAAAGGCAGCAAAACCCCCACGATAAAAAACACAAAAAATCTTTGTGCTTGATTTGTATCAGGTAGTACTTCAAACACTAGTACTCATCCTTAAAATAACAAACAAATACCAGTTAGAATTCTCTTAACAATGATGACTTTTGGTAAATCCTTCAATCAATTTCAAACTTTCCTTAAAAAATGAAGGCAGAAATGATTCAACACAAGAAGGGTTTATGCCCTGAATTACCTAAATCGAAAAGTTAGATGAAAGTAGCAAATCTAATCGCAAACAAGAATCTCCATGAATTGCCCAAAAAATTCGATAAGTCATGAAAGACCTTTCGTCATAACTGTTCTTCCATAATCTTATTTCAACCAAATTTGAAAAAAAAAACAGAATTAAGAAAGGGGAAAAGCGATCACAAGCTAAAGACAGAACCTTAAAAAATGGTGGTGAATTGCGATTGTGTGAAACCAAGCACAAGCATCCAACGAGGTCTGGTTCGTCCCCTTCCCTTCTTGAAATCGTTTCTCTTCCCAGAAAGCCCCAATTTCCTAATTAAGGAATACGTAAAAAAAAAAAAAAAAACGATATGGCTCCCTTTAGCATCCTAATTAAGGAATACGTTAAAAAAAACGCAATAAGCCTTGACTCGGTGGCCTCACCCGAGTTGGAGCGGAACATACGGACGAGGGGCTTGACAGGAGAAGTGTCGGCGACACCTGCATTATTCTTCTTCTGCAAAAAATGCAGTGTAACAAATAAATAGGTGATATTCGAACCCTCATTGAGAGATACCTGGGAGAGGCCAACTATATTGTAACAGAAAGATGGTACCAGACCCGAGACCGGCCTCGGAGAAGCATCCTTCACCAGAAACAGGATGAAAAGCAGATCAGGCGGGCGCAAATGAAAAGGAAGACAAACGGAGATGTGCACAAACCGAAGACGGGGAGAGGGGAAAGAAAAAAGAGCGGTCGGCTGGATCTATGGTGGACGGAGGCTGACCGCACGGACGAAGGAGGCGGCGCAGGGAACAGGGGTTAGGGTTTCAAAACGGGGGTTAGAGAGTTGGGAAGGAAATAGAAACGGTGATTGAAAAACGGTAGATCGAGGGTGGGGCTGAGAGGGTGAGAGAGAAAGATGGTGGGTGTAGTTTGCCGGCCGGCGAAGGCCACCGGAGAGAAGGCAAGGGTTGGGCTAGGGTTCCCTCATCTCAAATTGCCTCATTGGGGTCCTTCGACAAAAATTTTGGGGAAGAGAGGATATGGGTGAGTTGGGTCCGTGATTACCCCGCCCAATGTTTTTAGCGGTAAAATGGATCTATTTACGTCAGGCATTATTTTGCCGTCGCAAATAAAGTTTTTTCGCCACCGTTTTTTTGCATCAAGTAATCACGGACGCAAATAGATATTTTTTAAGAGGGGATTGAATGCCGACGAAATAAGCTAGCTTTTGCGACGGCATTTTCTGCTAACGCAAATAGGTCGACGAAAAAAGCCTTTTCTCTTGTAGTGCTACTTAGGCGCACCTGAATAAACCTAGCAATAATTGTAATCCTTTGGGATGTAGGATGTTAAAGATTAGGATCATCGTTGCTTGTTTAATGTTTCCTAAGTAGTACTATTGCTATGCTTGTTAATAAAAGGCTTATTGCAGTTGCTACTTGTTCTTATATATTGCTTTTAGTATTTGGTCACTACTTCATGTGCGCACTCACCCTCGTGCCTGCCTCTTATTGATAGACCGTTATACCCCGCCACTAGAATAGTAGTAGCATTAGAATAAGATCCAGATAACCGTAGTTGTACTTGTGACACTTGGACAAAGGAACCTAGTAGTAGGAGTACGTAGGATCGTTTCAACTTGTATTAGGAAGAATCTTAGGTCGCTACTTGCCATTGTAGTAGAATTCTATGCTTACGAATGCATCACTCTTTTATCTGTGAAAAGCGTGCTTATTTTGAAAAAGTACTGTTGCATACTATTTGATAAAACTGCTTTTGACTATAGAAGGAAAATACCGTTTGCAAAAGAAAAAATAAATTGTTTTAGTAGACTAAAACACCCCTTTTCGATTTCCACTCGTAGATGGTGAACATGTAACGCCCCCATTTTTAGGTACGTTAAATAAACATTTTCTTGAAATAAATAACGAAAAGTCAAGCTCATTATTACAATATTAATCCTACGAGAGTACTTTTATTACATAAGGATGGGAAATCTAAGATTTAATACTACTCCACCTCTTCCTCCATCCTAGCAAGCTCCTCGGCTCCAAAAGCCTCCAGGGTATACTGTTCATCCTGCTCATCTATCAACTCTAACACATTATACCAGCGTCGCCCCCAGTATAATATATCAAGGTCACCAAAAGGTACCATGAGCTACAGAAGCTCAATAGAATAAACCAAACCCACTAACCCTTAACTTACAAGCAAAAGATAATTTAATTGAAAATTTCTAAGTAGAGCATGTATTCTCAACAAATAAATTAACAATTACACATCCCATTTACTAATCAACTATTGTCAATGTACGTGATTTTCTGTGGTTCTCCTACGCGACTCATCGTAGAACGTGTCTTATTTTTATTTCCAAATCAACATTTTGAAAATCTCATTTAACACACCAACCTCGGTTCCGCCGTTCCGGTCTCCCGAGTATCCTCACAATGGTTCCGACGCACCGGGTTCCCATTGGCACACAAAACCTTGCATTGGCTCCTCTCCGCAGATAACCAAGCCACACACCCAACCTCGATTCCGCCGTTTTGGTCTCCCAAGTATCCTCACAATGGTTCTGTCGTTCTTGTAATGCCCCCAAAATCAGGTACGTTAAGTTAAACATTTATTAGATAAACAAGGTAGAGTCTAGCTCATTATTACATCACAAACTCCCAAAGGGTTTTTATATTACACAAAAGGGATGGACATCTAAGGTTATCTATAGCTCCTTTTCTTCTTCCATCCTAGCAAGCTCCTTAGCTCCAAAGGCCTCCAAGGTATACAGCTCTCCTTGCTCATCTAAAAGGTCTGACACATTATACCAGCGTCACCACCAGCATAATATGTCAGGGTCACATAAAGCAACACCGTGAGTTTGAAAGCTCAATAGAGTAACCCAAAACCTACTAACCCTTAACATACAAGTCAAAGAAAGTATAGATACGATTTTCCAAACTTAACAGGCATAAGTAAGAACACATAACAATTACACATGCGCATTCCCTATCTAACGTTGGTGTCATGTTTTGTGTATTTCTCCTACGCGACTCATCGTTTTGTGTCTCATCTTTTATCATCATTTCCAAAAACACACACACACACACACCAATGAGCTACCAAGTCCGGCTCATTGGCTACAATGGCTACAAAGTCCGGCACATTGTGAACACACACACCAATGAGCTACCAAGCCTGGCACCTTGTGTCGCACCAAGTCCGGCTCATTGCCACAAAGGCTACCAGGTCCGGCACATTGGGTCACATCTTGGCTCCTCTCCGCGGGTAACCAAGTCACACCTCCAATGAAGCTACCAAGTCCGGCTCCATTGGCAACGCACACCAACATAAGGCTACCAAGTCTGGCCATTATGTAGTTTCAAAAGTATTTTTATCCATATCAACCACACCCTAGGTGTCATGTCTTTACTTTCCAATTTCATGTGTCTCGTATCATACATAGACTCCGCGGCGGAACTTTACACATAATCATGCTCACAAGATCATCCAACTCTATTCTATCATGCTCGTTTATAACCACAAGAAAAGCAAGCAACATGCACTCAAACTTACAATCACTTAAAAGGTCAAAATACGAATACTTCGTTTTAAAACAACACTTTATCTTTAAAACAAAAGCGTATACCCTTTCTTCTTGGAAAGGCAAAACAACATATGTTTATTGACGAGTTCTATAAAGCCATGCAATCAATCATTCTCATGCCTTCAAGCATTCTAAAGATCAAAGTAAACTATATAAAACAAGATCATATAGCTTTCGATACTTAGGAAATCATGCTTGTAACATCTATTATACTTAGGATAGAGTAGATAGGGATATCTACGTTATCATGCTCATACAATACAATATACGTAGGATAGGGGTGAAGATTAATCTACCGTTCTTCTTGGCTGTAGTAAGGGCTACGGAAAGTACGTCGAAAAGAAAGTCGGCGGTCGGACGGAGTAACGGCTTATGGTAAGCTTCCAGTAGCTTCGAAAGAGAAAAGTTTCTCTCGAAACTAAGTTTTGACTAATACTACTACTACTTTTGGAAAGAGGTGGTGGTCGAGTGGTGGTTTAGTGGCGGCGATGGAAGAGTTTCTTGAAGAACTAGAGAGAAACTTCAAGAATATGCAAGAACAAGCAAAGAACTAGCAAGAATACTAACTTTCTAGAGAGAGAAGTTGAAGAATGGAATGAAGGTGTGAGTTCAAAGCACAATGGGCTTGCTATTTATAGGCAAAGCCTCCCCTCTCTCTCCTAGCCGAAATCTCTCTCTCTCTCTCTCTCTCTCTCTCTCTCTATATATATATCTCATTTTTTGTTCCACCAAATCAAGTTTGCTAGGAAGATCAAGGTCTATTCCTAGGCTTGCATGGCTAGAATTGGTCCTTTTGATTGGATTATGGAAGATTGAGCAAGGCAAGGGAGATTTGATCAAGTTAGAAATTGGGGAATGTACAAATGGTACAAGATTTGACTTGTAAGGATGAAATCCCAATGGATTATATGCTTCCAAAGGTACATAGAAATCACAAAGAAGATCAAGCAAGGGTATAATGAAAGCACAAGGAAGTCAAGGTACAATTTCTACCTCTCTTTCCTTCACTCTCTCTCTCTCCCCCCCTCTCTCTCTCTCTCTCTCTTGTACTTACTTGAAAGAATACATATATACTAATATATCTAAGTACTATGGGTACTTTGAAATCCTATACTTTCAAGCAAAAATAGATTTTCTAAATAAAATATACAAATACACACATGTGTACTTTCCAATATAATATATATATAAATATATATATATATATATATATATATATATAATATATAAATATATATATATATATATATATTCAAGTACACACACACACACACACACACACATATATATATATATAACCATGTACTTCATAATCTAGACTATATCTTCCAAATCTAGTTTTCCTAATAAACTAATCTATACTTTCAAAGTACTAAGTACCAATGATATTTAATCTATGTACTAAAATCTAGTTTAATCAATTACCCACATGGAAAATCTACTAACTTAATCAATACTAGTACTTGGTTGAAAGTCTAGCTATTGTCCAATGGATAATGGTTCTTCTAGCGGTTATTAACCAATGGGTAAAAATCCTCCTAACATTCTTTGTCCAATGGATAAAAGAAATAAAGTACTTTACAAGATTTCATAAATAAATAATTCAAATGATCACATGTTCTTATTAAAATACTAGATAGTAGGTACTTAGAAAATCTAATACTTTAAGACTTGGTACATGTACAACATATATATTAGTCATGACATCCATGGGAAAATCTAGAACCTCACAAAATAATAATCTTTAGTACTTTTGAAAGATTGACTTTATTATCCAATGAATAATAAATTCCCTAACTTTTATGGACCAATGGGTAATGCAATAAAGAAATATATATTTGATTTCTATATAAAACATGTGGATAAATGACCATATATAATTATATATATGTACCTTAACAAATCTAGATATGTATTTTAATTAAATAAAATCTCGATTTCCTATTAAACTAATCTAATTGGCACATGCTTCCATTTGTTTAATAAACCAAGGTACTAGGTACTTATATTAATTAATCCAATGTACAAATTCTATTTTAATCTTTCCATCACATGGGCAATCTAGGAATTGACTAAAATAATATACCTTAGTACTTTGGCAAGACTTAACCTATTATCCATTGGTTAATAATTCTCCTAGCGGTTAATGACCAATGGTTAAAGATAGAAAGTACTAAACTTGTATATGATATATATGTATATATTAACACTTGGTGAATCTATTAAACTAATGGATCTTGTACTTGATATAGTAAGACTAATCCTATTGACTAATGGGTGATATTTCTCCTAACCATTATCGTCCAATGGATAAAAGGGTGAGGTACTTTCTACACTTAATTAATACTTAAGTACTTTAAACATGTGTATATAACCCAGATAATACTATATCTAAGTACTAAACTAATCTAATCTTGTACTTTAAGGAATAAACTAAGGGTTCCTCTTTTGTCCAATGGATAAAGATAACCCTAACATCTATCATCCAACGGTTAAAGCTAAAGGTCCAAAGGTTCACATTGGAAGGTTCAAATGGTTCACCTAGGGTTAAAGGTCCCTACGGTTCAAGGGGTTCAAAAGGTTCATGAGGTTCACCAAGGAAGTAAATGGTAATTAGGTTAAATGGTCGCTAAGTTAACTAGTGGGATAAAAAGCTAACTAGACTTAGGTAAGTAGGATTTTCAACCAAGAGGTGAAATCTTAAGGCTTAACGACGGGTGTCAGCAGTTAGAAGACGATTAAAACCTTCCAAAAAGATTTTCAAATAAACAATGAGATTTTTTATTAGTCAGTAACGATGGATTTTTGGTTAGGGAAATAAAAATCCAAGTAATTAAAATAAAATTTAAATTTTTAACAAAATTTTTATTTACAAAAAATCAGGGTCGTTACAGTTCCGGTCTCCCGAGTATCCTCACAATGGTTCCGTCGTCCCGGGTTCCCATTGGCACACAAAACATACACCGTACTCCCATAATGGCTATCATATCTAGCAATTATGTAGTTTCAAAAATATTTTATCATTTCCAGCACATCCTTTCATTAGCCACCCTAGGTGTCATGTCTCTACTTTCTTGATTCCCGTGTCTCGTTTTCATGCAATGACTCCGCGGTAGGACTTTTCTCATCATAAATCATTCATAGAAATCATACAGTTGGTCGGGGATGTGATGCTGATGTTTTGCTAGGTTACAACCCACCATATAGGTGTTTCATTGATAGGAGACTTGCTAACCCAAGCACCAGTGCCGCCTCCACTTCATCTGCTCCCCAGACTAGGATCTCGAGAGCTCAAGCTGGTGTGACAATCGCGGGACAGCCAGGTGAAATTCCAATTTCCGAAGGTATCCCACTTCTTCGAGTGGTTCTTAGAAGGGCCTCTCAATGCCACGCTGTTCCACAACAACAACACGAACACCCAGCGCCTGATAGTGACACTAGCCAGTCTTCCTCATCTGGGTATTCCCCGTCTCCGCCAAGCACAGGTACCATGTCTCTCCAACCGATGAACTTGAGTTCTCATTTAATTATTTCAGCACAAGGACACGGTACCTCCAACCGTGCTCCATCAACCGGGCATATTCCCCCTCCTCCACGACGTACCAGAGGAGGTTCTACCCGATCATCCTATTCTCCTTGGAAGTCGGGCACCCTTATGGATGCCGGGGATGCTCACCGGGACAAATGTCCTAGAAACCAAGATACCGAAAACGCTGCAGCTTAAGCAGCTGGTCCTTTGAGCTCACCCACACTTCGAACACCCTAACCCTACCTTAATCCTGGAGCCCCCCACTCACGAGAGGTGATCGGCCGGTTAATTTTGGGGACAGTGCCAGTTCTTCGGAGATAGCACCGGCCCTCGCCCACGGCCTTCTCTTGCCTGTTGATATGCAGAATGAGGCCTCGTCAACACCTGATCAATTGGTCTCAACCGGTCTTGTTAGCGGGATTAAGGTAAAGTATTCTCTTTACTTTAATTAAAAATGCTTTATTTCTCGTATAACATACTGATTCATGCCCTTCCATTTGGACTTCCTCAGTTTATCCAAAAAAATGGTTGCGCTGGGCCATAAGTTGTAGGAGATGGAGCCCGAGCGAAATAGACTTTTGAGGGATAACACGAGGCAACTTCAGACGATAACATGGCTGGAGAGGGAGAGAGATAAGGCAAAATTGGATATAGAAGAGATGAAGTCAAAGCTCGGAACTACCGAGGATAGCCTTAACCAGGCATTGTCCGAGATGGACAACGCTAAAAAAGCCGCCTACGATGAAGGCTATCAGAAGGGTTTTAATGCTGCAACGGCGAGCTATGTCAGACAAATGCCAACTATTCAAGATCAAATCTGGGCAGCATGCTGGGAAGCATGTCTTACCAAGATTGGTGCTCCGGATGACTCACCCTTTTGGATAGACAATGATCTACCAAGCAGACGCTCTGCTGCTTCTCTTGAGTCGGAGGAGCCTCCGATCGATGAAGTTGATCAAGAGATTGATGATTTTGCGAATGCGAATGAAGACATTCAAATGGAGTCACAGGATGTTCCAATCGAAACTCATGATGCTCATCCCAAGCAGTCACATGTGCAGGCAATAGCTAATGAGCCCATCAACTTGGGGGGACAAGCTGCTGGCGATGGCATTAATATTGAAACAACCACTGAGGTTCCAAGCGACATTGTCCCCGAGGTCCAAAACCTGGACTGAAATTTGGTAAGTCTATATCTTGCTTTTCATACACTTCCAAACATTTAGTTGGTCCTGCGTTACCGTGCTTTTGAGCCCTACGTGGCACCAGTTACTCGTACTTTTGATAGCACAGGTATTCGGCCCTCTGTGGCATAACAGTATTATTTTGTGGCCTTCATGGCCTTTTGTGTTATGCTCGGCCTTTCATGGCTATTATTTGTTTAAGTTTTACAATCTCCTGGATCTCTCATACCATCATAAAAAGGTTTATGTATCCTATCGTAAGGGTAAATTCATACTTACCAGGTGCAGCTTAGGAGAACCATGTGTGTTCCAAATGAAAAATGTCAAGTGTTTCATACTTGTTCATATATGTCAAATTCCTATGGGCATACACTCGTCATGTCTTTATCCAAGCATTTCATACTTGGCAAATTAGCAAGTGTTTCATACTTGCTTTAAGTTTCACATACTTGCATAATCTGAGTATCCCGTACCCAGATAAAGTCAATATGTGTATTCGTACGCTTTATTCTAAGTTCTTTATGCATGTTTGCACATGCAATACAAGTGTTTCATACTTGTACATTATAAGTTCCACATACTTAGACAGATTAAGTTTCACGTACTTAAACAAGTTAAGTTTCTTGTATTTGGCGAGTGGACACGTGTATTCGAGTGTGACCAAGGCCTGCATGCCCCTAATCCCCAATACAAATAAAGGAAGCCGAGGCCATTATTCGTATTCAAAAGAACCATAAGCAGAAAGAACAAAATTTCAGAAAAACTGGAAAAAGGTGTTTTTATTCATAATCCTTGAACTCAATGGGGGCATTACGCGTACCCCTTGCAACTAATCAGAAATAAAAAAACAAGGGAATTTTATTCATAATTCCCACACAACCACGTGATCCTAAAACAGAATAAAAATAAACTGAAATTTTTAAACAAAGAACTTCCTCAAATTATGGACATTCCAGGGCCTTGGCACCGGGTTCCCGTCCAGATCTGCCAGTCTATAGGCCCCTATGCCCACAATCTCAGTCACTCGATATGGGCCTTCCCAATTTGCCCCTAACTTGCCCTCGTTGGCCACTTTGGTATTGCCAAGAACTTTTCGAAGTACAAGGTCTCCAACGCCAAATTCTCGAGGGTGAACGTGTTTGTTGTAGCACTTCATTAGCTGTTCCTGGTAAGTAGCTAGATCTACCAGGGCCTTTTCTCTCCTTTCTTCTGCAACGTCAAGCTCAATTTCTAGAGCCCTATCATTGCCCCCACTTTCAACTAATGCAGTCCTGTTGGTTGGAAGACCAACTTCCAGGGGTATAACTGCCTCTATCCCATATGCCAAGGAATACGGGGTCTCTCCCGTAGACCTCCTAGGCGTTGTTCAGTGTGCCCACAACACTAAGGGGAACTCGTCGGGCCACTTGCCCTTTGCCTCTTCCAACCTTTTCTTGATCCCATCAAGGATTGTTTTATTGGATGCTTCTGCTTGCCCATTACTTTAAGGGTAAGCTGGGGTTGAGTAATAGTTCCTTATCCCATACTAGGAATAAAAAGTCTTGAATTTCTTTTGGAACTGTGCCCCATTATTTGTGATCAAAGAATAGGAAACCCCAAAACGAGTGATGATACTCTTCCACACAAACCTTTCTATCACGGGTTCAGTGATTTTGGCCAGGGGTTCTGCTTCAATCCACTTTGTGAAGTAATCATTAGCTAGCAATAGGAATTTTCGATTCCCTATTACCTTATGGAGTGGACCCACGATGTCCATTCCCCATTGAGCAAATGGCCAAGGACTAGTCAATGGCACCAGATCTTCTGCTGGTGTTCAGATCATTGGTGAGAACTTCCGACACTTCTCACAAATCTTTACATAAACTTTTGCGTCTTCTTGCATGTGCGGCCACCAATAGCCTTGGGTAATTGCTCAGTGGGCAATAGACCTGCCCCGAGCATGGCTTCCACATGTTCCCTCATGGATTTTGTGAAGAAATTTTTGCACCATCTCAGGGTGCACACAAAGCAAATATGGTCCAGTGAAGGATTTCCTATATAACTTCCCTTCGGGAGATAACCAAAACCTTGCAGATTTAATTTTGATTTTATGGGCCTTTTTCTTATTAGAGGGAAGAGTTTCATCTCGTAAAAATTCTACTATTGGATCCATCCAACTTGGTCCCTGGTTCACATCCAAGACCATTTTTACACTTCTCCCAATACTCGGTTCACTGCGATAGTCGACTGCCACCTTCCGTTTGAACTCAGTAGGGACAGTTGCAACCAACCAAGCCAAAGAATCTGCATGGGAATTTTGTCCAGAGCTTATCCGCTCTATATGTACTTTCTCGAAGGTATTGAGTAAATCTTTGGCCGCCTCCACATAGGCGACCATCTTTTCACTTCGGGCCTCATATTCCTCGGATAGTTGATTCACCACAAGCTGGGAATTGCAATGAACCCTAATTTTATTTGCCTTCAAAGTCCTTGCACTCCTAAGGCCGATCAGGAGAGCTTCGTACTCCGAAACATTGTTTGATGCGCTGAAACCCAGCCGAACAGATAATTCAACCATCACCCCATCAAGAGGGAACATAACAACTCCAACACTAGAACCAGTATTACAAGTTGAACCGTCGATGAATAGCTTCCATTCCAAAGGGTCCTATTCGGTAGGCATCTTTTGCTTCTTGGTTGATTGTTGAACTGGCAGCTCCTTTCTCGTAGGAGGCTGGGGAGCTACCGTTGGTGAAAACTCCGCCACAAAATCAGTCAACACTTGGCCCTTTATTGCTGTGCGCGGCTGGAAGTCAATATCATATTGGCTTAACTCGATAGACCAAGTTGAAATTCGCCCAGAGAAGTCTGCTTTTTGTAGTAGCGACTTTATTGGATAGTCAGTATAAACCACAACCGTGTGGCTCTGAAAGTATGAGGTAACTTCCTCGTTGCTGTCCTTAATGCAAGGACCAGTTTCTCGAGAGGCAGATATCTCGTCTCTACGTCCAGTACTGTTTTACTCACGTAATAAATTGGGATTTGCTCAGATCCCTTACCCCTTATCAAAACTGCACTTACAGCATGCTTAGAAATTGCCAAATATAAAAGCAAAGACTCACTTGGGTCTGGAGTTGACAAGAGTGGGGGCTCAGCTAGGTATTTCTTCAAATCCTGGAATGCCTGCTTGCATTCTGCTCCCTATTCATATCCTTCTCTTCTCTTCAAAAGCTGAAAAAAGGGCCTACATTTGTCACTTGAACTGCTAATGAATCTATTGAGGGCAGCAGCCATCCCAGTTAACCTTTGAACTTCCTTTGTCGTTTTGGGACTTTGCAGCTTTTACAAGGCTAATATTTGATCAGGGGTCGCCTCAATCCCCTTTATGATCACCAGATGAACTAAGAATTTCCCAGAACCAACTCCAAAGGCACACTCCGAAGCATTGAGCTTTAACTTGTACTTTCTCAAGATCTTGAAGGTTTCTTTCAGGTCCCTGATGTGTTCTCGCTTGGTCCGGCATTTTACCACCATGTCATCTATGTAAACCTCCATAGTTTTGCCAAGCAGTTTTTTGAACATGATGGTTGTGAGTCTGTGATACATCGCCCCAGCATTTTTTAGCCCAAAGGGCATGACATTATAACAGTACAACCCTCGGGGTGTAATGAAAGAAGTCTTTTCTTGATCAGGCCCAAACATGGCAATCTGATGATATCCTCGATATGCATTGAGGTAACTCATCTGTTTGTACCCAGTAGTTGCATCTACCAACTGGTCAATCCTGGGAAGGGGGAAGCTGTCTTTAGGACATGCTTTGTTCAAGTCCGTGAAATCAATATAGACACGCCACTTCCCGTTTTTCTTTTTTACCACAACAGTGTTAGACAACCATTCTAGATAGTAAACTTCTCGTATTGCTTTAGCTTCCAACAATCGATCCACTTCTTCGATGATAGCATCAACATGCTGTACAGCTGCCCTTCTCTTCTTCTGAATTACAGGCTTATGCTAAGGATCTACGTTTAGTGGTGGCAGATGACATCTGCGTCCACCCCAGGCATCTCCTCTGGTATCCATGCGAATACATCCACATGTTCCTTTAAGAAACCTACTAGTTTGGCTTCTTTCTTAGCAGGTAGTGATTCCCCAACCAGGAAATACCTTTCCGGATCAGTTTCGTTGATCTGTATTTTCTTTAGACCCTCAACTACTTTTTCTGTTGGATTTCTTCCAACATCCTCGATAGTCGATTGATCCGGCACTTCAACCGCATGAACCTGATGGGCCTTTGGGACATTTTTAATGATGGAAACCAAACACTGCTGTGCTACCTTTTTGATTACCTCTGATTTTCTTAACCCCGTTAGATCCTGGGAATTTCACCATTTGGTGATAGGTAGAAGAAACAGCCTTCATCTTATGCAACCCGGTCCTCCCTATCATCGTGTTATAGGAGGATGGCACATCTACTACCAGGAAATCTGTCCTCAAAACTATAGATCCGGCCCGAACAGGTAATGTCACTTTACCGAGGGGCCAAACTGCTCCTGCACCAAACCCAACCAAGGGGGTTATTGATTGCTCTAGGTCCACCTGAGTCAATCCCAACTTCTTGAATGCGTCGTAGTACAACACTTCAGTACAACTCCTTGAGTCCACTAAGATTCTCTCAATATCATATTCCCCAATTCGTAGGGTTATGACCAAAGCATCATTGTGGGGTACTTGAACTTCTCCCAGATCTTCATCTGTAAAAATTATGCTGTCGTTGCATACGTTATTCTCTCGACCTCTTTTGTTTCCTAACCGCATAACATGCAGGTCATGCTTAGCTTGCCTTTGGAGCAGCCTAACCTCATTTCTCGTATAAGGTGCTGCCAACTTGTGTATCATATGGATTACCCCTTTGGGATTCTATTCGTAATCCATCTCCATCGCCTTCCCTTTATCTTTGGGATCCTCCTAGATGAGTTCCTTGAGATAGCTGCGTGAGACTAAATCATCTAGACGTCTTTTAAACATCTCACAGTCCTCAGTCATGTGACCCCAATCTTTGTGATAACTACAGTGCTGATTTGTAGCACGTTTTGCATTTTTATCTCCTCCTAGAGTCGGGGGCCATTGGAAGTAAGGTTGATTCTTAATTCGGTAAAGAATCCTGTAGATGGGTTCCTTCCAAACCGTGGTGATAGAAAAGAAGGATTTTGGATCAGGTGCTGGCTTATCTTTGTATGGTTCCTTCTTAACCTGACCGTACTCTTTTTTTCCCTGTAAGTCTTGGGCTCTAGCTTATCCCCCTTTTTGGCCGATGTCTTAGGCTGTTCGGCCACGACCTTACCATCCTCTCGGAGTATGTCATCCTCCATTCTGGCATGCTACTCTATTCGCTCCATTAGCCTGGCTAATGTCTGCACAAGATGTTTGTTCAATGACCGGCGTAGTTCCCCCCGAATAGGAAGGCCAGTTTTGAATGTGGCAATTGCATATCCTTCGCTGCAACTATCAATCTCGTTGAAAGTTTCCCAATATTTTTTGACATAGTCCCTGATCGGCTCACTTTCCCCTTTCTTCATTGTGGAGAGGCTTTCAAATGTTTTAGGAGCTCTCTTACTGGTTAGGAACCGAGCAGTGAACTCTTCTGCAAGCTGCGTCTATCCTCGTATGGAACGCGGTTCCAACTTATGGAACCAAGACAAAGCCACATTTCCCAGACTTGATGGGAACATCTTACACATGATGGCATCATCCCCCTCATGCATAAACATAGCCTGCTGGTAAAGTTGAACGTTAGCAACGGGATCCGCATCTGTCTCATAGAGTATGAACGCCCCGTGCTTCACTCTGCTCGGCAATCGTGCTTCTTGCAGCCTTCTTGAAAATGGTGATCCCGCTATGTTACTCAGGGTTTGCCTTGCTGCTTCTCGTGCAATCATGTTCCCATCTTCTCATTCCTTATCTTTATGGGTACTAACCCAGTTCCAATCGGACTCAGGTCTCTCATACCTGTCCCTGTGGTGCTTCCTAGCACCTCCGTCTGGCGAGGAGCTTCGGCTCTTACTTCTCTGTTTCCGTGGAGAGACCCTCCACTTGCTTGGACTTCTGCTTCTTCTTTTTCGTGAAGAAGCCCTCATTTGCATTGGAGAATAACTTTTGCTTCTGTTTCTCCTGTGCAAAGGAGGTGCTTTGTAGTTAACCATAACCCCTCTGTTTCCCTTGGAATGTCCTTATGACAACCTAGAGTCCTCGGGATGCTCTCTGATCCGTTCCAACTATCGGATCTCATGCTCTCATTTTTTAATCAGTGGAGCATACTCCTCGATCTCCTACCTCTTCTTGTCGAGGATATCCTCATCGTTGTGCACACTCCTGGAATGTGCAACCGAATCTTCCCTTCGATGGGATTTGCTCCTTCGCGTGGAGTTTATAGCCGTTCTACCTTCCTTGTTCTTGGAGTCATCTTGAATGTTCAGAGGATGATCTTTGCTCGTCGTCCTCCTACCATGGCCACCAGGAGGCTTCTTCGGAGCACCTGGGGGGATTTATCTCCTTCCCTACCGGCCTGGTTCTTCTCAGCGAGCAGTGTAACTAGATCTACTTCCATTATGGTCGTTTTTTCAAAGGGGACTCGTTCGTTTCCCATAGACGGCGCCAATTGTAGGTGGGAAAAAACGAACAGTGCCTAGAACAGCACTGGTTTGCAACAGCTTCACGTGGTGTTCGATCGGGACCCTATCATCTCTGCCTGAACCCTAATCTGCAAAATAGATAAGGGGTGAGCGCACCTCTGCCTCTCTTGGAAAAGGCCCTCCAATGCCTAAATTAGTATCTCGTACAGTGGCAAACCCTAATTATCAGTAGGAAAGTATGGAATGAATGCAACTTATTGCGTACCTTTTATGGCTAGGTTTAACTTGTATTTATACATATGAGCATGCTTGCTTTTCAAGCATCCTTGCTGCTATAGTTTTCCTACCTCGTACAAGAAACCTAGCCTCCCGGGGATTCTCTTGCCCAATTAGCCGAGATCCCTTACTCATAGGGACTCTTCTTCTTCTTGAACTCGTTCCACAACATGACTTCTCTCTTACTTATCTTGACTGGATATTGGATACCTCCTCTGGAAGACTCCTTCTGCCTTATTTCTTAAGGCTACATTCTTTTGGATAACTCTATCTGTTCGGTATTCTCTTGGCCGAATAGACTAGATCCTATAACGATATCTCATATCTTTTGGACTCTTATTGCCGAACAGTTGTTACCTTTTAACGACCTCTCATGTCTTTGGTCTGTTATCCGTTATTGCTGTCCACCACTCTGTTCGGCATCTTATGTTTATCTTTTCCTTTCTGCACGAATTCCACATACCATGTGTTCGGCTACTATTTCTTCATTTTTGGGAATAACTGCCCTTGCATGAGCAGCTTGGCCCTTAGCCTCTGTTTTATTACCCCCACTGTTTAGGGGTTGTATTTCAATTTATTTAGCTCCTGTTTGCTTTAAATTGTAATAATTAGTTAACTTTCAATACATATAAACTGCTTGGTTTGCCTCCTGGGTGTGCACTGGTCCTTCCAGAGCCCAGAAGGGGATAAAATCTGACATGTGGTTAAGCATCACCCTCACGCGAGTATGTGGGTATGTCGCGCTATGGTTGGCTTGCATGCACGTAGATCCATGCATGCAAGCTGGCTGTTGTGCACTTCATACTCACTCTCTGTGTAGTTTTGATGTTTTGATCAGAGGGTGGGGCTTTATCCCGTTTTATTTTCCATTATTTCATCCATCCATGCTCAATTCAAATCACGTCTTGCAATATGTTACAGTCTAATCCCCGATTAACTGTTCCCTCGCCCTAACTGGCTTAAAATTGATTAAAGAAGAAAACGAATCACAATATTTTCACAAAATGTCTAAGTAGAGACCGATCTCCGGATTGGGCGAGAGGGGTGCCTTAAAAACCTTCCCCTCTCGTAACCTGGCTCCCGAACCCAGATATGGTTATGGCGGACTGGTTCCTTCACTTTTTTTCAAATCAAATAGTGCGGCAGGTGCTTCAAAATACGATTCCTTGGGTGTCGAACCTTCAAACCCGAGTGGCGACTCTGTATTTACGAGCGCCTGCTTCTCCGCTCGCGCTCCCTCGATTTTCGGGCCGCTTTGGCAAACGAGGAACGAAATCCTCTCTTTCCAAGGGCATGTTGCCCACTGTGGCGACTCTGCTGGGGATAATTGAACCAATATTAATTCATACTTAGAGTTTAAATACGTTTGTGAATAATTCCTTAAAAGTCTGTCAAAACGGTGAGATTTGCGCTGCCGAAGGTTGGAATGGTGATTTAACAGGACCTCGTGTCCGGCCAATCTGATCTGGGACTTTTTCAATTGTTCACTTGAGTAGTTTCCTCTAAAAATGGACGAAATAAAGTGAGCCAAATTTGAAAAGGCATTTTGCAGTTTTGTGATTCTTCTTCTTCTTAATCAATTTCTAGCATCTCATTTACATTGATGTGGGATAAACCTTGTTGGATCGTTTTGACAATCCGGCACGGTTTACAGGAGCCCGGGGACCCCAAATGACCAACAACCTTCGACGATATTGGGTCATGCTACCGTTTGACTGTTGCTCAGCGATATCGCGGGCAACGGGAGGTATTTGTGGCCCTAGTCCGAGGAGCCTGTTACAAGCCAAAACCAGCCTTTGCATATACAAAGCACTAGCACTTTCCAAACTAAGACAGGTACCTACAAGGTAAAATTTATTTGCATCTAACCCCCATATACTGTCTACGTGTTACCGCTTTCTCTATCGTATGCACTTTACATCATACCGTCTTGCGTATGAACATGTTTAGGGCGGCTTCTAGGTTCTTGTTCTGGCAAATATGTCTTGAGCTGTTTAGGGCATTGTCATGGCCTAATGATGAGTCGTGCACCTCGATGATGCACGTTTTCAACTTTTCAAATCCTTTGAACAGTAGGGACTTTAGGAAATCGGAAGTTTCATATGCCCTTGTCTATACACCTGATTAGGGTTTCAAACAGGAAATGAGGAACAACAGAGAACATGCCATAACGCTTATACCAGTCAAGTAACAAGTGCCTTGTCACTTATGCCACCTGGCTAACAGCGTAGTGCCGCTCACGCCATTCTGGTTATAATATCATGACACGCGTTCCGAGTTCTTCTAACTTCAAATTTGAAACTCCGATCAGCGGAATAGCCAAAGATTAAGGGTTCTTTTGACATCCTTTAGTCTCATTTGTTTCAAAGATACACCTCCGAAAAGAATTCTGAGGACTCTGGCAGTGCCCGAACAATTTGAGACAGACTTGTCTTCTAGTCTTAGAGTCTAGGGCGACACTGACGACGCTGGCTTCTTTACTTTAGTCTTTTATTTAGATTAAAGTTACTGCATGATCCCTACTGAGCCTTCTTTTTATTGTTTAAGCAAAGTTCTAAGCCATTGCACCGCCAAGGAAAGTATCGAGGCAAGTTGGCAAACCCGCTTGGGAATGTCTGCAACGGAATTCGAGTCGAAGGCTAGTCAGGTTACAATCCCAGTCAGTCGCAACGGAAGACTTTCCACTTTCTTCATTGGCCGCCTTACAGACAAGCTCACCACCAATCTTAGAAGAAGTCTTATAGTCAGCATCTCCGAATCTTTCTTCAGCATCAAGCACTTCAGAAACTCCCGACATGACAGGGCAGCCAGGACTACAGCCACTCACTATTGAACAAATGCTCATGAACCTTCAAAATAGCATCACTGCAATGCAGCAGAGGGCTGCCCAAACCGATGCTAATATCACCCGTTTGAACGAGCTCTTCGACACTCGCATTCCACCACTGCTTGAGGAGGAAAGTGAGGCCGAAGAAGATGTGCACATGCAGCCTGTTCTGGTTGAAGATCCAAACAATCCAGGGTGCCTCATTGTTCAGCACAACCCTCGGGTTGTTCATGCAGCTGCTGCGAATCCAAATCCGACAGGTGGGGCACCCACTGCAAACCCAGACATGACCGCTCTCATAGCCAAGATGGCCAAACTCGAGGAGTCTATCTCCAAAGCTGAAAAGATAAACACAGGCGGGATCGACTTGGACCGTCTCTGCCTATATCCCAATGCCAAGCTTCCTGAAAAATTCAAGATGCCTGACCTAGCCAAGTTCGATGGAAGCGGTGATCCTAGAACTCACATCTACAGTTATCATGCCGCTATGAAGCTTCTATCAGTCAAGCCAGAGGCCATGTCACAGCTGTTCCCTCAAACTCTCTCCGGCCCTGCTTTCCATTGGTTCTTGTCACTCGACATTGCCAAAAGGAGGACTTGGGAGGATATTGGAGCTGCGTTTATTTCGCAGTACAGGTACAACTCCCAACTCAAGATGACTACTCGGGAACTTGAGGCCATTAATGGAAGCTAAAGAGGCCTTTGCTAACTTTGTCAAAATGTGGAGGGCCAAGGCCGCTTTAATGACTGAGCGTCCCAGCGAGAGAGACCAACTCCGCATCATCTCTCGCAATCTCCAGTCGGACTATGCCTGGCACCTGGTGCTTGCTCAAGCGTCCGCCAATTTTGAAATCTTCTTCGACACTAGCCTAGCCATCGAGGATGCGTTACAAAGTGGTATCTTGCCAAAGGGGGAGTCTTCTAACCCTCCAAAATCTAAGCCCCGTGCATACTCTGGCAACACCAATGCTCTATTTGAGAGTGGGACTTACTCCAACACGGCAACTAGTGGTACCAACGCCTCCGCCTCCAATACTACAAACCACATGGCTGATGTCAATCAGGTTCAGTCACCGCAGAACAACCGGCCTCGCGGTCAGCCCCGCAGTTTCTCCGCAATTGAGGCACCTTTGTCCTCAGTTTTGGAGAAGTTGGTTAAGTCAGGGCATCTCAAGCCTCTTGACCCAACTCCTTTACCCAAAAATCCCCCGGCAAACTTCAAAGCCAACCTTTACTGTGCCTACCATCTGGGTGCCGACCACCTTACAGATTCCTGTTTCCGCCTTTAACATGCGATTCAGGATCTTATAGATGAAGGGACTCTTCAAGCACCACCTCCACCATCCCAAAAGCCAAACATCCTCTCCAATTCCATGCCCAACCACAAGGCTGTCCCGCACATTAGTCAAATTTCCCTCAGCTCCACTCATATCAACCCTATATTTAACCCCACCGACCATATAATCCCAGTCGATCAGCTCAAACCGATCGTACTCATGCCTTCAGAACCTGATGCCGAACTCATGTTTATAGGGCAACCTTATAATCTGAGTCCCCAGTTGCTGCAATTGGGCCTGGACTTCTTCAATGACATCATCGGTGATCTTCATGACGGTCCTGTTTCGCCGGTCCGGCGTGATCCTACATCAACCCGTAATGTTCCCACTTTTGTTATTGCTCCTTCCGATCCTTCGCAGGATTTTGTAAGCCGATTCAGAGCTGCAATTCTTGCCCTGCCCGAACCGGAGCCGGAACTTGACATGCAAGCTTTAGGCTAGGCGATAGTCGATAGTGAGGATCGCACTGCCCCTCTAAACCAAGAGTGGTTCCAACTTGAATTGGAAGGTTTTCCTTTGCATCTTGAACAAGCTCCACCTAACCCGGCATGGGATGCGGAATGGATTGCTCAACATGAACAGATGACATTCGACCCTTTGGATGGTATCTCCTTGTACATGCTCTTTCAACAGCATTAACCTCAGATTCCTGAGGAAGAATACTTTTGGGAGCCTGAACCCGTTTGGCTGTTTCCGGTCAATTCCCCTGGGCCTCTCCAAGGTGATACTTTCTCTGAGCATATGACGCACTTTGTTGAGGACGACTTGGTTCAAGAAGAGACCTGCGTCTTGGGAGAACGTTTCTTCCCTTCTACCATCAATAGGCTTGTCGACTCAGTGGCTGATCCTGCGTGCGACCCTGTGTTCAACATTATAGATGAAGATCAACCACGCCCTGTGACCCCTCCTCCGGAGGACTGCTGCATCATGGTCACGGACCTTGTTCCGCCCGTTGGTCTTTGGGATGTGGACGAGATAGTCAATGTCCAGGTTGGAGTAGAAGTCTAGGCTGTTAGCCGTTCTTTAGCCGATGGTGGCCTCTGGGATGTCCCTTTCACTACGAATTCGAAGCCGGAGCCCGAAGTCGCAGTGGTCCAAGACCTGAACTTCTGAGACTCACTACTCATGAAAGACTTGGCTGAAGACTTGGGATTGAATACAGAAGCGCCGGTAGCTCCACTGGCCACCGACAAAGGAAAACGTAAGCTGGGGGAAGTCCCTTCTGATCTCTGGGATGTGAACCAAGACCCTCAGGTTGTGTCCTCCTTAGGGAACGTTCTCAACGTTACGAGGAGTGGACGGATCTTCCAGCCTGCTAATCTGCAAGCTGGGACTTCGTCCAATCCTTCTAATCAAAGGAATGAACCCATTGCTTTCCCAAGGTCTGCACCACTTAAGGTACCAAGCACATATTTTATTCAGAAGCAACTCGAACGGGTTCCTGCCGCAATTTCCATCTGGGGTCTAATATGTTCTTCCCATGAGCACTGTCAGAAGGTTTGCCACACCCTCTCTCGCCTAGAAGTTCAAGCTGATGTCACCCCTGAGGCTATGGTGTCTCTCACCCTCCTTCCTACTGCTAAGCACACCGTGATCTTCACTGACAAGGATCTTCCTATTGAAGGGATTGATCATAACCGCCCCTTGCATATTACAGTCAAATGCCGCAGACACTGGGTTCCGACTGTCCTCATTGACAACGGCTCTGCCATCAACGTTTGTCCATGAGGGTGGCCTATCGTCTGGGACTAGCCAAGAAGGACTTTGCATTTTCCAACCTGGTTGTTAAGGCATATGACGGCACCCGTCGTATGGTCGAGGGCACTCTGATGCTCAAGCTTGATGCTGAGGGCTTCGAAATGGACGTTGAGTTCCATGTTGTCGACATACCTGCAACCTTCAATCTGCTGCTAGGCAGGCCATGGCTCCATCAGTAGGATATCATGGCTGTACAGTCAACTCTTCACCAGGAAGTCATGCTAGGACTGCCTACCGGTACACTAACCATTTGTGGGGACACTGGAATCCGTCCACTCAAAGAAGATGGAACACTTGTCCTGGGGATCATGCACAGTGAAGAAGATGTCGATCTCAGAGGTTTTTCTTTCGACATGTCCGATTCTGTCTTGGCTATCAATGTGGATGGGGACTTCCTCATAAGCTCTGTTGCGATGGACATTATGTTGAGGATGTCCTATTTTCCCTGGTCTGGGCCTAGGAATCCGCCAATAGGGAGTCCCGGAGTTCCCTACCTTTCCTTTTTCTGAGGGCCGTTTTGGTTTGGGGTACACTGCCTCTACCGAAAATGCCAAAAAAAGGAAACATACGGGAAAACCTCAAACTCTCTATGGTGATCCCGACAGCTACTTAGTGCATGAAGTGGGGGATGCTGCTTACACTGGACAGTCTGAGCCCTTCATCAACCCGGAAACTGGGGAGCTGCTACCTGGTTTTGAGGTCTTCGTTGATGACACCTGGTCTGAGAGTGATGACGAGCCAGCAAGGAAGGAATTCAAGAGGAAGCTTAGTCAGATCAAGATTAAGACTGACTGGCAGGGAACTTTTGATCAGGGGAGCTTGGAGCTGTTATTCCAAGAGTTCTCTCAAGTGGGTTTTGCCAAGGAAGTTGAAGAAGCCGAAGTGCTCATGCTTGGGCCCGACACCCTCGAGGACCCCACTGCTCTTATCACAGAGGCCAAGGGTAGCCTTAAAAATTGCTTTTTCAAACCGCGCCTAACTTGCATTGATGACACTTCTGAGTCTGAGTCTGCGTCAGAGTCAGAGTCTGAGTCCAATGAGTCATCTAAGTCTAGCTCTAAGTCGGAGTTTGTGCCTTTGGGCCCTCCATGTCATAGCTTTTATTTTGAGTTTGATTCTCTTGTACTTGGCGACCCATTGGGGTCTTATGAAATGAATGAAGCATCTTCTAACTACCTCAATGATCTTTATATAAACTGTGTCGACCTAGACGATGAAGGGATAGATTTCAATGGGGACATTCCCAAGGAAATCCATGCCCTCATCGAAAGGGAAGACGAAAGGCATGCTCAGCCGTTAAAAGAAGAAGTAGTTTCTATAAACTTGAAAGATGAGAACGATCCCCGAATGGTTCAAGTAGGCTCCACGCTTTTGCCAGAGGAGCATCGTGATTTCAAGGAGCTACTTACTGAATATAGTGATATGTTTGCATGGTCTCATCAGGACATGGCAGGTATCGACCGAGATAGTGGAGCATTGAATTCCTTTGCTGCTAGATGCTAAGCCTGTGAAACAGAAGCTCAGACGGATGAGGCCAGATTGGGTTCAGAAGATCAAAGACGAAGTCACTAAATAAATCGACGCTGGGTTTCTCATGGTTTCTCAGTATCCCACTTGGGTGGCCAACATTGTCCCCGTTCCCAAGAAGAATGGACAAATACGAGTCTGTGTCGATTTCAGGGACTTGAACAAAGCAAGCCCTAAAGATGATTTTCCCTTGCCACACATCGATGTGCTTGTGGATAATACTGCGGGGCATGCTTTGCTCTCGTTCATGGATGGCTTTTCTGTAACGACCTTGATTTTTTGTCAATAAAAATTTCGTTAAAAATTTAATTCTATTTTAATTACTTGGATTTTTATTTTCATAACCAAAAATCCATCGTTACTGAATAATAAAAATTTCGTTGAAAGTCTTAATTAGGTTTTAATCATCGTTTTAACTGCCGATTCTTCCATCGTCTTAGTATCAATTCTTAAGATTTCACATCTTGGCTGGAAATCCTACCTAGCAAGCTTAGCTAGCTTTTAACCAACTAGTTAGCTTATCTATCGTTTACCCTAAATCGCCATTGTTTCTTAAACCTTACGAACCTTATGAACCTTGTGGCTCTTGAACCTTTTGAACCCCTTGAGTTGTAAACCTTAAACGAACCTTTTGAACCCTTTGAACCTTTAAGCTATTAACCGTTGGACGATAGATGTTAGGGTTATCTTTATCCATTGGACAAAAGAGGAAACCTTAGTTTATTCCTTAAAGTACAAGATTAGATTAGTTTAGTACTTAGATATAGTATTATATGGGTTATATACACATGTTTAAAGTACTTAAGTATTAATTAAGTGTAGAAAGTACCCCACCCTTTTATCCATTGGACGATAATGGTTAGGAGAAATATCACCCATTGCTCAATAGGATTAGTCTTGCTATCAAGTACAAGATCCATTAGTTTAATAGATTCACCATGTGTTAATATATATATCATATACAAGTTTAGTACTTTCTATCTTTACCCATTGGTTAATAACCGCTAGGAGAACCATTATCCATTCGACAATAGATAGACTTTCAACTAAGTACTAGTATTAATAAACTAGAAGATTTTCCCATGTGTTAAATCCATTAAATTAGAATTAGTACATTAGGTTAATAATATAGGACTTAGTACTTTGAAAGTATAGATTAGTTTATTAGGAAAATTAGATTTGGAAGATATAGTCTAGATTAGGAAGTACATGGTTATATATGTGTGTGTGTGTGTGTGTGTGTGTGTGTGTACTTGTGTATATATATATATATATATATATATATATATATATATATTTATTTATTTATTTATTGGAAAGTACACATGTGTGTATTTGTATATTTTATTTAGAAAATTTATTTTTGCTTGAAAGTATAGGATTTCAAAGTACCCATAGTACTTAGATATATATTAGTATATATGTATTCTTTCAAGTAAGTACAAGAGAGAGAGAGAGAGGGGGAGAGAGAGAGAGAAAATGCCGAGAGAGAGAGGGAGAGAGAACCCGAGAGAGAGAGAGAGAGAAGGAAAGAGAGGGAGAAATTGTACCTTGATTTCCTTGTGCTTTCATTGTACCCTTGCTTGATCTTCTTTGTGATTTCTATGTACCTTTGGAAGCATACAATCCATTGGGATTTCATCCTTACAAGCCAAATCTTGTACCATTTGTACATTCCCCAATTTTTAACTTGATCAAATCTCCCTTGCCTTGCTCAATCTTCCATAATCCAATCAAAAGGACCAATTCTAGCCTTGCAAGCCTAGGAATAGACCTTGATCTTGCAAGCAAACTTGATTTGAAGTAATAAAAAAATGAGATATATAGAGAGAGAGGGGAATTCGGCTAGAGAGTGAGGGAGGGAGTGCCTTGCCTATAAATACCAAGCTCAATTGTGCTTTGAACTCACACCATTCCATTCTCCAACTTCTCTCTAGAAAGCATAAGTGTTCTTGCTTGTTCTTGCTTGTTCTTGATAGTTCTAGCTTGTTCTTGAAGTCTTTTCTCTAGTTCTTCAATAAATCCTTCCATCGCTGCCACTAAACCACCACTCGACCACCACCTCGATCCAAAAGTAGTAGTAGTTGTAGTTAAGATCTAGTTTCGAGAGAAACCATTCTCTTTCGAAGCTACCGAGAGCCACCGTAAGCCGTTATTACGCCCGATCGCCGACTTTCTTTCCGACATACCTTTTGTAGCTTTACTACCGCCAATAAGAACGATAGATTAATCTTCACCTCTATCCTACGTATATTGTATGAGTATGATTGAAGTATATGTAGTGTCTTGGTTAGTTGATCGTATGATTTCGTTCTACAAAGTTTACTTTGACCTTTAGTATACTTGAAAGCATGATCTTGAGAATGATTGATTGCATGACTTATAGAATCTTTAAAGATAAAGTGTTGTTTTAAAAGGAAGAATTCCTATTTTGACTTTTTCGATGATTGCAAGCTTGATTGCATGTTGCTTGCCTTACTTGTGGTTATGAACGAGCATGATTAAATAGAGTTGGATAATCTTGCTAGTTTATTTCAAGATTACTATGAATGAGTCGTACTTGATTACGAAGTCCTGCCGCGGAGTCTATGCATGATACGAGACACATGAAATTGGAAAGTAGAGACATGACACTTAAGATGTGGTTGATATGGATAAAATTGTTTTGAAACTACATCATGGCCGGACTTGGTAGCCTTTTGTTGGTGTGCGTTGCCAATGGAGCTGGACTTGGTAGTTTCATTGGAGGTGTGACTTCGTTATCCGTGGAGAGGAGCCAAGATGTGACATAATATGCCGGCCTTGGTAGCCATCGTGGCAATGAGCCGGACTTGGTAGCTCATTGTTGTGCAACACAATGTGCCGGGCTTGGTAGCCATTGTGGCCAATAAGCCGGACTTGGTAGCTTATTGGTTGTGTGCGTTCACAATGTGCCGAACTTAGTAGCCATTGTGGCCAATGAGCCGGACTTGGTAGCTCATTGGTGTGTGTGTGTGTTTTTGGAAATGATATTGAAAGATGAGACACAAAACGATGAGTCGCGTAGGAGAAACATAGAAACACATGACACCAACGTTAGATAGGAATGCGCATGTGTAATTGTTATGTGTTCTTTCATGAGTATGTCAAGTTTGGAAATTCGTATCTATATTATCTTTTGACTTGCTATGTGTAAGTTAAGGGTTAGTGGGTTTTGGGTTACTCTATTGAGCTTTCAAGCTCACGGTGTTGCTTTATGTGACCCTGACGTATTATACTGGTGGTGATGCTGGTATAATGTGTCAGACCTTTTAGATGAGCAAGGAGAGTTGTATACCTTGGAGGCCTTTGGAGCTGAGGAGCTTGCTAGGATGGAAGAAGAAAAGGAGCTATAGATAACCTTAGATGTCCTTCCCTTTTGGTGTTATATAAGCACTCTCCAAGGAGTTGATGTAATAATGAGCTAGACTCTGCCTTGTTTATCTAATAAAATGTTTAACTTAATGAACCCGATTTTGGGGGCGTTACATTTTCAGGCTATAACCAAATTCTTATGGCACCCAAGGACCGTGAGAAGACAACGTTCATCACAGAGTGGGGAACTTACTGCTACTTTGTCATGCCTTTCGGGCTGAAGAATGCTGGGCCTACCTATCAACGGGCTACTACGACCATCTTGCATGATATGATACATAAGGAAGGTGAGGTCTATGTCGATGACATGATTGCCAAGTCAAAAACTCGAGAAGGACACATTCCTGTACTTAGGAAGTTCTTCGAGAGGCTCTGTAAGTTTCATATGTGTCTCAATCCACAGAAATGCACTTTCGGAGTCACAGCTGGCAAGATGCTTGGTTTCATGATCACTTCTCGCGGAATCGAGGTCGACCCATCAAAGATCAAGGCAGTGCTTGAGATGAAGCCACCAGTGTCTGAAAAGGGAGTGCGGAGCTTTCTTCGAAAGGTTCAGTTCATCAGCAGATTCATCGCCAAGTTGACCTCAACTTGCGAGCCGATGTTTCGTCTACTCAAGAAGGATACCCCATTTGTGTGGTCAAACAAGCGTCAAGCGACTTTTACGTCCTTTCAGAATTACCTTCAGAATCCTCCAGTTCTAATGCCGCCAGTGCCTGGGAAGCCCTTAATACTTTACTTGTCTATAAATCCCTCCTCTATGGGATGCTTGCTAGCTCAGGAAGGAGATAAGGGAGTCGAGAAGGCCATTTACTACTTAAGTAAGAAGATGGTGGGCTATGAGGAACGCTACACTGCTCTGGAAAAAGACGTGTTGGGCTCTTGTTTGGGCTTCCAAGAAGTTGAGACACTACATGCTGGCTTATCCAGTGAAGTTGATTTCTCAAATGGATCCTCTCAAGTATCTGTTCGAGAAGCCAGCGCTTACTGGTAAGTTAGCACATTGGTCGCTCATGCTAGCCGAGTTCGATCTCAAGTATGTCACAAGGAAGTCTGTTAAAGGCCGTGCAGTGGTAGAGTTTTTGGCTGATCATCCTGTAGATGGGTCGGAAGACTCAGATTTTGTGTTTCCAGATGAAGAGGTGTTAACGGTAGTCGACGACGTGTGGACTCTCTACTTTGATGGGGCAGCCAATCAGAAAGGATATGGAATTGGGGTTTTGTTGATAACACCCGATGGTTCTCATATTCCGTTGGCATTTAAACTCAATTTTGACGTCACGAATAACCAAGCCAAATATGAGGCCTGTATCGTTGGCATGGAGGCTGCTTTAACACTTGGCGTTGAAAGGCTCGAGGTCATCGGCAATTCTAACCTTGTCATATCTCAAGCCAACGGGGACTGGAAGGTTCGTGAAGAAAAGTTGAAGCCTTATCATCAAGATTTGGAAGATCTTATTCCTCGTTTCAACAAGGTAACCTTCACGCATATTCCCCGCTTGAAAAATCAATTCATTGATGCCTTGGCAACATTGGCCTCCATGGTCGAACTTCCTTTGGGTGTCAAGCTCCGTCCCATTCTGATTGAACAGCGGGATTGTCCTGCTGATCAATATGTTAGCACTGTCGAAGATGTTGATGATGGCCTGCCTTGGTATCATGATAAATGGAACTTTGTGGAAAGGGGTGAATATCCGGCTGAGGCCTCTAAAAAGGATCAACTCGCGTTGCGAAGATTGGCTGCCCATTAGATCATCTGTGGAGGGAAGCTTTACAGGAGATCCCATTGTGGGATGCATAAGCTCTATGTCAGTGGTGCCGAGGCCACTACAATAATGGAGGAAATCCATGAGGGAGTCTGTGGTCCTCACATGAGTGGCATCATGCTCGCTAGGAAGATTTTACGGTAGGGTTATTTCTGGTCCACTATGGAAACACAGTGTGTGGATTATGTCCGTCGCTGTCATAAATGTCAGATTCACGCCAATCTTATGCATGTTCCTCCCTCTAAGTTGTTTGGTATGACCTCGCCTTGGCCCTTCTCTATGTGGGGCATTGATGTTATCGGCATGATCAAGCCATCTGCTTCAAATGGTCATCGGTTCATTCTGGTGGCAATAGACTATTTTACCAAGTGGGTTGAAGCCGAGTCTTACAAAACTCTGACTGCAGTTCAAGTTGCCCAGTTCATCAGGAAAAACATTATCTATTAGTACGGTGTTTCGCAGGCATTTATGTTAGATAATGGGGTTCATTTCAAAGGCCGGGTTTTGGAGCTCTTTGAAGAGTTCAAAATCCAGATTCACCATTCAACGACCTGTCGCCCTCAGACAAATGGGGCAGTCGAAGCGGCTCAAGAACATTGAAACGATCATCAAGTCCGCAGAGTCCGCCAGGGACTGGCTTGAGCAACTACCTCTAGCTCTTTAGGGGTATCGAAAGTCAATTCGAACATCAACTGGGGCGACACCCTACTCCCTGGTCTACGGGATAGAAGTAGTACACCCTATCGAACTTGAGGTACCATCTTTAAGGATCATGACAGAATGTGAACTCACGGAATCTGAATAGCTCAGTGGGAGGTTCGTTGAACTCATACTCTTTGATGAGCGAAGGTCCGTTCCTTATATGATGTTCAGGGGTATCAGCGAAGGATTGCACGGGCTTTCAACAAGTAGGTGAAGTCTCGCGACTTGGTTGAGGGGGATATGGTTATAAAGGAAATCCGGGCTCCCATATTTGATCTTCGCGGTAAGTTTCGGCCGAAGCATTCAGGACCTTACATCATCAAGACCATCCTCTCAGGTGGAGCAGCTCAGCTTATTGATCTGGACGGCAACGAGTTCATTACTCTGGTCAACCTGGATCAACTCAAACGTTACTATCCCTAAGAGAAGCTCGCTGGGCCGAAAACCACAAGGGTGGGCGGTTCCAGGCAAAATTTATAGCAAGCTTGCTAGATTGAAAACCTGCAAGGGCGGTCTAGGCAAAAATAAATAGGCAAACATCCAAAAGCTCGCTAGGCTGAAAACCAGAAAGGGCAGTTCTAGGCAAAAGTTAGAGCATAAAAGCTGAGGCAAAATACAAGAGAGAACCTTACCCTGAACTACGTTTTGACCTGATTCCTTGAAAAGGGATACGTAGGCAATCTTTATGTGAGATTCGGTCATAATCAATCAACTTGATCCATGGTTTTCCATCTCGGCACGCTTACCGACAATCAAGACCGGCTTGGTGTTCAACACTTGGACTAAAAGGAGAAAGTTCTTGATCTTTCAATTTTATTCAAACTTTTATTTCTATTACACAGCTGAGCAAAGCCTCAAAAAAATAGTTAAGCATAAAAACAACATACATGCTAGAGGCCTTAATAGGCTCACAATTTATTCTAGATCATGGGAGTCTTGTCAGGAGTCAGTCTGCATTTTGTCTCTTTGCAACTTCTTTTCTAAGCCATGCTTTGTGGCGGTGCTTCAGGCTGGTGCTGAAATCAGGATCTACTCCTCGAAGTTGCCTCAGGCCCTAATTGTGTTCATACCCGGTTAGATTATGGGCAGTGAATGCATGAATGTGGAAGGTTTCCACCCCAGCTCGGTTTAGCCCCTGGCTCATGCCTAATTGACGGAGGACACGACCTGGAATATAGAAAGTGAAACTGGACAGCCCAGCGATCACCATTCTCTCAAAACCTATAGAGTTTGTGGCCATATCCGGGATATTTAGGGCCTCATGTCTCCAAACGATTTCATGCGATGACATCTCGATCATGAATGCATACCAGTCCTTCGTGGACATTTCTAGATACAGCATCCCTTTTTGATGCATCCGCCCGGGCAAATGGGGCCAGTTCGCCTCAAGAGCTGCGATCAATCCAAGCTTGTCTGATAACCATAGCTGCATGAACGAAAAGACAAGTGAGGAGCTATATAAAACTTGAGCGGAAAAACAAGTCAGAAACTCCGATATAACCTTAGCTGAGTGTTGAGGTAAAAGCAGAATGCGTGAAAGCCAGAAAAAGGTGAGCTGAGTGAAAGTTTACCTGCAGTAGGAGTGGACTGCCGCTAAATACTTCTGTCTGGCCGGTAACTGCTAAATCCAAACCCATGAGCGTTTCTGCAAGAACCATTGGTACTATGTTCCTTCGAACGCCCAGCTGATTAGCAACACTTACCAACGAGGGATCGACCCGTCCATCTATAGACACCAGCAAGTACGCAGCTAGCACACAGATTGACAGAGCAAATCGTCGCCAGGCTTGCACGGCAGTATCCATGGGGTCACCTTCAGGGCCATACCTTTCTATCAGGCGCATTATGGTTATTTGCCCACCGCTTAGCAGACTGTCTCTGCACCCCTTGAGATCTTCAGGCTGGACTTCAACAGTTTGGACATGCTCTCCCTGTAGGGTGGTATGACAATCATGCTGGATGTGAAGCCTTAGAGGTATGCTTGAAATTCCTCCACTGTCGGACACAGCTCGTCGTCTCCAAATCTGAATACGTGGACATCTGGGTCCCAAAATCGTACTACCGCCCAGAAGATTTCCGGGCACAGTCTTATGCTTCGAAGGAAGCGAAAAGCGGCCAGCCCGTGGGTCCGGAATGATAGCCAATCGCCTACAACGAACGCTTCTAGCCATGGGCCGATTAGGGTAGGGAGATGATTTGCCATTTTGAATGCTGTCTGGGGTTTTACTTTCAAGAGGGTACCTTACGTTCATGGGACAATGCCCCCTTTATAGCCAAAGGATGGGAAAATATCTCCTTTTTCAAGGGAAATATCTAAGCAAGGTGGCATGACCCCTTCAATTCAAGGGTACATCTCTGATTGCTGTCCTAGACATTCTCTGCACAGCCCTCCTACTGACAATCCCTGCTCCCACGTCCATTCCTTGATTGGGTCAAACTCGGCACCTGTATTGGACAGAACCATCGCGCGACACACTGGGATAGTTGGGCGAGTGAATAGGTCTCGCGCGATGTAGTCACTTCGTCGCGCGAGGGTTATCTCTTTTCACGTTTAAAGCGACAACTATGGGCACACGCCCCTAAAAATCCCGCATTTTTAGTTTGTGAAAAGTTCGGTTTGCACCCTTTTGTTTGAAAACATGACGAAATGCTGTTTTGCGGAAAACACCCAAGAAACCGATTTTGAAAACGCTTTTGTTCACGTTTGTTTGATTGGAGAAAGGCTTGTAGACTGGACCGTCGTTGTAACGACCCTGATTTTTGGTAAATAAAAATTTCGTTAAAATTTTGAATTTTATTTTAATTACTTGGATTTTTATTTCCATAACCAAAAATCGGTCGTTACTGACTAATAAAAACATCGTTGTTATTCGAAAATCTTTTAATTATGCTTGGAAGATTTTAATCATCGTTTAACTGCCGTTTTCCCGTTGTTTCTAGGATTAAGTCTTAAGACCCCATTTCTTGGCTGGAAATCCTACCTAGCAAGTCTAGCTAGCTTCGAGCCGATTAGGTTGACCTAGCGATCGTTTAACCTAGTTACCGTCTGCGAAGTAAATCTTATGACCCGCGTGACTTATGAACCTTTTTAACCTTTGAGCCACCGACCATTGGACGATAACGTTAGGGATATCTTTACCCATTGGATAATAGGAGAACCTTAGTTAATCCACTTAACTACAAGATTAGATTAGATTAGTACTTAAGTATCGTATTTAATCAAGTATTAGACTTTTTGGTATTATCCATTGGTTAATAACCGTTAGGAGATTCTTTACCCATTGGACGATAGAATCCTAGCCATCCTTACCCATTGGTTATTACCCGTTAGGAAAACTATTATCCATTGGATAATAGCTTTACTTGCCAATCAAGTACTAGGTGTATTAAAATACTAGATTTGCCATATGTGTTATTTGATTAAAATAGGATTAGTACCATAGGTTAATATTTTAGTACTTAGTACTTTGTACCAAGGAGAGAGAGAGAAAGAGAGAGGAGAGAGGCCAAGAGAGATTGGGAGAGAGAGAGAGAGAGTTCGGATGGGAGAGGGAGAGAGAGAGTGATGTGTGTGATTGTGTGATCTCACCCTTGTCCTATTTTCTATGCTTTCAATCTTTGAAAGCATAAGAATTCAAGCAAGATCTTGTACTCTTGTACAAAACCCTAATTGAATACTTGAATCAAATCCCCTTCCTTGATCTATCTTCCAAAATCCAATCCAAAGTACCACATCATAGCCTTGCATGCCTAGTTCTAGGGTTAAAATTGCAAGCAAAACAAGATTTGGCTAGAATAAAAAAATGAGATATAGGAGAGAGAGAGAGAATTCAGCTAAAGAGAGAGAGGGAGGCCTTGCCTATAAATACCAAGCCATTTGGTGCTTTGAACTCACACCTCTCCATTCTCCAACTTCTTTCTTGAAAGCATAAGTGTTCTTGTGTTCTTGGTTGATTTCTTCTTGTTCTTGAAGTCTTCTTTCTAGTTTTTCAAGAAACTTTCCATTGCCACCACTAAAACACCACTCGACCGCCACCTCGAGCAAAAAGTAGTAGTAGTTGTAGTTAGGATCTAGTTTCGAGAGAAACCAATCTCTTTCGAAGCTACCGGAAGCCACCGTAAGCCGTTATTCCGTCCGACCACCGACTTTCTTCCCGATGTTCTTTTCGTAGTCTTCCCACCGCCAAGAAGAACGGTAGAGTGTCCTTACTCTCTACCCTAAGTATAGTTTGTATGCATGTTGAATCGAACTTAGAAAGCTATATGTTAGTATGAACTTGTTTTACGTAGTTTACTTTGATCTTAAAGAATACTTGACTGCATGATTTGGTTGGTAGTTGTTTATTTGTTACTTGCCTTACTTTTTGCGTTAAATGTTGAGAATGATGATGTGATAGTATGAGCATGCAATCTAAGATGGAGTTGGACGGTGTTGCTAGTTTAGTTTCAAGATTACTAGGAATGAGTTGTACTTACTTGTGAAGTCTACTGCGGAGTCTATGCATGAATACGTGACACAGAAATTGAGAAAGTAGAAACGTGACGTCTAGGGTGTATTAATAACAAGAAGCGTTTTGAAACCCGCAATGTGGCCGAACTTGCCCATTGTGGAGATGTGTTTGCAAAGGATAAAATATTTTTGAAACTACATAATGACCATGTGTGAAGATCATTATGTGGTGTGTGTGTGTGTCCAATGGGAACCCAGAGCAGTGGAACCATTGTGAGGGTGTGTGTGTCCAATGGGAACCCAGAGCAGCGGAACCATTGTGAGCGTGTGTGTGTCCAATGGGAACCCGGAGCAGCGGAACCATTGTGAGGGTGTGTGTGTCCAATGGGAACCCCGAGCAGCAGAACCATTGTGAGGGTGTGTGTGTACTCCAATGGGAACCCGGAGCGGCGGAACCATTGTGAGTGTGTGTGTGTCCCATGGGAACCCGGAGTGACGGAACCATGGTGAGGTATGGCTTGGTTATCCATGGAGAGGAGCCAATGCTAATTGTGTGTACTCCCATGGGAACCCGAAGCGCCGGAACCATGGTGAGGTATGGCTTGGTATTCTGTGGAGAGGAGCCAATGCTAATTGTGTGCCAATGGGAACCCAGAGCGGCGGAACCATTGTGTGTATACTCGGGAACCCGGAGCGGCAGAACCAAGGTTGTTTGTGTTAAAATTGATTTTTTTTGAAATGTGCGCCAATGGGAGCCCGGAGCGGCGGAACCATTGTGCGTATACTCGGGAACCCAGAATGGCGAAACCGAGGTTGTGTGTGTTAAAACGGATTTTTGAAATGTTTTGGTAAAGTGAAAACGAGACACATTCTACGAAACGCTGCGTAGGAAAAACTCTGATGACATGGACACTGACGATAGATGGCGAATGCGGATGTGTCATTGTTGATATCTATATCCTGCATTGTCTGTGCTATTTATGACCCTTTATGATATATGCAAGGCTTGTTATGTGTAAGTTAAGGGTTAGTGGGTTTTGGGTTACTCTATTGAGCTTTCAAGCTCACGGTGTTGCTTTATGTGACCCTGACATATTATACTGGTGGCGACGCTGATATAATGTGTCAGACTTATTAGATGAGCAAGGAGAGCCGTATACTTTGGAGGCCTTTGGAGCTGAGGAGCTTGCTAGGATGCAAGAAGAGAAGGAGCTGTAGATAACCTTAGATGTCCATCCCTTTAGTGTAATATGAGAACCCTTGGGAGTTTGTGATGTAATAATGAGCTAGACTCGACCTTGTTTATCTAATAAATGTTCAACTTAACGTACCCGATTTTGGGGGCGTTACAGTCGTCACCTTCGATATCTGAGGTTCGGGAGCCAGGTTACGAGAGGGGAAGGGTTTTATGGCACCCCTCTCGCCCAATCCGGAGATCGGTCTCTACTTAGGCATTTTATAAAACACTAGCATTTTTCTCTCTTTAAATCACTTTTGACTAGTTAGGGCGGGGGAACAATTAATGGGGATTGATATAATGACAAGTTGCATTTATATGACAAAAATATGGATGTTTGATCTAGATGAATGTAATAGATTGAGAACAAGCTCCTGTGAGCGCTTTAAATAAACTGGCACACACTGGTTTGGAATGGTGCACGCCGGAACAAACCTGTATGCACGGGCCATGCCACTGCATACAGGGATAACTTGCGTGCGCCATACTAGCACTGGCGTGCGCCGGTAGTCCTAAACTCACAGTTCCTGAACTCAACCCTCTGGGCTCTGGAATGGATCAGTGCACACCCAGGACAAACCACGCAGTTTAATATCACAGGATCTACGCAGTTACAGAATACAGCATTAAATCAAACGGAAATAAATGGACTGAAAACCCCATTAACAGAGTGGGGGGAATCAACAGAGGCCAAGACTTAACCAAGAAGCAAGGGCCAGCCATGAGACTTTGGAATAGGTGGCGCACACAGGTCAAGGAAGTCCGTGCGCCACTTGTTCTATTTGTCTAGTGTTTGGCTTTGCTTCATCTGGGTTCTGGAACACGACTAGAAGAATCCCAGGGGCCTTACTAAACAGCTTAAACAGATAACAAAACTACACAGTTCTAAGATATGGAAAATAGTGAACTAGTTATTAGCATGCTATCAGAGTGATCAGATCATAAGTAAAACAGAAAAGAATGGGCTGTGATCCCCACACCACCCCTGCCATGCAACCACAAGTGGCGCGCAGGATAGGCTGACTGGCGTGCGCCACATCCCACTGAGCACGATCATTGAATCTTTGCCAGCTTTGGGCCAGGACTGGTATTGATTACCAGCCTTGACCCAGCCACGCCCCTCAGGGGTCTGAACAGTTTACAGAAACAAAGGTGGTATACCTTTGGATTGAGCTTGATGGATGATTTGAGCTTGAGCTTGGGATGGAAAGATGAATGGAGGATGAGGATGGCAATGTAGGATGTATGACTGATCTTCCTTGCTTTGTCTTTCAATGGATGAAAGAAAAACAAGGGAGAGCTAGAGAGAGAAGAGGGAGAAAACTTGGGAGCTCTTAATGAGAGTAACCCCTTGCAAATAAATACAAGGGGGATATATATAGGCCAGTTGGCTGGCTGATCAGTTGAAGCCTAAGGCTTTGTTTGGGTTGCAAGGAAGGGAGCAAGCCTTCCATGCATTAAATGCATGAGACAAGGTGATGGATCTTGTAGGAGAGAGAAGGGGACGGCCCTAGACGAAATAATCATCAGGAGAACTATTGCACATGTCAGGGTGGCACAAAAGTCCCAGGCAAGTGGTCCCAAAAAAGGTGATTTGACTGGGAACAAGTGGCGTGCGCCACTTAGGCACTGGCGTGCGCCATTGGAGACTGGCTCCATGCTCGATGACTAACACGTGGCAATGCACCAGCATGCATCAGTTGATCACCAGCGTGCTGAAGCAGGGTTTTGCTGAGGCCATTTGGTTCTGGCTCGAAAGGTTTGAAATAGGTTCGACAATGGTTCTAAGGAGCTTGGAAAGCTCGGAGCTCAAACACATCAACCATCTCGAATGTTCTTGACCGTTAATCATCATCGAGGAATCAAAGACCGTATATAAACTAGTCTAGACAGTCCAGAATAGGGTGTCTACAGTAGCCCCCCTTTGACAGCACTTGGGACACCATCGTTGTGGTACAAGTAATGTCAAAGGTTTTTTTTTTTAGACACCCTTTCGAGGCTATTCAGAACATAACATATGAGTCAACGAAAGATGCGTAACCTTAAAGAACCTGGTTGATTGGGTGGACGGGTAGATCGTCGCTTGCTGAGAATGGTACGAGCAATGTGGATCGCTGCATGACTGTGGAAAAGGAGGACTCTCCTGGGGAACAGAGAGTGGCTACCTGCTGGGGAAACAAGAGGTGGACGGTCAGGCCGTCGTTGATTTGACTTTGGACTCTCCTGGGGAATAACCCTTTGGAAACAACCCGCAGTCGCTTGCTTGACTTGAAACTGGACGGGCAAACCGCCGTTGAGTTGAATTTGAACAAGAGGCGGACTCGTTTGGGGATAACTCTACCGCGGAGCTAATTGATTTGAATTTGGGCGGGTAGACCACCGTTGATTTGAAAGTGGACGAACGGATCGTCGTTGATTTGAAATTGGACGAGCGGATCGCCGTTGATTTGAAATTGGACTGATAGATCATCGTTGATTTGACATTGGGCGAGCGGATCGCCGTTGATTTGAAAGTGGACGAACGGATCGTCGTTGATTTGACATTGGGCGGGCGGATAGCCGTTGATTTGAAAGTGGACGGATAGATCGTCGTTGATTTGACATTGGGCGAGCGAATCGCCGTTGCTTTGAAATTGGACGGATAGATCGTCGTTGATTTGACATTGGGCGAGCGGACCGCCGTTGCTTTGAAATTGGACGGATAGATCGTCGTTGATTTTAAATTGGACGGATGGATCGTCGTTAATTTGAAATCAGACGGACTCCGCTTGGGAAACCATCGTCCAGGAGATTAACAGGATCTAACGACTCGGGCCTCAACTTTGAAGGAGTTCTGATCCAAAGATGCAATTTGGGCCTCAGGCCCAAACACAACAGGCGTGCGCCACCTATTTAGCTCCGTGCGCCAGTCATCTGCGAGATCCGAGCCCAAACCCGGCCCAGATCCGGCCCAGTTGCTTCCTACGTCGAATAAACTTCTGCAGAAGATACGAAATTGCCATTGTTCAGTTGTAAAACTCCTGAGAACTCTCAAACACTTCCCAAAACTCCAAATCTCACCCAAAACCTCTCCTCTACCTCCGTAATCCATTGACCCACGTTCAACCATGGCTGAAACAGGTAGCAGTGCTGGCGAGAAAGGCGGCAATGGAAGTCACGGTGGTGACCAGCCGAGGGCCGTTGAAACCGAGCCCGGGAATCCTCCAATCGATGATCAGATGACCGAGGGGGCCGTGCCAGACACCGATGCAGAGATCACAAGGGAAGAGGAAGGCGGCGATGGCCATGCAGTGGTGGTGGATAGCGGCGGTGAACGGCGCGTGCCCGTGGATCTGGGGCGTCCGCCGGTGGAGCTCAGTCGAGGGGGCCTGCAGGTATGTCGATTGGACTTTCAAAGTGGGGTAGAAGGTCGGATAGTGACCGGGGTAGGTTTGGCTGGGGCCGGCGCTAGCAGTAGTGGTGGTGTAGATGGTGATGATGATTCGGGGCAGCCGCCGAGGGATCCGGCGAGCGAGAAGGCTCCAATGGTCGAGGATGACAATGCACCGGTAGCGAGGCCAGATCACACAGAGCGGGTGGAATTCATGCCACCTGCGGGGTCGTTGAGTCATGAGCCCATTATGAGCAGCGCCCTGGCGGAGTTTGTTGGCCGTGAAAGGCTTGCTCAGCTTATGAGGGAGGCACCCCAGGTGGTCGAGGTGGTAGTGAAAGCCCGTGAGGATAGGTTAGCGGAGATAGCTCGCTAGAACGAGCAGGAGAGGTTGATACGGGAGCAGGAGGCCGCTGCAAGGGAGCATGGAGAGTTTGAGCGAGAGGCAGAGGCAGCCAAAAGAGAGCGAAAGGAGGCAGAGTGGGTGACTGAGCACGCCGTGGCACAGGCCAAGACCTTAGTAGGGAAAACGAGAGCAAAGTTTACACCAGAGACATACGTTCCTCCCGAGGCACACCTTTTCATCCCTTCTGGCATTGACTTTTACGAGCCTTTACAGGATAGTTATGATAACGAACTGGTGCTGAGAGACCCGCAGCATCACATCTCTGTTGGCTGGGATCAGGTATAACCCGTAATACTGCTTCATTCTGCACTTTGAACTTATAATTGCTCGTTTCTTAACTGTGAATTGATTAGCCTGGAAAGCATGCTGTTGGTATCATAGAACTTGATTTGACTGTTGCAGAACTTCGACATAGTTTGAGAATGCCCTCAACCCTTGGTTTAACTGAAAGAATGCTCTGATAACTCGACTTGACCATAGAATGCTTGAAAATAGTAATCGACTGTAGATTGCCTCCTGACTTGATTGGCAGAATATTCGACATAGCTTGATGTGACTGACGAATTGCTTTGTTAACTTTGAGACCGACCCGTAGAACACCTGTGGGATACTCGATAACCAGAACTTAACTGAGAAAGAGCCCCGTGCCTCGACTGCATGTTTATTTCGACGCTCTTTGTGTACTTGACTGGAATATGCTAAAAGTATCCTGAATAACTTGTAGCTTAATTCGACTGATAGAATAACTGGTAGCTTATACTGATGTATTCTCCTTGTTGTGGCTGCTTGTCGTATGCAGAGAGGAGTGGCTAGTTCTCGAGGGCATGGCGGACCAGCAGCCTCGTACGAGCTGTATATTGACTTGCCTGAGAGCGTTAGAGAGTTGATGGATGCGACGGGGTTCGGTCCGTTCATACGGACGTTGGCAGCGGTGAGGAGTGACCATGCTCTGTTGACAGCTCTGGTGGAGAGGTGGTGGGACACGTCCAACTCCTTCCACTTTTCGATTGGGGAGATGACGGTGACTCCGACGGACTTTGCGGCGATCACAGGCTTGAGGGTAGGAGGAGACCAGATCCCTTTTGACTCTGGGATTCACAGTGATACAGCGGCACTAGAGTGTTTCTGGGTCAGGTACCCACTGGTAGAGCAGAGATGGTTCCCCACGAGCAATTTGCGAGGTACGTGGAGGGGAGGATACCCACTTCAGAGTTGGAGGAGGAGCGGATGGCGAGGGCCTATCTGTTGTACTTGTTCAGGGCTACTCTGTACCTGAACAAGCGGTCCATGGTGCACCTGTCTTACCTGCCGACTCTCTGTGACCTTAGCACAGCCTCTCGGTTTGACTGGGGAGGAGCAGCTTTGGGTACCTGCTATGCGTTCATGGGAGAGTTCTCGCGAGAAGCAGCGGCGCCTGCTGGTTACTGGAGGATATGGGAGGTAACAAACAATCCTGCATTTCATACTTGTACTTTCTTCTAGATTATATCATGCATGCTGTATTTTGATGCCTTGCCTGTTTTAACCGTGCAGTTGTGGGCTTATGAGGTGCTGAAGATGTTCCCTCCAGAGAACAAGTGCCCTGACCTGAAGATGCTACCTCGTGCGATGATCTGGGGGCCCCTGCGTGGTGGTGCAAAGAAATCCAAGAAGACTTTGATGGAGTTCAAGCTTTACCTCGACGAGCTGTCGAGTATGCAGGTAACGGAGCAGTTCCCTGAGTTGTATTCCCTTTTAACTGCTTTAATGCTGTCGCTGATGTCCTTTATTTCGACTACTTAACTTGTGCCACAGGTGGATTGGGATCCGTGGACTAGTGTAGAGCCGGAGCCTAAGTACGTGGCGAGGAGTAGGGCCGTGACAGCGAGCCGAGTACTGCTGGAGTCAGCCTTTGGGTGGCAGTGGTACCTGGCTGACCGGGTGGCACGTCAGTCACTTGAGTTGGAGGAGTTTCGGGTTCCTGGATCGCTTCGGAGACATGCCTCACACACGGGTAGATACACACTGGCTAAGCTTTAGCGCTTCACGGTGCCGCAGGCGGCTTCTACCTTTACGAGGCCCAGGTATGACTATGCCGTGTACCGGAGGCAGCATTTGATGGAGCCACTTGGGGCGACAGAGCTCATGGCTGTTTTGAAAGAAGCTGCGAAGGCCAGACAGGAGAGGCAGGGCCAGAGAGGCAGGTCGTCGCGCTCTAGGGAGAGGAATGTGTATGCTGAGGCGATTGGACTTCCTCAGCTGTCGTGGACACCCGGTGAGGGATGCACAGGGAGAGGCTGCCGAGGTTCGATTCGAGCCTTCCAGGACAGAGCCAGCGGAGATCACGGGATCGGTATCCAATACTTTTAGCTTTACTTGTTCCTTTGTACTTGTATCTACATTGTATTCCAATTGTATTTTGACCTTGATTCCACAACATGTTGCAGGTGCCAATCGAGTGGGCACGGGAGGCTGCTCGCCTGATGCTTGCAATGGAGAAAGCGTTTCACAGGATAGCAGGCGGTACTCCTTTGCAGTTGCACTATCCTCCAGCTGTCCCAGCTCCTGCCGTTCAGCCACAGGTATAACCTCAAAACACTTGTTGCCTTCCGTCGTTGATACTTAGATACTTTGAGCATGTTTGATACAATGCATTCTGACAGATTGAGCATGTTTAATACAATGCATTCTGATACACCTGCCCTTATTTCCTGTTTCAATACTCAATATACAGTATACAACATATGCACAATATATATATTGAAATGCTTGAAATGAATTGACAATGCAGGGACGCGCTAGGGCGGCTTCTAGGCGGAAGACAGTGCGAGCTGCACCACAGAAGGGCAAAGCCAGGCACCTGCCACGGTTCAGCGCCGGACGAGCACCACACAGCCTGAGACCAGAGGAGTGGTGATTACTCCAGCTAGTGAGGTGGAGCAGTTTCGCAGGGTGCTGAGAAAGAGGACTGCGAGGAAGAAGTTGCCTGAGGGACCCTCGAAGAAGAGGAGGCAAGAAGAAGGAGAGGAAGAAAAAGAGGAGCCAGTGTTTCGAGGTTTCGATTCGCTCTAGGGGACCTGGCTGCAGCAGAGGTGGGTGAGGAGGACAGCGTGAGTGACGGCGTCGACCCCGAGGATTTTGACGACTGAGGGCTATCACTGAGTCTCAATTACTTTACTGTCTAGCTTGACTATGATACTTGATACACTAGTACTTCAGTACTTTGATACTTGGATACATTGGTTTTGAGGTGAGGCCTGCGTGCCTTTGGTTTCCGACCGGATGTGCCCTATACACTTTGGTTTTGCTTGCTTGGGCCGTTGTGCCATTTCATACCTTGTTGCTGCTTTTGATATTTGGGAATCTGCTTTAGGCTGACATAATAATTGCGTTTTCCGTTTATTAATCTCCTTTTGATAAAACTGGCAAAGGAAAAGAATAAACCTTCCACTAATACTTGACATGCATTGACGACTAATCTGAATCGATTGATGTAGACACCCCAATTTGGACATTTCGAATTTCCTTAATTTGTTGTCCGGAGGCTCCCCGATGATGAATTTGGATTGAAACAAGCCTTGACCAGTCAGAACAATGCTTCTTGGAAGACTTTAAAAAGGAAAATAAAATTTCTAAGCCAGTCCCAAGCGCTCTAGAACAGTCTCAAGCGCTCCAAACAACTTTCATAACCTGGGATCTGACAAATTCTTGAGCGCTCGAGAATGAACTCCCAAGCGCTCAAGACTTCTGTGCTGCCCAATGGGTAATGGAGCTTCCCCACTTCCCATGCAAGCCATCATCACAGCCGTCTTCAGCTCATTCAAACCTCAGACAACACTCAACATCAGTCAGGAAGAGTCAGGCATGAGGATTTTCAAAGATTCCAAATTTCATTTTGCCAAAATGAGACCATATACTATTTTCCTTATATATAGGCCATTCCAGTTCAGAATAGGCACGAAAGGCTCTCTCTCTAAACACCTCTTTGACTGTTCAAACAGAGTTGCTCTCCATCCCTCTCAAAATTTCATTCTCAAAAACAAAGTAACCAAAAACACAAGGTACCCAAGAACATGCAAGGAGTTCAGATCACCCCCAAGTTCGGATCCTCCTGATCTCCTTCCCCTCATTCATCTTTCCGAGATTTTCCAAAGAGCAAGCAAGGTTCAAACCAAAAAGGTAGAAGCTTTTTACCTTAGTGTCAAGCAAAACAGGGTTGCTTTCCTTTCTGAGGGAGGTCCCTCAGCCCTCTCAGTCTTTAATACTGAGCATGGGTTGAATGACCTCAGTGTTAAAACAAGAGCAAAGGGGAACAAATACATTTTCTCTTCCAGTTTACTGGAAGCACTCCCGAGCGCTCGGGAATACTCTAGAGCGCTCGAGAGTGGTTACAGTCCAGTCTCCTTCTTTTAAGCATTTATTAAATGGATATGCATGGGCAGTAGAAAAAAATGTGTTTTCATGCAGATCAATCCTCTTGGGATTTGTTGGTACAAAAGATCTTCATTTCTCAGAAATAAACAAAGAAAGATATTCTTATTCAAAGACATGCAGAAGGGTTTTGTTCAGAATTTGAAAAGACAAATTTCATATTTCAGAAGTGTAAGATCTGATGTACCAGCATGCTAAAATGAGTGCATGAGGCAGTTGAAACCAGTTCTGGGGTACAGATCACTCCCAAGCGCTCAGGATCACTCCCAAGCGCTTGAGAGTGGTTGCATGCAACTCCAACCCATCTTTCTCTCAGTTTGATCCTCTTATTGTCCTTGCATGGCCATGCATGTCTCTCTCTTTGCCTCTTATAACTGTTAAACCACTTTCCAGAAGGGCTAGGTTGTATGGCTTAGAGGAATGAGACCTATCCTCAGTCTACTGGGTTATCAGTCAAGCCTATAGCGTATTTAATGTTATTCCAGTTTATACTTTCAGCATTGTATTCTATTGTATCCTGTTGTGCTAACAAGATGTGTAGGTTGAGTGTGTGGTACTCCCAAGCGCTCGGGAGTTCTTCCGAGCGCTCGAGAGTGGATCAGTGACATGATCCTCCAGTTTCTAGCATCTTGCACATCATTACTATTTTTCATTCATTCACTATGCACATGCACATGCATGCACCTTCTGTACTTGATTTATCTGTAAATGCATGCTAACTGTTTAATGAAATAAAATCCTTTGAAAAATCCCACAAATATCTAGTAGAGACCGATTTCAAATCGGGCGAGGGGGGTGCCGTAAAACCCTTCCCCCCTCGTAACGTGGCTCCCGAACCCTTTTCCTAAATCTCTGGTTTTCAATTCAAATCAACCTTTTTTCGAACAAAACGGTTTCTCGGGTGGCGAACCACAAATCCGGGTGGCGACTCTTCAAAATTATTTTCAAAAATCCAAAAGCGAGGCGTTTCTTTTCGGGCCGTCAAGATTCCACCCGGGGCTGTGGTAGCCCACAGTGGCGACTCCGTTGGGGATAAAGTTTAATTAATACTTGAGAAAAATCAGTACGTTGACAAAATGGCCTGATTTCCTTAAGTATTGATTAAATTAGTGAGCCAAGCTTGAAAAATATTTGTGGGATTTTCAAAGGATTCTATTTCACTTTTTGTATATATCTTGTGCAGCCCCGCTGTTGTGTTTCGGCAATCCTACCAGGCTTACCGGTGATAGGGAATCCCGGAATGCTCAGCAACCCTCGACCGTGATGAGTCATCCCTACCGTTTGTACCGTTATTGGGTGTACGCTCAATGACGGGAGGTATACTTTGACTCAAGTCCGGGGAACCCTCTTCAAGCCAAAACCCGGCCTTTGTACATGTTTAGCAAGCTGTAGAACCTTCCAAACTAGGACAGGAGCCTACAGGGTAGGACTACGTGTTATAATCTGTTTAAGTGCTGCATTGCATCTTCCATCATCATCATGCTGTCAGCCACGATTGTCGGGACTCGCTCGCGCGGTCTTCGGAAGGTTGCCAAGACCCAATGAAGAGTCACGCACCCTAATGCGTGTTGCTAAATCACATGAGTCCTCGAACTCGAACCTAGAGGAAACTAAAATCTTGCTAAGTCGTTGACTAGTGTTTAACCAAGATGTAACCAAAGGAAAGGAATGATAGGGGAGCAGAACATTGTGATGTCAACACCATCCAGGCTAAAAGCAAGTGTACCGCTTACGCCACTTCAGTTATCGTATCACATCGTTCACCCCGAGCCATTCCGAACCAACGGTCAAATTGTCGATGGAATATTAGCTAAATACTTAGCTTACTTTAGCATCTTTTGGGAATCGGCTGTTCCTAAATGAGGATACACCTCAAAAATCCGAGGATCAAGGCAACCTCCCGTAAGTCAATCGTTTTTGAAAAATCGGAGTCGATGACGGTGACGATGAGGCACTCATTTTCCAAAAATCATGCACAAATTTCATAAAAATGCAAGCAGGAACCGCGTCTGAGCACAAGTTTTTGCTTTGCTGTCAGTTCTGAGCAATTGGGCCGAAAAAGAAGAACATCATACCCTTCTGGACCAGACCCTTGGGACAGAGATTGGAACGGCTCCAACTGCAAGCAGACTCCATCAGTGCATCAGATTTGGGGGGTGGAAATGGATCTATTGATCGGAGGCTTAAACCCAAACCCGAACCCCACGCTAAATCCAAACGGAGGTAACCTAAACCCGAATGCTGTCAATCCGAACCTTAATCCTAACCCAAGTGTCAACCCAAACGGAGGCAACCCAAACCCAAACGGAGGCAAGCCAAATCCGAATCCAAATCCCGTTCCCAATCCTCATCCAAACCAAACCCAAACCCGGGAAATCCGAATGGAGAAATGGCTCAGATTAGAGAAGACATCCAACGCCTAGGCGAGCGCACTGACAACTAAATCGCCCAACTCATGATGATGATTACTGGGGTTGCACGACGCCTTCCACCTCAAAACCCAAATCCAATCTCAAACCCTAACCCAATTCCTAATCCAATTCCAGTTCCTAACCCGAATCCAATTCCAAATCCAAACCCAATTCCCAACTTATACTTCAATCCTAACCCTAACCCGAATCTGAACCAAGAGCAGCTGGTCTTTGATTTGGAAACCCTGCAAAACCCCGAGATGGTGGCAGTATTGGAAAAGCTCACCCATCTAGAGGAATCCGTTGCAAGAAATGAGAAAATAGCGTCGACTGGTTTTGACATCAATATAGCTTTGCCTGTTTCCTAACGCAAAGCTTCCGGATAGGTTCAGACCAATAGACTTCGCTAAGTTTGACAGAACAGGAGATCCAAAGGCACAGTTGACGGGATACATTGGAGCACTTTCCATGTGGGGAGTCGAGAAGGATGCTATGGCACAGATGTTCTCGCAGACTTTGGTGGGACATGCTCTACACTGGTTCACTTCATTGGATGAGAGAAAGAAGCGTTCTTGGAAGGATATATGTGCGGCTTTTGTGGCGCAGTACGACTATAACATTCAGTTGGAGGTGACCACTCGTGAATTAGAATCAACAAAGATGGAAGCAAAGGAGGCCTTCGCCGATTTCGTGAAAAGGTGGAGGGCAAAGGCGGCGCAGATGAAAGATAGACCGAGCGACAGGGACCAAATCCGGATGATTGTCCGTAACCTTCAACCCACTCTTGCGAGGCACATGGTTATGGCCCAAGCATGCTCAGACTTTAAAACATTCTTCGATACAAGCTTAGCTGTCGAAGAAGCAGTTCAATTGGGGATCCTCGACAAGCCCTAGCCTACTCGCAAGCCCAAGAAGGTTTACTCCGGAAACAGCAACGCTCTGTTTGGCAACTCAAACTACACCAACCTTCCCAACACCTCCACAAACACAACCCAAGCCGAGCCGGTGAAGCAAATAACCACCCAAACTAGCCAACCGCATTCCCAGCCCCGTACTTTTGCTCAGTTCTCAGCACCTCTTTCCGCCGTGCTCGAGAAATTGGTCGAAAGCGGCACCCTCAAACCACTCACCCCTACTCCCTTACTGTAGACACCTCCCAGACGGGGCATCGCCATACAGTTGTATCATCACTGTGTTTGCTCGATTGGTTGCTTGCTTCATAAACCAAGATCGTGGATACTTCCATGGCTAGAGGTATCACCACACGATAGCGGTTATCATCAAAACAAAGTCGCCACCCAGTTTATTAAAACTAGGAAATAAGTAGAGATTCTGGGTACGGAAGCCAAAAGTACAGTAAGGGGAAGGTGTTAGGCACCCCTCTCTGCCTAGCCGCGAGACTAGCCCATAATCATTCAACATAAGACATATAGATGCTTTATCTATCCATACACGTAGTCTGTTTTTATCCTTTAAACAGTTAATAAGGTGAGCCGAGGCGTAAATAAATCATGCGCCGTAAAGCGATAAACAAATCAAAGCGTACAAGAGATCGATTACTCGGCCGCTGAATGGATGTCACGGCCGAGGAATTGGGCTGGTTTAATGTACCGGCCGAGGCATCGAAGCCCCGGCTGGTGTTCTTCCTCACACCAGACAGAAAGTTTAACAGACTATCAGAAGGCTACGATTAGTAAATTAAACATAAAATAAACCAAACCAGAGGCCGTTGGGCCTCACCACCTTGATCCCTCAGTTGCTTGATTGCTTTGGATCGATGGAGATGGACTGATTGATTGCTTCTTGGACAAAACCCTAGGGCTAGGGTTTGAACTCCGGGGTTGGATCGTCTAATTGATGGCCGCCTATGGAAGGTTGGGGCTTTTGCAGAGAGGGTTTTTGGGAGTGTATAGCCAGAATGTCGTGGCTTGAATGTGTATAGATCTGAGGATTTTCGTTGTATTGTGGTGTGTATTTTCGGAGGCCAAAGGCCTCTTTATATAGCCAAGGGATGACACACTTCGTCCAATCAAATCACGGGGTTACAATTGCATTTGCATTGTAACTTGAACTCTTCAACGTAATCCCTGAACGTAGCTCGAACGCATCGGAGAGGCGGTGGATCGATCAACCGACAGAAGGTTCGGGAGTTTGGAAAAAGGCCGATCTGGCGGCCGAGCAAAGGATGTCACGGCCTGGAAATGGATGTAGCGGCCAAGCCATTGATCTGGCGGCCGAGGCTTTGATCTCTCAGGGAGATTTTGGGTGCAACAGGTTGCTCGGGTGAGGAATGGATGTTAAGGCCGTGAAATCGATGTTGCGGCCGGTCGATGGATTTTCCTAACACACTATATTTCTGTCTGAAAGGCTATTTGGCTCTGGATTGGGTCCTCTAAGTGGCTCAAAGTTCGTACCATAAGTCCATGGGTTTCACCAAAAAGCAATCAGCAATCATCGAATCCGTATCATCATCGGGATGGTCCCAAGGTGGGAGTTGAAATAATCGTTAGGACAAATTGGGGTGTCTACACTTACCTCAAAAACTCCCTGCTTCCCACAACCCTAATGCATACTGCGCCTATCATCAGAATGTGGGCCACCTAACCGACAACTGCTTCCGCCTTCGCCACGCTATTCAGGATCTGATCGATAACAAAACCCTCCCTATGCCACCACAAAAACCCAACACCGTCTCAAACCCGCTCCCAAAGCACTCCAATGCCCGCACCAACCTTATCTCCATAAGCCAACCCTTTAACCCCAGCCATTACATCATTCTTGATACCCAACCCAAGCCAACTGTCGAGCTGCCAGTTGAGGATGTCGTCTGTGCATTGGAAACCGTGGAATGGGACTTTCAGAGAAGGTGGGAAGACCTAGTGCAAGATTTCTTGGCAGTAGAAGACAGGGCTCTTATCACTGGAGTCTAGCCTGTGGCACTTAACTCCAGCCAAGTTGAGGAATTGGAACATGGAGAATGGAGGCAGGACTGGGAGGAGATGATGGCTGACCCGTTGGATGGGCATTCTCTATTTGCTCTATTCATGGAACCTGAACCTGTCGAGAAGGAAGACGAATGGGAATGGGAGCCCAAACCCAACGGGTGGCGCTGGATGGATGATTCTGATCCTCTGGATGAAACATCATTGGCGTACCTTTTTCAAGAAGAAGAAGTGGCGGAAGAAATGGATCTGATGAATCCCCGTATGTTCTCAGGACTCAACGTCAGAACCATTGTTAACCTCACTCGAGATTTCGATGCTCTGGAACGCGCCATGGACTATCTCTTCCTCCCGCAGGAATACATTATCGAAGAGTTCTTCCCCAAGCCTGTAGTTGAAATCCCTGATGAGGTCAACATCTGCGTATTGGATCCAGAGGACCTGTGGGGAAAGTCTGAATTGGTGAATGTGTGGATTGATGGTGAGGAACTGACTGTCAATAAGGCCATGTTGGATGAATGATCTCTGCAGACTGGCAACAGCAGCAATGACAACAGCAGCAACAATGTCAACTTTTGGAATTCTCTGGAAGAGGACAGCATATGACACGCTCTGGAAATGGAAACCCTCAATGAGACTTTGGAGAAGACAGCACTTGACAAAGGGAAACGTAAAACTGATGCTTGCGACTTTGACTTCTCTGATTTTTGGGAAGGTACTTGGTGGGAGCCTATTCCCAAAACAGTTAGCAATCTTACCAGGAGTGGAAGAGTCTACCAACCTACCAACCTCCAGCAGGGCAGCTCATCCCGAGCCGCTCCGCCGCAGCAAAATGCCCCTGTCAACCCCACAAGCCTGAACACTCCCGTCCCGTAAGCTCCACCAAATGACCCTTCAAGCTCCACTAAACCTAACCCACCTACCCAGCCCAAACTGTCCATCGACCTCAACTCACTCCCTGAACCTGATCCCGAAGCTTCTGCTGATCCCATTATCCGACAACTCCAAGAAACCCCCGCTCGCATGTCTATGTGGGGTGTATTAGCTGCCTCCTGTGAGCACCGCCGCAGGCTCGTAAACACTCTTTCCAGGTTCGAGGTGCCCTCTGATATTGCCCCAGAAGCTCTCATTGCCCTTATAATCCCGAACCTTATCCAGCACACCCTGTCGTTCACGGAAAAGGATCTCGCACCTGAAGGGGCTGACCATAACAAGCCACTGCATGTGACAATGAAGTGTCTCGGAAAATGGGTCCCTGCGATTCTTATAGACAACGGTTCAGCCATTAACGTGTGTCCACTTCGCATTGCTTATTGCCTGGGCCTTAAGAACAAGGACTTTGTGCCGTCAAATCTGGGCATCCGTGCTTATGATAATACGTGCCATGATGTTTTAGGGACAGTCAACTTAGAACTTACAACTGGCAAGTTTAAAACCACTGTTGAATTCTGTGTGTTGGAAATACCTTCATCGTTCAATCTCCTGTTGGGAAGGCCTTGGCTTCATCGCTCAGATGTCATGGGTGTGCCCTCAACGTTGCATCAGAAACTCATCTTGGGTTTGGATTCTGGAACCCTGATCATCCATGGAGACTCAGGTATTCGTCCGCACTCCGAGGACAATTCCCCGCTGCTAGAGATTATGCATGGAGAGGAAGATATTGCCATGGGGGGCTTTGCAGTTATGACCTCGAAGGTGTGCACCATCCGGGCCGAGGACGGTTTCCTGGTTAGTTCCGCCGCGCTGGAAATTATGAAACGGATGAAATATCTGCCGGGCATGGGCTTGGGACTTTATGCTCAAGGAGTCCCCGAGTTCCCTGAATTCCCTGGAAGTAACGAGCGTTTTGGTCTAGGATATGAGGCCAAGAAAAGCGACCCTGCAAGGAAGTGGCGCAATCGCGCCCGGGGCCATGCAACGGAGATGAAATTAAAGGAGAAGAAGGTGCTGTACCAAGGAGAACATGAGCCCTTTGTGGACCTCGAAACAAAAATGAAGTATCCTGGCTTCGAGATCTTTGCCAATGGTACATGGGAGAGTGATGAAGAGGCTGCAAAGGTAGAGGAGCTATCTGAGGCATTTGACTGGCTGGAGACTTTTAGTTTGGGCAGTCTCCAATTCCTGTTCGAGTGCAAGGAATCAGGGGGTATGATGCAAGATCCTGCTGTGCTGATGCTCGGAGATGAAGAAGAAGTTGAAGACCCTTCCAAACTCATTGTGGAGGCTATAGGTGTTTATGATAATTGCACTTTTGTACCACATGTAACTCGCACTCATAGCACCTGCACTGAGTATGAGTCTGAGTCTGAGTCTGACGCTGACTCGTCGTCTAGCATAGAGTTCGAGTTTGTGCCCATCGGCTCTCCACAACTTAGCTTTTACTTTGAATTCGAGTCAACCGCTGTATTCCCCCCGTCTGCTAAACTGGTTAATGAAATGGATGACGTTTTCGCTTACTTGCCGATTTTTGAAATAAACTGTCCAGATCCCGACGATGAAGGAATAGATCTCGATGGGGACATTCCCAAGAAGATCCGGTCCCTCATCAATCGCGAAAATGAAAGGCATGCTCAGCCTTTAAAAGAAGAAGTAATCTCCATAAACTTGGGTGATGAGGGGAACCCTCGATTGGTCCAGGTCGGTTCCGGGCTGTCCCCCGTTGATCTTCAAGAGCTCACTGATTTACTAAAAGAATTCAAAGAAGTTTTCGCTTGGTCCCATGCGGACATGCCCGGAATCGACCCAGAAATAGTCGAGCACAGGTTCCCTCTCTACCCTGACGCCAAACCCATTAAGCAAAAACTAAGAAGAATGCGGCCCGATTGGGTATTAAAGATAAAAGAAGAGCTCACAAAACAAATCGACGCCGGTTTTCTAAGCATAACGGAGTACGCCACTTGGGTAGCCAACATCGTTCCTGTCCCCAAAAAGGACGGAAAAATCAGAGTGTGTGTCGATTTCAGAGATCTGAACAAAGCGAGCCCTAAGGACGACTTCCCATTGCCGCATATAGACATGCTTGTTGATAACACTGCGGGGCACGCCCTACTATCCTTCATGGACGGCTTGTCGGGGTACAATCAGATTCTCCTAGCTCCGGAAGACAGGGAAAAGACCACATTCATCACTGAGTGGGGGACATATTGCTATCGGGTTATGCCATTTGGGTTGAAAAATGCCGGTCCTACGTATCAGAGGGGTGCTACCACACTGTTGCATGACATGATTCACAAGGAGGTCGAGGTATACGTCGATGACATGATAGTGAAGGGAAAGGAAAGGAAGGACCATCTCCCAGCATTGAGAAAGTTTTTTGAAAGAATTCGGAAGTACAGGATGCGGCTCAATCCACAAAAGTGCACTTTCGGGGTCACCGCTGGCAAAATGCTCGGGTTCATGATCACAACCAGGGGGATCGAGGTGGATCCTACTAAGATTAAAGCCATTCTCAAGATGGAGCCACCTCAATCCGAGAAGGAAGTCCGGTGTTTCTTAGGAAAGATTCAGTTTATCAGTCGATTCATCGCCAAGCTGACTCTGACCTATGAACCGTTGTTTCGTCTGCTCAAGAAGGATGTGAAATTCGAGTGGAATGACAAGTGTCAAAAGGCTTTCGAAGCAGTACGAGCTTATCTTCAGAATCCGCCAATCTTCATGCCGCCCATCTCGGGAAAACCTTTGATCCTATACTTGTCCGTCATGCCCTCGTCAATGGGGTGCATGCTCGCGCAAGAAGGAGATGATGGGGTTGAAAGGGCAATCTACTACCTGAGTAAGAAGATGGTGGGAAGCGAAGAGCGGTACACTTCATTGGAAAAGACATGCTGGGCGCTGGTTTGGGCCACAAAGAAATTGAGACACTACATGCTGTCTTACTCGGTGATACTGATTTCTCGGATGGACCCCTTCAAATATCTATTCGAGAAGCCAGCACTTACCGATAAGTTAGCACGTTGGTTGCTCTTATTGGCCGAGTTCGAAATCAAATACGTTGCCCGCAAGTCAGTGAAAGGAAGAGCTGTAGCAGAGTTTTTGGCAGACTGCCCAATCGAGGGGCCAGAACACACGGAGTTCCAATTTCCCGACGAAGACATAATGACTGCTGTCGACGAAACATGGACATTGTACTTCGACGGAGCTGCTAACCAGAAGGGCTTTGGGATTGGCATACTGCTGGTCTCACCTGAGGGACTTTCAAGCTAAACTTCGAAGTCACGAATAATGAGGCAGAGTACGAAGCGTGTATTGTCGGAATGGAAGCTGCACTAGAAATTGGAGTTAAGGTGTTAGAAGTTGTTGGGGATTCTAACTTGGTCGTATCACAAGTGAACGGAGAATGGAAGGTTAAAGATGAGAAGATGAAGCCATATCATCAGCAGCTCGATGAGCTTATCCCGAATTTTCAAAAGGTGACCTTCACGCACGTACCAAGGATGAAGAATCGCTTCGCCGACGCACTAGCAACTTTGGCATCCATGCTGGAACTTCCGATCGGGGTAAAGCTGAGGCCTGTCATGATTGAGCAGGGAGGGAAGCACATGTACGACTACGTCATGAACATCGACGAACCTGATGATGGGCTTCCTTGGTTTCACGATATTTGGAATCTCGTCGAGAAAGGAGAGTTCCTTGTAGATTCAACCAAGAAGGATCGAATCGCTTTACAACGATTGGCATCTCAATACATTATCTGTGGTGGAAAATTGTACCGGCGATCTCCTTGCGGGATTCACAAGCTATGTATTCACGGTGACGACACGAGAGCCGTAATGGAAGAGGTCCATGAAGGAGTTTGTGGGCCCCCATGAACGGGATGATGCTGGCAAAGAAAGTTTTGAGACTGGGGTACTATTGGTCGACTATGGAGACAGATTGCATTGAGTATGTGCGCCGATGCCATAAGTGCCAGACTCATGCTAATCTTATCCACGTCCCTCCCTCGGAGTTACACTCAATGGCAACACCATGGCCATTCTCCGCCTGGGGCATCGACGTCATCGGAAGAATCACGCCAGCGGCTTCTAACGGTCACAGGTTCATCTTGGTAGCGGTCAATTATTTCACCAAATGGGTCGAAGCAGCTTCGTACAAGACTTTGACGGCAGTTCAGGTGGCTCACTTTATCAGGCAAAACATCATTTATCGGTATGGGGTTCCTCAAGCCTTCATGTCTGACAATGGTGTTCACTTCAAGGGAAAGGTTCTAGAACTCTTTGACGAATTTAAGATTCAAGTGCATCACTCAACCACTTATCGACCACAAACGAATGGAGCAGTCGAGGCAGCCAATAAGACCATCAAGTCGACCCTCAAAAGGACTGTCGAATCAGCCAGGAATTGGCACGAGCAGCTGCCACTAGCTTTGTGGGGATACCGGATGTCTATCCGCACACCAACAGGGGCAACACCCTATTCCTTGGTGTACGGTATGGAAGCCGTTCTCCCCATCGAGCTGGAAGTTCCATCACTCAGGGTCATGGCTGAACAAGGAATAGATGAGGCTGAATGGATCAGTGGGAGGTTCGAAGAACTCATGCTGTTTGATGAAAAGAGGTTGCGAGCATTGTACCACATTCAAGGCTATCGGCGAAGAATCGCCCAAGCATTCAACAAGAAAGTGAAGTCAAGGGACTTGCAAGAAGGGGACATGGTAGTCAAGGAAATCCGTGCACCGATTTTTGACCTACGAGGGAATTCCGACCAAAATGGGCCGGGCCGTACATTATCAAGTCAATCCTTTCCGGAGGAGCAACATCGATCTCGACGGCGACGAATTCTCAAACCTTGTCAATTTGGATCAACTCAAACGGTATTACCCCTTGCTGGGCCTAAAACCGCAAGGGCGGGCAGTCCCAGGCAAAAATTAGAGCAAGCCTGCTAGGTCGAAAACCTGCAAGGGCGGCCTAGGCAAAAGTTAAGGCAAAAAGTCGAAAAGAGCTCGCTAGGCCGAAAACCCGAAAGGGCGGTTCAAGGCAAAATTTAGAGCGTAAAAAGAAGAGTGTTAATACCCGAGCGAACCCTAGCCCGAACTACGTATGGGCCTGATTCCATTTCTTAAGGGATACGTAGGCAATCTCACTCTGAGGTTCGGTCCTAAATTCCAAAATCAAAGTCAAAATTGACAAGTCAAAATGCTTTCTTTCAAGGTGCATGCGATTAACGAACCGAAAGGGGGAAACCCTTAATCAGTCGATTTTATTCAGATTACTTCTATATTATAGGCTGAGCATGAAAAAGGAAAAACACACAACGAGACCTAACTTTTATTTCAAAAACTGGCAAAGGAAGCTTTTAACACCTCCTTGCTTCCACATCTCTCCATAGCCATTTGCGGTACATTCTGGTTGAAGCAATTGAGAAAAATGGATCGCTTGGCTCAGTCCTGCGAGCCTCCCACGTTCGAACATAACTTCAAAGGCCCATAATGGTAAAGGGAGGGAGACGAAGCACTTCGGATCCTTGTGGCGGCCCTTCCTGACTAAGTCCAAGCTGACGAAGGATGCGGAAGGGTGAATAGAAAGTGAAGCTTGTCAAGCCAGCCATGAGCACATGCGTCGAGCCCATGTTGCCAGTGCTCATGGAGGGAAGTCTCAGCCAATGGCACCGCCAAACGATGTCGTCTTCCTCTGCAGATGCGAGGAAATCGACCCAATCATCCTCAGTCCTGTACATCACCTGAAAGGGGCGATTCCATCCACTAGCCCATTACCACCAGTCATTTGCTGGAGGAGTCAGCAAGTTTAACTTGTCGCAGAGCCACACCTATCAGAAAAGAGAGAAAATAAGTAAGAAGCCAGATAAGGCCTAAACCGAGCGTCGAGGTAAAAAGAATGTGAGAAATAGAAAAAGGAGAGCTGAGTGAGGTCCCTAACCTGCAGCAACAGCGGGCTACCACCAAAAACCCTTGTGCGACCTGCATGGACAGCATCTAACCCCATCAAGGTTTCAGCAGGGACCAAGGGCGCAACGTCTTTGCGAGCCTCAATCTGAGCAGCAACTCCCACCAATAAAGAACTGGGCTGACCAGCAGAAGGAACCAGCAGGAAGGCCGCCAAGAGGCAAATGCAACAAGCCATCATCCGGCGACCTTGATACTCAAAGTCCGTCAAGTCTCCAAGTGGACTGAATCTCTCATACAGCTGCACGATATTGATGGCGCTGCCCCGGGTCAAGATCTCAGCAACATTCCTACTGATGCCCAGCTTGGTTTTTAGGATGTTCTTCATGCTCTCCCTAAGCATCGGAACAATTGGCTCGGAGGAGTCGTGACTCCCAAAAGCGAAAGACATGCACTTCAGGATCCCAAAAGCGTGCTACCGCATGCCGCAAGACAGGACGAATTGCAACCTCGCAGAGATGCCTCAAAGCGTAGAGGCGGTGCCCTCGGAAGTTCAGCCGGTCGATACCTTCAAGGCTGTCCAACCAAGGGCGGAGCAAGGCTTGGTTCAACAAGGCCATGAGAAATGAAGTTTTGGAAGGAGAATTATGGTTTGAAGTGTGAATGATTTGCCAAAGATGGGCTTAGTATTTATAGAGGACTGGAGGGGGGCAATCCTTCACACACCAGCCCTGAAACTCAGCAAGCTTATCTTTTCCAAAACCAATTCTTTGCATTTTCAAAGTTTCAAACTTTGGAAATTCAAAAACCTTGGAAAAACACTAGTCTTGCTTTGGGAAGCCACTGACCCTTGGAAAGCAGCTTAAGGAGAGTTACAAGATGCCTTGGGAGTGTGCATGCAGAGCAAAAGGACACAAGGGAGCTGAGAAATGATCTTGGAAATGAACACTGGTCTGCAGATCACAGCAGTCCCGAGCGCTCGGGAGTGAATTCCCAAGCGCTCGACAATACTCTCGAGCGCTCGAGAGTTTGTAGTTTTCAGCAAATTTTGGTTCCTGGTTTTTCACATCAACGCAACATTGTGACCTCAAGGCACTCAACTCAACAAATTCCAATCTGTTCTTGGGGGAATACAGTGTGTTCAGATTACCCGTTTGGCTAAATATTCGTGTATATTCCTTGGAAAACCTCAAAATCTCAATGATTTCCTTCCCGTCAATGCGTCAAAATTTGTGTCGAGAGCGTTTGGTCAAGTTAAAAGGTGTACGCAAGTCTTAACGTGTGTTGGTGACTACGTGAAGCGGTCAAACGCGCACCAAAGCTTACGGAATCAATTCTCACCTTCAAACGCCCCAATTTCATTATTCATGGTCACGTTAGAGGCATATATCTCAATCAAATACTCTCGTGTCCCATTTTTGTGTCCAATCCTAGTCAAGTTTACTCGTTACTCTCCTTAATGATCGCAAATTCCACATTAAGGGTGTTCCTGTCATTTCAAGTCAAATTTTGTGAATCAATTTAGTTGTGTTAAGCTTTATTCCGTTTTAAGAGTAGCGGTTGAAATTCGCGTGCTCTTTGCCCTTTTTCAAAGCTAGACGAACATATTTCATAAAATACAATTCTTAAAGGGAGTGCAAACAAACACAGATCGAGAAAAGTGCAAATTTTCATAAATAAATGCGGCATTTACAATGAGTAAGGAAGGAAGTACAGAAGCTGGGGCAAACACACGCCCAATCCTATCTACCGGGGCACGCAGGCCCATGCAAAAGAAAAGCTAGCAAAGCAAAAAAGCCTAAAGCTCAGCCCAAGCGGATCCTCTTCTGCTGGCGTCCCTCGGACTCAGAACTCTCAACCTCGTCCTCGTCACCATCATCGTCGGAAGGGCCTGAGGCAGTACTCGAGTCCGTAGACCCTAAAGCTCGTGACTCGGGCGACTCCTCTGTCTCCTCCTCTGACTCCTCAGAAGGCGGGTCTCATTGGGGCGCTGCCACAAGGAACGAACTGTCTCGCCTCCGCGGTGGACCGTGACACCCTCTGTGTACCCCGGCCTCTCGTGCTGGCAGAAGCTGGCAGGCTCGTGGTGTCCTGCGGCTGTGTCCTAGTCGAGCGTCGTGGCTGCACCTGCATATCATGAACATTCATTCATTCCATGTATATTTTAAATCCAATAAAATGTATATGCATGCATTTTTCATACCTGAGGAGCAACAGGTAAAACAGGTGCTGGAATAGGTCTGGTCTGGAGGGTCCTCCCCTTGGCACAGTCCTTTAGCAACTGGCGCATCCCCACCATCAACATAATGGCCTGCTCCGCCCATTCTCGTGGCACCTGCGTGATGATTCAAAGGTCAAAATAATAGATGCATGAACAAGAAACATTTGACGCATTGGAGGAAGCGAAGTTGTGACATACCTGCGCTGGAAGCTGCATCCGCGGCTGCGGAAGGTGTGGAATATCTAGCATCGCCCGCGCTCCCGAAGGGTCCCTCACCCCTATCGCCCAGTCCAACGTCGGTAGCCCGGACGGGGTAGACGCCTCAGCAGCTTTTGGAGCCCCGGCACTGCTCTCGCCTCATCCCGAAGAGCCAGCACCTCGCCCGCCAACAGGAGGTCTAACACCTCGACCCCTACCGCGTGAAGAGCGACTACCACGGCCCTGCGCAACTGTCTCACCTCTAGGCTCACCTTCGGTCTCGTCTCTGAGCTCGCCTCCACCCTCACCCCTGGCCCTCCTGGCCTCAGCCTCTGCTATCCGCCTCTCCAGCTCCCTCTCCACGCCCAAGCTGGTGGCCAAGTACCTATCCCTGTATGTCGCATAGTCCAGCGTGCGCCGCAGGTATCTCTCCAAATCAGTATCAGGCACTGCGAACTGCTCCAGCTCAGCCCAAGTGTATGTCTCAGTCCGCTGCACTCGTGGAGGAAGCGGCCCCGGCACGATGAACTCTGGAGAACCGAGTGACTGCCGTGTCACCCGATCCCCCAGGTACCACTGCCAGCCCAGCGGGCACTCCAGCAGGACCCGGCTCTGTGTCACCTCCCGGCTCCTCGGAAGGAAAGCAGCCTCCACTCTGGCCCATCGATCCCAGTGAACCTGCATTCAATTTTCTGGCATCAATAATCAAGGATTTCATTTTTCGGCAAGGCACAAAAGAAAGAAAGGTTGATGTTTGTACCGTGACTCCAGTGATGTTATCCAGCCAGCGCCGGAAGGTCATCACCTGTCCCCGCCGCTCCTTGGCTCTCCTGTACTCTTTGCCCTACGCAAGTGCACGTGGAAGCAGGTGTGGGTTCGTACAAGTGTTCTCGGGCGGGAACATGCCCAAGACCTCGTAAGCCCAAAGCTGCAAGTTGTCGAGATCAATTCAATTCAAATCAGTGCAAGTTCAAATCAATCAAGTCAATCAAAGCATCAATCAAGCAGTTCAAAGCAGTAGCATCGAGTCATACCTCAACTACTCGCCAATAACCGCCAATGGTGTCTCCCACTCCGCGTGAGGCGGCTCCAAGAAAGCAGTAGAGCGGGCACAGAGCAGCACCGCCCCAGTCATATCGTCCAGCTTGCCTCAGGTCAACCAAACCCGCCAAGTAGCTGAGGTGAACCCGAGATCGCCTGAGCGGGAACAGAGAAGCCCCGAACAGGTATAGCAGATAGGCCCTAGCCATCTGAGCCGCCTCGATGTCGTCCACCGGCTCGTGATCGCAGTACGTCGTGAACTGGCCGTACTCTGCCACCCCTCCGCTGTGGCGCAGGACTCGTCCAAGGAACCACCTCAAAGCCACATCATCCAAGTCAATGCTCGGGTCATATGGGATCGGCTCACCTCCAACCTGAAGCCCCGTGATCGCTGCAAAGTCAAGAGGAGTAACCGTCATCTCCCCGAAGCGGAGGTGGAAAGTATTGGTGGTGTCCCACCACCGCTCCGCCAGCGCCGTCATAACTGCACGATCCACTCTCACCGCCGTCAGCAGCTGGATGAACGGCCCGAAACCAGCCTCTTCCACCGACTCTCGTACTCTCCGGGGCAACGCCTTGAACTACTTCAATGAGTGGCCTGAGCCTACGTGGCCGTAGATGTCTTTGGTACTCTGTTTCACAGAGCAAAGAAATAGCATCAGTTAGCAACGCAATAATTCAAGGAAGCAAGTCTAATGCAGGAATGTAAACTATTGAGCTCATACCGTCACCCATCCAGAAGAGATGTGTGTAGCCCGGTCTCGAAGAAGCAGGTCCTCGGGATAATCCGTTCGAGCAGGGACGTAGCCGGTCATCCCCGTCGGCTCAAAGAGGTGTAGCCGCGGAGCATAAGTGCCCGACACGAACCCAGGACGTGTACTGGCCAAGTAGGCCATCGCCTCGTCGGCCGCAGTAACCCGCTCCTCAACCGCCGCCTCCTCCTCCGGCCCCTCTGCCCCCAAATTGTCCATCTCCGGCGATCCCATATCCGCCGCCGTCCCCGCACCGCTCAATAGCGCTCCTAGCAATAGCGCCGAGGCCTGATCCTCCATCGTCCTCACATCCCTCAGCACCTCCCTCATCCTAGCGTCAAGGCCGAGTGCGTCCAGTATATCTCGCGGCCTCGCAGTGTCCAGGAAATCTCCCTCCGTAAATGGAACTGGGTGCGAAGCACCAATCCCGCTGGCTCCGACCCTCGGCTCGACGGCCATTGCCCTCAGTACTGGAGTCGCGACAACGCGACCAGCCGTCACTATCTCGTCGCCGCCACCTTCCCTCCGCTCATCGTCGGCCCGCTCCGCGGCCGCGAGCAAATCCTCCACCGTAGGAGTATGGGGAGTGCCTGTGGCACCTCCCCCGCTACTTGTACCATCTCCTCCGCCGCCCAACACATCTCTACTGCTCGTGGCTGGCTCGCCGCCCTCTCCTCGCACAGCCCCGCTATCACTAATGTCTCCCACCGCCGCCAAGCTTCCACTGATACTCTCCACTGCCACTGGACCCTCGCCAGCCTCGACCACTGCCACCATATCCTCGTCGGTGACACCCTCCTGAGCTGGTGCAGCAGTGCTGCTGCTGTCTTCCTCCATCGTCGCCGTAGCCGCCACCACCGCCGCCTCCTCGCGGCGGGGCAGCTCCCCATCACCTCCGCTAGCCATCCCCTTTTCTTCTTCCCCCCAAACCTTCTTCTTCCTCTTAATCCGCACCTCTTGGCACACGACAACCCACTGTAAGATCGAAGAGATCTCGAGATCTCCGATTCGATCCGTGGCTGTGAGGATGAGTTCGGTTTGACTGAGGTTGTGTTCGAGAGAGTGGAGAGAGAGATCGCCTGAGAGAGAGGATGAGGACGATCGAGTTTCAGAGGTGTACTGTTCGTTTTGGTTCTCGAGTGCTCAGTTATGAGTTTAAACCCCAAATCTATCGAAGAAGGTGAATAGAACAGTGGGCCCCAGCCATGGTCTCGAGCGCTCGAGACCACTCCCGAGCGCTTGGTAGTGGTTCTGAGCATTGAGATCTATCCTCAGCCTCTGTGCCAACCCTCCGTCGTCTTGTGCCTTTCTTGCTTCCGAGGCTTGCTTAGCTTCTTCCGTTTCTTTTTACAAAATCAATCTCAGTCCTAGCTCCAACTGCGTCGAACGAGACCGCAAGAAGCAAACTCTAGTCGATGTCATGATTTTGAGCTCACGCTCCTCAACTTGGCATTTTACTTGATAGTTGATTGAAAATTTGTCTATTTTCAACGGGTTTGCAGGTAATTCTACCCTACAGGTGCTATTTTATCCTCGTTCCGTCCGCCAAACAGAGCAACAAGTGGGCCTTCCATGCATTTATCTTATCTCGTGTCGATAATTTCTCATGCATGCATCACACGTGCTTGTGTTTTCCCGTCTGCCAAACAGAGCAACAGGTGGGCCTTCCATGCATTTATCTTATCTCGTGTCGATAATTTCTCATGCATGCATCACACGTGCTTGCATTTTCCCATCCGCCAAACAGAGCAACAGGTGGGTCCTCCATGCATTTATCTTATCTCGTGTCGATCTTTTCTCATGCATGAATCATACGTGCTCGCGTCCACCAAACAGAGCAACAGGTGGACCCTTCGTGCATTTATCTTATTAAGCTCGTGTTGATCTTTTCGCATGCATCCATCCCGCATGCTTGCATTTTCTGTTCGCCAAACAGAGTAACAGGTGGACCCATTGCATATTTATCTTGTCAAGATCTTGTCAATCTTTCTCATGCATGCATTACACGTGCTTGCATTGGGCCCAAAGAACTACGCTGGTCTTATCCCTGCCGAAATGGGTACGTAGGCAGTCTGAAAAGACGCGATCGCACGCATCAAATATTTTTACTTGCATTTGAGTTTGAAATTAAGGGTTTGACGTGGCTCGAATTGGGCTGTCTCAATCTTTGGATGTCACTCGTATCCAGACATGATGCCGAGCACCATCCAAAGAGGGGCAGCTGTAGACACCCCAATTTGGACATTTCAGATTTCCTTAATTTGTGGTCCGGAGGCTCCCCGATGATGAATTTGGATTGAAACAAGCCCTTGACCAGTTAGAACAATGCTTCTTGGAAGACTTTAAAAAGGAAAATAAAATTTCTAAGCCAGTCCCAAGCACTCTCGAACAGTCTCAAGCGCTCCAAACAACTTTCATAACCTGGGATCTAACAAATTCTCGAGCGCTCGAGAATGAACTCCCAAGCGCTCGAGAGTGCTCCCGAGCGCTCGAGACTTCTGTGCTGCCCAATGGGTAATGGAGCTTCCCCACTTCCCATGCAAGCCATCATCACAGCTGTCTTCAGCTCATTCAAACCTCAGACAACACTCAACCTCAGTCAGGAAGAGTCAGGCCTAAGGATTTTCAAAGATTCCAAATTTCATTTTGCCAAAATGAGACCATATACTATTTTCCCTATATATAGGCCATTCCAGTTCAGAATAGGCACGAAAGGCTCTCTCTCTAAACACCTCTTTGACTGTTCAAACAAAGCTGCTCTCCATCCCTCTCAAAATTTCATTTTCAAAAACAAAGTAACCAAAAACACATGGTACCCAAGAACATGCAAGGAGTTCAGATCACCCCCAAGTTCGGATCCTCCTGATCTCCTTCCCCTCATTCATCTTTCCGAGATTTTCCAAGGAGCAAGGTTCAAACCAAAAAGGTAGAAGCTTTTTACCTTAGTGTCAAGCAAAATAGAGCTGCTTTCCTTTCTGAGGGAGGTCCCTCAGCCCTCTCAGTCTTTAATACTGAGCAGGGGTTGAGTGACCTCAGTGTTAAAACAAGAGCAAAGGGGTACAAATACATTTTCTGTTCTAGTTTACTGGAAGCATTCCCGAGCGCTCGGGAATACTCTGGAGCGCTCGAGAGTGGTTACAGTCCAGTCTCCTTCTTTTAAGCATTTAAATGGATATGCATGGGCGGTAGAAAAAAATGTGTTTTCATGCAGATCAATCCTCTTGGGATTTGTTGGTACAAAAGATCTTCATTTCTCAGAAAGAAACAAAGAAAGATATTCTTATTCAAAGACATGCAGAAGGGTTTTGTTCAGAACTTGAAAAGACAAATTTCATATTTCAGAAGTGTAAGATCTGATGTACCAGCAAGCTAAGATGAGTGCATGAGGCAGTTGAAACCAGTTCTGGGGTACAGATCACTCCCAAGCGCTCGGGATCACTCCCAAGCGCTTGAGAGTGGTTGCATGCAACTCCAACCCATCTTTCTCTCAGTTTGATCCTTTTATTGTCCTTGCATGGCCATGCATGTGTCTCTTTGCCTCTTATAACTATTAAACCACTTTCCAGAAGGGCTAGGTTGTATGGCTTAGAGGAATGAGACCTATCCTCAGTCTACTGAGTCATCTGTCAAGCCTATAGTGTATTTAATGTTATTCCAGTTTATACTTTCAGCATTGTATTCTATTGTATCCTGTTGTACTAACAAGATGTGCAGGTTGAGTGTGTGGTACTCCCAAGCACTCGGGAGTTCTTCCGAGCGCTCGAGAGTGGATCAGTGACAGGATCCTCCCGTTTCTAGCATCTTGCACTTCATTACTATTTTTCATTCATTCACTGTGCACATGCACATGCATGCACCCTCTGTACTTGATATATCTGTAAATGCATGCTAACTGTTTAATGAAATAAAATCCTTTGAAAAATTCCAAAAATATCTAGTAAAGACCGATTTCAAATCGGGCGAGGGGGGTGCCGTAAAACCCTTCCCCCCTCGTAACGTGGCTCCCGAACCCTTTTCCTAAATCTCTGGTTTTCAATTCAAATCAACCTTTTTTCGAACAAAACGGCTTCTTGGGTGGCGAACCACAAATCCGGGTGGCGACTCTTCAAAATTATTTTCAAAAATCCAAAAGCGAGGCGTTTCTTTTCGGGCCGCCCCGATTCCACCCGGGGCTGTGGTAGCCCACAACTGACAAAGCTTATATGTGCACAGGACTGACCTAGCTCGAAAGAAATGGATAGAAAGTCCCAGGATACGACACGTATTGTAAGAACCCTAATTTTTACTTAATAAAAATTTCGTTGTTACTATTTGAAAAATCTTAATTAAGTTTTAGCCGCCGTTTTACCATCGTTTTCCCATCGTTCCTAGAGTTAAGTCGTAAACCTTCCATCTTGACTGGAAATCCTATCTAGCAACCCTAGCTAGCTTTTAACCGCCGTTTCAACCTAGCAATCGTTTAACCTAAATACCAATCGTTCCTAAACCTCCGTGAACCTTATGAACCCTTGACTCATGAACCTTTTGAAACCCTTGAGTTTGGTAACCCTAGATTAATCCTTTGAACCGTTTGAACCTTTTAGCTATTGACCATTGGACAATAGCGTTAGCGTTTCCTTTATCCATTAGTTAGTAGGATAATCTTAGTTAACTTTCCTATGTACGAGATTAGGTTAGTTTAGTGCTTAATTACAAGGTATTATACTTCCTAGCATTACCCGTTGGTTAATAACCGTTAGGAGATTCTTTACCCATTGGACGATAGAATAGAATCCTAGCCATCTTTACCCGTTGGTTAATAACCTCTAGGGAAACTATTATCCATTGGATAATAGCATTACTTGGCCACCAAGTACTAGTGTATTAAAATAATAGGATTAGCCATGTGTGTTATTGGATTAAAATAAGATTAGTACATTAGGGTTATTATTTAATTGCTTGTACTTTGATTAGTTTATTAGATATTAGGATTATGGAAATCTAAGCTAGATTTGATGTACTAGCTATGTGTATCTATAGGTGTACTTGTATATATATATATATAATATTGTATATGACATGTGTGTATTGCAATATTATATTTAGAAAATCCAATTTTTGTTTTAAATACTAGATTTTTAAAGACCCATAGTACTTATATATATATATATATTAGTATATATATAGTCTTCCATAGTACAAACAAGTGGGAGAGAGAGAGAGGAGAGGCTTTGCCTATAAATACTCACCCCATGCTTCATTTGAACTCACACCTCTTCTTGCTCCAACATCTCTCTAGAAAAGTTAGTGTTCTTGTTGTTCTTGCTTGTTTTCTTCTTGGTTCTTGAGTTTCTTCAAGAAACTTTCCTTTGCCGCCACTCAACCACCATACGACCACCACCTCGATCCAAAGTTAGTCATAGTTGTAGTTAGGATTGAGTTTCGAGAGAAGTCGTTCTCTTTCAAAGATATTGGACGCTTACCGTAAGCCGTTACTCTGTCCAATCACCGACTTTCTTTCCATCATCTCCTCTACCGCCAAGAAAAATGGTAGATTACTCCAACCCCGCTATCTCTAAGTATATGTAGTATACTTTAGTAGTGTGACCTAACCACTCTTCCTAAGTATATTGCTTGTTATGTTAATAGTATGCTTATAGTCTTCATGTTATGTTTTTTTCAAGAAAGTACGTAGTTTACTTTGATCCTATGCCTACTTGATTGCTTGATCGCATGATTGCTTGACCTTGTGAATGTATGAACTCGTCAATAAACATGTGTTGTTTTGAACATCTCAAGGACTAGCGTTTTAAAGATAAAGTGTTGTTTCAAAAAGGAAAGTATTCGTATTTTGACCTTTAGACGGATATGAGTTTGATTGGACTAGCTTGCATTACTTGCATGATAGAGTTGGATGATCTTGCATGAGTCATACGAAGTCCTACCGCGGAGTCAATGTATGCTACGAGACACATGAAATGAGAAAGTAGAGACATGACACCTAGGGTGAGGTTGACATGGATAAAAAGTATTTTTCGGAATTACATAATGGCCGATCTCGGTAGCCTCTGTGGCAATGAGCCGGACTTGGTAGCTCATTGTTGTGCGACACAAGGTGCCGGTAGCCATTATGTTGGGTGTGTTGCCAATGGAGCCGGACTTGGTAGCTTCATTAGAGGTGTGACTTGGTTATCCGCGGAAAGGAGCCAAGATGTGATCCAATGTGCCATCCTTGGTAGCCTTGTGGCAATGAGCCGGACTTGGTACCTCATTGTTGTGCGACACAAGGTACTAAAGCTTGGTAGTTATTGGTGTGTGAATTCACAATGTGCTGGACTTGGTAGCCATTGTGGCCAATGAGCCAGACTTGGTAGCTCATTGGTGTGTGCGTGCGTGTTTTCGGAAATGATTGTAAAAGATGAGACACAAAACGATGAGTCGCGTAGGAGAAACACACGGAAAACATGACACCAACGCTAGCTAGGAATGCGCATGTGTAATTGTTATGTGTTCTTGATTAAGCATGTCAAGTTTGAAAACCCGTATGTATACTATCTTTGACTTGTATGTTAAGGGTTAGTGGGTTTTGGGTTGCTCTATTGAGCTTTCAAGCTCACGGTGTTGCTTTATGTGACCCTGACATATTATGCTAGTGGCGACGCTGGTATAATGTGTCAGACTTCGTAGATGAGCAAGGAGAGCTGTACACCTTGGAGGCCTATGGAGCTGAGGAACTTGCTAGGATGGAAGAAGAGAAGGAGCTGTAGATAACCTTAGATGTCCATCCCTTTTGTGTAATATAAGTACTCTATGAGGAGTTTGATGTAATAATGAGCTAGATTCTCCCTTGTTTATCTAATAAAATGAATATTTAACGAACCCAATTTTGGGGGCATTACAACTTAGTATCAGAGCTTCAGGTTCAAAATCTCGGCCATGGGTAGAATGGGTAGCCTTTAAGATAAGTTTGAATAGCCTCTAAGATAAGTTTGACCGTTGCACAAACGTGAATTGATTTTTAAGTTTACCGTCCCAAATTGGGTGGAATTCTGACAAAACAATCTTCGGATTGAAGTAGGGTGGAAACTGGCAGTACCGCCGAACTGGGAATTCCCGAACAATTGGATGATGACTTAAATCAAGGATCGAATGTGGAACATAGAAAATCTCAAGTTTCCTTAGTATAATTAAAACCATGTCGTTAACCGTTACTAATTGAGGCTTAACTTTCTCTTGTAGTTGAGCACCTACCAAGCCAACCTTCTAGTCGAGACCCGTCAACTTAGAGGGACCTTGAGGTCAATGAGAAACCTGCTTGTGGCGGACCCCTACTTTCCCTATGCCTTTCCCTATGTCTATGATTATTATCAAGAACATGGTGAACTTCCGCTTCCCGAGGACGAAGAGGATGATGATGTAGCCGTAGCACCCGTATTGGTCCAAATAGCACCCCCAAATAACATGGAGTTTGTAGTTGAGGAAGAAGAGGAAGATTCCGAGGAAGAAGATCCCGAGGAACCTGAAGAGGTTTCCGAGGATGAGGATGGATTTCATGACCCGCCACAAAATGAGGCTGATTGGCAACACCTCATGCAAATGCCACACTTAGATGATGTCAATGAGGATTGGGAGTCTGATGACGAGGAGATTCTAGAAGAGGATCCAGTGGTGGTTGTGCCCGACATCATGGACTTAGACTTTGATTCCGACGATGTACCCCCACCACCTGTCGAGGACGACATCGGCCCATATAAGGCCCAACTTCCGAGTATCTTTTAGGAGTGCCTAAATAAACCTAGCAATAGCTGTAATCCTTTGGGATGTAGGATCGTTAAACTAGGATCGCTGTTCCTAAGATGTTAGGCTTTTGATGTAAAATAGGAAGTGGTAGGACTCTTTGTGTATAGCTAAGACTAATATAAGCCGCCTATGATGTACTTGTTTTGCTACGTAATGAAAAACTATTCGTTTCTTTTGAGCATGATCACTGTTTATGTGTACATTTGTGTCTTTACGAGACTACCCTTTCACACCAATAAGTCTAACTTATAACTTTTGCTGATTTAGATGTCGACTTTCCGCCAAGAAAGGTGCCCACCTTTTTCCCCGCAAACCCGAGCCAATTATCGATCCCTACTAGCACCTGAGTATACCGAGCCAACACTTCCACTTGTGGAGGACATGGAACTGTATGAAGTCCCAATCACTTGGGAGGAACCTTCACCCATGGAAATCCATGAGCACCTTCCGCTTATCCAAATCCCCGAACCTCCTATCGAAAACTCCGACCCACCGTTTAGCTTTTCTATCTTTAGCTTGGAGACTGACCTAGAGCTGGGAAGAGCTATGCTGGAATTCTCCCAGTGCTACCCCGAACCATTGGAGGAACCACCTGTCCTGACCTGGGAGGAAATACTTAAGCAAGAGCGAGAGTAATTCCTGAAAGCTGAAAGGAACTATAAGAAGTGGCTGAGGGAGATGTTTGGAATCGTCTTTCCCTAAACTGAAGTAGCAAGGAAAAATAGATCGATAAGAGCCTCAGTAGTAGAGTCGTAGTATTAGAATAAGGTCCCGAAAGTTGTAGTTGCACTTGTGGTATATTACAAACTTAGACCATGTATTAAGAGTATGTAGGATCATCCCAACTTGCGTTAGTAGGATTTCATCCTTGTTATCTTTTGTAGTAGAACTCTATGCTCATGATGTAATCCTTTGCTTATTTATGAAAAATCTACCTTGCTTTATAAGAATACTGTTGCGTACTATTTTGAGAAATTAGTTGAAACTTTGTTGCGGAAAACGATAGTATAATGTAGACTAAACCTCCCCCTTTACGATTTCCAACGCGTAGATGGTGAACCGACGAAGCGGACTAGGATACGAGCGTTGCGAATCCTCTAACCCTGATCCTAACGCTAACCCTAACCTAACCCAAATTATGCAAGCATTTGTGGCTGCTTTGAATGCCAACCGCCGAAACCCGAACCGCGACGATGAACCTATGACCCGAACCCGAGCGATGAACGAGTTCTGTAAGCGCCGACCCCCGACTTTCCACGAAGACCCTAACCCTACGGTAGCGGAAACCTGGCTGAAGGAAGTCAAGGTGATCCTGGACACCTTGGAGATCCCTCGCGATGGAGACCGCGTAGCCTTAGCTACTTACCAATTTAAGGGAGAAGCCCGCTATTGGTGGCATCTGATGGAGGCAACCTGTCACGACGTGGATTTTCAACATAAAATAAATAACATTCTATAATAAAAGGACCTCGCTTGCCATCGTATTCCCAAAATAATAATATCCCACCTGTTTAAAATTACAAACAAGTTCCCAATTAAAAAGAATATACAAGTTTGGCACCACGGCCCAAAGTAACTTAAGTACAGTTACAACACATGCGAAGTGTTACAAACTTCCTTGTCAAAAGAAATTCATGAGTGCCTAGTTACAAAACCATCTTGACCAAAAGCTAAACTATTACAAGATGAAGTAGTAACTAAAAGTGATAAGCTTTCAAAAGTCGTCCACACTCCAAGCACGCAATGCATGATGCTACAGTCCGGCATTAGTACCTGAAAAGAAGGATTTTGTTGAGCTACAATAGCCCAGTAGGAAAATCTTTACCAAAGTTATATGCACACATGATGATGAGGTAAGGAAAGGAAACAAGTGGATGCGACTTAATCGATGAAGAGCGATCAACAAAGAGTATGTCTATCATTCGGTACAATTAATTCGAGTCAAGGTATCGTTGCACTATGCCATATAATTCAAAGGACACAAACATCTCCAACACACCCGACACCACACACTATACTAACTCCCACTGACTGTATTTCCACCCCTTGCGTTACAGTATAACATCTCAAGAGTTACCATATTACCACCCCTCGCATTACGGTGAACCCTACAACCCGGACCATCGTATTACCACCCCTAGCGTTACGAGGCCCACTTGAGTCTCCGTATTACCACCCCTTGCGTTACGAGACTCCTGCTACCAACCTCCGACTCATACAACTACCCTCCTACTCTATATGTAAGAACAAGCCTTTCTATGGTCACATTCGTTCGTGAGACTCCATTCGGTATGCCAACAATATCACATTTAGCCCATAAACATGCCCAAGCAATCAATCCATAGAATACGATTTCAATCATGTAACCTAACATTCGTTCTCTATCAAAAAGGAAGCCAACAAAACGCGGGTATCGTCGAATCATCATAGGAAATCAATTGGACACGCTTGAAATAGTTTAGGAGGTGTTACAAGGGTGTTAAGAATGCCCGGAGTCCAAACAAGTGACGAGGAATCAAACAAAAGTTCAAACAGTTTTTCTGAGTCAAGGTAGCGCTACCTCAAAAGGTGGTAGCGCTACCAAACCATTCCAGAGAGCAAACAAGACTCAGGGTAGCGCTACCTCAAAAATTGGTAGCGCTACCAATGTTTGACAGCAGGCGATTTTTTTGCAGATTTTGATAGATTTCGATTCAGACTATAAGCAAGGCTAAGGAAGGATTCTTACACCAAATTCAACACATATACATATAAGAGAGGTAAAGAAATTCCTACCTCGAGTCAAAGAGCGAAACCCAAGAGATTTCGAACGAGCCCTAGCTCCGAACTCTCCGAAATTGATGAAATGCTTTCCTCCGAGCTTGACCCACGAAATTTAGAGCTCAACAACGCGATTGAAGGGCTTGAGGGAGGTTGATCCTTGAAGTTTTGAGGTCTTGGAGTGGAGTTTTGAAAGAGGAGTGAAGAGAGAAAGAGATCGGCAGGAGAGAAAAGAGAGCCGAGAGTTTCAAAAATGGGAAAATGATCCCCTACACACACATTCACCCCTTTTATACCCCTATATCTATATATTACACTCACACTCCCTTAACCTTCTATTTATTCACTTTCATCCTCAATTCAATAAATCACCCGATAAATCATGTTATTCCAATTTAGGCATTTAATAAATACTTCAAAAATTTAAAAATTATTCGGGTCTCTACAACCTATCCTCCTTAAAGAAATTTCGCCCCGAAATTTACAACACAAGCCAACTAAGTCATGCATTCAAGTAACCATGCTCATGCCACAACATATATCACCAAACAACAAGTTATCAATCACTAAACTAAAATTTCAAAACTTACAATGGTCAACTTGGAAATAAATGCGGATATTTCTCTCTCACTTCGTCCTCCCTTTCCCACGTTGACTCTTCCTTTCCGAGATGACTCCATAAGACTCGCACTAAAGGAATGGTTTTACCCCTCAAGTTTTGCTTGCGCGAATCTAGGATACGTATCGGTTTCTCCTCATAAGATGCATCGGCTTCTAACTCAAGTTCGGACCATTCTAGGACGTGTGATGGATCCGGTTCATACTTCCGTAACATCGATACATGGAATACATCGTGAACGCCTGATAATCTCGGCGGTAAAGCAAATCGATACGCGACTTCTCCAATCCTTTCGATAATGTCAAATGGCCCGATAAAACACGGTGAAAGCTTGCCTCTTTGTCCAAAACGAGATAGTCCCCGACGTGGCGACACTTTAAGAAACACGTGATCCCCCACTTCAAATGTTAACGATCGGCGACGACGATCGGCGTAACTCTTTTGTCTACCTTGTGCGGTTATCAACCGTTGGCGAATCAATTTGACTTGTTCGGTGGTTCTCCTTTGAGCCTCAAGTAGTCGTTGACGAATCGCTCTCATGCTTTCGAAAGTCTCTTGAACCAATTCCGGCCCAACCAATGTAGCCTCGCCCAACTCGGTCCAACAAACGAGTGATCGACACGGTCTCCCATACAAAGCTTCATACGGTGCCATCTCAATACTAGATTGGTAACTATTATTATATGCAAATTCGACTAACGATGGGCCGGATCCCTCTGCGATCCAAGGTACGCTGCTATTGTATAGTACATGCGTACAAGCCTTGTTTGACTATGGTGCATCGCATTCTTTCGTATCTACCGCTTGCGTAAAAGCCCTAGCACTAGAAACAGAACCCCTAGGTTCGAGTACGAAAGTAGCATCGCCTTTAGGGGGAAGTATAACTGTTAGTCTAGTGTGTAGAGGGTGCGAGTTAGAAGTAGATAACCTGCGACTGACCTGCGATCTTCGAGTGATCGACATGGCGGACTTTGACATGATCGTGGGAATGGATCGCTATCAAGACACCGAGCGGTCATAGATCGTCACCAAAAGGCTGTGGGCGGCCTTCACCCCGCAGGGAACTTCGTTTCGCTTTAAGGATAGGCAGATCAGCGAAGTTCTTTGACTGAGAGGTCAAAGTGGCAGAATCGACTATTTGGATGGCTAGCTAGTCTCCAAATGGAAGAAACTGACCGGATGGAACTGGGATTACCACACATCGTGTGCGAATACGCCGATGTATTTCCCGAGGAACTTCCTGGTCTACCACCTCATAGAGAGATAGACTTCTCTATAGAACTCCAACCGGGGACAGCGCCGATTTCGATGGCCCCATATCAAATGGCCCCCGCAGAACTAGCGGAGCTCAAGACCCAATTGAAGGAACTGCTAGACAAAGGATTCATCAGGCCGAGCACGTCACCATGGGGAGCACCTGCACTGTTCGTGAAGAAGAAGGAAGGGACGCTTCATCTATGTATCGACTATAGGAAGCTAAACCAAGTCACCATTAAGAACCGATATCCCTTGCCTAGGATTGATGACATGTTTGATCAATTAAGAGGAACAACCTGTTTCTCGAAAATCGATCTCCTATCAGGCTATCACCAACTTAGAATCCGAGACGAAGAAATTGCCAAGACAGCCTTCCGTACCCGATACGGACACTACGAGTTTGTAGTGATGCCATTTGGGCTGACAAATGCTCCGACAGTATTCATGTGTCTATAATAATTAAAAAATCTATATTACTTGAAAATATGGATTTTATGAATGACCCATAGTACATATATATATAATAGTATACTAGTATACTTTCAAGAGAGTATAAGTGGGAGAGAGAGAGAGAGAGGGAGAGAGAGAGAGAGAGAGAGTGCCGAGAGAGAGAGAGAGAGAACCCGAGAGAGAGAGGGAGAGAGAAAGAGAAGGAAAGAGAGGGAGAGATTGTACCTAGATCTTCATTGTGCTTCCATTGACCTTTGCTTGATCTCTTGGTGATTCTTTCCTAGTGAATCTATGTACTAAGGTCCTAAATACATTTTCAATTGGGTAAATCTTGTACAAACCCTAGCAAGCCAATATCTTCACTCTTCCAATCACCAAACCCTTGTCCTTCCATATCTTATATATATATAGTTATATAATCTATTGTACTATTGAACCAAGGGAGAAAGAGAAAGAGAGAGAGAGAGAGGAGAGAGAGGCCGAGAGAGATTGAGAGAGGGAGGGAGAGAGAGATCAGATGGAGAGAGAGAGGGAGAGTGTGATGTGTGTGCAAGTTGATTGACCTGGCTTAGCTCACCCTTGTCCTATTTTGATATGCTTTCAAAGTGAAAGCATGACCTTTGTAAGCAAATCTTGTCCTTTGTACCAAAACCCTAATTGTTTACTTGATTCAAATCCATTTCCTTGGCCAAGTTTCCATAATCCAATCCAAAGGACACACCATAGCTTTGCATGCCTAGGTTTTTAGGTTGTTTCTTGCAAGGAAGCAAGATTTGCTTGAATTAAAAATTGAGAGAAAGAGAGAGAGAGAGGGCCGGCCAAGAGAGAGAGAAAGGAGAGGCTTTGCCTATAAATACCAAGCCATTTGGTGCTTTGAACTCACACCTCAAACCATTCTCCAACTTCTTTCTTGAAAGCATAGCTTATTCTTGCTTGTTCTTGCTCATTCTTGCTTGTTCTTGCTTACTTTCTTCTAAGTTCTTCAAGAAGCTTTCCATCTCCATCACTAAACCACCATACGACCACCACCTCGATCCTAAAGTAGTAGTAGTATAGGTTACGATCTAGTTTCGAGAGAAACCTTTCTTTTTCGAAGCTATCGGAAGCTTACCATAAGCCGTTACTCCGTTCGTTTGCCGACTTTCTTTCCGTCGATCTTTTCGTAGTCTTCCTACCGCCAAGAAGAACGGTAGTGTACCCTTACACTCTAATCCTAAGTATACGTGATTTTTTGTTAGTGTAGAGTTCTTCGAACCTACTCACTCTAAGTATATTTGTGTGAATGTTGAGTTGTATGTAGATTACTCCGACCCCACTATCTCTAAGTATATGTAGTACTTGTATAGTTGAATGCATAAAGAGTTTTTTTCGAACTACTTTCTTTAAAAAGTAAAGTTAGTTGCGATGCTTAGCTTGTAGAACTTTCTTGACAAAAGTACGTAGTTTACTTTGATCTTGTGGCTACTTGATTGCTTGATCGCCTAATTGCTACATGATTGTATGAACTCGTCAATAAACATGTGTTGTTTTATTGAACTTCTCGAAAGGAAATGCATTTTTAAAGATAAAGTGTTGTTTTGAAACGAAGTATTCGTATTTTGACCTCTTAAACGAGCATGATAGTATAGAGTTGGATGATCTTGCTATTCGATACCGCATGAGTTATGTGATTAGTCCCACCGTGGAGTCGATGCATGTTACGAGACACATGGAATCGGAAAAGTAGAGATATGACATCTAAGATGTGGTTGGTATGGATAAAAAGTGTTTTGGAAATGCATAATGGCCGGACTTGGTAGCCAGATGTGACATGATATGCCGACTTGGTAGCCTTTGTGGCAATGAGCCGGACTTGGTAGCTCATTGTTGTGCGACACAAGGTGCCGGTCTTGGATGCTCATGGTTGTGTGTGTGTGTGTGACACAATGTGCCGGACTTGGTAGCCATTGTGGCCATGCGTTGGTAACCTTGTGGCAATGAGCCGGACTTGGTAGCTCATTGTTGTGCGACACAAGGTACTTGTAACCCATGGTTGTGTGCGTGCGTGTTTTCGGAATTGATGATAAAGGATGAGACACAAAACGATGAGTCGCGTAGGAGAGACACACGGAAAACATGACACCAACGCTCATTAGTGAATGTGCATGTGTAATCGTATGAGTTTATTTGAAAGCATGTTAAGTTTGGAAAATCGTATACTATCTTTGATATGTATGTTAAGGGTTAGTGGGTTTGGATTACTCTATTGAGCTTTCAAACTCACGGTGTTGCTTTATGTGACCCTGACATATTATACTGGTGGCGACGCTAGTATAATGTGTCAGACTTTTAATATGAACAAGGAGAGCTGTATACCTTGGAGGCTTTCGGAGCTGAGGAACTCGCTAGGATGGAGGAAGAGGGAGCTTTAGTTAGCCTTAGTAACCCTCCCTTTTGTGTAATATAAACCTCTCTAAGGAGATTGGATGTAATAATGAGCTAGACTCTGCCTTGTTTGTCTAATAAAACCTTTATTTAACGAACCCGATTTTGGGGGCGTTACAGTAGACGTGACGACTCCCCAGGGAGCTCCGGGCCTGGTTGTAGTGCCACGCCCTGCAGTTGAGGCTCCAGAGTTCCTCGCTCAGTTATAACATGGTTTTGTTCCTTCGTCCATTTGCTCTTTTCGCATGTTCTGATCGACTTCCTTCATTGCAGGCTCCTTCAGGGTATGTGAAGGAGATGGCCGAGGCCATGATGGGCCTGGAGCAGCTGGTGAGGCAGTACGCCATGGGCCACCCTCCTGAGGTGTTGCCTCGTGTTGGTGGGACGATGGTACGTTCTCGAACCCCAGTCATTTGCTTTACTTCTATCGTTTATATCATGATTATGATGCAAATGTCATATGAATGCTATACCATTGCAGGCTAGAGGAGGGGCTCCACGAGGGTTACGGCGGAAGTCCGTCCGTCCTATAGTACGACTGGTCTCCTCTGCTAGCTCACGGGAGGAGCCGGCATCGAAGAGGAGACGGCACTTGGCGGGGACTGAGGATGAGCCCATTGGCGTCTCTAAGGATGAGACCCCCGAGCCTACGGACGTCGACCTGAAGGCCACCTCAGGAGGCATCGTGCCTAGAGCGACTGGCACTCCAGAGGCGAACAGCTCTCCGGCGGTCGAGGAGGTCTCTGAAGAGGACGAGGAGGAGGACAAGGACGAGGATTAGAGTTGAGCTCCTCTGTTGTTTTGTGCTTTTGACGGAGTCTGCGTGCCTCTTTTGTAGGGCGCCTGTTTGCCTTTGATAGATAGGATTTTGATCATTGGACCATTATGCCTCTTTTGTACTTCGACTCATGGATGCCTTCTGGGGTTTATATACAGAGATTTTGTTCCTTCATTGTTTACGCCATTCAATCTCCTTTTTTTTTTTGCATGGAGAAAACTGAATAACTAAAACATTGACTAAAACGTGCAACTAGCCTCTGACTCGAGAGATCGAGCTAAAAGCGGGATTAATTGTGATGAGGGACGTATTAACAATCGAAACATATTGACAATGGAATAGAAATCAAAGAAAGCAACTGGGCAAACCATTATAAAATTGATTCCGCATACAAGACTTCAAACATCTTCGTAACCGACTCCGGGCTCGAGTAAAAAACCTTTAAATCTCGATACGAGACTCGGGGACTCTACTTTGCTTTTGAAGTATACTCGAAAAGTAGGAAAATGTTGACTTTAGCATGTGACATTCTTGAGTTTTGACTCTGAACACGAACCGGAACCTGGACTAAGTCACTTTTGACCATTATGACCTGTAAGACTTGAACGAATGACTTGGAATGACCCGAAACGGACTTTGACACCTTGACACGGCCTAAGAAACGGATTTTATTGAGTTTTTGTGCCACGACGACGAATCCTGGGAGTTGTTTTAAAATGAAACATCCCTGAAGTCCCAAATACTCGTTAGAGTGTGTTCTGGTGGTTGCTGGTGCTTCATAGTGCCCCGATTCCATTTTGGCATGTTGCTGCTAAAAACTGCAGAAATACAAATTCAACCTGCCGTGCGGACCGCCCAAGGTGCCGTGCGGGTCAGAACCTGTCACGCGGTACCTTAATCACTTTACCGTGGGATCTCCTTGGTTTCAACATGCCGTGCGACACGGCAAGGTACCGCGCGAGGCATCTTTCCTGACAGATTCAAGTTTTGCTATTTTCCAAGGTAGATTGCTTGGGGGTTGGGGTTTGACCCATGCAATGGCATTTCTGAACCAGTGCATGTCTGTTTTGAACCTTTTAGGACTTGACCAAGCCTTTCCCTATGTAGGACTCATGGTAAACATGCACCTTTTGAAACCCAAGGCTCTTTGAAAGTTGAAGTTGTCTTCTCCATTCTTCCTATAAATTCAAGCTCCCTCATGCTACATTCTCCTCATCTCACTTGAGCCCCATTCTACTTCCTACCCCTTGCAATGGCCCTTTCTCTCACCGGTTCACTCCGTCCATGGTTGGCTTCCATGGAAGGCGTTGATTGGTTGAACTTCCGGGTCCATGGGCTCTACTCCATGCGGTACCTTCGTAACATTCGTCTTCGCCCCGAGCTTTTGAGGGCGGCCGTAAGTTTTTGGGATCCGGAGGTTCATGTGTTTCGGTTTGGCGACCAGGAGCTCTGTCCTACTGTCGAGGAGTTCCGTGCGTACCTTGGGGGCTTCGATTCAGGGGAGATCATCATTCTTCCTGTACACGAGAGCGCTTACAGAGTCTTGGTCGCGGCCCTTGGACTGAGCGATGGTACTGCTCGCTACTTGGTCAGGGATGGTCATCTCAATGTCATGCGCCTCATCGAGCTGTTTTCTCCTCCTGGTGAGCTCGCGGATATGGCTTATCAGACTCGACGCATGACTGCACTCTGCATGTGCTTACTTGCAGCTTACCTCCTAGTTCCTTCTGCCGGTCATGTTAGCTCGGCACTGGTTAGCATCGCCGTTCAGGTGGAAGCCCAGAAGGATGTGGTTCCGATGGTTTTGGCCGAGACACTGATAGGTTTGGACAAGGTTCCTTTTGGAGAGGTCGAGACTTTCGGGGGTAGTCCTCTCCTCCTACAGGTTGGCTTCTCCCTTAGCCCTCCTTTTTCGGGTTTTTACCTCAACGCTTGGCTTGGTTGTCTAAGGCTTCTCACTTGTTTTCTCTCTTCTCACAGATTTGGCTCTGCGATAAGGTGAATGTGCTGACCATTCCTCCTGACAACTGGGCATATGAGGTGAGGTTACTCTTTCAGCGATGTTTTGAGTTTGAGGATAGGAGCAGGGCCGAGTGGGTTGACTTCCTCAGGCGCCGGCGAGTGGAGACTATTGCTTGGAGGTGCCGATGGCTGTATCTCCCTCCCATGCCAGTGCACTATATGGGCTCTCAGTGGGTCGTTCTTGCTAGTTTGGGAGCTTTCACCTTCTACATCCCTTATGTCATCCAGTGATAGCTAGGTTTGAGGCAGGAGGCCCCTGCTGAGGTTCTCGTGGATGTGGTTCTGCCTCTTTTCTGCCATTCAGTTCTTTGCCATTACCAGCGCTTCTGGAGGACCCGCGAGGTGACCGACGCACATCCCTACCCTTCTGTAGCGATACGCGGGAGCTATCGAAAGTGGCTTAGGAGGGATATTGTTGCAAGGGCCAGAGTTCAAGGAAACTGACTCAATCCTACCACCCTGACCGTTGAATAAATTGTGGACCCCTTTTCATTATGTTGTACTTCTTTTCGTTTTGAAAGCTTTGCTTAACCTTATGTAGTAGAAGCAATCGTGTTAATAAAAACGAGTCTTGGAGGGTTTCCCCCCTTTCTCGACTTTTGTCCTTCAAGGATTCCCAACCTGGATTTTTATTTTGATGGATCGTGACCGGGCCTCAGTGTGAGACTGCCTACGTATCCTTCTGGCGAAGGAATCAGGTCATGACGTAGTTCAGGGTAGGGTTCGCTCTGGTTTTAACACTCTCCTTCTGCACTCTAACTTTTGCCTAGAACCGCCCTTTCGGGTTTTCGGTCTAGCGAGCTCATTTATTGCGTGCCTTAACTTTTGCCTAGGATGCCCTGACGGGTTTTCATCCTAGCAGTCTTTGCTCTAATTTTTGCCTAGGACTGCCCGCCCTTGCGGTTTTCAGCCTAGCGAGCTTCTCTCAAGGGTAATAGCGCTTGAGTTGATCCAAGTTAACCAAGGTTGAGAATCCGTTTCCGTCCAAGTCGATGAGTTGCGTAGCTCCCCCAGAAAGGATGGTCTTGATATTGTATGGCCCGGACCACTTTGGTCGAAACTTTCCTCTCGGGTCGTAAACCGGCGCCCGGATTTCTTTTAGAACCATGTCACCTTCTACCAAGTTCCTGGGTTTTACTTTCTTGTTGAATGCTCGTGCAATCCTTCGTTGGTATCCTTGGATGTGATAAAGAGCCCTTAATCAGCGTTCATCAAACAGCATGAGTTCTTCAAATCGATTACTCAACCATTCTGCCTCTTGGACTTCACACTCGATCATTGTCCGAAGTGATGGGACTTCTAACTCGATGAGAAGCATTGCTTCCATTCCATAAACCAAAGAGTAGGGGGTCGCTCCTGTTGGTGTTCGCACAGATGTGCGATACCCCCATAAAGCCAGGGGTAGCTGTTCATGCCAGTCCCTTGCGGATTGAATAGTTTTTTCCAGAATGGCTTTGATCGTTTTGTTTGCCGCTTCCACAGCGCCATTGGTCTGCGGCCGATAAGTCATTGATTTGTGCACTTGAATTTGGAATTCATCAAGAACTTCCCGGGCTCGTCCTTTGAAATGGACTCCATTGTCAGATACGAAAGCTTGGGGGACCCCGTACCGGTAAACGACATTTTGCTTGATAAAGTGTGCGACCTGAACTGTGATCAGAGTGGTGTAAGAGGCAGCTTCTACCCATTTCGTGAAATAATCGACGGCCACCAAAATGAACTTGTGACCATTGGACGCTGCCGGCACTATTCTCCTGATGACGTCAATTCCCCATGTCGAGAAAGGCCATGGTGAGGTCATTTGTTGCAGCTCATGTGGCAGGACATGAGTGAGATTGGCGTGAATTTGACACTTTCTACACCTTCGCACATACTCCACACATTCCGTTTCCATGGTGGTCCAGAAGTATCCCTGCCTGAGGATTTTCTTGGTGAGCATTATTCCATTCATGTGGGGACCGCATACGCCTTCATGAACTTCTTCCATTACCCTTTTTGCATCTTCCCCATGGATGCATAGCTTGTGCGTGCCACAGTGCGATCTTCGGTATAAGTTTCCCCCACAGAGAATGTATTGGGCTGCCATTCTCTGGAGAGCGATTCGGTCCTTCTTGCTTGCTCCCATGGGGTATTCTCCCTTTTCTATGTATCTCCAAATATCGAAGTACCACGGGTGACCATCGTCGGGCTCGTCAACTGCCATGACATGCTGGTGCACTGGGATGTCCCTTTGTTCTATCACAATCGGTCTTAACTTTACGCCAACAGGGATTTCGACCATTGATGCCGACGTCGCCAAAGCGTTTGCAAATTGATTTTTGAATCTTGGGACATGAGTGAATGTCACCCTGCTGAAGTGAGGGATGAGATCTTCAAGATCCTGATGATACGGCTTCAGCTTTTCTTCTTTGACTTCCAGTCGCCATTCGCTTGGGACACAACCACGTTCGAATCCCCCACAACTTCCAGTTTTTCTATGCCGATCTCGATGGCTGCCTCCATACACACGATGCAAGCCTCGTACTCTGCCTGATTATTGGTGACTTCAAAGTTAAGCTTGAATGCCAACGGGATGTGCGATCTATCGGGCGAAATGAGTAATACACCAATTCCAAACCCTTTCTGGTTAGCTGCTCCATCAAAGTACAATTGCCAAATGTCTTCGGCTATCGTCATTATGTCTTCGTCGGAGAAATTGAATTCGGCATCTTCCCCTCCCTCAACTGGGCAGTCAGCTAGGAATTCCGCGACGGCTCTTCCTTTTATTGACCTCCGGGTGACATATTTTAACTCGAATTCGGCTAGCATTAGCAACCATCGGGCCATCCTACCTGTGAGAGCTGGTTTCTCAAATAGGTATTGTAGACACCTCAATTTGGACAACTCGAATTTCCTTGATTCGTGGCCCGGAGGCTCCCCGATGATGAAAATTGGATTAAACAAGCCTTGGACCGATAGAACAATGCTCCTTGAAAGGCTTTAAAAAGAGAAATAAAATGTCAAAAATAGTTTTCAAGCGCTCTGGATCAATCCCAAGCGCTCCAGACTATTTCCCAAAACCATGGGTCAGCCAATTCTCGAGCGCTCGAGAGTGAAGTCCCAAGCGCTCGAGACCACTCTCAAGTGCTCGAGACTTTTGTACTGCCCAATGGATGATGGAGCTTCCCCACTATCATGCAGCCATCATTGCAGCCATTTGAACGGGTCTTAGCCTTAGACCTCACTCAACCTCAGTCAGAGATGAGTCAGAGATGGAGATTTCATTTTGATTCCAAATGATATTTTCCAATATGAGACCATATGCTATATTTTTGCCTATATAAGGCCTCTTCTCAGCTCAGAAGAGGCACGAGCTCCCTCTCTCTAGACCACTCTTCTGACTGTTCAAAAACAAAAACACCCCCACTCCCTTTTCTTGGTGAAGTAAGACTCTGATTTTCAAAAAAAAAAAAAAAACCAAAACAATCAAGTGTGAGATGAAAGAGCATGAAGAGGGTTCAGATTACCTTCCATATCTGATCTCTTGAGTGTTTCATTCTTCACTCATTTCCTCAAAGCCATCCCAGGAGCAAGAGTTCTATTTCAAAGGTAGAAATTTTTGTACTAATTTCCAACCACAAGGCTGTTTTCCTTTCTGAGGGAGGCCTCTCAGCTCATCCCAGTCTTCAATACTGAGGATGTAATGGGAGGACCTTAGTGTTCAAACAAGAGCAAAGGGATACCAGTGTATTTTCCATGCATGCATCATTGGAAACACTCCCGAGCGCTTGGGACTACTCTGGAGCGCTCGAGAGTGAAGCCAGTCCCATTTTCCATTTTTTTAGGTGTCTAAACTAACATTGTGGGCAGCATGCCCCGGAATTTCCGGATTCCAAAATGCAAGGGCCCATGATCGAGGGAGCACGAGCAGAGAAGCAGGCGCTCGCAAATACAAAGTCGCCACTCGGGTTTGAAGGTCTGACACCCAAGGAACCGTACTTCGAAGCACCTGCCGCGCTGTTTGATTTGAAAAAGTGAAGGAAACCAGTCCGTCATAACCATATCTGGGTTCGGGAGCCAGGTTACGAGAGCAGAAGGGTTTTAAGGCACCCCTCTCGCCCAATCCGGAGATCGATCTCTACTTAGGCATTTTGAAAACATGTGATTCTTCTTCTTCTTTAACCAATTTTAAGCCAATTAGCGCGGGGGAACAGTTAATCGGGGATTAAAACTGTAACATGTTTGCAAGATGTGTTATATTCGAGCATGGATGGATGGAATACTATGAAAAATGGGATAAAACCCAACCTTCTGATCAGAACATCAAGAACAGTGCACAAGTTTTAGGCATGCCAACACCATGGCCAACTTTGCATGCATGGATCTGTGTGCATGCAAAGAACCATCGCGCAACAATTCTAACCCTCGCGCGCGTGTTTGTTCCCACCACAGGTTGAATTTTATCCCCTTCTGGGCTCTGGAAGGACCAGTGCTCACCCAGGGGGCAAACCAAGCAGTTCTATATGTACGGGAATGTAAATAGTTATTACAAACAAAGCGAATAGAATTGAAACACAACCCCTAAACAGTGAGGGGTGAATAAACAAAGGGTTAAGCCTTAACAGCCATGCAAGGGCAGCTACTGGAAAGTAGAGAACCATCGCGCGAGATTATAGAACCGTCGCGCGAGGGTTCTAACTGAACTTCCAGGAATTGCTTTGCATGCTTGGGGTTCTGAAACATACTCAGAAACATCCCAAGGGCATTTCAAACCAAGTAATACTGCAAAATAAACTAAACTATGGATTTTAGCATGCATCACAGTGAAAGTATGGTTAAAAACAGTAAAAACAATATATGAAACCCAAAGGCCAACATCTCCTTCCCCGCGTGGTTCATCATCACACTGACACAAAGTGTCGAGCGAGCATCGAGAACCATTGCGCGAGAGTTTGTGGTCCACGGCTTCTTGTAACTTTGCTGGCTTTAGGGCCAGAACTGGTATTGATTACCAGCCTTGGCCCTGCCAGCCCTCCTCAGAGATCAGAACAGAAAAAAACAGTAGGTATGCTATACCTTTGGTTGAGTTTGAAAGAGCGCTTAAACTTGAATCGAAAAAGTGCTCGAGCTTTGAGTTGAGTTGAGTTGAGGTTGAATGCTTTGGAGTGGTAGAAACAAGGTGTGAAAATATGTGTAAAATTTTGTAACCTTTTTTTCCAACTCAAGGTGTATGGATTTCTAAGCCTTTATGCTTTGATTTTTTTGAACCCTTTTTATGAAAGACCCATGGGGGTATTTATAGGGCAAAGCCCTTCCATTAATGAAAACCCTCCATTAATGGAATTTATTCCATTAAAAGAAACTATTCCATTAATGGAAAACATCCCATTAATGGAGACATTCTAGAACATTCTAGAATCTTTCTAATAATAGAAAGTTTCCAGAAATGGAAATTTGCAAATTTAACCAGCGCGCGCGGATCGAAAATCGACGCGTTCCAGTAGGGTTCCGGGAATTTTAAAGAGTTTTGAAAACACTCAAAGCTCAAGCAAGCCATCACTCCCGGGGTGTTCTTGATCCATTTCATCATCGGGGAAACAAAAACCGTAAGTAAACTAATCTAGAAGCCCAGATTGGGGTGTCTACAGTAGCCCCTCTTTGACGGCACTTGGAGCACCATTGAGTTGGTACAAGTAACGTCAAAGAATTCTAGACACCCCTCAAGGCATTCCAGAGCAGAACATAGTAAAGTAGACAAGCATACTTACAGAACCTGATCAGTCGAATGGACGGACGGACCGTCGCTAGGGATGGAAGTAGAAGTGGACGAGGGTATCGCCGCTGGTTGATTAAATTTGGATAGAACAGGCTATCGCTGCAGATTTGGACGGGACAGGCCATCATTGCTGGGGATCAAGCTATCCTCGGCACAAAGTATTCTAACAAAACACGGGTAGGTCGTGTCAGGCAGGTTGAATTCCATCAGTTGGGAATCAGAGCCAATCTCCTTATCAAAGACCATCCGAGACAGAGCAATAAGCCTGCTGGAAGATGCACTTGTGGCTAGACTGAGGGTGATTGTCGTTCGGGACAGGCCAAGACGGACTCTCCTGGGGAACAAACAGTTGCGAATGAATCGACCATTGGACGATATCTGCTCGTCATTGTGGATTGAATGGAATAGGGACGATATGGCTGATCGCCGATAATGAATTTGACCGGATTGGCTGCCATGAAGGCGGACGGAGAGATCAATGTGCTGAATGATCAAACCGCTGAGGAATTTTGACAGGACCGGCTGTCGTTGAAACGGCTCCGCAGGATAGCATCCTTTGGTTTACGAACCGAGAATTGGACAGGAGAGGTTTCCATCGCATCCGCTGACCAATGATAACAAAACCGCAGGAGATTGCATCGCATCCTTCGGCAAACAAATCAAGAGTTAGGGAGATTTTCATCACATCCGCTAACCAACGAGAACAAAACCGTAGGAGATTGCATCGCATCCTTTGGCAAACAAATCGAGAGTTAGGGAGATTTCCATCGCATCTGCTAACCAACGAGAACAAGACCGCAGGAGATTGCATCGCATCCTTCGGCAAACCAAATCGAGAGTTAGGGAGATTTCCATCGCATCCTCTAACCAACGATAACAAAACCGCAGGAGATTGGATCGCATCCTGTATGACGGCAACCATGCTGGACCATCTTCCTGCTTCAACATTTAATATACACAATATGCAATGATGTATACGAAATTGAAAATGCAGATGCAAACTAAAGGCGGCTCCTAGGAGGACAACGACGCCTAAGGACTGCCACTGAGCCTCATTATTGTACTGTCTATTACTTCTGAGATGCGCACCCAGATAGAGAGACATTGAACGGGCTGACATGCCCCAGTTGACGGATTTGGGCTTGTGTGCCCTCTCTTTGATGCTTAGGCAGACGTGCCAAACAGATATGCTTTGCTTGGCCTTGGACTGACGTGCCCTTGCTGCTTATGAGATTTCCACAGCTTGTGGATTACAGGAGCTAGGGTTGCACATGTAAAAATTGCACTTTCTAGCTGCTAATATCTAATTTGCATTGACAAGTGACCTGAATTGACACACAGACATGCGCACATGTACAGACTCGCCTAGCTCAAACGAAAAGGGGGAAAGAGTCCCAGGGTACAATGCGAACCCTTAGACACACAGAACACAATGAAATTTTGGGTATTAAGCGGCCAAAACTCACAACATTCCTTAGATAGGTGAAACTGACACTTACAAAAGTGCAAAAGGTACAAAGACCACAGAATTGAGAAAAGCATCTCGACATGACAATTGATTGAAAAACTAGAAAAATGCCGCAAAGATGGACATAAGACACAAATGATGACTCAATAGGCCCGGACTGAAACCGACACCCCCGTGCAGTCACATTAAGTCCACATGACTTGCATGGTATGACAAGACTTGGCGAAAGCCTCTGGAACAACATTCGAGGGCAGTAGCAGGCTACCGGTGGAATTGAAAAAGCACGCATAGGACTGAAACCAATGCGAATCACTTTGAACAAATGCGCGTGACTATAATCTAGCACGCGAGACTGCAGCTGCTCATATCAGACCTCGCTGAACTTAGAATAAACTGTGAGCCATTAAGCTTCTAGCATTTCGTTATGTTTTTGATGCTTCAAATATTTTAAGACTTATGCTCAGCCTGTAATAGAAATAGCAGTTTGCAATAAAATTGAAAGACAAAGGTTTTCCCCCTTCTGGTTCCTCCAATTCAGCTTGATCTGATCTTCGATCCTCTTCGACCTTTGATGTGTACCAAAATGTCAACCATGGACCCAATTGATAGATTTGTGACCGAGTCTCGAAGAGAGACTGCCTACGTATCCCAAGCTAGGGAATCAGGTCAAAACGTAGTTCAGGCTGAGGTTCACTCGAGTATTTACCTCTCCTTTTGCGCTCTATCTTTTGCCTAGTACCGCCCGTTCGGGTCTTCGGTCTAGCGAGCTTTCAAATATTGCCTATCACTTTTGCCTAGACCCCCTTCATAGGTTTTCGGGCTAGCAGGCTGCTCTTACTTTTGCTTGGAACTGCCCACCCTTGGGGTTTTTTAGCCCAACGAGCTTCTCTCATGGAAAAGTTGCTTTTGAAATGATCCAGGTTGACCAAGGTTTTGAAATTGTTGCTGTCGAGGTCGACGATCTTTGGCTGCAGTCCCAGATACTATGGCTTTGATGACGCAGAGTCAAAAGTGTTTCGGTTGGAAATGCCCTGCTCCAGGCCGTTTCGTGCACTTCCTCATTTGTGCTTGGCGGAACGCTGCTGCTGCTGTTTTTGAACACGGTACGAGGCTTGGAGCCTTCTGAGCCACTGCTTTCTGGCTTGGCACCAGGTAGCAGGGGATTTGATACTTTTTATCTCAAAATCAACGCCAGGCGTGTCTTTGTGAGACCACGCCAAGACGTTTGATGAATTCTTTGAGTTTGCCTGACCGGGCACAATGCTTTTCTGGGGACAGCTTTGAACCAATGGAACCATTGGGAGGTTATCCTTGTCTTTCAAGTTTATAGAAACTACTTTTTCTTTTAATAGGCAAAGCACGCCTTTTGTCTTCCCTTTTGGCGTGGGAACACATTTCCTTGGAATGATCCCATCGAAATCTATCCCTTCGTCGCCAGGGTTGACACAGTTTATTCAAAAGCCAACGAAGTACTAAGAAACAAGACAATGCATTTCATAAAAACCCTCGGGGTGTGCCAAGTACAGCAGACTCAAGACTTGAAACAAAAGCTACGACATGGAGGGCCAAGAGCACGAACTCCGACTCAGAGCTAGACTTTAGACAAACGCAAAAGACTCTGTGTCAGACTCAGACATATCGCCAATGCAAACTAGACGCGGTTTTGAAAATGCAATATTTAAAAAGCTACCCATAGCTTTTACAAAAGAGGTACGATCCAGCGGCCGTCAGGCCTAAGCAACAGCATTTCAGCTTCCTTTGGCTTCTCGACCAAACCTACTCGATGCTCCTTTGAACGATGGACCTCAGCCAGTTGGTCTTCTCATTTATAAGCCCCTCATCACTGTCAATCCAGATGTCGGTAGTGAAAACCTTAATTTCCCAACCTACAACCATCATGTTAACCTCCGGTTCAGACGGGATGGATACGACGGGTTTAGGTTGATTTGCTGAGACGATATAGTGGCTAGAATTGAATATGGTGGAGTTAGGATTGATTTGAGTGGAGGTGATAGATACCTGACCAACCAGAGGGTCAGACCCGTGTTGAGGCAAATAGTTGGAAATGATGTTAGGCGTTGGTGGAACTTGAACCGTGCCATCATCAATAAGATCTTGAATCTCATGTCGGAGACGATAGCACTTGTCAGTGTGATGGCCAGGCATTTGGTGGAAGGCACAGAAGAGGTTAGGATTATAACCAGCAGGTAAGACTTTGGGTGGAGAAGTTGGGGTCAAAGGTTTGAGATGCCCAGATTTGACAAGTTTCTCCATCACCGCGGACAGAGATGCCTCAAATGCAGAGAAACTCCGAGGTTGGGTTCGGGCCCGGTAGCTTTGGGCGTTTTGAACCTGATTAATGTCGGTTGTATGATTAGGGGAAGCAGCAGCGTTGTCCCCACTTGTAGCTGTGCTGGCGTAATTGCTACAGCTAAACAGTGCACTACTGTTTCCAGAGTAAGCCCTCGACTTTGATTTCTGAGGATTGGAAGAAGAGGACTCCCCTCTTGGCAGAATCCCACTTTGCAGTGCATCCTCGATGGCCAGGCCAGCGTCAAAGAAGGTTTCAAAGTTGGCGGACGCTTGAGCAAGCACCAGGTGCCTAGCATAGTCTGGCTGGAGATTGCGGGAAACGATGCGGAGTTGGTCTCTCTCACTGGGCCGCTCAGTCATTAGAGCGGCTTTGGCTCTCCACCACTTGACAAAGTCCGCAAAGGATTCCTTAGCTTCCATCTTCGTAGATTCTAACTCCCGAGTAGTCATCTTGAGCTGAGAGTTGTAGCTGTATTGAGCGATGAAGGCAGCCCCAATGTCTTCCCAAGTTCTTCTTTTGGAGATGTCGAGCGACAGAAACCAATGGAAGGCAGGCCCAGAGAGAGTTTGAGGGAAGAGCTGAGACATGGCCTCACTTTCTACTTTGAGTAGCTTCATAGCAACATGATAGCCATAGAGATGAGTCTTGGGATCACCACTCCCATCGAACTTGACCAAGTCAGGCATTTTGAATTTGTCTGGCAGTTTAGCATTAGGGTACAGGCAGATACGGTCCAAATCAATCCCTCCTGCACTGATCTTCCCAGATTTTGAGACAGCCTCTTCTAGCTTAGCCATCTTAGCCATAAGAGCTACCATATCAGGATTCAAAACAGGCCTACCACCTATCGAATCTGGCTTTGCAACAGGTGCGTGAACCTCCCTAGGGTTGGGCTGAACAATGAGACGCCCCTCGTGATTCGGATCTGGGACCATGACAGGCTGCTCCTGGTCATCCTCATCGTCCTCGCCTTCCTCTTCGAGTGGAGGTGGAAGACGAGTGTTGATAAGGTCATTGAGACGGGTGATGTTAGCATCGGTCTGGATGGCCCTCTGTTGCATAGTGGTAATGCTGTTCTGAAGGTTTGTGAGCATGGTCTCTAGACTGAGTGGTTGATCTGCCATGACAGGTTTTGACAATGTTGAAGAAGGGGAAGCCGACGGCGTGGCTTTTTGCAAAATCGATGGCGAACCCGACTGTAGGGCGGCCAATAATGAACCTGGAGAAGCCTCCGTTGCAACTGACTGGGTTTCTAGCCTGACAAGTTTTTGAACCGGATTCTGAAGACGTTCCCAAGTAGTTCTGGCTCTTCCTTTTGGTACTCTCTTGCTCGGTGCAATGGCTATGAACTAGACAGTAAAATAAGTGAAAGCTCAGTGGTGTTCCTGCAGCAATTGGAATCCAACGTACACGTCGTTGTCGGTGTCAACCTTAGACTCTAGAACTAGAGACAAGTCTGTCTCATGATGTTCGGACGCTGCCAAAATCCTCAGATTTCTTTTCGATGGTGTATCCTTTGAATAGATCAAGCTGATCCTAAGAGATGTCAAAACAGACTAAGTCTTCGACTAGTCCCTTTTTGAAGATTCGACTTTGAACTTGGAACAACTCGGTATTGATGGCGTGACACCTTTACCAGGGTGGCTTCAGCGACAACGCGCGTTAGCCGGGGCAGTGTACGTGCTTAGCACGATAACCAAAATGACATCAATACTTTGTTGTTCTTCATTTTCGATTGAATCCTCAATCGGGCATGAGCCAAGGACTTAATAAGGTTCGATTTCTCGAAGTCTCGCTGACCTAAGGACTTGAAAAATTAACAACATGCACCATCGAGATGCACGACTCTTCATCGGGTCTAGCAGTGTCCAAATTAGTATAAGACAGACTCGAAACCTAGAGACAACCTAGAAGCCGCCCTAGACATGCTCCTACGCAAAACAACATGTATGTGTGTACAGTTCCAGAGACGAGTTTGCCTCACGAATTTCAGACGTTGCCGGAATCCTCAGAATTTTTTTCGGCGATGTGTCCCCATGTAGATCGACAGATCCTAAAAGATGTCAAAATAGACTAAATCTTCGTCTAGTCCCTTTTGAAGATTTAACTTTGAATTAGAAACAACTCGGCATTGATGACATGGCACCTTAACCTTGAACAACGTGGTGTATAGTGACAACGCACTTCAACACGGGTGGCGCCAGTGACACAGCATCAATACTTTTGTTGTTCCTAATTGTCGGTTGAATCCTCAATCAGGCATGAGCCGAGGATTTAGCAAATTTTGATTTCTCAAAGTCTCATTGAACTAAGGACTTTGCGATTCATAACGAACATTCGACAGAATGAACGACTCCTCATCGAGTCCAACAACGTCTCAGACAGCGTAAGACAAACTCGAAATAAAGAACTGCCCTAAGCATACTCCTATGCAAAATGACATGTATGTACAGTGCATGCGATAGGGAAAGCAGTAACACATAAACAGTTACGGGGGTTAGATGCAAATAGATCTTACCCTGCAGTTACCTGTCTTAGTTTGGAGAGTTCTAATGCTTTGTATATGCAAAGGCTGGTTTTGGTTCGTAACGGGTTCCTCGGACTAGGGCCACAGATATACCTCCCGTTGCCCGCGATTCGCAGAGCAACAGTCAAACGGTAGCATGACCCATCATCGTCGAAGGTTGTTGGTCATTCGGGGTCCCCAGGCTCCGATAAACCGTGCCGGATTGCCAAAACGATCCAACGAGGCTTATCTCACATCGATGCAAATGATATGCTAGAAATTGATTAAGAAGAAGAAGAATCACAAAATCACAAAATGCCTTTTCAAATTTGGCTCACATTATTTAGTCCATCTTTAGAGGAAACTACACAAGTGAAAAATTGAAAAAGTCCCAGATCAGATTGGCCGGACACGAGGTCCTGTTAAATCACCATTCCAACCTTCGGCAGCGCGAAGCCACCGTTTTGACAGACTTTTAAGGAATTGTTCACAAGTGTATTAAACTCTAAGTATGGATTAATATTGGTTCGATTATCCCCAGCGGAGTCACCACTGTGGGCAGCATGCCCTGGAATTTCCGGATTCCAAAATGCAAGGGCCCATGATCGAGGGAGCGCGAGCGGAGAAGCAGGCACTCGCAAATACAAAGTCGCCACTCGGGTTTGAAGGTCTGACACCCAAGGAACCGTACTTCGAAGCACCTGCCGCGCTGTTTGATTTGAAAAAGTGAAGGAAACCAGTCCGTCATAACCATATCTGGGTTCGGGAGCCAGGTTACGAGAGCGGAAGGGTTTCTCTCGCCCAATCCGGAGATCGGTCTCTACTTAGGCATTTTGAAAACATGTGATTCTTCTTCTTCTTTGACCAATTTTAAGCCAATTAGCGTGGGGGAACAGTTAATCGGGGATTAAAACTGTAACATGTTTGCAAGATGTGTTATATTCGAGCATGGATGGATGGAATACTATGAAAAATGGGATAAAACCCAACCTTCTGATCAGAACATCAAGAACAGTGCACAAGTTTTAGGCATGCCAACACCATGGCCAACTTTGCATGCATGGATCTGTGTGCATGCAAAGAACCATCGCGCAACAATTCTAACCCTCGCGCGTGTGTTTGTTCCCACCACAGGTTGAATTTTATCCCCTTCTGGGCTCTGGAAGGACCAGTGCTCACCCAGGGGGCAAACCAAGCAGTTCTATATGTACGGGAATGTAAATAGTTATTACAAACAAAGCGAATAGAATTGAAACACAACCCCTAAACAGTGGGGGGTGAATAAACAAAGGGTTAAGCCTTAACAGCCATGCAAGGGCAGCTACTGGAAAGTAGAGAACCATCGCGCGAGATTATTGAACCGTCGCGCGAGGGTTCTAACTGAACTTCCAGGAATTGCTTTGCATGCTTGGGGTTCTAAACATTCAGAAACATCCCAAGGGCATTTCAAACCAAGTAATACTGCAAAATAAACTAAACTATGGATTTTAGCATGCATCACAGTGAAAGTATGGTTAAAAACAGTAAAAACAATATATGAAACCCAAAGGCCAACATCTCCTTCCCCGCGTGGTTCATCATCACACTGACACAAAGTGTCGAGCGAGCATCGAGAACCATTGCGCGAGAGTTTGTGGTCCACGGCTTCTTGTAACTTTGCTGGCTTTAGGGCCAGAACTGGTATTGATTACACTTGGCCCCTGCCAAACCCTCCTCGTAGATCGTAATGTAAAACAGTAGGTATGCTATACCTTTGGTTGAGTTTGAAAGAGCGCTTAAACTTGAATCGAAAGAGTGCTCAAGCGTTGAGTTGAGTTGAGTTGAGGTTGAATGCTTTAGAGTGGTAGAAACAAGGTGTGAAAATATGTGTAAAATTTTGTAACCTTTTTTCCCAACTCAAGGTGTATGGATTTCTAAGCCTTTATGCTTTGATTTTTTTGAACCCTTTTTATGAAAGACCCATGGGGGTATTTATAGGGCAAAGCCCTTCCATTAATGAAAACCCTCCATTAATGGAATTTATTCCATTAAAAGAAACTATTCCATTAATGGAAACCATCCATTAATGGAAAACATCCCATTAATGGAAACATTCTAGAACATTCTAGAATCTTTCTAATAATAGAAAGTTTCCAGAAATGGAAATTTGCAAATTTAACCAGCGCGCGCGGATCGAAAATCGACGCGTTCCAGTAGGGTTCCGGGAATTTTAAAGAGTTTTGAAAACACTCAAAGCTCAATCACTGGAAACACTCCCGAGCGCTTGGGACTACTCTGGAGCGCTCGAGAGTGAGGCCAGTCCCATTTTCCTTTTTTTTTAGGCGTCTAAACTAACATGCAGGGGGAATGCAGACCAATCCCAACCAAAACAGCTTTCTTGAAATGTTTTGACGTGGTTGATCTAATTTTCAAAAGGATAAGGATCATTTTCACATAAAGGAAGTGCAAAAGCATGTTTTTCAGTATAATAAAAAGAGAAATTTCCCACATTCAAAAGAAAGAGGTAGATCAACCACATCAGAAAATCAAAGCAAGGTGTTAGTTAGTTGAGATAAGTCTGGTAGTGTAGGTCACTCTCGAGCGCTCGAGTCCATTTTAGAGCGCTCGGGAGTATTCTGCATGTCATCTTATCCAAGTCTCCGTTCATCTTAGTTCTTGTACTGCCTTTGCATGGCCATGCATGTGTCCCTTGTTGCCCCTTTATAGCTGTTAAACCATTTTCCAGAAAGGCGGGATTGTATGGTCCAAAAGAATGAGATCTATTCTCAGTCTATTGAATCATCTGTCAGACCTGTAGTGTATTTAATAACATTCCAGTTTGTGTTTCCAGTAGTGTATTCCATTGTATTTTGTTGGACTAACATGATTGACAGGTTGGACATGCAATACTCCCAAGCACTCGGGAGTGCTCCCGAACCCTCAAGAGTGGATTCGGTGACAGGGTTTCAGTTTCTGTTATTTTGCATTTTGTCATCATCTTCATCATTTCCTGTACACATGCACATGCATATGCATGCACCTCCTGCACTTGATGTATATCTGTGGATACTTGCTAAGTGACTTAATGAAATAAAATCTCTTGAAAAATCCCACAAATGTTTAGTAGAGACCGATTTCAAATCGGGCGAGGGGGGTGCCGTAAAACCCTTCCCCCTCGTAACGTGGCTTCCGAACCCTCAAAACGAATCTCTGGTTTCAATTCAAATCAATCATTTTCAATCAAAACGGTTTATCGGGTGGCGAACCGCAAATCCGGGTGGCGACTCTTCAAAAATTTTCAAAATCTAAGAAACGGCGTGGCGACTCTTTTTCGGGCCGCCCCGATTCCACCCGGGGTTGTGGTAGCCCACAGTGGCGACTCTGCTGGGGAAGATGGTTTAATTAATACTTGAGAAAAGTCGGTACGTTGATAAAATGTCCCGATTTCCTTAAACATTAATTAAATTAGTGAGCCAAGCTTGAAAAACATTTGTGGGATTTTCAAAGGATTTTATTTCATCTTTTATTTCTTGTATATATATCTTGTGCAGCCCCGCTGTTGTGTTTCGGCAATCTTGCCCGGCTTGCCGGTGACAAGGAATCCCGGAATGCTCAGCAACCCTCGACCTTGATGAGTCATATCTACCGTTTGTACTGTTATTGAGTGTACGCTCGATAACGGGAGGTATACTTTGACTCTAGTCCGGGGAACCCTCTTCAAACCAAAACCCGGCCTTTGTACATGTTTAGCAAGCCGTAGAACCTTCCAAATTAAGACAGGAACCTGCAGGGTAGAACTATGTGCTATAATCTGTTTAAGTGCTGCATTGCATCATCATCATGCTGTCAGCCACGGTTCTCGAGACTCGCTCGCGCGGTCCTCGGAAGGTTGCCAAGACCCGATGAAGAGTCACGCACCCTAATGCGTGTTGATGAATCTCATTAGTCCTCGAACCCGAACCTAGAGGAAACTAAGATTTTGCTAAACCCTTGACTAAGTATTCAATTGGGATTTAACCAAAAGAAAGGAATGATAGGGGAGCAGAACATTGTGATGCCAACACCATCCAGGCTAAAAGCAAGTATACCGCTTACGCCACATCGGTTATCGCATCACATTGTTCACCTCAAGTCATTCCGAACCAATGGTCAAATTGTTGATGGAATATTTGCCAAATATTTAGCTTATCTTAGCATCTTTTGGGCATCGACCGTTCCTAAAAGAGGATACGCCCCAAAAATCCGAGGATCGAGGCAACCACCCGTAAGTCAATCGTTTCTAAAAGAATCGGAGTCGATGACGGTGACGATGAGGCACTCATTTTCTAAAATCATGCACAAATTTCATAAAAATGCAAGCAGGAACCGCGTCTGAGCACAAGTTTTTGCTTTGTTGTCAGTTCTGAGCAATTGGGCCGAAAAAGAAGAACATCATACCCCCTTGGACCAGACCCTTGGGACAGAGATTGGAACACGACTTCAGTTTACCACTTCCGTTTGCATCGATTTGGGGCGAAAATAGATCTATTGATCGGAGGCTTGAACCCGAGCGCAGGCAACCCAAATCCAAATATTAACCCGAACGGAGGCAACCCTAATCCAAACCCGAGCAGAGGCGAGCCAAATCCAAATCCTAATCCTGTTCCTAATCCCCGTCCAAACCCTAACCCAAACCCGGAAAACCTGAATGGAGAAATGGCTCAGATCAGAGAAGATATTCAACGCCTGGGCGAACGTACAGATAACCAAATTGCCCAACTCATGATGATGATTACTGGAGTTGCACGACGCCTTCCACCACAAACCCAGAATCCGGTGCCTAACCCAATTCCTATCCTTAACCCAAATCAAATTCCTAACCCAAACCCAAATCCAAATCCCAACCCAATTCTTATCCCAAACCCAAATCCAAATCCCAACCTAAACTTCAACCCTAACCCCAACCCGAATCCGAACCAAGAACAGCAGCTCTTCGATTTGGAAACTCCACAAAACCCCGAGATGGCAGCGGTATTGGCGAAACTCACCCAACTAGAGGAATCCGTTGCAAGAAATGAGAAGATAGCGTCGACTGGCTTTGACATCAATAAGCTTTGCCTGTTTCCCAACGCGAAGCTTCCAGAAAAGTTCAGGCCAATCGACTTCGCCAAGTTTGACGGAACAAGAGATCCAAAAGCGCACCTGACGGGATACATTGGAGCACTTTCCATGTGGGGAGTCGAGAAGGACGCTATGGCATAAATGTTTTCGCAAACTTTGGTGGGACATGCTCTGCACTGATTCACTTCACTGGATGAGAGAAAGAAGCGTTCTTGGGAGGATATATGCACGGCTTTCGTGGCGCAATACGATTACAACATTCAATTGGAAGTAACTACTCGTGAATTGGAGTCAACCAAGATGAAAGCAAAAGAAGCCTTCGCCGATTTCGTGAAAAGTGGAGGGCTAAGGCAGCGCAGATGAAAGATAGACCGAGTGACAGGGACCAAATCCGAATGATTGTCCGGAACCTTCAACCCACTTTGGCAAGGCACATGGTTATGGCCTAAGCATGTTCAGACTTTAAAACATTCTTCGACACAGGCTTAGCCGTCGAAGAAGTAGTTCAGTTGGGGATCCTTGACAAGCCCGAGCCCGCTCCTAAGTCCAAGAAAGTTTACTCCGGAAACAGCAACGCTCTGTTTGGCAACTCGAACTACACCAACCTTCCCAACACCTCCACAAACACAGCCCAAGCCGAGCCGGTGAACCAGATAGCCACCCAAACCAGTCAACCGCGTACCCAGCCCCGCACTTTTGCTCAGTTCTCAGCACCACTCTCTGCCGTGCTCGAGAAATTGGTCGAAAGCGGCACCCTCAAGCCACTTACTCCTACTCCACTACCTCAAAAAATACCCGCATCCCACAACCCTAATGCGTACTGTGCCTATCACCAGAATGTGGGCCACCTAACCGACAACTGCTTTCGTCTCCGCCATGCAATCCAAGACCTGATAGACAACAAAACCGTTCCTATGCCACCACAAAAACCAAACACTGTCTCAAACCCACTCCCAAAGCATTCCAATGCCCGTACCAACCTTATCTCCATAAGCCAGCCCTTTGACCCCAGCCTTTACATCATTCTTGATACCCAACCCAAGCCAGCCGTCGAGTTGCCAGTTGAGGATACGGTCTGCGCGCTTGAGACCGTGGAATGGGACTTTCAGGTAAGGTGGGAAGACTTGGTGCAAGATTTTTTGGCAGTGGAATACAGGGCTCTTATTACTAGAGTATGGCCCGTGGCACTTAACCCCAGCCAAATCGAGGAATTGGAACATGGAGAATGGAGACAGGACTGGGAAGAAATGATGGTCGATCCCTTAGATGGGTATTCCCTATTTGCACTGTTCACTGAACCTGAACCTGTCAATAACAAAGAAGAATGGGAATGGGAGCCCGAACCCGATGGATGGCACTGGATGGATGATTCCGACCCCCTAGATGAAACATCATTGGCATACCTCTTCCGGGAAGAAGAAGTGGTGGAAGAAATGGATCTGATGAACCCCCGTATGTTCTCAGAACTCAATGCCAGGACCATTGTCAACCTTACTCGAGACTCTGATGCTCTGGAACGCTCCATGGACTATCTTTTCCTCCCGCAGGAATACATCGTCGAGGAGTTCTTTTCCAAACCCGTAGTACAAATCCCTGATGAGCCCAGCATCTGTGTATTGGATCCGGAAGATCTGTGGGGTAAATCTGAATTGGTAAATGTATGGATGAACGGTGAGGAACTGACTGTCAATAAGGCCATGCTAGATGAAGGATCTCTGAAGATTAGCAATGACAACAGCAGCAACAATGCCGACTTCTGGAATTCTCTGGAGGAAGACAGCATCTGGCACGCCTTGGAAATGGAAACTCTCAACGAAACTTTGGAGAAGACAGCACTTGACAAAGGGAAGCGTAAGGCGGACGATTGTGAATTTGACTTCTCCGATTTCTGGGAAGGTACTTGGTGGGAACCCATTCCTAAAACAGTTAGCAACCTTACCCGAAGTGGAAGAGTCTATCAGCCTACCAACCTCCAGCAGGGTAGCTCATCCCGAGCCCCTCCGCTGCAGCAGAATGCCCCTGTCAACCCCACAAACCTAAACACTCCCATCCCGCAAGCTCCACAAAACAACTCTCCAAGCTCCGCTAAACCTAACCCGCCTACCCAGCCCAAATTGTCCATCGACCTCAACTCACTCCCTGAATCTGACCCTAAAGCCTCCGCTGATCCCATTATTCGTCAACTCCAGGAAACCCCTGCTCGCATGTCTATGTGGGGAGTGTTAGCTGCCTCCCGCGAGCACCGTTGTAGGTTGGTCAACACCCTTTCCAGACTCGAAGTCCCCTCTGATATTGCCCCGGAAGCTCTCATTGCCCTTATAACCCCGAACCTCACCCAGCATACCTTGTCCTTCATCGAGAAAGACCTGCCGCCCGAGGGAACCGATCATAACAAACCCCTTCACATCACCCTTCACATCACCATGAAGTGCCTGGGAAAGTGGGTCCCAGCAATCCTTATTGATAATGGCTCCGCCATTAACGTGTGTCCACTCCGCACTGCTTATTGCTTGGGCCTTAAGAACAAGGACTTCGCGCCGTCGAATTTGGGTGTCCGTGCTTATGATAATACGCATTGGGATGTGTTGGGGACAATCAACTTAGAATTGGCAACTGGCAAGTTCAAAACCACCGTCGAATTCTGTGTGTTGGAAATACCTGCATCTTTCAATCTCCTGTTGGGAAGGCCTTGGCTACACCGCCCGGATGTTATGGGTGTGCCCTCAACATTGCACCAGAAACTCATCTTGGGCTTAGACTCTGGAACCCTTATCATCTACGGAGACTCAGGCATCCGTCCCCACGCTGAGGACAATTCCCCATTATTGGAAATTATGCATGGAGAGGAAGATATTGCCATGGGAGGCTTTGCAGTTATGACCTCGAAAGTCTGTACCATTCAGGCCGAGGATGGTTTCTTGGTGAGCTCTGCAGCGTTGGAAATTATGAAACGAATGAAGTATTTGCCGGGCATGGGCTTGGGACTTTATGCTCAAGGAGTCCCTGAGTTCCCTGATTTCCCTGGAAGTGATGAGCGTTTTGGTCTGGGATATGAGGCCAAGAAGGGTGATCCAGCAAAGAAATGGCGTAATCGCGCTCGGGCCCGTGCAACGGAGATGAAATTGAAAGAGAAGGAGCCACTGTACCAAGGGGAACCTGAGCCCTTTGTAGACCTTGAGATAAAGATGAAATATCCTGGCTTCGAAATCTTTGCCAATGATACATGGGAGAGTGACGAAGAGGTTGCAAAGGTGGAAGAGCTATCTGAGGCACTCGACTGGCTGGAAGCTTTTGGTTTGGGCAGTCTCCAACTCCTGTTTGAGGGTGAGGATCCAGAGGGTATGATGCAAGATCCTGCTGTGCTGATGCTTGGAGATGAAGAAGAAATTGAAGACCCTTCTAAGCTCATTGTGGATGCCGTAGGCGTTTATGATAATTGCACTTTCATTCCACATGTAAATCGCACTCACAGCACTTGCACTGAGTCTGAGTCTGAGTCCAACACTGACTCGTCATCTAGCACAGAGTCGGAGTTTGTGCCCGTCGGCCCTCCACTTCGTAGCTTCTACTTTGAATTCGAGTCAACCGCTGTATTTCCCTCGTCTGATGAACTAGTTAATGAAATGAATGACGTTTTCGCTTACTTGCCAATTTTTGAAATAAATTGTTTGGATCCCGACGATGGAGGAATAGATCTCGATGGGGACATTCCCAAGGAGATCCGTTCCCTCATCGATCGCGAAAATGAAAGGCATGCTCAGCCTTTAAAAGAAGAAATAATCTCAATAAACTTGGGTGATGAGGGGAACCCCCGATTGGTTCAGGTAGGTTCCGGGCTGTCTCCCACTGAGCTTCAAGAGCTCACTGATTTACTAAAAGAATTCAAATAAGTTTTCGCTTGGTCCCACGCAGACATGCCCGGAATCGACCCGGAGATAGTCGAGCACAGAATCCCTCTCTACCCTGATGCGAAGCCCGTTAAGCAAAAACTAAGAAAAATGCGGCCTGATTGGGTATTAAAGATAAAAGAAGAGCTCACAAAAAAAATTGACGCCGATTTTCTAATCGTAACAGAGTACCCCACTTGGGTGGCCAACAACGTTCCTGTCCCCAAAAAGGACGGAAAAATCAGAGTGTGCGTCGATTTCAGAGATCTGAACAAAGCAAGCCCTAAGGACGATTTTCCATTGCCACATATAGATGTACTCGTGGATAACACTGCAGGGCACGCTCTACTTTCTTTCACGGATGGCTCTCGGGGTACAATCAGATTCTCCTAGCTCCAGAAGACAGGGAAAAGACCACATTCATCACCAAGTGGGGGACGTATTGTTATCGGGTTATGCCATTTGGGTTGAAGAACGCCGGTCCTACGTATCAGAGGGGTGCCACCACACTGTTGCACGACATGATTCACAAGGAGGTCGAGGTTTACGTTGATGACATGATAGTGAAGGGAAAGGAAAGGAAGGACCATGTCACGTCCCACCGGATCACTAAACAAATTCATGTCCAATCGTAATATTCACCACTCAACCCCTAACCGCACACGGTACTCCGATCAACCTTACAGTACTGTCTCCAACCAACCATATCAACATCATTCTCTAACGAGTTCCAAGAGCTAACATCGAACAACGAGTCATAAGACATAAGCAACCATACTCGAGAGTGACTTAAACATGCTTTAATCATATAAGGAATCATCACATAGAACGAAACAATCTTAGAACTAACCAATCGATATTGACAGCTCGATACACCTCTACTCAAATAGTCATAACTTTCTGTGTACTAAGAGTTTTCAGTTGATTCTAGTGGCAAATGAAAGCTGAGTTCAAGACCTTCGAATCGATATAAAATTTTCATGAAACAGACTTCGGACGAAGAAGTTATGGCCGTTTGAAGTTGGCTGAAACTCAGAAAAACGGGCTGAAATTTCCAAGTTCGACCGAAACGTAAAACCCAAACTCAAGCACGAAACAAAACACGATCTAAGCACATAATCATCACATAAACGCATAACAAGAGTAAGAAATCCCTACCACAATGGGTTTTGAGCAAAACCCTAAGTCTACCGAGAGCTAAACGCTTGAATCCTCCAAAAATAAGTTCCACCCGAGCTTGGATACAAGATCTAGAACAAATACAACCTAAAAACACGATGAACAAACAAAGATCAACAAGTAATCGAGAGGAGAGAGGGAAAAACGTGGGTGAGAGTCCAAGAAGTGAAAACATGAACACAAACTTATCCCTTGTTCTCCAAAATGCAAGATTCGAGTGATTTGAAGTTGGAAACCCGAGGATCTTGAAAATTTGCGGTCGAAATCGAGAGTTTTGGGTGAGATTGAGGTTGGGTAGGTGAGAGGAGGGTTTTTCAGGTCTGGTTCCTGAGTTTTGGAGTGAAAAATGACAAAAAGGGGGGGTATTTATAATGTCCCAAAAGCGTGCTGAAAAAGTGCAGAAAAACCCAGCAGGTACCGGTACTGAGAAAAAGGGGGTACCGGTACCAAAGCCTTCAAAGTTCCAATTTGAACATGCACTGGACAGTAGGTACCTGTACTGAGAAATGGCCAGTACCGGTACCAATAAGGCAGAAAAGTGAAAAATTTCAACGGACTCCGGAACGAACCCAACTTGATACCAACACTTCCACACATCAACACAACATCAAAACTAACATTTTACCATTTTCCTAGGGTCCGATACACATCTGAATACGTATATCCGTACACCCCCATTAACATTCGCATAACTTAAATAATAATACGACTCTTTTATGCGATAAACGATTAAAGAAAATAGAAAAAATTTACGAGTCTCTACATTCTATCCTCCTTAAAGAAATTTCGTCCCGAAATTTACAAAACCATATCCAGCCAAGTCATCAACCACAATACCCAACCTCATTTCACAATTTCATAACCAAAATCTCATCCTTTCTTCCCTACGTTGACCTTCCCTTACCCCTTTGCTCCACAAAACTTCTCTCTATCGGTATGGTCCTTCCACCCAACAATCGATCTCGTATGCCTAGGATGCACATCAATTTCTCCTCAAGAACTACACCAACCTTCAATCGCTCTCCCGAAATCTCAACCTTCACACACACTCAAATTCTAACACTCACTCCGAGATTCAATCAACTTACTCTCTCTCTCTCTCTCGTTCTCCAAACTCTGAATTCCATGTTCTCCTTTCCCAATCAACGCCAACTATCAGTCTAGAAAATCTCGAAAATCTCTATGGTAATAAAACTAAGGAACCCAAAATCCAACGATTAAACTTCCAATTGATCATCACCCCCTGCTCAGTTATGTACACCAACTCACCATAACTACGCTCCTTACGTCTTAAAGCTATTGACATTCCCTTCAACTCCAGAAGCAACATGTCCCACAATCGATCCGCCTCTATTGGTAATACTTATGGATAGACCCCGACACCAAACACACATAAAGTAAGCCGCTAGTCACGATTTTCAACTCACACCTCCATCTACCCACATAACTCTTCCCTATGAACTCTATACAGACCTCAAACATCTTTTCGTCCTTCTAACATTCCATTACAACAAAAATTCCAACAATTTTCCACATCTCTCATCCCACTCAGAATCACTACTAACTCATGTCCGAGAAATTCAAATTCACTCCTATGGTAACGTGTCCCTTCTATATAACTTAACGCACTATAATATTGGAACCATTCACATAAACTCTCAAATCCACCATTTTCCTTAAACTTAGCTTCCCGCATATCACTGCTGCTATTCAAGAAAAGACATACATCAGATTCCAACTAAAAAAAAAAGAAATAAACTAACTTCTCACAGCAAACACCAACACATGCTTCATTGTTTATTCCACATTGTATATTAAAAGCAAATTCCACGCAATGAGAATACACGACAAGTCAAACATGTAGGTTTAAGCTAAATAGCAACAAAGTTCATATATTTCCAACAAACCAACCGTACAATTTAATAGCTCACACAATACCGAACATACTTACGCATTAACAGACTCATTCAGTATCCAACGAACTCCCCGAGTGTCCAACAGACTCACCAAGTATCCACTACTTCACAACTCATGGCTTTAGGAAGCCCAACAGTCATTTCATTCTTTCCAATCTCGTGATGCTTCACACAATGTCTATTCATTTTACCGATCTCAAGCATTTTCATTCATTTAGTCAAAGCAAAACACATAATTCCCAAATTCATAATCTCAAACATCACATCACACGTACACGTATTGTCAATTCTAATTATTCCTCTATTCCAACAACATTACTTCCTAACAACATATCTATACTTCTCGTTACATTCTAAAACTCCAACTACTTCATTACTTAAGAATTAATCTCATTCACACCAACAATCTCTAACGGTTCCGCTCACCACACGCTTCACAGCTCACAATTTTCCCCTCAACCAAGTAATCATGTTAATCTCGATATCCCTCAAAGGTATTCGCCGCCTTTACACTCAACCTCAGGAACTACAACTTCCATTACCACCACCATCTCTGCTGTCACCATTATTTCTTAATTTTTTTCTTAAACAGACTCATCCTCTCAATGGCACACTTGAACATGTCCTATACTATCATTAGTCTAGCTTACATACTTGGTTACACTCCACACACGATCTTTACACTCCAATCCTTCAACTTACAACATATTATTCCTCCACATGCCTATGCCCTCAAGGTTCCTACCATTCCCACTCAGGACACCATTTACACTTCACCTCATTGTTAGCCTTAACAGTTCACATTCGTACCGTCCTCACTTCAGATAAGTCTCTCGCCATGCACATACATCAATCATTCGGCTCAAGTCACACCGATATAGGTCACCTCAAGTCTTGTTGTCCCTCTTACAAGATTCCTATGTACAACCATCTATTTCCATTTTCAAACCTAGAGATCTAGCCCCCTATACACAATCCTAGTGTCCAATTGACTTTTCGAGACTTCCATCTAGAAGGGGTGGTGATCAAGCGCCTCTTCCAACTGGATCTCATCGGTAGTCGCCTGGGTGTCCATAAGACACATACAGTATCTAGACACCCTACCTATAACTCTCATCCTCCTATATCAACCTCAGATACTTACAACCCTCTACGAAGGCTCGACTTATCTTATCTATACTTAATATCATTACCTCGATGACTACCATAACGATAACAAGCCAAAATCACTACCACGACAAAAACATCATCCTTTCGCATATTTAAGTTACTCACTGGTTTGATCCTCTAGCTATGATACATCTCACTCACTTTCTGGACAAACTATGTTCCTGTCACACCTCACTTCACATAAAAATTACTTAAAGCATTTAAAATTTAACAAGTAATCTGCACAATCCAAACAAAATACATCAAGTACTTAGTTCACAATTCTTACTAATTGTCTAACACTTCTATCACATACTAACGGATATCATCTCTCACGTGTTGACCTCGCCACTACGCATAATGACCACAATTCTTCACAACTTTCCAGCTCAACTAAAAGGCATCTTACCACATAGAATCCAATAGCAAGTCTACCAGCGAAAACCACAACAATAACAACAAACGTTGCTACACCCCCTACATACAAGTCAAACTCCCATTCTTCTCAAACACGGGTCACTAGCATTCACCTAACCGAGTAAACGTAAATGCAAAGCCACTTCCATGAACAAACGTCAGTCATGCAAGCGCACACAGTTTTTGTTAAAATATGCGATGACTTTTGAACTCATGAGACTAAAAGTCTCCCCACGGTCTCAAAGTATTCAAACCTAATGCTCTGATACCAATTTGTCACGTCCCACCGGATCACTAAACAAATTCATGTCCAATCGTAATATTCACCACTCAACCCCTAACCGCACACGGTACTCCGATCAACCTTACAGTACTGTCTCCAACCAACCATATTAACATCATTCTCTAACGAGTTCCAAGAGCTAACATCGAACAACGAGTCATAAGACATAAGCAACCATACTCGAGAGTGACTTAAACATGCTTTAATCATATAAGGAATCGTCACATAGAACGAAACAATCTTAGAACTAACCAATCGATATTGACAGCTCGATACACCTCTACTCAAATAGTCATAACTTTCTGCGTACTAAGAGTTTTCAGTTGATTCTAATAGCAAATGAAAGCTGAGTTCAAGACCTTCGAATCGATATAAAATTTTCATGAAACAGACTTCGAACGAAGAAGTTATGGCCATTTGAAGTTGGCTGAAACTCAGAAAAACGGGCTGAAATTTCCAAGTTCGACCGAAACGTAAAACCCAACCTCAAGCACGAAACAAAACACGATCTAAGCACATAATCATCACATAAACGCATAACAAGAGTAAGAAATCCCTACCACAATGGGTTTTGAGCAAAACCCTAAGTCTACCAAGAGCTAAACGCTTGAATCCTCCAAAAATAAGTTCCACCCGAGCTTGGATACAAGATCTAGAACAAATACAACCTAAAAACATGATGAACAAACAAAGATCAACAAGTAATCGAGAGGAGAGAGGGGAAAACGTGGGTGAGAGTCCAAGAAGTGAAAACATGAAGACAAACTTACCCCTTGTTCTCCAAAATGCAAGATTCTAATGATTTAAAGTTGGAAACCCGAGGATCTTGAAGATTTGCGGTCGAAATCGAGAGTTTTGGGTGAGATTGAGGTTGGGTAGGTGAAAATGACAAAAAGGGGGGGTATTTATAATGTCCCAAAAGCGTACTGAAAAAGTGCAGAAAAACCCAGCAGGTACCGGTACTGAGGAAAAGGGGGTACCGGTACCAAAGCCTTCAAAGTGCCAATTTGAACATGCACTGGACAGTAGGTACCTGTACTGAGAAATGGCCAGTACCGGTACCAATAAGGCAGAAAAGTGAAAAATTTCAACGGACTCCGGAACGAACCCAACTTGATACCAACACTTCCACACATCAACACAACATCAAAACTAACATTTTACCATTTTCCTAGGGTCCGATACACATCTGAATACGTATATCCGTACACCCCCATTAACATTCGCATAACTTAAATAATAATACGACTCTTTTATGCGATAAACGATTAAAGAAAATAGAAAAAATTTACGAGTCTCTACAGACCATCTCCCGGCATTGAGAAAGTTCTTTGTGAGGATTCGAAAGTACAAAATGCGACTCAATCCGCAGAAGTGCACATTCGGGGTCACGGCTGGAAAGATGCTTGGATTCATGATCACGACCAGGGGGATTGAGGTGGATCCTTCTAAGATTAAAGCCATTCTTGAGATGGAGCCACCTCAGTTCGAGAAGGAAGTCCAGTGTTTCTTGGGAAAAATTCAGTTTATCAGTCGGTTCATCGCCAAGTTGACTTTGACCTGTGAGCCGTTGTTTCGTCTGCTCAAGAAGGACGTAAAGTTCGAATGGAACGACAAATGCCAAAAGGCTTTCGAAGCAGTGAGAACTTACCTACAGAATCCGCCGATCTTGATGCCACCCATTCTGGGAAAACCTTTGATCCTGTACTTGTCCGTCACGCCCTCGTCAATGGGGTGCATGCTCGCACAAGAAGGAGATGATGGGCTTGAAAGGGCCATCTATTGTAACGCCCCGAATTTTGGGTACGTTAAATAAACAATTCAATGATAAAATCAAATGGAGTCTGGCTCATTATTACATCATAACTCCCACTAGGATTCAATATTTATACAAATGAAGGGGTTTTAGGGTTCCTAACTACAGCTCCGCCTGCAGCTTTATCTAGCGGCTCCTCGGTTCAAAAGCCTCCAAAGTCTTGTCCATCTTGATCATCTACAAAGTCTGACACATTATACCAGCGTCGCCACCGATATAATATGTCAGGGTCACCAAAGGTAACACCGTGAGCTACAAAAGCTCAGTAGAACAATCTCATACCCGTTAACCCATAACTTACACGTAGCAGGTCATAGATACGTGATATTAACCAAACTAGCACATGTACATTCAATAACTTCACATTTAGAGATGTACAATAACACATGCACATTCATTACTCAATCGGCGTAAGTGTCCATGTCATCAGAGTTTCTCCTACGCAGCGTTTCGTAGACCGTGTCACCCTACCACGTCCGGCTCTATTAACAATCTACACAACGGGCTACCAAGTCCGGCCACGTTATCAAATCTTGCATTGGCTCCTCTCCGCGGATAACCAAGCCTAATTACCAATGAAGCTACCACGTCCGGCTCCGTTAGCAATCTACACAATGGGCTACCAAGTCCGGCCTCATTGCGGTTTTCGCAAGTCCACACAAAGGGCTACCAAGTCCGGCCACCTTGCGGGTTTTCACAACTCACATAAGGCTACCAAGTCCGGCCATTATGTAGTTTCAAAAATATTTTACCAAGTCCAATTATTTCCTTTATCCACACCCTAGGTGTCATGTTTCTACTTTTCGCTTCTCGTGTCTCGTAATCATGCATAGACTCCACGGCGGGACGAATCACTTTAAAGTAATCTAGCAAGATCATCCAACTCTATTTAATCATGCTTGTTTACAACCACAAGTAAGGTAAGCAATCATGCGATCAAGTTCACAATCCTTGAAAAGTTCAAAATACGAATACTTCGTTTTGAAACAACACTTTATTTTTAAACGAAATCGTAACAACATATGTTTATTGACGATTTAATCAAGTTGGGAAGATTCTATAAACCATGCATTCAATTATTCTCAAGATCAAAGTAAACTACGAAAAATAAAAGCATACGATCAACTTATCCAAGTATACTACATATTTTTCTATCTTGCTCATAAATTATACTTAAGATAAGTAGGTTCGAAGAACTCTACACTAACATAAAATCACTTATACTTAGGAAGAGTAGATCGGAAAAATCTACCTTTCTTCTTGGCGGTAGAAAAACTACGAAAAGATCGATGGGAAGAAAGTCGGCAAACAAATGGAGTAACGGCTTATGATAAGCTTCCGATAGCTTCGAAAGAGAAAGGTTTCTCTCGAAACTAGAACCTAACTACAACTACTACTTTTGGATCGAGGTGGTGGTCGGGTGGTGATGGAAAGTTTCTTGAAGCTAGGAAGTAAGTAAGCAAGAATAAGCAAGAATGGGCAAGAACTAGCAAGAATGAGCTATACTTTCTAGAGAGAAGTTGGAGCAAGAAGAGGTGTGAGCAAAATGGATGAGATTGGCATGGTATTTATAGGCAAGAGCTCTCCCCTCTCCTCTCTTTGGCCGGCCCTCTCTCTCCCTCTTTCTCCCAATTTTTTAATCCCACCAAATCTTGGTTTCTTGCAAGAATCAACCTAAACCTAGGCTTGCATGGCTTGGATATGTCCTTTGGATTGGATTTTGGAAGATCTGGCTAGGAAGGAGATTTGATTCAAGTATTCTAATGGGGTTTGTACAAGGAAGGACAAGATTGGATGGCATTGGTTATGCTTTCACTTGAAAGTATACACAAACTAGGACAAGGATGACCAAGCACAGCCATTCAAGGAAGCAACACATCATACTCTCCCTTTCTCTCTCCATCCGAATCTCTCTCTCTCTCTCAATCTCTCTCTCTCGGCCTTTCTCTCCTCTCTCTCTCGCTCTCTCTCTCCCTCTCTCTTTCCCCCACTTGTTTGTACTATGAAAGACTACATATATACTAATATATATATATGTACTATGGGTCTTTCAAAATCTTGTATTTAAAACTAAATATAGATTTTTCTTATTATAAAATTCTATATACACACATGGGTACTTTCATTATAATATATTTATGTATATATATATATATATACATACAAGTACATATATATATTATACAAGCTAGTACTTACACAATCTAGTCTAGGGTTCCATAGTCTAATACACTAACCTAATGCTTTCAAAGTACAATTGAAGCACAAGAAGTCAATCCAAGGTACTATCTCTCTCTCCTCCTTTCTTTCTCTCTCTCTCTCTCTCTCTCTCTCTCGGCCCAATCTCTCTCTCCCCTCTCTCGGCTTTCTCTCTCTCTCTCTCTCATGTACTATATATATATATACACACACACATACTACAAAGCAAACATATATAATAATGTATTAGTGTACTAGAATATTTAATAGATTTACAAGCAAAAGGATTTTCCAATTAAAAATTGTAATACACATATGCAAAATACAATATTATATATATATATATATACACACACATATATATATACATACAAGTACATACATATAATATACAAGCCATGTACCACAAATTGTAACGACCCTGATTTTTGGTCAATAAAAATTTTGTTAAAAATTTGAATTTTATTTTATCACTTGGATTTTTATTTCCATAACCAAAAATCGGTCGTTACTGACTAATAAAAATCTCATTTTTATTCAAAAATCTTTAAATTATATTTCTTGACTGGAAATCCTTCTTAGCAAGCATAGTTAGCTTTTAATCGATTAGTTAGCAAACTCTAACTACAATTGGCTTAGTTACATTTCCCTAACCTGGAGTGATGCATCGATACCGAAGTGGTTAGTAGAAATTTTTGGCCTTTGCCTTGACCGTTGGCTTGACTGCCTTGCTTTGGCTTGGCTAGGCTGCCTAGGCATCGGTCGCCGTTAGGCCTGCTTTGCCTTGGCCGACTTCATTGACGAGCCTGCCTTGCCTTTGGCGTCGGCTCATTGTCGAGCCTTCATCGCCTAGCGCCGTCATCGGGTTGCTCGCTTTGGCCGCCATCGGATTCTCGCTTGGCATCGAGTCACGCCTTGCTTTTGCCTTGGCGTTCCTGGGCTGTGCCTTACTCTGGCCCTACCTTAGCTACGCCTTGCCACCGCTGCCACCGCTGGCCACCGGTCATGGCTACCGCTGGCCATCGCTATTACTAGGTCGCTTGGCCATCGCTGGCCACCGGGCCGCTTTGGCCACTATTTGGCCACCGGTCGCTTTACCACTTGCCACGCTGGCCACCAGGTTACCTTGGCCATGCTCACGCCACCTTGGCCATCGCTTTGCTAGCAGTCGCCTTGGCCACCACTTTGCTTGTAGATCGCCTTGGCCACCGCTTTGCTTGTAGGCTCCTTGGTCACTACTTTGCTAGCGGGCGCCTTGACCACCGCTTTGCTAACGCCGCCTTGGCCACTACTTTGCTAGCGGGCCACCTTGGCCACGCTCACGCCTTGCATCCTTGGCCACGCTCACGCCTTGCCTTGGCGTTTGGCACCGTCGGGCTTTAATATTCCGTTAGTAGGCGATTTCCTACTAAATAAAACCAAAATACCACTCGAGCAATGAAAGCCTAGATTAAGTATCGTTAGTCTTTAACTAATTAATTAGAATAGCCTAATGCCCATTTAGCCTAATCACTTCTTCCTAAACCTAGTTGGACCATTTGAACCTTTTTGTCTTTATCCATTGGACAATAGCGTTAGAGTTTCCTTTAGCCATTGGCCAATAGGTAAACCTTAGTTAATCTTCCTAAGTACAAGATTAGATTAGTTTAGTACTTAATTGCAAGTATTAGACCTTCTAGCATTAACCGTTGGTTAATAACCGTTAGGAGATTCTTTACCCATTGGACGATAGACTAGAATCCTAGCCATCTTTACCCATTGGTTAATAACCGCTAGGGAAACTAATATCCATTGGATAATAGCCTTACTTGCCCACCAAGTACTAGGGTTAATAAAATACTAGACTTGCCATGTGTGGTAATTGAATTAATTATAATTAGTACATTAGGGTTATTATTTAATTACTTAGTACTTTGAAAGACTTACATTAATTTATTAGCTGTGGGATTCTTTCATATCTAGTCTAGATTGAGAAGTACATGGCTTGTATATATTATATATGTACTTGTATATATATATATATATATATGTATATATATATTATATTGTATATAGCATGTGTGTATTGTATTATTATATTTAGAAAATCTATAATTTGTTTTAAATACTAGATTTTTAAAGACCCAAAGTACTTTTATGTATATTAGTATATATGTAGTCTTTCATAGTACAAACAAGTGGGAGAGAGAGAGAGAGAGATTTGGAGAGAGAGGCCGAGAGAGAGAAATTGAGAGAGAGAGAGTTCGGATGGGAGAGGGAGAGAGAGAGTGATGTGTGTCCAAATCCTTGGTCAATCTTCTTACCTCACCATATCTAGGGTTTTATACTTACATATCTAGCCTAAATCTCCTAAGGACTAAACCTAGACTTTCTTATTAGATTCAAGGACTAGACAAGACCAAAACCCCAATAAGATAACATAGTTTTGTCCTAGTTCTTGGAGTGCAAGGAAAGCAAAATCTTCCATAGCCATGCAAGCCTAGTTTTTTTTGGATGATTCTTGCAAGAAATCAAGATTTGGTGGAATAAAAAATTGGGAGAAAGAGAGAGAAAGAGAGGCCGGCCAAGAGAGGAGAGAGGAGAGGCTTTGCCTATAAATACTTGCCTCATTCTTCATTTGAACTCACACCTTCACCTCATTCTCCAACTTCTCTAAGAAACCAGTTTCTGGACAGCCTACTGTCCTCTGAAAAACTCTATTTTTTCTCCGGGCGAAAGTCGTTTCTAGGAACAACGACCTCCACGAAAGTCGTAGAACGCTTCGAGAGCTTCAGTTTAGACCCAAGAACCACCCCAAACGGTCAAGAGATGACCAAGATATCGACCTCCAAAGTTCAGTGAAAAATCTGGAAATTCCATTCCAGACAGCTCACTGTCCACTTTCTTATCCCTATTTTTCTCCGGGCAAAAGTCGTTTCTAGGAATAACGTCCTTCACGGAAGTTGTAGAAAATTTCGAGATCTTCGTTTTAGACTCAAGAACGATCCTATTCGGCACAGTTGTGACCGAGTTACTGCCATTCAAAGTTCGGTCCAGATTTGAGAGTTTCACCGCCCGTAGAATTTTTCAACTAGCTTATTCGGCCCCGACTAGTTTCGGATTAAGGTAGAATCTTCTTATACCCCTACCCTACGTATATCGTATGATATGAGCATGATTAAGAATATGTAGTACTTGGCTAGTTGATCGCATGATGTTGTTTGACGTAGAATTCTTTGAAGTATATGAGCATGATAATGTAGTTGTGATATTTAGCTTGTAGAACTTTCTTGCTAAAAGTACGTTGTTTACTTTGATCTTATGGCTACTTGATTGCTTGATTGCCTAATTACCACGTGATTGTATGAACTCGTCAATAAACATGTGTTGCTTTATTGAACTTCTCAAAGGAAATGCGTTTTAAAGATAAAGTGTCGTTTTGAAACGAAGTATTTGTATTTTGACCTTTTAACGAGCATGATAGTATAGAGTTGGATGATCTTGCTATTTGATATCGCATGAGTTATGTGAATAGTCCCACCGCGGAGTCTATGCATGATTTTGAGACACGACAACCGAGAAGTAGAAACATGACACCTAGAGTGTGGATAAAGGAAATAATTGGGCTTGGTAAAATATTTTAGAAACTACGTAATGGCCGGACTTGGTAGCCTCACGTTGGTATGCGTTACCAATGGGGCCGGACTTGGTAGCTTCATTGGAGGTGTGTGACTTGGTTATCCGCGGAGAGGAGCCAAGATGTGACACAATGTGCCGGACTTGGTAGCTTCATTGGAGGTGTGTGACTTGGTTATCCGCAGAGAGGAGCCAAGATGTGACACAATGTGCCGGACTTGGTAGCCATTGTGGCCAATAAGCCGGACTTGGTAGCTTCATTGGAGATGTGTGACTTGGTTATCCGCGGAGAGGAGCCAAGATGTGACACAATGTGCTGGACTTGGTAGCCATTGTGGCCAATAAGCCGGACTTGGTAGCTTATTGATTGTGTGCGTTCATAATGTGCCGGACTTGGTAGCTCATTGGTGTGTGCGTGTGATTTTTGGAAATGATGTTGAAAGATGAGACACAAAACGATGAGTTACGTGGGAGAAACACACGGAAACATGACACCAACGATAGATAGCGAATGCGGATGTGTCATTATTGTTGTTATTGTTATATTAATGCATGTGCTGTTATGACTCTTTATGATATATGCATGACTTGCTATTTGTAAGTTAAGGGTTAGTGGGTTTTGGATTATTCTATTGAGCTTCTGTAGCTCACGGTGTTACCTTTTGGTGACCACGACATATTATCTTGGGGCGACTGAAAAAGATCACAGAGAACATGAGCAAAGATGAACAAAGACACCTTGGAGGCCCTTGGAGCTGAGGAACTTGCTAGGATGGAAGAAGAGAAGGAGCTGTAGCTAACCTTAGATTATCCCCTCTTTTGTTGAATAAAAGTACTCTTGTGAGAATTATGTTGTAATAATGACCTAGACTCTCTTTGACTTATTCAATAAAAATGTTTATTTAACGTACCCAAAATTCGGGGCGTTACAACTTGGTATCAGAGCTTTAGGTTCAAAACCTCGGCCATGGGTAGAATGGGTAGCCTTTAAGATTAGTTTTAAGATAAGTTGACCGTTGCACAAACGTGACTTGATTTTTAAGTTTACCGTCCCAAATTGGGTGGAATTCTGACAAAACAATCTTCGGATTGAAGTAAGGTGTGGAAATTGGCAGTACCACCGAACTGGGAATTCCTGAACAATTGGATGATGACTTGAATCAAGGATCGAATGTGGAACGTAGAAAATCTCGAGTTTCCTTAGTACTAGTTAAAACTCTGTCTTTAACCGTGACTACTTGAGTTTAAAAATCTTTCCTCGTAGATGAACAAGCTAGTCAACCTGTTAGTTAGAACTGCATGAATGGTTGAGAGAGATTTATAGGAATTGTTTTACCCTAGAGTGGAGTACTAGCGGTGTAGGTTAGAACCTGATAACCTATAGAACCTCGTAGTAGGAGTACATAGGATCGTTTCAACTTGTAAGAACCTTTGGTCGCTATTCGCCATTGTAGTAGAATTCTATGCTTATGATTGTATCTCTCTTTTATCTTTAAAAAAAGCTTGTTTCCTTCAAAAGAGTACTGTTGCATACTATGTGATAAAACTGCTTTTGACTTTGAGAAAGAAAGACTATTTGCAAAAGGAAAATTTATTTAATAAACCTCCCCGTCTCGATTTCGATTCGTAGATGGTGAATCGACGCAACGGATTAGGACACGAAACTGGAGAGTCCTCGAATGCAAACCCCAACCTAACCCCGATCATACAAGCGTTTGTGGCTACTTTAAATGCCCACCGCCAAAACCAAAACTGCGATGATGAACCTATGAACCGAACCCGAGCGATGAACGAATTTTGTAAGCGCCGACCCCCGACTTTCCACGGAGATACCAACCCCACCGTGGCTGAGACATGGCTAAAGGAAATTAAGGTGATCCTTGACACCCTGGGAATTACCCAAGACGGAGATCGTGTGGCCTTAACCACTTACCAACTAAAGGGAGAAGCTCGCTATTGGTGGGACCTGATGGAAGCAACCCATACCGTGGCCACAATGACCTTTGCCGAGTTTGAAACCCTGTTTCTTGACAAATACTTCCCTACACCCCTTCGCCTGGCCAAGGAACAAGAGTTCATGAATCTAAAACAAGGAACAATGACCGTAACCCAGTATGCGGCCAAGTTTGAGGAACTATCCTGCTACGCCCCAAATGCAGTAGCAACTGAGGATAAGAAGGCAAGAAGATTCGAGTGGGGGCTGACAACCGCTCGAAAGGCTGTGGTGGCACAAGACTTTACCACCTATACCAGTGTCGTAAAATGTGCTCTTCGACTGGAGAGTGAGGAGGCGGACTTCAAGACCCGCTGGAGGAAGGCAACTGGCAACACCGGCGGACCAATCCGGACCCAACAACCCAACAACAACCATAGACCCTACCCCTCTAAATCGCCTCAAGACAACCAACTTTGGGAAACCGCTACACTAGGACGTGACAAACCACAGAGAGGTGGACGGGACTTATCGACAGTTCAGTGCTACAACTGTCAGGCTATGGGCCACTACAGGCACCAATGCCCGCAACCTCAAAAGAAGGAGAATGGGAGCCTTGGACCAACCGACTTTGGGGAACAAAGCGGTCGAAACCTAGCAACAGTTAGGTGTTACAACTGTCAGGCCATGGGCCACTATAGCCGTCAATGCCCGCAACCTCAGAAGGAGAGGAACGAAAGCTTTAGACTGACCAATTTTGGGAAACAAAACCCTGAGGGCCCATCACAGCAGAAAAATGGGCAAAACAAGGGAAACCAGCCAAGCACTGGAGGGCGTATTTTCGCTCTGCAGACTGAGGAACAGGAGCAGGATCCCTCTGTGCTCCAAGGTACGCCACTATAATACCTGCGTACAAGCTTTGTTGACTATGGAGCATCGCATTTATATCTATTGCTTGCGTAACTGCTCTAGCACTAGAAACAGAACCCCTAATTACGAGTACAAAAGTAACATCGCCGTTGGAGGGAAGCATGCTGATTCAATAAGGACGTCGCGAGACATGGGCTGCATGATGATTTAATAGAAGTTTTGCATTTGGCGTTGGTATTTACATGGGATTAAGAGTGGCTTGCTTCTATTTTAAGGGGGATAGACGATGATTCTGAGGCCTGTATAGTAATTAAGCCTAACCCGTAGTCACGTGCAAATTTCGAGGACGAAATTATTTTAAGGGGGATAGGTTGTAACGACCCTGATTTTTGGTCAATAAAAATTTTGTTAAAAATTTGAATTTTATTTTATCACTTGGATTTTTATTTCCATAACCAAAAATCGGTCGTTACTGACTAATAAAAATCTCATTTTTATTCAAAAATCTTTAAATTATATTTCTTGACTGCAAATCCTACTTAGCAAGCATAGTTAGCTTTTAACCGATTAGTTAGCAAACCCTAACTACAATTGGCTTAGTTACATTTCCCTAACCTGGAGTGATGCATCGATACCGAAGTGGTTAGTAGAAATTTTTGGCCTTTGCCTTGACCGTTGGCTTGACTGCCTTGCCTTGGCGTCGACTCGCTGACGAGCCTGCCTTGCCTTGGCGTCGACTCGCTGACGAGCCTGCCTTGCCTTGGCGTCGGCTCGCTGTCGGGCCTGCCTCGCCTAAGCGTCGGGTCGCTGTCGGGTTGCTCTGCCTTGGCTGCCATCGGATTCTGCCTTGGCATCGAGTCACGCCTTGCTTTTGCCTTGGCGTTGCTGGGCTGCCTTGCTCTGGCCCTACCTTGGCTACGCCTTGGCCACCGCTTGGCCACTGCTTGGCCACCGGGCTGCTTTGGCCACCGCTTGGCCACTGCTTGGCCACCGGGCTGCCTTGGCCACTATTTGGCCACCGGGCTGCTTTGGCCACCGCTTGGCCACCAGGCTACCTTGGCCATGCTCACGCCTCACCTTGGCCACTGCTTTGCTAGCAGGCCGCCTTGGCCACCACTTTGCTTGTAGACTGCCTTGGCCACCGCCTTGCTTGTAGGCCGCCTTGGTCACTACTTTGCTAGCGGGCCGCCTTGACCACCGCTTTGCTAACGGGCCGCCTTGGCCACTGCTTTGCTAGCAGGCTGCCTTGGCCACGCTCACGCCTTGCCTTGGCGTTTGGCACCGTCGGGCTTTAATATTCCGTTAGTAGGCGATTTCCTACTAAATAAAACCAAAATACCACTCGAGCAATGAAAGCCTAGATTAAGTATCGTTAGTCTTTAACTAATTAATTAGAATAGCCTAATGCCCATTTAGCCTAATCACTTCTTCCTAAACCTAGTTGGACCATTTGAACCTTTTTGTCTTTATCCATTGGACAATAGCGTTAGAGTTTCCTTTAGCCATTGGTCAATAGGTAAACCTTAGTTAATCTTCCTAAGTACGAGATTAGATTAGTTTAGTACTTAATTGCAAGTATTAGACCTTCTAGCATTAACCGTTGGTTAATAACCGTTAGGAGATTCTTTACCCATTGGACGATAGACTAGAATCCTAGCCATCTTTACCCATTGGTTAATAACCGCTAGGGAAACTAATATCCATTGGATAATAGCCTTACTTGCCCACCAAGTACTAGGGTTAATAAAATACTAGACTTGCCATGTGTGGTAATTGAATTAATTATAATTAGTACATTAGGGTTATTATTTAATTACTTAGTACTTTGAAAGACTTACATTAATTTATTAGCTGTGGGATTCTTTCATATCTAGTCTAGATTGAGAAGTACATGGCTTGTATATATTATATATGTACTTGTATATATATATATATATGTATATATATATTATATTGTATATAGCATGTGTGTATTGTATTATTATATTTAGAAAATCTATAATTTGTTTTAAATACTAGATTTTTAAAGACCCAAAGTACTTTTATGTATATTAGTATATATGTAGTCTTTCATAGTACAAACAAGTGGGAGAGAGAGAGAGAGAGATTTGGAGAGAGAGGCCGAGAGAGAGAAATTGAGAGAGAGAGAGTTCGGATGGGAGAGGGAGAGAGAGAGTGATGTGTGTCCAAATCCTTGGTCAATCTTCTTACCTCACCATATCTAGGGTTTTATACTTACATATCTAGCCTAAATCTCCTAAGGACTAAACCTAGACTTTCTTATTAGATTCAAGGACTAGACAAGACCAAAACCCCAATAAGATGACATAGTTTTGTCCTAGTTCTTGGAGTGCAAGGAAAGCAAAGTCTTCCATAGCCATGCAAGCCTAGTTTTTTTTGGATGATTCTTGCAAGAAATCAAGATTTGGTGGAATAAAAAATTGGGAGAAAGAGAGAGAAAGAGAGGCCGGCCAAGAGAGGAGAGAGGAGAGGCTTTGCCTATAAATACATGCCTCATTCTTCATTTGAACTCACACCTTCACCTCATTCTCCAACTTCTCTAAGAAACCAGTTTCTGGACAGCCTAATGTCCTCTGAAAAACTCTATTTTTTCTCCGGGCGAAAGTCGTTTCTAGGAACAACGACCTCCACGAAAGTCGTAGAACACTTCGAGAGCTTCAGTTTAGACCCAAGAACCACCCCAAACGGTCAAGAGATGACCAAGATATCGACCTCCAAAGTTCAGTGAAAAATCTGGAAATTCCATTCCAGACAGCTCACTGTCCACTTTCTTATCCCCATTTTTCTTCAGGCGAAAGTCATTTCTAGGAATAACGTCCTTCACGGAAGTTGTAGAAAATTTTGAGATCTTCGTTTTAGACTCAAGAACGATCCTATTCGGCCCAGTTGTGACCGAGTTACTGCCATTCAAAGTTCGGTCCAAATTTGAGAGTTTCACCGCCCGTACAATTTTTCAACTAGCTTATTCGGCCCCGACTAGTTTCGGATTAAGGTAGAAACTTCTTATACCCCTACCCTACGTATATCGTATGATATGAGCGTGATTAAGAATATGTAGTACTTGGCTAGTTGATCGCATGATGTTGTTTGACGTAGAATTCTTTGAAGTATATGAGCATGATAATGTAGTTGTGATATTTAGCTTGTAGAACTTTCTTGCTAAAAGTACGTAGTTTACTTTGATCTTATGGCTACTTGATTGCTTGATCGCCTAATTACCACATGATTGTATGAACTCATCAATAAACATGTGTTGCTTTATTGAACTTCTCGAAGGAAATGCGTTTTAAAGATAAAGTGTCGTTTTGAAACGAAGTATTTGTATTTTGACCTTTTAACGAGCATGATAGTATAGAGTTGGATGATCTTGCTATTTGATATCGCATGAGTTATGTGAATAGTCCCACCGCGGAGTCTATGCATGATTTTGAGACACGACAACCGAGAAGTAGAAACATGACACCTAGAGTGTGGATAAAGGAAATAATTGGGCTTGGTAAAATATTTTAGAAACTACGTAATGGCCGGACTTGGTAGCCTCACGTTGGTATGCGTTACCAATGGGGCCGGACTTGGTAGCTTCATTGGAGGTGTGTGACTTGGTTATCCGCGGAGAGGAGCCAAGATGTGACACAATGTGCCGGACTTGGTAGCTTCATTGGAGGTGTGTGACTTGGTTATCCGCAGAGAGGAGCCAAGATGTGACACAATGTGCCGGACTTGGTAGCCATTGTGGCCAATAAGCCGGACTTGGTAGCTTCATTGGAGATGTGTGACTTGGTTATCCACGGAGAGGAGCCAAGATGTGACACAATGTGCCGGACTTGGTAGCCATTGTGGCCAATAAGCCGGACTTGGTAGCTTCATTGGAGGTGTGTGACTTGGTTATCCGCGGAGAAGAGCCAAGATGTGACACAATGTGCCGGACTTGGTAGCCATTGTGGCCAATAAGCCGGACTTGGTAGCTTATTGATTGTGTGCGTTCATAATGTGCCGGACTTGGTAGCTCATTGGTGTGTGCGAGTGATTTTTGGAAATGATGTTGAAAGATGAGACACAAAATGATGAGTTACGTGGGAGAAACACACGGAAACATGACACCTACGATAGATAGCGAATGCGGATGTGTCATTGTTGTTGTTATTGTTATATTAATGCATGTGCTGTTATGACTCTTTATGATATATGCATGACTTGCTATTTGTAAGTTAAGGGTTAGTGGGTTTTGGATTATTCTATTGAGCTTCAAGCTCATGGTGTTGCTTTATGTGACCTTGACATATTATACTGGGGGCGACGCTGGTATAATGTGTCAGATTTTATAGATGAGCAGCATGAACAGTACACCTTGGAGGCCCTTGGAGCTGAGGAACTTGCTAGGATGGAAGAAGAGAAGGAGCTGTAGATAACCTTAGATTATCCCCTCTTTTGTTGAATAAAAGTACTCTTCTGAGAATTATGTTGTAATAATGAGCTAGACCCTCCTTGACTTATTCAAAAAAAATGTTTATTTAACGTACCCAAAATTCGGGGCGTTACAGAAATCTAGCCTAGATATGACCTAGTACAATATCTAATAAACAATTATACTACTTTCAAAGTACAAGGTCCTAAATGAATAACCAAATGTACTAATTATACTATAATAGATTTTAACACATGCCAAATCTAATATTTTAATCTACCTAGTACATGATTGTCAAGACTAACTATTATCCATTGGATAATGGTTTCCCTAGCGGTCAATAACCAATGGGTAATGATGGCTAGGATTCTAGTCTATCGCCCAATGGGTAAAGAATCTCCTAATGGTTATTATCCAATGGTTAATACCAAAAAGTATAATACTTTGCAATTAAGCACTAAACTAATCTAATCTCGTACTTAGGAAGATTAACCAAGGTTTACCTATTGACCATTGGTTAAAGGAAACTCTAACGCTATTGTCCAACGGATAATTGTTACTCTAGCTTTTATTGTCCAATGGATAAAGACAAAAAGGGTAAAATGGTCCATCTAGGGTTAGGGAGAAGTGATTAGGCTAAATGGGCATTAGGCTATTCTAACTAATCGGTTAAAGACTAACGATACTTAATCTAGGCTTTCATTGCTCGAGTGGTATTTTCATTTTATTTAGTAGGAAATCGCCCAATAACGGAATATTAAAGCCCGACGGTGCCAAACGGCAAGGCAAGGCGTGAGCGTGGCCAAGGCAGCCTGATAGAAAAGCGGTGGCCAAGCGGTGGCCAAAGGCTGGCCAAAGCGACCAAGGCAGCCAGCGGCCAAAGTAGCCTGGTGGCCAAACAAAGGCCAACGCAGCCCTAATAGCTGCTAGCGGCGCCAGCGACTGGTGGCCAAAACAGTGGTCCAGCAGCCCGTGGCAAAGCGTGGCTGCGGTGGCCAAAGCAGCCCGGTGGCCAAACAGTGGCCAAGGCAGCCCGGTAGCCAAGCAGAGGCCAAGGCAGCCCGGTAGCCAAGCAGTGGCCAAGCGGTGGCCAAAGCAGCCCGGTAGCCAAGCAGAGGCCAAGGCAAAAGCAAGGCGTGACTCGATGCCAAGGCAAGACCCGATGGCAGCCAAGGCAGAGCAAGGCAGCCCAGCAATGCCAAGGCAAAAGCGAGGCGCGACCCGATGCGAAGGCAGAACCCAATGGCAGAGCAAGGCAGCCCAGCAACGCCCAGGCAAAAGCAAGGCGCGACCCGATGGCAGCCAGGGCAGAGCAACCCGACAGTGACCCGACGCCTAGGCGAGGCAGACCCGACAGCGACCCGACGCCTAGGCGAGGCAGGCGCTTGCGAGCCGACGCCAAGGCAAGGCAGGCGCGATAGTGAGCCGACGCCATGGCGAGGCAGGCCCGATAGAGACCCGATGCCTGGGCGAGGCAGGCCTAACAGCGACCCGATGCCTAGGCAGCCTAGCCAAGCCAAAGCAAGGCGGTCAAGCTGACGGTTAAGGCAAAGACCAAAAATTTCTACTAACCACTTCGGCATCGATGCAAACGCTCTAGGTTAGGAAAATGTAAATAAGCCAAACGGTAGTTAGGGTTGCTAGCTAAACGGTTGCCATGTAGGATTTCCAGCCGAGAAATATAATTTCTAGGATTTTACTACAATTACCAAGTAACTATACCAAGGTCTTAATCGGCATACTCGTCTTTAGAAAATGAGCTTAATGCCCGGGCGATGAATTCCAATCTCCTAAGTCATAAACCTAATTATGACGGATTATTAATCGCAAAAAGGGATTTATAAAACAAATAAAGAATTTTCAAATATAACAACAAAATTTTTATAAGTCAATAACGACCGATTTTTGGATGTTAAAAATGAAATCCAAGTATTAAAATAAAATTCAAATTTTTAGCGAAATTTTTTATTGACCAAAAATCAGGGTCGTTACAACCTATCCCCCTTAAAATAATTTCGTCCTCGAAATTGGTGCGTGTCTACGGATTTGACAAAGTCGCTATACTGGTCCTTGAATCGTCGTCTATCCCCCTTAAAAGGAGCAAGTCACACTTAAGTCGCAGGTTAGGCATAGGTTGGCTATTTCTAGTCCGCACTCGCTACTCACTTTAGACTAACAACTGCACTCTTCCGAAATGGTGGTGTTACTCGAACTTAGGGGTTTTGTTATGAAGTTAGCACGCAATGAACAAGACAGCTAGATTTTGATTTAGAAAAGATCATTATATAACACGCCTAACGGCATCATTAGATACAAGAAAAGGTAAGGAAAAGCAGAAAAAATAATGGCTAGGGTGCCATTGCTACGCCTCGAGCCGCCATCGATCGTCGAAAGCTTGGAGCGCACGGCGTTCATATTCCGTTACGAACGCCACGAGTGCGACGGCCACGACGGGAACTCAGTACCAGAAGGTGGTGAGGCGGTTGTTCCTATCGAACCACCGTGACATGCCCAAAGTAAGCACGGCACAGAACAGGACGAAGGTGAAGGGCAGCAACTGTAGTGCTCGGATCGTCGAGGTGAGCTCGATTCGCTCGATCTCTCGGAACTGGGCGTCCTCCGGGAATCCTCGTCGGTAGATCGCCATGGCTCGGTTTGATTAGATATTGGTTTGGAGGGGTTAAAATGGTAAGAGAGATGAAGATAAGAAGAGGGGTGAAGAAAATGGGAATAGAAGTGGAGTATATATAAGATCGGGTGAAGGGTGTGGAGGAGGGAAAATTTTGAATTTGAATTTTGGGGGGAGGTTGAGGGTGGCGGTTTACCGGGTCCCCCATTTTTGGGTTATGGCCGACACTTGGCGCTCTCATTGAACTCAAAATAAAAATAAAAAATTGTCTAACGATAGTGTGCTACAGCACCCGTAACAAAGAAAATTTTTATAGATAAGCAAAAAGATTACTATCATTTAGCAACTTGCGTCAACCAAAATAATTGTCCTTTGTATTAAGGGTTTTATTTACTAAAGTAAAATATTGTATAGCATACAACAGTACTCTTTATTTTAAGAAAATAAGCTTTTCATAGATAAGCAAAGGATTACAAACATAAGCATAGAATTCTACTATAATGGCAAAAAGCGACCTAAGGTTCTTTCTAATACAAGTTGAAACGATCCTATGTACTCCTGCTACGATACTACTACGACTCGAGGTGTAAAGAGAAAATCGTATACGAATAGGTATAAAATACAAGTCTTTCATTAAATGGAAACAAGTACACATAGGTGATCTTACAAGTCTTTACTGAAATAGAAATGCATACAACATAGATGGACTCTTAAACAGACAAGGGTGATCCTAATTTTCCAACTTCCTACATCCCGAAGGATTACAATTATTACTCGACTTATCTAAGATACGCCTAATTGGCATCCTCTGCTTTTGGGGTCTCGTCCTCTTCGAGATTCCCTCCATTGACATCCTTACTTCCACTGACTTCTCCCTCCTCAGTCACCTTGTTGGCAACCTTCTCATCTCCGGTTTCTTCTTCAACTTCTTCAATTATAAACCCCTCATCATCGGGAAATGCTATTTGGACTATGACGGGTATAGCTTCATCACCATCTTCCTCCTCATTTTCAGGAAGTGGAATGGCACCATGCTTCTGATAGAAGTCATGAATGTAGGGAAAAGTATAGGGAAAATTGGGATCCTCCACTAGTTGGGTTGTCATGGTTTCTATGGTGTTTCTAAATCGGCGAGCTTCCGCTAGTAGGTTGACTTGGTAAAGGTTCGGTTGGCTCATCTACAAGGAAAGTTTAAACCTCAATTAGTCACAGTTTAAAGACAAGGGTTCAATTATCACTAAGGAAAAACTTGGATTTAGCTACGTTCCACATTCGATTCTTGATTTAAGTCATCATCCAATTGTTTGGGAATTCCCAGTTCGGTGGTACTGCCAATTTCCACACCTTACTTCAATCCGAAGATCCGAATATTGTTTTGTCAGAATTCCACCCAATTGGGGACGGTAAATTTAAACTCAAGCCACGTTTGTGCAACGGTCAACTTATCTTAAACTTATCTCAAGACTTATCTCAAAACTAATCTTAAAAGGCTACCCATTCTACCCATGGCCGAGGTTTTGAACCTAAAGCTCTAATACCAAGTTGTAACGCCCCGAATTTTGGGTACGTTAAATAAACAATTCAATGATAAAATCAAATGGAGTCTGGCTCATTATTACATCATAACTCCCACTAGGGTTCAATATTTATACAAATGAAGGGGTTTTAGGGTTCCTAACTACAGCTCCGCCTGCAGCTTTATCCTAGCCAGCTCCTCAGTTCCAAAAGCCTCCAAGGGGTACTGTCCATCTTGATCATCTACAAAGTCTGACACATTATACTAGCGTCGCCACCGATATAATATGTCAGGGTCACCAAAGGTAACACCGTGAGCTACAAAAGCTCAGTAGAACAATCCCATACCAGCTAACCCATAACTTACACGTAGCAGGTCATAGATACGTGATGTTAACCAAACTAGCACATGTACATTCAATAACTTCACATTTAGAGATGTACAATAACACATGCACATTCATTACTCAATCGGCATAAGTGTCCGTGTCATCAGAGTTTCTCCTACGCAGTGTTTCGTAGACCGTGTCACCATTTCATTTCGAAAATCATTTCTCATTCTTTGTTACCAACGGGCTACCAAGTCCGGCCATGTTATCAAATCTTGCATTGGCTCCTCTCCGCGGATAACCAAGTCCAATTACCAATGAAGCTACCACGTCCGGCTCCGTTAGCAATCTACACAATGGGCTACCAAGTCCGGCCTCATTGCGGTTTTCGCAAGTCCACACAAAGGGCTACCAAGTCCGGCCACCTTGCGGGTTTTCACAACTCACATAAGGCTACCAAGTCCGGCCATTATGTAGTTTCAAAAATATTTTACCAAGTCCAATTATTTCCTTTATCCACACCCTAGGTGTCATGCTTCTACTTTTCGGTTCTCGTGTCTCGTAATCATGCATAGACTCCGCAGTGGGACGAATCACTTCAAAGTAATCTAGCTAGATCATCCAACTCTATTTAATCATGCTTGTTTACAACCACCAGTAAGGTAAGCAATCATGCGATCAAGTTCACAATCCTTGAAAAGGTCAAAATATGAATACTTCGTTTTGAAACAACACTTTATTTTTAAACGAAATCGTAACAACATATGTTTATTGACGAGTTAATCAAGTTGGGAAGATTCTATAAACCATGCATTCAATTATTCTCAAGATCAAAGTAAACTACGTAAAATAAAAGCATACGATCAACTTATCCAAGTATACTACATATTTTTCTATCATGCTCATAAATTATACTTAAGATAAGTAGGTTCGAAGAACTCTACACTAACATAAAATCACTTATACTTAGGAAGAGTAGATCGGAAAAATCTACCTTTCTTCTTGGCGGTAGAAAAACTACGAAAAGATCGACGGGAAGAAAGTCGGTAAACGAACGGAGTAACGGCTTATGATAAGCTTCCGATAGCTTCGAAAGAGAAAGGTTTCTCTCGAAACTAGAACCTAACTACAACTACTACTTTTGGATCGAGGTGGTGGTCGGGTGGTGATGGAAAGTTTCTTGAAGCTAGGAAGTAAGTAAGCAAGAATAAGCAAGAATGGGCAAGAACAAGCAAGAATGAGCTATACTTTCTAGAGAGAAGTTGGAGCAAGAAGAGGTGTGAGCAAAATGGATGAGATTGGCATGGTATTTATAGGCAAGAGCTCTCCCCTCTCCTCTCTTTGGCCGGCCCTCTCTCTCCCTCTTTCTCCCAATTTTTTAATCCCACCAAATCTTGGTTTCTTGCAAGAATCAACCTAAACCTAGGCTTGCATGGCTATGGATATGTCCTTTGGATTGGATTTTGGAAGATTTGGCAAGGAAGGAGATTTGATTCAAGTATTCTAATGGGGTTTGTACAAGGAAGGACAAGATTGGATGGCATTGGTTATGCTTTCACTTGAAAGTATACACAAACTAGGACAAGGATGACCAAGAAAGGCCATTCAAGGAAGCAACACATCACACTCTCCCTTTCTCTCTCCATCCGAATCTCTCTCTCTCAATCTCTCTCTCTCGGCCTCTCTCTCCTCTCTCTCTCTCTCTCTCCCTCTCTCTCTCTCTCTCCCACTTGTTTGTACTATGAAAGACTACATATATACTAATATATATATATATATGCACTATGGGTCTTTCAAAATCTTGTATTTAAAACTAAATATAGATTTTTCTTATTATAAAATTCTATATACACACATGGGTACTTTCATATATATCTATATATATATATATATATACAAGTACATATATATAATATACAAGCTAGTACTTACACAATCTAGTCTAGGGTTCCATAGTCTAATACACTAACCTAATGCTTTCAAAGTACAATGGAAGCACAAGAAGTCAATCCAAGGTACTATCTCTCTCTCCTCCTTTCTTTCTCTCTCTCTCTCTCTCTCTCTCTCTCTCGGCCCAATCTCTCTCTCCCCTCTCTCGGCTTTCTCTCTCTCTCTCTCTCATGTACTATATATATATATACACATACTAGAAAGCAAACATATATAACAATGTATTAGTGTACTAGAATATCTAATAGATTTACAAGCAAAAGGATTTTCCAATTAAAAATTGTAGTACACATATGCACTATACAATATTATATATATATATATACACATATATATATATATGCATACAAGTACATACATATAATATACAAGCCATGTACCACAAATCTAGCCTAGATATGACCTAGTACAATATCCAATAAACAATTATACTACTTTCAAAGTACAAGGTCCTAAATGAATAACCTAATGTACTAATTATACTATAATAGATTTTAACACATGCCAAATCTAATATTTTAATCTACCTAGTACATGATTGTCAAGACTAACTATTATCCATTGGATAATGGTTTCCCTGGAGGTCAATAACCAATGGGTAATGATGGCTAGGATTCTAGTCTATCGCCCAATGGGTAAAGAATCTCCTAATGGTTATTATCCAACGGTTAATACCAAAAAGTATAATACTTTGCAATTAAACACTAAACTAATCTAATCTCGTACTTAGGAAGATTAACCAAGGTTTACCTATTGACCAATGGTTAAAGGAAACTCTAACGCTATTGTCCAACGGATAATTATTACTCTAGCTTTTATTGTCCAATGGATAAAGACAAAAAGGGTAAAATGGTCCATCTAGGGTTAGGGAGAAGTGATTAGGCTAAATGGGCATTAGGCTATTCTAACTAATCGGTTAAAGACTAACGATACTTAATCTAGGCTTTCATTGCTTGAGTGGTATTTTGGTTTTATTTAGTAAGAAATTGCCCAATAACGGAATATTAAAGCCCGACGGTGCCAAATGCCAAGGCAAGGCGTGAGCGTGGCGTGGCGAGCGACGATAAGCGGTGGCCAGCGACCAAAGCTAATGGCCAAGGTAGCCCGGTGGCTGCTAAAGGCTAGCGGTGGCCAAAGCGACTGTGACCAAACAAAGGCGGCCAAGAGCTGATAGCGATGGCTAGCGACCAAAGCGACTGGTAACAAAGCAGGCCAAGGCAGCCAGCTAATAGCGATGTGCCGGTGGCCAAACAGTGGCCAAGGCAGCCCGGTAGCCAAGCAGAGGCCAAGGCAGCCCGGTAGCCAAGCAGTGGCCAAAGCAGCCCGGTAGCCAAGCAGAGGCCAAGGCAAAAGCAAGGCGTGACTCGATGCCAAGGCAGAACCCGATGGCAGCCAAGGCAGAGCAAGGCAGCCCAGCAATGCCAAGGCAAAAGTGAGGCGCGACCCGTTGCCAAGGCAGAACCCAATGGCAGCCAAGGCAGAGCAAGGCAGGCCAGCAACGCCAAGGCAAAAGCAAGGCGCGACCCGACGCCAAGTGTAAGTGCAGGAAAACAAATGGGCCTCCAAACAGCACCTTGATCGTAACGGCTACTTCTCGTTCTACACCGGAACCCTACCACACCGCCGGAGTTGAGCCTGCAAAACAAACAATGGGTGAGCGCACCTTTGCCTTCTCGTGGCAAAGGCCCTCCGATGCCAAAGTTAGTATCTCGTACTAGTGAAAACCCTAATTCTCAGTAGGTAGTAATCAAATAACCAGGAATTGCGTACCTTTACCTCTAGGCTTTACCTCATATATATAGACCCACGTCTGATTGCTGTCCAAGCCACCTTGCTGCCCTAAGTTCCCTTTCTCGTATAGGGAAACCAGAACATCAGGGATCCTCATTCCCATAATTGCATATTTCCTTTTAGACCACTTAGGAACTCTTTCCAAAGCTGTCCGTTCATCCCATTCTCGTTGAGTATCCCCTCAAGATCTCGTTTCCTTACTGGGCACTTGCCATATCTGGAACCTTCTAAACATATCTGGCACCACCTCCAGATTGCTACCTGTTCGGCCTTCTCGTTGCCGAGCAGACCCTCTGGTCCAATGATTTCTCATATCATTGGACCTCTATCATGCGACCAGCCCAACGACTACCCTTGCTCTTTGGACTATACCCCTGCTGGGGTATCTTGGACCTGGGCCATCGGTCTACATCGCCGTTCACCGTACTGCACGGCGGATACTCTGACTATATTGATTCTCGGCCCCACGTACCACGAGTTCGGCCACTCTTTTTACCTGTTCGGGATTACCTCCCTACAACGGCTCCCCAGCTTTACTCGTTATTTTCTCTTAATATGACGAGCAAAGCTCCGGAACTCCGAGCAAGGTTCTCGTCCTTTGCTCCTGCACCCATGTTTCTCGTACTTGGTGCAAACTCATCATTAGCCCAACCCAAACGTCTCGTCGTTTGGTCTGGACAGGCTTTTCCAGCTAATACCTTTACACGCGGCGTGCCTTGTACCGCCCACATTCAATGCGAGCAGACGTTTCGGGGGACGGAATGCCCAAACGGCGTCTGGGGTGACGTTTCCCATACGTCACCCCCTTTGCTGGGGTATACTTGGGTTTTCGTTCCCAATTTCAAACCCACTTCTTCTCTAAGTTCCCTCTGCAGACAACACGCCCAAGCGTTCCCGCCATTGAAGCACCGTTCACATCTCAGGGTCTCTGTTTTCTCCGATTCTAGGGTTCTACTTGTTCGTAAGTTCTTATTCCCCCCTTCTCTATTCTGTCTTCGTCGTCGATTTAGGATTGCTACAGTTTCTTTTTAGGGTTTTTTCGTACCCAACTTGTTCCTCACAAAACTCACACCCACAGTCTCGTTATGGGTCGATTCCGTAGGCACTGCGACACCCCCCAACGGATGGCTGAGTTTAGATCTCGCTATGAGATCCCAGATAACGTGGCCACTTCGTTGGCCGCGGAAAACGCCATTCGTGAGTGTTTCGACCACGACACTCTGCACATTCCAGTAGTCGCCGTCGTCGAGGGCGGAGTTAGGTTTCCCCTGGCACCGCTACTCCGCCAGGTTCTAGCCCGTTATAGATTATCCCACATGCAGGTGTCTGCTAATTTTTTTAGGGTCGTCATGGGCATTCATGCCCTGAACCGAATGCTAGGCACATCTCTTGGCCTACATGACATACACCATTTGTACAGTATTTCTAGAACCAAGGACGCCTTGACCTACTATCTCAAGAGTAGGGATTCCAGGAAAAGGCTGGTGCTTGAATTGCCTGACTCTACTCGCGGGGACGACGACGACTTCCTCATCGTCACGGGGAACTTCGGGCCCAGAGACGAGGACGGTAGAGTCGTCGGCTTTCACGCACCCCATAGATTTGGCACTCCACGTTAGTCCCTTTTTCTCGTAGAATTCTTCGCCGAGCAATATCTCGTATTGCATCTCCTGTTCTTACTTTACTGACTGCAAATCTTTCTCGTATTTGCAGCTTCGAACGTCAACCAGGGGCACGCCATCATCACCCCCCAGGTCCACGTCACCGATATCAACCGTGCACTCGCCTTCAACGGGCAAGGCACGTGCCTGGTTGGCCGAGCAAGGGCAGCACAGATTCTTCTCAGCTACCGGGCGTCGTACGGGGGCTTCATTGACCGGCGTATCCGAGCAGCGGACAATCCTATCGTCGCAGATCCTCTTGCTCAACAACCCGAGCAGCAAGAGGAGAGGCATTCTCGGACCCCTCCACTGCCCGACGAGCCCATTCAGCTTGCCGAGGAAGCCTCTACCTCCTCAAGCGGTTACTCTCCGTCTCCCCCTCCTCACGAGATGCAGCAACCGATCAACCTCAGCAGCCTCCTCAATATCCCGGGGGCCGTGGGACGGGCCGCGGCACATCTCGTGGCTGCGCCAGAGCCCAGCGCCTTCTCATGGTCGCCGTGGCCCAGCTCAAACTGACGCCTCCAGGCTTCCCGAGGAGATTGAGGCCAGCCATAGGGAAAAGCGCCAACGGCTAGAAGCCTCTTCCGTTGAACAGCCTAACTCTCAGCTTGCAGCACCTCCAACACCCCTCTGGGCTCTACAGTTCACACATGGCGGCCGGCCAGTCACAGTCCGTGATAGTGTGGACTCTGAGGGTACAGCCCTTGCATTGTCCCAAGCATTCATGCTTCCTGGGGACATGCAAAAAGTGATCACCAGCTCCCCGGACAACCTTCTCGGCTCTTTCATGAGCCTCCAAGCCAAGGTAAAGCCATCATACCCATTTCTTCATGCTAATGGCTTCAAATTGCTTATTCCTGCCAGTTGTCTAATCATGTGTCTGTCCAGGCGATGAAAAAAATGGTGGCCATGGCCCAAAAACTGGGACATTCCGAGCCCCAGCGTGCCAAGCTCGCCAGCGAGAACGCAAAGCTGCAGAACACAATTGTCAGGCTAGAAAGGGAGAGAAATCAAGCTCGGGGGGTGGCGGAGCTGAGGGGTAAGCTGGAGGGTGTCGAAGACAGCTTGAACCAGCTCTTACTGAGCTGGAGGCGAGCAAGAACGAGGCCAAGGCAACCTACCAGCAGGGCTACAACGATGGAATCCGTGTGGCCGCGAGAACTATACTGGACGGATGCAGGATCCAGACCAGGTATTTGAAGGCCGGTGGGCTTGCCTCGAGAAAATCCGGTGCCCGCAGTCTTCTACCTGTTGGTCGAGATTGACCTTCCGAGCACCCAAGCGGCCACCGAGGAGGCTGGAAGAGGTTGTGGAGGAGGAGGACAGCTTGGACAGGGAGCTTAACAACATCCGAACAGCAAAGTGCTGATGCTGATCAAACCGGAGAAGCGACCAACACTGGCCAGAAGGAGGCCGGTCCGTCTGAACCTGGCACCGCTGTGGATGATGCAACAATCTCTACTGTTCCAACCTCTGCAAATGCTCCAGCCTCTACCCCTGTCATTGAGGATCTAACGATCGAAGAGTAAGTGGGACTCTTCGTAGTAATAACATTTGAAACTTTCTTTGAATCAGTTTTTGACTGGCCCTGCGTGGCCATTGGTATTGCCCTGCGTGGCACCTAATACACTTTCAAATACTTTACTTCTCGTGTTTTTGCCCTTCGTGGCTTTTTATGCTTCGGCCCTTCGTGGCCTAAACTCCAGTTTTGCATGGCCCTTCGTGGCCTTTACCAACGCAGGTGGCCATCTCTTGGCCAAATTTCTGTGTGCTAAGTGTCTTCGTACTTAGCCTTACGCATGTTCGCGTATGCTCCCCAGGCCTTAGCTGGTCTGTTGATGTTTTAGCTGCATTCTCATTTATACTGCTGCAGGTTTCTCGTACCCTAATGTAAGTGTTAAGTATATTCGCAGCTTGTCTATCAACACATTTACTCATATGTATCCAGGCAGTCTTTAAAAATTTTTCGAACTTGGGTATTGCTGCATGTTCATGTATGCAGCCCAAAATGTGCTCGTATTTGTACTTAGTAACCTTGGGTATATTCATCCCCAGATTGTGTGTAAATTCGTGAGGGCATGCAACCGTACAAGCAAACAAGTCTATTCGTACTTGGAATTTACCCCAAACATATTCGTGTTCTGAAAACAGTGTGCATAATCTCGTATGCCTTCTGGGCGTATTCGTACCCGAGCAACTGTCAAGTATATTCGTACTTGGCAAAATTCTGGGTGTATTCGTACCCGAGCAACTGTCAAGTGTATTCGTACTTGGCTCAATTCAGGGTGTATTCGTACCCGAGCAAATAAACAAGTATATTCGTACTTGGCTCAATTCAGGGTGTATTCGTACCCGAGCAAATAAACAAGTATATTCGTACTTGGCTCAATTCAGGGTGTATTCGTACCCGAGCAAATAAACAAGTATATTCGTACTTGGCTCAATTTTGAAATATTCGAAATTCCATTTAGTTACCCTATCCCTCTGCTCCCCAATACGAAGTGAGGACTAAGGACATAGCTTGACTTCGTATTTCAAGCATAACAAAAGAAAAACTCGTAAAAAACAGTGTTTGTTTACCAAAAATCTGGGAACTTTTATGCGTACCCCTTGCAACTAGTAAAAGAAAACACAAGGGAATTTTATTCGTAATTCCCACACAATCACGATGTGTACCTAAAACAGAATAAAAATAAAATCGAAGTTCTTTACACCGTAGAACTTCCTCAAATTGTGAACATTCCAGAGCCTTGGTACCGGGTTCCCGTCCAGGTCTGCCAATCGATATGCCCCAATGCCCACAACCTCTGTAACTCGATACGGGCCCTCCCAATTGGCCCCCAACTTTCCCTCGTTGGCCACCTTGGTGTTGCCGAGCACCTTTCTTAACACAAGGTCTCCAACACCAAATTCTCGTGGGTGGACATGCTTGTTGTAGCTTTTCATCAGCTGCTCTTGGTACGAAGCCAGGTGTACCAGAGCTCGTTCTCTCCTTTCCTCGGCGAGGTCCAGCTCGATTTCCAGGGCTCTGTCATTGCCCCCACTTTCCACCAATGTGGTCCTGTTGGTCGGCAGACCAACCTCCAATGGAATAACAGCCTCTGTTCCATACGCTAGCGAATAGGGGGTCTCTCCCGTAGACCTCCTAGGAGTTGTTCGGTGTGCCCACAGGACCAGTGGCAATTCGTCAGGCCACTTGCCTTTTGCTTTGTCCAACCGTTTCTTGATCCCGTCAAGTATGGTTTTGTTGGACGCCTCTGCCTGCCCATTGCTCTGAGGGTAGGCTGGCGTGGAATAGTAGTTCCTTATTCCATATTGGGCACAAAAAGCCTTGAACTTTTTCTGGAACTGTGACCCATTATCAGTGATCAGGGAATAAGGAACTCCAAATCGAGTGATGATGTTCTTCCACACGAACTTTTCTATCATGGGTTCTGTGATTTTTGCCAGTGGTTCTGCTTCAATCCACTTGGTAAAGTAGTCCGTTGCTACCAACAGGAACTTCCTGTTCCCAGTAGCCTTGTGGAGTGGACCCACGATGTCCATTCCCCACTGTGCAAACGGCCAAGGACTTGTCAAGGGCACCAGATCTTCGGCTGGTGTTCGGATCATTGGTGAGAACTTCTGACACTTCTCACAGATTTTCACATACACCTTCGCATCTTCTTGCATGTGTGGCCACCAATAACCCTGTGTGATTGCTCGGTGAGCGATGGATCTCCCACCTGCATGACTCCCACACGTTCCCTCATGTATCTCGTGGAGAAATTTCTGCACCATCTCGGGATGCACACAAAGTAAGTACGGTCCAGTGAAGGACTTCCTGTACAACTTCCCTTCTGGTGATAGCCAAAATCTTGCAGATTTAGTCTTTATTTTGTGAGCCTCTTTTTTGTCTGTGAGGAGTATCCCATCTCGTAGGAACTCCACTATTGGATCCATCCAACTTGGTCCTTGGTTCACGTCCAAGACCAATTTCACATTTCTCCCAATACTCGGCTCAGCAAGATAGTCCACTGCCACCTTCCTCTTGAACTCATGTTGCGGCCGGCGCCAACCAAGCCGGTGAGTCGGCGTGGGCGTTCCGCCAGAGCTTATCTGCCGATGTGTACCTTCTCGAAGGTATCAAGCAAATCCTTGGTTGCCTCACGTAGGCTGCCATCTTCTCATTCCGGCCCTCATACTATCGGGTAGTGATTCACCACGAGTTGTGAATCACGGAATACTTGAATTCTTTTCTTCAAGGCTTTTGCGCTTCGTAACCCGGCTAGGAGTGCCTCACACCGCCACGTTGTTTGACGCACATGAAACCTAGGCGCAACGACAACTCGATCATAACTCCTTCAGGAGGGAAGAGTACTACTCCAATTCCAGATCCGGTATTGCATGCGGACCCATCAACAAAAAGCTTCCATTCCAAAGGGTCCTGCTCGGCGGATGCCCCTTCGCTCCTCGGCTGATGGCTTGACCAATTGCTCCTTTCTCGTAGGAGGCAGTGGAGCAACTGTGGGAGAAAACTCTGCCACGAAATCTGCCAAAACTTGCCCTTTAAATGCCGTGCGCGGCTGATAATCAATATCATACTGGCTCAATTCCACCGACCACGTCGATATCCGTCCCGAGAAATCAGCCTTTCGGAGCAACGACTTCAACGGGAACTCTATGTAAACCACCACTTTGTGACTTTGGAAGTAATGGGGCAACCTCCTAGCCGCGTCCTCAGCGCCAGGACCAACTTCTCAAGTGGCAGATACCTCATGCATCCAGGAGCGTCTTGCTCACGTAATAGACGAGGATTTGCTCGGGTCCCTTGTTCCTTAGTAAGACCGCACTTACAGCATGTTCTCGACACTGCTAAGTACAAGGTCAAGGTCTCACCAAGCTCGAGAGTGGACAGTGGGGCGGCCGCCAAGTACTTCTTCATGTCTTGGAATGCTTGCTCACATTCTCGCTCCCCATTCGTAACCTTCTTTTTTAACAACTGAAAGAAAGGCCTGCATTTGTCACTCGAACGACTCTGATGAACCTATTAAGAGCTACCGCCATCCTCGTTAACCGCTGGACCTCCTTCGAGGTTCTTGGACTCTGCAGTGTGATTTGATCAAGATTCGCCTCTATCCCTCTAATGGTCACCAAGTGGCCCAGAAACTCCAGAACTTACTCCAAAGGCACATTTCGAGGCGTTGAGCTTCAGCTTATACTCTCTCAAGATCTCAAAAGCTTCTTTCAGATCAGCTATGTGGTCCCGCTTTCTCCTTGCTTTTAACCACCATGTCGCCTATGTATACCTCCATGGTCTTGCCGAGCGATTCTTTAGCATAATCGTTGCTAATCTCTTGATAAGTTGCTCCAGCGTTCCTCGGACCAAAGGGCATGACCTCAGAAGTACAACCCCCGTGGTGTGATAAAGGACGCCTTCTCCTGATCCGGGCCGTACATAGCTATCTGGTGATATCCTCGATAAGCGCCGAGAAAACTCATACGCCCATACCCACCGTTGCATCCACCAGCTTGATCTATCCTGGCAGGAAAGCTGCCTTTGGATGTGCCTTGTTTAGATCTGTGAAGTCGACGCAAACTCGCCACTTCCCATTCTTCTTTTTCACCACTACCGTGTTAGACAACCACTCCGGTAATACACTTCTCGGATCGCCTTTGCCTCGGGCAAGCGGTCTACTTCTTCGATGACAGCGTCCACATGTTGTACGGCTGATCTCCTTTTCTTCGCATCATCGGTTTGTGTTGTGGATCCACATTCAAGTGGTGGCAAATCACGCTTGCATCCACCCTAGGCATCTTCCGGCATCCAAGCAAACACATCAACGTATTTTTGAGGAACTTCACCAATTCTTCCTCCTCTTCGCGTACAGTGTTCTCCTCATTCAGAAATACCTTCTCGATCATTCTCGTTGATCTGGATTTTCTTCAATCCTTCCACCACCTTCTCTGATTCCCTCCGACATCCTCGATGGTCGGCTGGTTGTTAACCTCGATGGTTTGCACTAGCTGTGCCTTGGGCGCCTTCTTGATTATAGAAACCAAGCACTGTTGGGCTGTCTTCTGGTTCCCCTTTATTCTCTCGATCCCATTGGATCCTGGAAACTTCACCATCTGATGGTAAGTGGACGAAACTGCCCTCATCTTATGCAGCCAGGTCCTTCCTATAATCGCGTTATTGGAAGACGGCACATCCACCACCAAAAAATCGGTTCTGAGCACCACTGTTCCTGCCCGAACAGGAAGGGTTACCTTACCCAATGGCCAAACTGCTCCTGCACTAAACCCGACCAACGGGGTTACTGACTGTACCAAGTCCGCCTGTGTCAATCCCAGCTTCTTGAATGCGTCGTAGTAAAGCACCTCGGTGCAACTTCCTGAATCTACCAGGATCCTCTCCATGTCATATTCCCCAATTCGTAGGGTTATGACAAGAGCGTCGTTGTGCGGCACCTGGACTCCTCCCAGGTCCTCATCCGTGAAGACTATGCCTTCGTTGCACCCTTCCGCTTCACGTCCCCGTTTCTTTCCCAACCGCATCACGTGCTGGTCGTGTTTCACCTGCCTCTAGAGTAATCTCACCTCATTTCTCGTATAAGGTGTGGCCAACCCATGTATCATATGGATTACGCCCCTTGGATTTTGCTCGTAATCCAGTTCCATCGCTTTCTCGGCACCCTTGTGCTCCTCTTGGATAAACTCTTTCAGGTACCCACGGGAGACCAGGTCATCAAGATGCTGTTTAAACATCTCGCAATCCTCTGTCATGTGCCCCCAGTCTTTGTGGTAACTGCAGTGCTGACTCGTAGCCCTTCTTGCATCTTTGTCACCCTCCAGCCGTGGGGGCCATTTAAAGTATGGGCGGTTCTTTATTCGATAAAGAACCCGATAAATCGGTTCTTTCCAAACCGTTGTCACCGAGAAGAACGACTTCGGATCAGGGACGTGTTTTTCCCGGTACGACTCTCTCTTAGTCTGCCCGTGCTCCTTTCTTTCTTTGTAAGTCTTGGGTTCGGGTTTATCCGCCTTCTTTGCGGGTCCCTTGACTTGCTCGGCACTTAGCTTGCCGTCTTCCCGTAGTATGTCATCCTCATTCCTGGCGTGCTGCTCAATCCGCTCCATCAGCTTTGCCAGCGTGCTCACTGGACTCATGTTTAGGACTTTCGTAGCTCTCCCCGAACAGGTAGCCCAGTTTTGAACGTTGCTATTGCATACTCTTCACTGCAACTTTCAATCTCGTTGAAAGTCTCCCAATACTTCTTGGCGTAGTCCCCGATCGGCTCACTCTCTCTTTGCTTCATAGCCGAGAGACTCTCAAAAGTTTTGGGTGGTTTCCTCCTCGCCAGGAACCGAGCGGTGAATTCCTCGGCCAACTGTCTCCATCCTCGTATGGTGTTCGGCCCCAACTTATGGAACCATGATAGGGCCACTTTTCCCAAACTAGATGGGAACATCTTGCACATGATTGCGTCATCACCGTCGTGCATAAACATCGCCTGTTGGTAATGTTGTATGTGCGCCACCGGTCTGCATTGGTTTCAGACAGATAAACGTCCCCGCTTAACCTCGCCGCAACCTTGCCTCCTGCAATCTCTTTGCAAAAGGAGAAGTTGCTATGTTGCTAAGGGCTCTTCGCGGCTTCTCGTGCAGACATGGTCCCCTCCTCCGATACCTTCGCAGCCCTGGCATTATTCCTTTCCCGGTCGGAATCAGGTCTCGTACCTGTCCTTGTGGTTCTTTCTCCCCCTCCTTCCTCGGGGAGGAGCTCCTACCTGCTTCTCCTTTTCGTGAAGAAGCCCTCGGTCTTCTCGGAGTGAGCTCCTGCTTCTCCTTCTTCGTGAAGAAGCTCTCCCTATACTCCACCATATCCAACCTTTCTTTCTCGACTTCCTTCGTGAAAGCCCGGAATCCTCTGGATGTTCTCGTATCCTCTGCAATTGTTGAATCTCGTACTCTCGCTTTTTAATCAGCGAGCGTACTCTTCTATCTCCCATCTCTTTTTGTCCAGGATATCTTCCCGACTATGCACGCTTTTCGAACGTGCCACCGACTCCCTTTCACGGCGGGACTTACTCCTTCTCGTGGATCCTGTCTAGCCGTCCGTCCGCCCTTGTTTCTGGAATCGCCGCTGCCAGGGGGCGGTCCTTACTGTGGTCCTCCCCGCTCGCTCGCCATCGGGCTTTCTTGGAGGATCCGGCGGGACTTGTCACCTCCCCACCCAGCAGATTATTCGGGTCAACTGGGGTCTTTGGATCTTCCTCCACCATGGTCGCTTTTTCGAAGGGACCTCTTTCGTTTCCCACAGACGGCGCCAATTGTAAGTGCAGGAAAACAAATGGGCCTCCAAACAGCACCTTGATCGTAACGGCTACTTCTCGTTCTACACCGGAACCCTACCACACCGCCGGAGTTGAGCCTGCAAAACAAACAATGGGTGAGCGCACCTTTGCCTTCTCGTGGCAAAGGCCCTCCAATGCCAAAGTTAGTATCTCGTACTAGTGAAAACCCTAATTCTCAGTAGGTAGTAATCAAATAACCAGGAATTGCGTACCTTTACCTCTAGGCTTTACCTCATATATATAAACCCACGTCTGATTGCTGTCCAAGCCACCTTGCTGCCCTAAGTTCCCTTTCTCGTATAGGGAAACCAGAACATCAGGGATTCTCATTCCCATAACTGCATATTTCCTTTTAGACCACTTAGGAACTCTTTCCAAAGCTGTCCGTTCATCCCATTCTCGTTGAGTATCCCACTCCAGATCTCGCTTTCCTTATCGGTTGCCATATCTGGAACCTTCTGAAGCGCCGCCTGGCACCACCTCCAGATTACTGCCCCTGTTCGGCCTTGTCGAACAGATCCTCTGGTCCAATGATTTCTCATATCATTGGACCTCTATCATGCGACCAGCCCAACGACTACCCTTGCTCTTGACTATACCTGCCGGGTATTTCGCACTGGACCTTTCGTGCCCCCCCTTCATCGCCGCTCACCGCATCGCACGGCGGATACTCTGACTATATTGATTCTCGGCCCCACGTACCACGAGTTCGGCCACTCTTTGTACCTATTCGGGATTACCTCCCTACACCAAGGCAGAACCCGATGGCAGCCAGGGCAGAGCAACCCGACAGTGACCCGACGCCTAGGTGAGGCGGACCCGACAGCGAGCCGACGCCTAGGCGAGGCAGGCGCGACAGCGAGCCGACGCCAAGGCGAGGTAGGCCCGACAGAAACCCAATGCCTGGGCGAGGCAGGCCTAACAGCGACCCGATGCCTAGGCAGCCTAGCCAAGCCAAAGCAAGGCGGTCAAGCCGACGGTTAAGGCAAAGACCAAAAATTTCTACTAACCACTTCGGCATCGATGCAAACGCTCTAGGTTAGGAAAATGTAACTAAGCCAAACGGTAGTTAGGGTTGCTAGCTAAACGGTTGCCATGTAGGATTTCCAGCCGAAAAATATAATTTCTAGGATTTTACTACAATTACCAAGTAACTATACCAAGGTCTTAATCGACATACTCGTCTTTAGAAAATGACCTTAATTCCCGGGCGATGAATTCCAATCTCCTAAGTCATAAACCTAATTATGACGGATTATTAATCGCAAAAAGGGATTTATAAAACAAATAAAGAATTTTCAAATATAACAACAAAATTTTTATAAGTCAATAACGACCGATTTTTGGATGTTAAAAATGAAATCCAAGTATTAAAATAAAATTCAAATTTTTAGCGAAATTTTTTATTGACCAAAATTCAGGGTCGTTACATCTATTACCTGAGCAAGAAAATGGTGGGAAGCGAAGAGCGGTACACTTCATTGGAGAAGACATGCTGGGCGCTCGTTTGGGCCACAAAGAAATTGAGACACTACATGCTGTCTTATTCGGTGATTCTGATTTCTCGCATGGACCCCCTCAAATATCTATTCGAGAAGCCAGCACTTACCAGTAAGCTAGCACATTGGTTGCTCTTATTGGCCGAGTTTGAAATCAAGTATGTTACCCGCAAATCAGTAAAAGGAAAGGCAGTAGCAGAGTTCTTGGCAGATCGCCCGATCGAGGGGCCCGAACACACGGAGTTTTCATTTCCCGATGAAGATGTAATGACAGCAGTCGACGAGACATGGACGTTGTACTTCGACGGAGCTGCTAACCAGAAGGGCTTCGTGATCGGCATACTGCTAGTCTCGCCTGAGGGGTCACATATTCCCCTTGCTCTCAAATTAAACTTCGAAGTCACGAATAATGAGGCAGAGTACGAGGCATGTATTGTTGGAATGGAAGCTGCACTCAAAATCAGGGTCAAGGTGCTGGAAGTTGTGGGGGATTCCAACTTGGTTGTGTCACAAGCAAACGGGGAATGGAAGGTCAAAGACGAGAAGATGAAGCCGTATCATCAGCAGCTTGACGAGCTTATTCCGAATTTTCAAAAGGTGACTTTCACGCACGTCCCGAGGATGAAGAATCGCTTCGCCGACGCGCTCGCTACCTTAGCATCCATGTTGGAACTTCCGATCGGGGTGAAGATAAGGCCTGTCATGATTGAGCAAAGAGGCAAGCACGTGTACGACTTTGTCATGAACATCGACGAGCCTGATGATGGACTCCCTTGGTTTCATGACATTTGGAATTTCGTCAAAAAGGGAGAGTTCCTTGCAGATTCTACCAAGAAGGATCGGATCGCGTTATAGCGATTGGCGTCTCAATACATTATCTGTGGTGGAAAATTGTACCGGCGATCCCCGTGCGGAGTTCACAAGTTGTGTATTCACGGTGATGACACAAGAGCTGTAATGGAAGAGGTGCATGAAGGAGTTTATGGGCCGCACATGAACGGAATGATGCTAGCAAAGAAAGTTCTGAGATTGGGTTACTATTGGTCAACCATGGCGACAGATTGCATCGAGTATGTGCGCCGATGTTATAAGTGCCAAACTCATGCTAATCTTATCCACGTCCCGCCCTCGGAATTACACTCGATGGCGACGCCATGGCCATTCTCCGCCTGGGGCATGACGTCATCGGAAGGATCACACCCGCGGCTTCTAATGGTCACAGGTTTATCTTGGTAGCGGTTGATTATTTCACCAAGTGGGTTGAAGCAGCTTCGTACAAGACTCTGACGGCAGTTCAAGTGGCTCACTTTATCAGGCAAAACATCATATATCGGTATGGGGTACCTCAAGCCTTCGTATCTGATAATGGTGTTCACTTCAAAGGAAAAGTTCTAGAACTTTTTGACGAATTCAAGATTCAAGTGCATCACTCGACCACTTATCGACCGCAAACGAATGGGGCAGTCGAAGCAGCCAACAAGACCATCAAGTCGATCCTCGAAAGGACTGTCGAATCGGCTAGGGATTGGCACGAACAGCTACCGCTAGCTTTGTGGGGATTCCGGACATCTATCCGCACGCCGACAGGGGCAACGCCCTATTCTTTGGTGTATGGTATGGAAGCCGTTCTCCCCATCGAGCTAGAAGTTCCATCACTCGAGTCATAGCGTAACAAGCGGATAGACGAAGCCGAATGGATCAGCGGGAGGTTTGAGGAACTCATGCTATTTGATGAAAGAAGATTGCGGGCGTTGTACCATATTCAGGGTTATCAGTGAAGAATCGCCCAGGCATTCAACAAGAAAGTGAAGTCGAGGGATCTGCAAGAGCGGGATATGGTAGTCAAGGAAATCCGCGCACCGATTTCGATTTGCGAGGGAAGTTCCGACCAAAATGGGCCGGGCCGTACATCATCAAGTCGATCCTTTCCGGAGGAGCAGCATCGATCATCGATCTCGACGGCAACGAATTCTCGAATCTTGTCAATTTGGATCAACTCAAACGATATTACCCCTGAGAGAGCTCGCTGGGCCGAAAACCGCAAGGGCGGGCGGTCCCAGGCAAAAATTATAGCAAGCCTACTAGGTCGAAAACCCGAAAGGGCGGCCTACGCAAAAGTTAAGGCAAAAAGTCAAAAAAGAGCTCCCTAGGCCGAAAACCCGAAAGGGTGGTCCTAGGCAAAATTTAGAGCGCAAAAAGGAGAGTGTTAATACCCGAGCGAACCCCAGCCTGAACTACGCATGGGCCTGATCCCCTTCCCTAAGGGATACGTAGGCAATCTCACTCTGAGATTCGGTCCTAAATCACAAAAAAATCCAAATCCAAATTGACGAGTCAAAATGCTTTCTTTCGAGGTGCACGCGATCAACGAACCGAAAAGGGGGAAACTCTTAATCAGTCAAGTTTTATTTCGATGATTTTTTTATTACCAGCTGAGCATGAAAACAGAAAACGCACAACGAGACCTAACTTTTATTTCAAAAAACGGCAAAGTAAGCAATCAACCCATTCTTGCTTCCACATCCCTCCTTAGCCACTTGCGGTACCTTCCGGTCGAAGCAATTGAGAAGAGTGGGTCATTCGGCTCAGTCCTACGAGCCGCCCATGTTAGAACATAACTCCGAAGGCCCGGAATGGTGAAGGGAGGGAGACGAAGCACTTCTGCTCCTTGCGGCGGCACCTCCTGGCTGAGCCCAAGCTGATGAAGGATGCGGAAGGGTGAGTAGAAGCTAAAGCCTGTCAAGCCAACCACAAACACGTGCATCGAGCCCATGTTGCTCACAATCATTGCAGGAAGCCTCAGCAAATGGCACCGCCAAACGATGTCGTCTTCCTCAGCAGATGCGAGAAAATCAGCCCAGTCATCTTCATTGCTGTACATCACCTGGAAAGGACGGTTCCATCCGCTTGGTCGATACCACTAATCATTTGCCGGCGGTATCAGCAAACCCAACTTGTCGCAAAGCCACATCTATCCAAAGAGAGAGAAAACAAGTAAGAAGCCAGATAAAGCCTAAGCCGAGTGTCGACGTAAAATGAATGTGAGAAATAGAAAAAGGAGAGCTGAGTGAGGTCCCTAACCTGCAGCAACAGCGGGCTACCACCAAAAACCCTCGTGCGTCCAGCACGAATAGCATCCAACCCCATCAAGGTTTCTGCAAGGACCAAAGGCGCAACATCCTTGCGAGCCTCAATCTGAGCAGCAACTCCTACTAGCAAAGGGCTAGGTTGACCAACAGAGGGAACCAGCAGAAAGGCCGCCAAGAGGCAGATGCAACAAGCCATCATTCGACGACCTTGATACTTGAAATTCGTTAAGTCTCCTGGTGGGCTGAATCTCTCGTACAACTGCACGATATTGATGGCATTGCCCCGGGTCAAGAACTCAGCAACATTCCCGCTGACACCCAGTTTGGCTTTTAGGATGTTCTTCATGCTCTCCCTAAGCATTGGAACAATTGACTCGGTAGAGTCATGGCTCCCCAGGTAGGCATGGAATTCCTCGACGGTGGGACATAACTCTTGAGAACCAAAGTGAAAAACATGCACTTTGGGATCCCAAAAGCGTGCAGCTGCGTGCAGCAAGACAGGGCGGATTGTGATCTCGCAGAGATGCTTCAAGGCACGAAAGCGATGCCCTCGGAAATTCAGCCAATCAATGCCTTCAAGGCTGTCCAACCAAGGCCGAAGCAAAGCTTGATTCAACAAAGCCATGAGAAATGAAGTTTTAGAAGGAAAATGATGGTTTGAAGTGTGAATAGGTTTGCCAAGGCTGGGCTCAGTACTTATAGAAGGCTGGAGGGGGACAATCCTTCACTCAACAGCCTTGGGACTCAACAAACTTGTCTTTTTCAAGACCACTTGCTTGCATTTTCAAGATTTCAAACTTTGGAAACTTGAGAAAACATGGGAAATACACTAATCTTGCTTTGGGAAGCCACTGACCCTTGTAAATCAGCTTAGGGAGAGTTACAAGATGCCTTGGAAGTGAGCATGCAGAGCAAAAGAACATAAGAGAGCTGGGAAATCATCTTGGAAAGGAACAATGGTCTGTAGATCACAGCAGTCCCGAGCGCTCGGGAGTTAATTCCCAAGCGCTCGACAACACTCTCGAGCGCTCGAGAGTTCTGCAGTTTTGACAACAGGTTTTCTTCCCTGGTGTTTGGTCCCGAGATGGCATCCCAAGCTCTGTTATTCCAGTTTAACAAATTTCAATCCATTCCTAAGGGAATACAGTGCGTCCAATTATCTGTTTGTCCAAGTGTTCATGTATATTCCTCGAAAAACCCCAAAATCCCAATGCTTTTCTTCCCGTCAACGTGTCAAATTTCGTGTTGAGACTATTTATTCAAGTCTAAGGGCATGCGCGAGTCTTAATACATGCTAGTGACTGAATGAACGATCAAACGCGCGTCAAAACTTAAGGAATCAATTTTCGCCTTCAAACGCCCCTATTTATGGCGGCGTTAAAAGCATGGACTCAGATCGAATACTCTCGGCGCCCGATTATTCTCCTTAATGATCGCAAATTCCGCATTAAAGGCATTTCTGTCATTTCAAATCAAATTCCATGAGTCGAGTCGATTGTGTCAAGTTTTATTCCGTTTTGAGAGTATCGGTTGAAATTCGCGTGCTCTTTACTTTCTTTCAAAGCTAGACGGACATATTTCATAAAATACAATTCTTAAAGGGAGTGCAAACGAACGCGAATCGAGAAAAGTGCGAACTTTCATAAATAAATAAGGCATCTACAATGAGTAAAGAAGGAAGTGCATAAGCTGGGGCAAATACACGCCCGATCCTACCTACCAGGGCACGCAAGCCCAAACCTAAAACCAAGGCACGCAGGCCCGGAGACTACAACAATGCTGGCACGCAGGCCCATGCCAAAGAAAGACTAGCAAAGCAAAAAGCCTAGAGCTCAGCCCAGGCGGATCCTCTTCGTCAAGGCGCCCCGGACTCGTAACTCTAACTCTCAACGTCGTCCCCGTTATCATCGTCATCGTCGTCGGAAGGGCCTGAGGCAGTACTCGAGTCCGTAGACCCTAAATCTCGTGATTCGAGCGACTCCTCTGTATCCTCCTCTGATTCCTCGGGAGCGGGTCTCCGCCGTGACGCTACTCTAGGAACCACCTCGAACTGCCCAGCCCCTGCTCTCTGTCTACCCCGGCCTCTTGTGCTAGCAGAAGCTGGCAGGCTCGTGGTGTCTTGCGGCTGTGTCCTGACCGAGTGTCGTGGCTGCACCTGCATGTCATGAACATTCATTCATTTCATACTTGTTTTAGATCCAATAAAATGTATATGCATGCATTTGCATTTTCATACCTGAGAAGCAACAAGTAGAGCAGGCTCAGGAGCAGGTCTGGTCTGGAGGGTCCTCCCCTTAGCACAATCCTTCAGCAACTACCGCATCCCCACCATCAGCATGATAGCCTGCTCTGCCCATTCTCGCGGCACTTGCACAATGGTTCAAAAGTCAAAGCAGTGTATCCATGAACAAGAAACATTTGAAGCATGGAAAGAAACAAAGTTGTGTTATACCTGTGCGGGAAGCTGCATCCGTGGCTGTGGAAGGCGTGGAATCTCTAGCATCGCCCGTGCTCCAGAAGGGTCCCTCACCCCTATCGACCAGTCTAGCGTCGGTAACCCGGCTGCTCTCGGCCGTCTCTGGAACCTATGAGCTGCCCTCACCTCGGCCCAAAGAGCTAGCACCTCCGTCCAAAAGCAGGAGGCCTAGCACCTCGCCCTCTACCACGTGAAGAGCGACCCCGCGCCCCGTGCTCGGTCTCCTCTCCACCAAAGAGCCTCACCTCGCCCTCCTCCCGGCCTCACCGCTACCCGCCTCTAGCTCTCGCCTCCACACCTGCCGTGGCCAGTGCACTGCCTCTCAGATGTAGCATAATCCAGCGTGCGCTGCAAGTATCTTTCTAGATCAGTATCAGGCACCGTATACCGCTCCAGCTCAGCGCATGTATAGGTCCCGGTCCGCTGCACCCGTGGAGGAAGTGGCCCCGGCATGACAAACTCTGGAAGACCTGAGTGACTGTTGCGTCACCCGATCCCCCAGGTACCACTGCCAACCCAGAGGACACTCCAGCAAGACTCGACTCCTGGTCACCCCCCGGCTCCTCGTGAGGAAGTCAGCCTCCACCTTCGCCCATCGGTCCCACTGAACCTGCATTCAGTTGTTGTACATTGATGATCAAATTTCGTAAAGGAAAGCACAAAGCATGGAAAGAAAGAAAAGGACGATGTTTGTACCGTGATCCCAGTGATATTATCCAGCCAGCGCCGGAAAGTCATCACCTGTCCTCGTCGCTCCTTCGCCCTCCGGTACTCCGTACTCCATGCTAGCGCACGTGGAAGCAAGCTCGGATTTGTGCAAGTGTTCTCGGGCGGGAACATGCCCAAGACCTCGTAAGCCCAAAGCTGCATATTTTGGAAGTCGATTCAAGTCAGATATATGTTCAATTCAATTCAATTCATTCAATTAAAACAATTCAAAGAAGTAGTGTTGAATCATACCTCAATCACCCTCCAGTAGCCGCCTATGGTGTCTCCCACTCCACGTGAGGCAGCTCCTAGAAAGAAGTAGAGCGTGCACGCAGCAAAGACCGCCCTGGGCCGAACTGTCGCCGCCTCGGATCCACCAAGCCCGCCAAATAGCTCAATTGAACCCGGGATCGCCTGAGCGAGAACGAGAAGCCTCGAACAGGTACAACAAGTAAGCCCTGGCCATCCGGGCCACCTCAGCGTCGTCCGCTAGCTCATGGTCCCAAGACATCAGAATCGCCCGTACTCTGCTACCCCTCCGCTGTGGCGCGGGACCCGCCAAGAAACCACCTCAGAGCCGCGTCATCCAGGTCTATGCTTGCGTGAATGGAATCGAGTCACCACCAACTCGGAGCCCCGTGATAGCAGCGAAGTCGAGATCACCGCCATCTCCCCGAAACGGAGGTGGAATATGTTGGTGGTGTCCCACCATCGCCCGCCAGCCGCTATCACGGCGCGATCAACCTCACCACCGCCGCCAGGATGAATGGCCCGAAGCCCGCCTCCTCCACTAGCTGCTGCACTCTCCGGGGCAATGCCTTGAAGTGCTTCAGTGAGTGGCCTGAGCCTCCGTGGCCGTAGATGTCCCTGGTGCGCTGTTTCAACAGAGTAAAGAAATAACATCAGTAAGCAACACAGTAATTCAAGGAAGCAAGTTTAATACAGGAAGCAAAACATTGAAATCATACCGTGGTCCATCCAGAAGAGATGTGTGTAGCCCGATCTCGAAGAAGCAAGTCCTCAGGGTAGTCATCCCGGGCTGGAACGTAGCCGGTCATCCCCGTCGGCTCAAAGAAGTGCATCCGTGGAGTGTAAGTCCCCGACTCAAACCTAGGACGTGCGCTGGCTAAGTAGGCCTTCGCCTCGTCAGACACTGTAACGCGCTCCGCCATCACCACCTCCTCCTCCTGCCCCAAATCAGCCATCTCTGGCGACCCCGTATCTGCCGTCGTCCCCACACCGCTGAGCATCGCTCCTAACAGCAGTGCTGAAGTCTGATCCTCAGGGGTCCGTGCACCCCTCAACACCTCTCTAATTCTGGCATCGAGACCGAGAGCGTCCAGTATGTCCTGTGGCCTCGCCGTGTCCAAGAAGTCCCCCTCCATGAATGGGACCGGATGTGAAGCACCGATCCCTCTGTCCCCGACCCTCGGCTCAGCAGCCGTCGCCCTCAGCACTGGCGTCGCAATGACGCGCCCGGCTATCACCACCTCGTCCCCGGCCCGCTCTGCGGCCGCAAGTAAATCCTCCACCGTAGGAGTATGGGGAGTGCCCGTGGCACCACCTCCGACCTCCATTTCGCCGCCAAGCACACCCCCGCTGCCCGACGTATCTCTGCTGTTTGTGGCCAAGCCACTGTCCTCTTCGCGCACAGCCTCGCCGTCACCCACTTCCTCAACCGCCGCCACACTTCCGCCGGCACTCTCCACTGCCTCTGGGCCCTCACTGGCCTCAACCCCTGTAGCCAAAACCTCGCCAACACCCCCCCCCCCCCCCCCGTCGCCTGGCGTGGCAGCACTGCTGCTGGCCTCCTCCATCGCAGCCGCAGCCGCCATCACTGCCGCCTCCTTGTGGCTAGGTAGCTCCCCATCACCTCCACTGGCCATGGTCGGTTCTTCTATTCCCCAAACCTTCTTTTTCCTATTGATTCGTATCTCCTGGCACACAACCGCCCACTGAAAGATCGTGGAGATCTCGAGATCTTGGGCCCGATCTGGTTTGAGAGAGAGAGAGAGAGAGAGGTCGTTTGAGTGAGAGAGAGAGATTATCAGAGAGAGATCACCTGAGAGAGAGTGAGAGCGATCGAGATTGGAGCGTGTATGGCTGCACTGGTTCTCGAGCGCTTGAGTATGGGTTTTGAACCCCCAAATCAGTCGAAGAAGATGAATAGGACCGTAGGCCCCAGCAGCGGTCTCGAGCGCTCGAGACCACTCCCGAGCGCTTGGGAGTGGTTCTGAGCGCTGAGATCTATCCTCAGCCCCCGTGCCAATCCTCCGTCGTCTCGTGTATTTCTCACTCCCAAGGCTTGCGTAGCTTCTTCTTCTTTACAAAATCAATCTCAGTCCTGGCTTCGACCGCGTTGAACGAGACTTTGGAGTGCGAGCCTCCGTCGGTATTCCTACCCTTGTTCCGTCCGCCAAACAGAGCAACAGGTGGACCCTTCACACATTTGCCCTATTAAAATCGTGTCGATCACTTGTCGTGCATGCTTTACACGTGCTTGCATTTTCTGTCCGCCAAACAGAGCAATAGGTGGACCCTTCGTGCATTTATCTCATCGAAGTCGTGTCGATCACTTCTCGTGCATGCTTTACACGTGCTTGCATTTGCTGTCCGCCAAACAAAGCAACAGGTGGGCCCTTTTATGCATTTTATCAAAATCATGTCGATCGTTTCTCGTGCATGCATCACACGTGCCTGCACTTTCCGTTCGCCAAACAGAGTAACAGGTGGACCCCTTTTACATATTTACCTTGTCAAGGTCTTGTCAACTTTTCTTGTGCATGCATTACACGTGTTTGCACCTGCCCCAAAGAACTACGCTGGTCTGATCCCTGTAGAAAAGGGTACGTAGGCAGTCTGAAAAGACGCGACCGCGTGCATCAAACACTTCTTCTTATATTTGTGTTTTGAATTGAGGATTTTGACTTGGCTCAAATTGGGCTGTCTCAATCTTTGGACGTCACTCATATCCAGACATGATATCGAGCGACGCCCAAAGAGGGGCAACTGTAGACACCCCAATTTGGACAACTCGAATTTCCTTGAATCGTGGCCCGGAGGCTCCCTGATGATGAAAATTGGATTAAACAAGCCTTGGACCGATAGAACAATGCTCCTTGAAAGGCTTTAAAAAGAGAAATAAAATTTCAAAAATAGCTTTCAAGTGCTCTGGATCAATCCCAAGCGCTCCAGACTATTTTCCAAAACCATGGGTCAGCCAATTCTCGAGCGCTCGAGAGTGAAGTCCCAAGCCTCGAGACCACTCTCAAGCGCTCGAGACTTTTGTACTACCCAATGGATGATGGAGCTTCCCCACTATCCATGCAGCCATCATTGCAGCCATTTGAACAGGTCTTAGCCTTAGACCTCACTCAACCTCAGTCAGAGATGAGTCAGAGATGGAGATTTCATTTTGATTCCAAATGATATTTTCCAATATGAGACCATATGCTATATTTTTGCCTATATAAGGCCTGTTCTCAGCTCAGAAGAGGCACGAGCTCCCTCTCTCTAGACCACTCTTCTGACTGTTCAAAAACAAAAACACCCACACTTCTTTTTCTTGGTGAAGGAAGACTTTGATTTTCAAAAAAAAAAAAAAAAAACCAAAACAATCAAGTGTGAGATGCAAGAGCATGAAGAGGGTTCAGATTACCTTCCATATCTGATCTCTTGAGTGTTTCATTCTTCACTCATTTCCTCAAAGCCATCCCAGGAGCAAGAGTTATATTTCAAAGGTAGAAATTTTTGTACTAATTTCCAACCACAAGGCTATTTTCCTTTCTGAGGGAGGCCTCTCAGCTCATCCCAGTCTTTAATACTAAGGATGTAATGGGAGGACCTTAGTGTTCAAACAAGAGCAAAGGGATACGAGTGTATTTTCCATGCATGCATCATTGGAAACACTCCTGAGCGCTTGGGACTACTCTGGAGCGCTCGAGAGTGAAGCCAGTCCCATTTTCCATTTTTTTAGGCATCTAAACTAACATGCAGGGGGAATCCAGACCAATCCCAACCAAAACAGCTTTCTTGAAATGTTTTGACGTGGTTGATCTAATTTTCTAAAGGATAAGGATCATTTTCATATAAAGGAAGTGCAAAATAAAAAGAGAAATTTCCCACATTCAAAAGAAATAGGTAGATCAACCACATCAGAAAATCAAAGCAAGGTGTCAATTAGTTGAGATCAGTCTGGTAGTATAGGTCACTCTCGAGCGCTCGAGTCCATTCTAGAGCGCTCGGGAGTATTCTGCATGTCATCTTATCCAAGTCTCCCTTCATCTTAGTTCCTGTACTGCCTTTGCATGGCCATGCATGTGTCCCTTGTTGCCCCTTTATAACTGTTAAACCATTTTCCAGAAAGGCAGGATTGTATGGTCCAAAAGAATGAGATCTATTCTCAGTCTATTGAATCATCTGTCAGGCCTGTAGTGTATTTAATAACATTCCAGTTTGTGTTTCCAGTAGTTTATTCCATTGTATTTTGTTGGACTAACATGATTGACAGGTTGGACATGCAATACTCCCAAGCACTCGGGAGTGCTCCCGAGCGCTCGAGAGTGGATTCTGTGATAGGGTTTCAGTTTCTGTTATTTTGCATTTTGTCATCATCTTCATCATTTCCTGTACACATGCACATGCATGCACCTCCTGCACTTGATGTATATCTGTGGATACTTGCTAATTGACTTAATGAAATAAAATCTCTTGAAAAATCCCACAAATGTTTAGTAGAGACCGATTTCAAATCGGGCGAGGGGGGTGCCGTAAAACCCTTCCCCACTCCTAACGTGGCTTCCGAACCCTCAAAACAAATCTCTGGTTTTCAATTCAAATAAATCATTTTCAATCAAAACGGTTTCTCGGGTGGTGAACCGCAAATCTGGGTGGCGACTCTTCAAAAATTTTCAAAATCCAAGAAACGGCGTGGCGCCTCTTTTTCGGGCCGCCCCGATTCCACCCGGGGCTGTGGTAGCCCACAGTGGCGACTCTGCTGGGGAAGATGGTTTAATTAATACTTGAGAAAAGTCGGTACGTTGATAAAATGTCCTGATTTCCTTAAGCATTAATTAAATTAGTGAGCCAAGCTTGAAAAATATTTGTTGGATTTTCAAAGGATTTTATTTCATCTTTTATTTCTTGTATATATATCTTGTGCAGCCCCGCTGTTGTGTTTCGGCAATCTTGCCCGGCTTGCCGGTGACAAGGAATCCCGGAATGCTCAGCAACCCTCGACCTTGATGAGTCATATCTACCGTTTGTACTGTTATTGAGTGTACGCTCGATAACGGGAGGTATACTTTGACTCTAGTCCGGGGAACCCTCTTCAAACCAAAACCGGGCCTTTGTACATGTTTAGCAAGCCGTAGAACCATCCAAATTAAGACAGGAACCTGCAGGGTAGAACTATGTGCTATAATCTGTTTAAGTGTTGCATTGCATCATCATCATGCTGTCAGCCACGGTTCTCGAGACTCGCTCGCGCGGTCCTCGAAAGGTTGCCAAGACCCGATGAAGAGTCACGCACCCTAATGCTTGTTGATGAATCTCATTAGTCCTCGAACCCGAACCTAGAGGACTAAGATTTTGCTAAATCCTCGACTAAGTATTCAATTGGGATTTAACCAAAAGAAAGGAATGATAGGGGAGCAAAACATTGTGATGCCAACACTATCCAGGCTAAAAGCAAGTGTACCGCTTACGCCACATCAGTTATCGCATCACATTGTTCACCTCAAGTCATTCTGAACCAATGGTCAAATTGTTGATGGAATATTTGCCAAATATTTAGCTTATCTTAGCATCTTTTGGGCATCGACCGTTCCTAAAAGAGGATACGCCCCAAAAATCCGAGAATCGAGGCAACCTCCCGTAAGTCAATCGTTTTTAAAAGAATCGGAGTCGATGATGGTGACGATGAGGCACTCATTTTCTAAAATCATGCACAAATTTCATAAAAATGCAAGCAGGAACCGCGTCTGAGCACAAGTTTTTGCTTTGCTGTCAGTTCTGAGCAATTGGGCCGAAAAAGAAGAACATCATACCCTCTTGGACCAGACCCTTGGGACAGAGATTGGAACGGCTCCAACTGCAAGCAGACTCCGTCAGTACATCAGATTTGGGAGCGGAAATGGATCTATTGATCGGAGGCTTGAACCCAAACGCAGGCAGCCGAAACCTGAACCCAACCGTCAACCCGAACGGAGGCAACCCTAATCCAAACCCGAGCGGAGGCGAGCCAAATCCAAATCCTAATCCTGTTCCTAATCCCCGTCCAAACCCTAACCCAAACCCAGGAAACCTGAACCGAGAAATGGCTCAGATCATAGAAGATATTCAATGCCTGGGCGAACGTACAGATAACCAAATTGCCCAACTCATGATGATGATTACTGGAGTTGCACGACGCCTTCCACCACAAACCCAGAATCCGGTGCCTAACCCAATTCCTATCCCTAACCCAAATCAAATTCCTAACCCAATTCCTATCCCAAACCCAAATCCAAATCCCAACCCAATTCTTATCCCAAACCCAAATCCAAATCCCAACCTAAACTTCAACCCTAACCCCAACCCGAATCTGAACCAAGAACAGCAGCTCTTCGATTTGGAAACTCCACAAAACCCCGAGATGGCAGCGGTATTGGCGAAACTCACCCAACTAGAGGAATCCGTTGCAAGAAATGAGAAGATAGCGTCGACTGGCTTTGACATCAATAAGCTTTGCTTGTTTCCTAACGCGAAGCTTCCAGAAAAGTTCAGGCCAATCGACTTCGCCAAGTTTGACGGAACAGGAGATCCAAAAGCGCACCTGACGGGATACATTGGAGCACTTTCCATGTGGGGAGTCGAGAAGGACGCTATGGCACAAATGTTTTCGCAAACTTTGGTGGGACGTGCTCTGCACTGGTTCACTTCACTGGATGAGAGAAAGAAGCGTTCTTGGGAGGATATATGCGCGGCTTTCGTGGCGCAATACGATTACAACATTCAGTTGGAAGTAACTACTCGTGAATTGGAGTCAACCAAGATGAAAGGAAAAGAAGCCTTCGCCAATTTCGTGAAAAGTGGAGGGCTAAGGCAGCGCAGATGAAAGATAGACCGAGTGACAGGGACCAAATCCGGATGATTGTCCGTAACCTTCAACCCACTCTGGCAAGGCACATGGTTATGGCCCAAGCATGTTCAGACTTTAAAACATTCTTCGACACATGCTTAGCCGTCAAAGAAGCAGTTCAGTTGGGGATCCTTGACAAGCCCGAGCCCGCTCCTAAGCCCAAGAAAGTTTACTCCGGAAACAGCAATGCTCTGTTTGGCAACTCGAACTACACCAACCTTCCCAACACCTCCATAACCACAACCCAAGCCGAGCCGGTGAACCAGATAGCCACCCAAACCAGTCAACCGCGTACCCAGCCCCGCACTTTTGCTCAGTTCTCAGCACCACTCTCTGCCGTGCTTGAGAAATTGGTCGAAAGCGGCACCCTCAAGCCACTTACTCCTACTCCCCTATCTCAAAAACTACCCGCATCCCACAACCCTAATGCGTACTGTGCCTATCACCAGAATGTGGGCCACCTAACCGACAACTGCTTTCGTCTCTGCCATGCAATCCAAGACCTGATAGACAACAAAACCGTCCCTATGCCACCACAAAAACCAAACACTGTCTCAAACCCACTCCCAAAGCATTCCAATGCCCGCACCAACCTTATCTCCATAAGCCAGCCCTTTGACCCCAGCCTTTACATCATTCCTGATACCCAACCCAAGCCAGCCGTCGAGTTGCCAGTTGAGGATACGGTCTGCGCGCTTGAGACCGTGGAATGGGACTTTCAGGTAAGGTGGGAAGACTTGGTGCAAGATTTTTTGGCAGTGGAAGACAGGGCTCTTATTACTGGAGTATGGCTCGTGGCACTTAACCCCAGCCAAATCGAGGAATTGGAACATGGAGAATGGAGACAGGACTGGGAAGAAATGATGGTCGATCCCTTAGATGGGTATTCCCTATTTGCACTGTTCACTGAACCTGAACCTGTCGATAACGAAGAAGAATGGGAATGGGAGCCCGAACCCGATGGATGGCACTGGATGGATGATTCCGACCCCCTAGATGAAACATCATTGGCATACCTCTTCCGGGAAGAAGAAGTGGTGGAAGAAATGGATCTGATGAACCCCCGTATGTTCTCAGGACTCAATGCCAGGACCATTGTCAACCTTACTCGAGACTCTGATGCTCTAGAACGCTCCATGGACTATCTTTTCCTCCCGCAGGAATACATTGTCGAGGAGTTCTTTTCCAAACCCGTAGTACAAATCCCTGATGAGCCCAGCATCTGTGTATTGGATCCGGAAGATCTGTGGGGTAAATCTGAATTGGTAAATGTATGGATGAACGGTGAGGAACTGACTGTCAATAAGGCCATGCTAGACGAAGGATCTCTGAAGATTAGCAATGACAACAGCAGCAACAATGCCGACTTCTGGAATTCTCTGGAGGAAGACAGCATCTGGCACGCCTTGGAAATGGAAACTCTCAACGAAACTTTGGAGAAGATAGCACTTGACAAAGGGAAGCGTAAGGCGGACGACTGTGAATTTGACTTCTCCGATTTCTGGGAAGGTACTTGGTGGGAACCCATTCCTAAAATAGTTAGCAACCTTACCCGAAGTGGAAGAGTCTATCAACCTACCAACCTCCAGCAGGGTAGCTCATCCCGAGCCCCTCCGCCGCAGCAGAATGCCCCTGTCAACCCCACAAACCTAAACACTCCCGTCCCGTAAGCTCCACAAAACAACTCTCCAAGCTCCGCTAAACCTAACCCGCCTACCCAGCCCAAATTGTCCATCGACCTCAACTCACTCCCTGAATCTGACCCTGAAGCCTCCGCTGATCCCATTATTCGTCAACTCCAGGAAACCCCTGCTCGCATGTCTATGTGGGGAGTGTTAGCTGCCTCTCGCGAGCACCGTTGTAGGTTGGTCAACACCCTTTCCAGACTCGAAGTCCCCTTTGATATTGCCCCGGAAGCTCTCATTGCCCTTATAACCCCGAACCTCACCCAGCATACCTTGTCCTTCACCGAGAAAGACCTGCCGAAGGAACTGACCACAACAAACCCCTTCACATCACCATGAAGTGCCTGGGAAAGTGGGTCCCAGCAATCCTTGTTGATAATGGCTCCGCCATTAACGTGTGTCCACTCCGCACTGCTTATTGTTTGGGCCTTAAGAACAAGGACTTCACGCCGTCGAATTTGGGCGTCCGTGCTTATGATAATACGCGTCGGGATGTGTTGGGGACAATCAACTTGGAATTGGCAACTGGCAAGTTCAAAACCACCGTCGAATTCTGTGTGCTGGAAATACCTGCATCTTTCAATCTCCTGTTGGGAAGGCCTTGGCTACACCGCCCGGATGTTATGGGTGTGCCCTCAACGTTGCACCAGAAACTCATCTTGGGCTTAGACTCTGGAACCCTTATCATCTATGGAGACTCAGGCATCCGTCCCCACGCTGAGGACAATTCCCCATTACTGGAAATTATGCATGGAGAGGAAGATATTGCCATGGGAGGCTTTGCAGTTATGACCTCGAAAGTCTGTACCATTCGGGCCGAGGACGGTTTCTTGGTGAGCTCTGCAGCGTTGGAAATTATGAAACGGATGAAGTATTTGCCGGGCATGGGCTTGGGACTTTATGCTCAAGGAGTCCTTGAGTTACCTGATTTCCCTGGAAGTGACGAGCGTTTTAGTCTGGGATATGAGGCCAAGAAGGGTGATCCAGCAAAGAAATGGCGTAATCGCGCCCGAGCCCGTGCAACGGAGATGAAATTGAAAGAGAAGGAGCCACTGTACCAAGGGGAACCTGAGCCCTTTGTAGACCTTGAGACAAAGATGAAATATCCTGGCTTCGAAATCTTTGCCAATGATACATGGGAGAGTGACGAAGAGGTTGCAAAGGTGGAAGAGCTATCTGAGGCACTCGACTGGCTGGAAGCTTTTGGTTTGGGCAGTCTCCAACTCCTGTTTGAGGGCGAGGATCCAGAAGGTATGATGCAAGATCCTGCTGTGCTGATGCTTGGAGATGAAGAAGAAATTGAAGACCCTTCCAAGCTCATTGTGGATGCCGTAGGCGTTTATGATAATTGCAGTTTCATTCCACATGTAACTCGCACTCACAGCACTTGCACTGAGTCTGAGTCTGAGTCCAACACTGACTCATCGTCTAGCACAGAGTCGGAGTTTGTGCCCGTCGGCCCTCCACTTCGTAGCTTCTACTTTGAATTCGAGTCAACCGCTGTATTTCCCCCGTCTGATGAACTGGTTAATGAAATGAATGACGTTTTCGCTTACTTGCCGATTTTTGAAATAAATTGTTTGGATCCCGACGATGGAGGAATAGATCTCGATGGGGACATTCCCAAGGAGATCCGTTCCCTCATCGATCGCGAAAATGAAAGGCATGCTCAGCCTTTAAAAGAAGAAATAATCTCAATAAACTTGGGTGATGAGGGGAACCCCCGATTGGTTCAGGTAGGTTCCGGGCTGTCTCCCACTGAGCTTCAAGAGGTCACTGATTTACTAAAAGAATTCAAAGAGGTTTTCGCTTGGTCCCACGCAGACATGCCCTGAATCGACCTAGAGATAGTCGAGCACAGATCCCTCTCTACCCTGATGCGAAGCCCGTTAAGCAAAAACTAAGAAAAATGCGGCCCGATTGGGTATTAAAGATAAAAGAAGAGCTCACAAAAAAAATCAACGCCGATTTTCTAATCGTAACAGAGTACCCCACTTGGGTGGCCAACAACGTTCCTGTCCCCAAAAAGGACGGAAAAATCAGAGTGTGCGTCGATTTCAGAGATCTGAACAAAGCAAGCCCTAAGGACGATTTTCCATTGCCACATATAGATGTACTCGTGGATAACACTGCAGGGCACGCTTTACTTTCTTTCATGGATGGCTCTCGGGGTACAATCAGATTCTCCTAGCTCTGGAAGACAGGGAAAAGACCACATTCATCACCGAGTGGGGGACGTATTGTTATCGGGTTATGCCATTTGGGTTGAAGAACACCGGTCCTACGTATCAGAGGGGTGCCACCAAACTGTTGCACGACATGATTCACAAGGAGGTCGAGGTTTACGTTGAGGACATGATAGTGAAGGGAAAGGAAAGGAAGGACCATCTCCCGGCATTGAGAAAGTTCTTTGAGAGGATTCGAAAGTACAGAATGCGACTCAATCCGCAGAAGTGCACGTTCGGGGTCACGGCTGGAAAGATGCTTGGATTCATGATCACGACCAGGGGGATTGAGGTGGATCCTTCTAAGATTAAAGCCATTCTAGAGATGGAGCCACCTCAGTCCGAGAAGGAAGTCCGGTGTTTTTTGGGAAAAATTCAGTTTATCAGTCGGTTCATCGCCAAGTTGACTTTGACCTGTGAGCCGTTGTTTCGTCTGCTCAAGAAGGACGTAAAGTTCGAATGCAACGACAAATGCCAAAAGGCTTTCGAAGCAGTGAGAACTTACCTACAGAATCCGCCGATCTTGATGCCACCCATTCCGGGAAAACCTTTGATCCTCTACTTGTCCGTCACGCCCTCGTCAATAGGGTGCATTCTCGCACAAGAAGGAGATGATGGGGTTGAAAGGGCCATCTATTACCTGGGTAAGAAAATGGTGGGAAGCGAAGAGCGGTACACTTCATTGGAGAAGACATGCTGGGCGCTCGTTTGGGCCACAAAGAAATTGAGACACTACATGCATTCTTATTCGGTGATACTGATTTCTCGCATGGACCCCCTCAAATATCTATTCGAGAAGCCAGCACCTGTCGGTAAGCTAGCACGTTGGTTGCTCTTATTGGCCGAGTTTGAAATCAAGTATGTTACCCGCAAATCAGTAAAAGGAAGGGCAGTAGCAGAGTTCTTGGCAGATCGCCCGATCGAGGGGCCCGAACACACGGAGTTTTCATTTCACGATGAAGATGTAATGACTGCAGTTGATGAGACATGGACGTTGTACTTCGACAGAGCTGCTAACCAAAAAAGCTTCGGGATCGGCATACTACTAGTCTCGCCTGAGAGGTCACATATTCCCCTTGCTTTCAAATTAAACTTCGAAGTCACGAATAATGAGGCAGAGTACGAGGCATGTATTGTTGGAATGGAAGCTGCACTCAAAATCGGGGTCAAGGTGCTGGAAGTTATGGGGGATTCCAACTTGGTTGTGTCACAAGCAAACGGGGAATGGAAGGTCAAAGACGAGAAGATGAAGCCGTATCATCAGCAGCTCGACGAGCTTATTCCGAATTTTCAAAAGGTGACTTTCACGCACGTCCCGAGGATGAAGAATCGCTTCGTCGACGCGCTCGCTACCTTAGCATCCATGTTGGAACTTCCGATCGGGGTGAAGCTAAGGCCTGTCATGATTGATCAAAGAGGCAAGCACGTGTACGACTATGTCATGAACATCGACGAGCCTAATGATGGACTCCCTTGGTTTCACGACATTTGGAATTTTGTCGAAAAGGGAGAGTTCCCTGCAGATTCTACCAAGAAGGATCGGATCGCGTTACAGCGATTGGCGTCTCAATACATTATCTGTGGTGGAAAATTGTATCGGCGATCCCCATGCGGAGTTCACAAGTTGTGTATTCACGGTGATGACACAAGAGCTGTAATGGAAGAGGTGCATGAAGGAGTTTGTGGGCCGCACATGAACGGAATGATGCTAGCAAAGAAAGTTCTAAGATTGGGTTACTATTGGTCAACCATGGAGACAGATTGCATAGAGTATGTGCGCCGATGTCATAAGTGCCAAACTCATGCTAATCTTATCCACGTCCCGCCCTCGGAATTACACTCGATGGCGACGCCATGGCCATTCTCCGCCTGGGGCATCGACGTCATCGGAAGGATCACACCCGCGGCTTCTAATGGTCACAGGTTTATCTTGGTAGCGGTTGATTATTTCATCAAGTGGGTTGAAGCAGCTTCGTACAAGACTCTGACGGCAATTCAAGTGGCTCACTTTATCAGGCAAAACATCATCTATCGGTATGGGGTATCTCAAGCCTTCGTATCTGATAATGGTGTTCACTTCAAAGGAAAAGTTCTAGAACTTTTTGACGAATTCAAGAATCAAGTGCATCACTCGACCACTTATCGACCGCAAACGAATGGGGCAGTCGAAGCCGCCAACAAGACCATCAAGTCGATCCTCGAAAGGACTGTCGAATCGGCTAGGGATTGGCACGAACAGCTACCGCTAGCTTTGTGGGGATACCGGACATCTATCCGCACGCCGACAGGGGCAACACCCTATTCTTTGGTGTACGGTATGGAAGCCGTTCTCCCCATCGAGCTAGAAGTTCCATCACTCAGAGTCATAGCAGAACAAGGGATAGACGAAGCCGAATGGATCAGCTGGAGGTTCGAGGAACTCATGCTATTTGATGAAAGAAGATTGCAGGCGTTGTACCATATTCAGGGTTATCAGCGAAGAATCGCCGGGGCATTCAACAAGAAAGTGAAGTCGAGGGATCTGCAAGAGGGGGATATGGTAGTCAAGGAAATCCGTGCGCCAGTTTTTGACCTGCGAGGGAAGTTCCGACCAAAATGGGCCGAGCCGTACATCATCAAGTCGATCCTTTCCGGAGGAGCAGCATCGATCATCGATCTCGACGGCAACGAATTCTCGAATCTTGTCAATTTGGATCAACTCAAACGATATTACCCCTGAGAGAGCTCGCTGGGCCGAAAACCGCAAGGGCGAGCGGTCCCAGGCAAAAATTAGAGCAAGCCTGCTAGGTCGAAAACCCGAAAGGGCGGCCTAGGCAAAAGTTAAGGCAAAAAGTCGAAAAAGAGCTCGCTAGGCCGAAGACCCGAAAGGGCGGTCCTAGGCAAAATTTAGAGCGCAAAAAGGAGAGTGTTAATACCCGAGCGAACCCCAGCCTGAACTACGCATGGGCCTGATTCCCCTTCCCTAAGGGATACGTAGGCAATCTCACTCTGAGATTCGGTCCTAAATCACAAAAAAATCCAAATCCAAATTGACGAGTGAAAATGCTTTCTTTCGAGGTGCACGCAATCAATGAACCGAAAAGGGGGAAACCCTTAATCAGTCAAGTTTTATTTCGATGATTTTTTTATTACAAGCTGAGCATGAAAACAGAAAACGCACAACGAGACCTAACTTTTATTTCAAAAAACGGCAAAGTAAGCAATCAACCCATTCTCGCTTCCACATCCCTCCTTAGCCACTTGCGGTACCTTCCTGTCGAAGCAATTGAGAAGAGTGGGTCATTCGGCTCAGTCCTACGAGCCGCCCATGTTCGAACATAACTCCGAAGGCCCGAAATGGTGAAGGGAGGGAGACGAAGCACTTCAGCTCCTTGAGGCGGCACCTCCTGGCTGAGCCCAAGCTGACGAAGGATGCGGAAGGGTCAGTAGAAGGTAAAGCCTGTCAAGCCAAACACAAACACGTGCATCGAGCCCATGTTGCTCACAGTCATTGCAGGAAGCCTCAGCCAATGGCACCGCCAAACGATGTCGTCTTCCTCAGCAGATGCGAGAAAATCAGCCCAGTCATCTTCGCTGCTGTACATCACCTGAAAAGGACGGTTCCATCCGCTTGGTCGATACCACCAATCATTTGCCTGTGGTATCAGCAAACCCAACTTGTCGCAAAGCCACATCTATCCAAAGAGAGAGAAAACAAGTAAGAAGCCAGATAAAGCCTAAGCCGAGTGTCGAGGTAAAATGAATGTGAGAAATAGAAAAAGGAGAGTTGAGTGAAGTCCTTAACCTGCAGCAGCAGCGGACTGCCACCAAAAACCCTCGTGCGTCCAGCACGAACAGCATCCAACCCCATCAAGGTTTCGGCAAGGACCAAGGGAGCGACGTCCTTGCGAGCCTCAATCTGAGCAGCAACTCCTACCAATAGAGAACTGGGCTGACCGACAGAGGGAACCAGCAGAAAGGCCACCAAGAGGCAGATGCAACAAGCCATCATTCGATGACCTTGATACTCGAAATTCGTTAAGTCTCCTGGTGGGCTGAATCTCTCGTACAACTGCACGATATTGATGGCATTGCCCCAAGTGAAGAACTCAGCAACATTCCCGCTGACACCCAGCTTGGCTTTTGGGATGTTCTTCATGCTCTCCCTAAGCATTGGAACAATTGGCTCGGTAGAGTCATGGCTCCCCAGGTAGGCATGGAATTCGTCGACGGTGGGACATAACTCTTGAGAACCAAAGCGAAAAACATGCACTTCGAGATCCCAAAAGCGTGCAGCCGCGTGCAGCAAGACAGGGCAGATTGTGATCTCGCGAAGATGCTTCAAGGCATGAAAGCGATGCCCTCGGAAATTCAGCCAATCAATGCCTTCAAGGCTGTCCAACCAAGGCCGAAGCAAAGCTTGATTCAACAAAACCATGAGAAATGAAGTTTTAGAAGGAAAATGATGGTTTGAAGTGTGAATAGGTTTGCCAAGGCTGGGCTCAGTACTTATAGAAGGCTGGAGGGGGACAATCCTTCACACAACAGCCTTGGGACTCAACAAACTTGTCTTTTTCAAGACCACTTGCTTGCATTTTCAAGATTTCAAACTTTGGAAACTAGAGAAAACATGGGAAATACACTAGTCTTGCTTTGGGAAGCCACTGACCCTTGGAAATCAGCTTAAGGAGAGTTACAAGACGCCTTGGAAGTGAGCATGCAGAGCAAAAGGACATAAGAGAGCGGGGAAATCATCTTGGAAATGAACAATGGTCTGTAGATCACAGCAGTCCCGAGCGCTCGGGAGTTAATTCCCAAGCGCTCGACAACACTCTCGAGCGCTTGAGAGTTCTGCAGTTTTGACAGCAGGTTTTCTTCCCTGGTGTTTGGTCCCGAGATGGCATCCCAAGCTCTGTTCTTCCAGTTTAACAAATTTCAATCCATTCCTAAGGGAATACAGTGCGTCCAGTTATCTGTTTGTCCAAGTGTTCATGTATATTCCTCGAAAAACCCCAAAATCCCAATGCTTTCCTTCCCGTCAATGTGTCAAATTTCGTGTTGAGAGTATTTATTCAAGTCTAAGGCATGCGCGAGTCTTAATACATGCTAGTGACTGAATGAAACGATCAAACGCGCGTCGAAACTTAAGGAATCAATTTTTGCCTTCAAACGCCCCTATTCATGGCGGCGTTGGAAGCATGGACTCGGATCGAATACTCTCGGCGCCCGATTATTCTCCTTAATGATCGCAAATTCTGCATTAAAGGCATTTCTGTCATTTCAAATCAAATTCCATGAGTCGAGTCGATTGTGTCAAGTTTTATTCCGTTTTGAGAGTATCGGTTGAAATTCGCGTGCTCTTTACTTTCTTTCAAAGCTAGCTGGACATATTTCATAAAATACAATTCTTAAAGGGAGTGCAAACGAACGCGAATCGAGAAAAGTGCGAACTTTCATAAATAAATAAGGCATCTACAATGAGTAAAGAAGGAAGTGCATAAGCTGGGGCAAATACACGCCCGATCCTACCTACAAGGGCACGCAAGCCCAAACCAAAAACCAAGGCACGCAGGCCCGGAGACTACAACAGTGCTGGCACGCAGGCCCATGCCAAAGAAAGACTAGCAAAGCAAAAAGCCTAGAGCTCAGCCCAGGCGGATCCTCTTCTGCTGGCGTCCCCCGGACTCAGAACTCTTAACCTCATCCTTGTCCCCATTATCGTCGTCATCGTCGTCGGAAGGGCCTGAGGCAGTACTCTAGTCCATAGACCCTAAATCTCGTGACTCGAGCGACTCCTCTGTATCCTCCTCTAACTCCTCGGGAGCGGGTCTCCGCCTTGACGCTACTCTAGGAACCACCTCGAACTGCCCAGCCCCTGCTCTCTGTCTACCCCGGCCTCTTGTGCTAGCAGAAGCTGGCAGGCTCGTGGTGTCTTGCGGCTGTGTCCTGACCGAGCGTCGTGGCTGCACCTGCATGTCATGAACATTCATTCATTTCATACATGTTTTAGATCCAATAAAGTGTATATGCATGCATTTGCATTTCATACCTGAGAAGCAACAGTAGAGCAGGCTCAGGAGCAGGTCTGGTCTGGAGGGTCCTCCCCTTAGCACAGTCCTTCAGCAACTGTCGCATCCCCACCATCAGCATGATAGCCTACTCTACCCATTCTCGCGGCACCTGCACGATGGTTCAAAAGTCAAAGCAGTGTATGCATGAACAAGAAACATTTGAAGCATGGAAAGAAACAAAGTTGTGTTATACCTGTGCGGGAAGCTACATCCGTGGCTGTGGAAGGTGTGGAATGTCTAGCATCGCCCGTGCTCTAGAAGGTTCCCTCACCCCTATCGACCAGTCCAGCGTCGGTAACCCGGCTGGTGCAGAAGTCGCAGCTGCCTCTGGAACCTGTGAGCTGCCCTCACCTCGGCCCAAGGAGCTAGCACCTCTCCCGCCAGCAGGAGGCCTAGCACCTCGTCCTCTACCACGTGAAGAGCGACCCCTGCGGCCCCGTGCTCCGGTCTCCTCTCTTGTCTCCTCTCCACCAGCAGCCTCACCCCTGGCCCTCCTGGCCTCAGCCTCTGCTACCTGTCTCTCTAGCTCTCGCTCCACACCCAAGCTGGTGGCCAGGTACCTGTCTCTGTATGTAGCATAATGCAGCGTGCGCTGCAAGTATCTCTCCAGATCAGTATCAGGCACCGTATACCGCTCTAGCTCAGCGCGTGTATAGGTCCCGGTCCGCTGCACCCGTGGAGGAAGTGGCCCTGGCACGACAAACTCTTGAAGACCGAGTGACTGTCGCGTCACCCGATCCCCCAGGTACCACTGCCAACCCAGAGGACACTCCAGCAAGACTCGACTCCTGGTCACCTCCCGGCTCCTCGTGAGGAAGTCAGCCTCCACCCTTGCCCATCGGTCCCAATGAACCTACATTCAGTTGTTGTACATTGATGATCAAATTTCGTAAAGGAAAGCACAAAGCATGGAAAGAAAGAAAAGGACGATGTTTGTACTGTGATCCTAGTGATATTATCCAGCCAGCGCCGGAAAGTCATCACCTGTCCTCGTCGCTCCTTTGCCCTCCGGTACTCCGTACTCCATGCTAGTGCACGTGGAAGCAAGCTCGGATTTGTGCAAGTGTTCTCGGGCGGGAACATGCCCAAGACCTCGTAAGCCCAAAGCTGCATATTTTAGAAGTCGATTCAAGTCAGATATATGTTCAATTCAATTCAATTCATTCAATTAAAACAATTCAAAGCAGTAGTGTTGAATCATACCTCAATCACCCTCCAGTAGCCGCCTATGGTGTCTCCCACTCCACGTGAGGCAGCTCCTAGAAAGAAGTAGAGCGTGCCTGAGCAGCAAAGACCGCCTGGGCCGAACAGTCCGGCCTACCTCGGATCCACCAAGCCCGCCAAATAGCTCAAGTGAACCGGGATCGCCTGGCGAAGGGAACAGAAGCCCGAACAGTACAACAAGTAAGCCCACGGCCATCTGGGCCACCTCGGTGTCGCTGTAGGCTCGTGGTCCCAAGATATCGAATCGCCGTGCACTGCTACCCCTCCGCGTGGCACGGGACCCGCCCAAGAAACCACCTCGAGCCGCGCCCAGGTCTATGCTTGCGTCGAATGGAATCGGGTCACCACCAACTCGGAGCCCCGTGATAGCAGCGAAGTCGAGTGGAGTCACCGTCATCTCCCCGAAGCGGAGGTGGAATGTGTTGGTGGTGTCCCACCACCGCTCCGCCAGCGCTGTCATCACGGCGCGATCAACCCTCATCGCCGTCAGCAGCTGGATGAATGGCCCGAAGCCCGCCTCCTCCAGTAGCTCCTGCACTCTCCGGGGCAATGTCTTGAAGTGCTTCAGTGAGTGGCCTGAGCCTCCGTGGCCCTAGATGTCCCTGGTGCGCTGTTTCAACAGAGTAAAGAAATAACATCAGTAAGCAACACAGTAATTCAAGGAACCAAGTTTAATACAGGAAGCAAAACATTGAAATCATACCGTGGTCCATCCAGAAGAGATGTGTGTAGCCTGATCTCGAAGAAGCAAGTCCTCAGGGTAGTCATCCCGGGCTGGAACGTAGCCGGTCATCCCCGTCGGCTCAAAGAAGTGCAACCGTGGAGTGTAAGTCCCCGACTCAAACCCAGGACGTGCGCTGGCCAAGTAGGCCTTCGCCTCGTCGGCCGCTGTAACGCGCTCTGCCATCACCACCTCCTCCTTCTGCCCCAAATCAGCCATCTCTGGCGACCCCGTATCTGCCGTCGTCCCCACACCGCTAAGCATCGCTCCTAAAAGCAGTGCTGAAGTCTGATCTTCAGGGGTACGTGCACCCCTCAACACCTCTCTAATTTCGGCATCGAGACCGAGAGCGTCCAGTATGTCCCGCGGCCTCGCCGTGTCCAAAAAGTCCCCCTCCATGAATGGGACCGGATGTGAAGCACCGATCCCTCTGTCCCCGACCCTCGGCTCAGCAGGCGTCGCCCTCAGCACTGGCGTCGCAATGACGCGCCCGGCTATCACCACCTTGTCCCCGGCCCGCTCTGCAGCCGCAAGTAAATCCTCCACCGTAGGAGTATGGGGAGTGCCCGTGGCACCACCTCCAACCTCCATGTCGCCGCCAAGCACACCCCTGCTGCCCGGCATATCTCTGCTGCTCGTGGCCAGGCCACTGTCCTCTTCGCGCACGGCCTCGCCATCACCCACTTCCTCAACCGCCGCCACACTTCCGCCGGCACTCTACACTGCCTCTGGGCCCTCACTGACCTCAACCCCTGTAGCCAAAACCTCGCCAACACCCCCCCCCCCCCTCGTCGCTTGGCGTGGCAGCACTGCTGCTGGCCTCCTCCATCGCCGCCATCACCGCCGCCTCCTTGCTGCTAGGTAGCTCCCCATCACCTCCACTGGCCATGGCCGGTTCTTCTATTCCGCAAACCTTCTTCTTCCTATTGATTCGTATCTCCTGGCACACAACCGCCCACTGAAAGATCGTGGAGATCTCGAGATCTCGGGCCCGATCCGTTTTGAGAGAGAGAGAGAGAGAGGTCGTTTGAGTGAGAGAGAGAGATTATCAGAGAGAGATCGCCTGAGAGAGAGTGAGAGCGATCGAGATTGGAGCGTGTACGGCTGCACTGGTTCTCGAGCGCTTGAGTATGGGGTTTGAACCCCCAAATCAGTCGAAGAGGATGAATAGGACCGTAGGCCCCAGCAGCGGTCTCGAGCACTCGAGACCACTCCCGAGCGCTTGGGAGTGGTTCTGAGCGCTGAGATCTATCCTCAGCCCCCGTGCCAATCCTCCGTCGTCCCGTGTATTTCTCACTCCCGAGGCTTGCTTAGCTTCTCCTTCTTTACAAAATCAATCTCAGTCCTGGCTTCGACCACGTTGAACGAGACTTTGGAGTGTGAGCCTCCGTCAGTATTCCTACCCTTGTTCCGTCCGCCAAACAGAGCAACAGGTGGACCCTTCACACATTTGCCCTATTAAAATCGTTTCGATCACTTCTCGTGCATGCTTTACACGTGCTTGCATTTTCTGTCCACCAAACAGAGCAATAGGTGGACCCTTCGTGCATTGATCTCATCGAAGTCGTGTCGATCACTTCTCGTGCATGCTTTACACGTGCTTGCATTTGCTGTCCGCCAAACAAAGCAACAGGTGGGCCCTTTTATGCATTTTATCAAAATCATGTCGATCGTTTCTCGTGCATGCGTCACACGTGCCTGCACTTTCCGTTCGCCAAACAGAGTAACAGGTGGACCCCTTTTACATATTTACCTTGTCAAGGTCTTGTCAACTTTTCTTATGCATGCATTACACATGTTTCCACCTGCCCCAAAGAACTACGCTGGTCTGATCCCTGTAGAAAAGGGTACGTAGGCAGTCTGAAAAGACGCGACCGCGTGCATCAAACACTTCTTCTTATATTTGTGTTTTGAATTGAGGATTTTGACTTGGCTCGAATTGGGTTGTCTCAATCTTTGGACGTCACTCATATCCAGACATGATATCGGGCGACGCCCAAAGAGGGGCAACTGTAGACACCCCAATTTGGACAACTCGAATTTCCTTGATTCGTGGCCCGGAGGCTCCCCGATGATGAAAATTGGATTAAACAAGCCTTGGACCGATAGAACAATGCTCCCTGAAAGGATTTAAAAAGAGAAATAAAATGTCATAAATAGCTTTCAAGCGCTCTGGATCAATCCCAAGCGCTCCAGACTATTTTCCAAAACCATGGGTCAGCCAATTCTCGAGCGCTCGAGAGTGAAGTCCCAAGCGCTCGAGACCACTCTCAAGTGCTCCCGAGTGCCCAATGGATGATGGAGCTTCCCCACTATCCATGGAGCCATCATTGCAGCCATTTGAACGGGTCTTAGCCTTAGACCTCACTCAACCTCAGTCAGAGATGGAGATTTCATTTTGATTCCAAATGATATTTTCCAATATGAGACCATATGCTATATTTTTGCCTATGTAAGGCCTCTTCTCAGCTCAGAAGAGGCACGAGCTCCCTCTCTCTAGACCACTCTTCTGACTGTTCAAAAACAAAAACACCCCCACTCCCTTTTCTTGGTGAAGGAAGACTTTGATTTTCAAAAAAAAAAAAAAACCAAAACAATCAAGTGTGAGATGCAAGAGCATGAAGAGGGTTCAGATTACCTTCCATATCTGATCTCTTGAGTGTTTCATTCTTCACTCATTTCCTCAAAGCCATCCCAGGAGCAAGAGTTCTATTTCAAAGGTAGAAATTTTTGTACTAATTTCCAACCACAAGGCTGTTTTCCTTTCTGAGGGAGGCCTCTCAGCTCATCCCAGTGTTCAATACTAAGGATGTAATGGGAGGACCTTAGTGTTCAAACAAGAGCAAAGGGATACGAGTGTATTTTCCATGCATGCATCATTGGAAACACTCCTGAGCGCTTGGGACTACTCTGGAGCGCTCGAGAGTGAAGCCAGTCCCATTTTCCATTTTTTTAGGCATCTAAACTAACATGCAGGGGGAATCCAGACCAATCCCAACCAAAACAGCTTTCTTGAAATGTTTTGACGTGGTTGATCTAATTTTCAAAAGGATAAGGATCATTTTCATATAAAGGAAGTGCAAAATAAAAAGAGAAATTTCCCACATTCAAAAGAAAGAGGTAGATCAACCACATCAGAAAATCAAAGCAAGGTGTCAGTTAGTTAAGATCAGTCTGGTAGTGTAGGTCACTCTCGAGCGCTCGAGTCCATTCTAGAGCGCTCGAGAGTATTCTGCATGTCATCTTATCCAAGTCTCCCTTCATCTTAGTTCCTGTACTGCCTTTGCATGGCCATGCATGTGTCCCTTGTTGCCCCTTTATAACTGTTAAACCATTTTCCAGAAAGGCAGGATTGTATGGTCCAAAAGAATGAGAACTATTCTCAGTCTATTGAATCATCTGTCAGACCTGTAGTGTATTTAATAACATTCCAGTTTGTGTTTCCAGTAGTGTATTCCATTGTATTTTGTTGGACTAACATGATTGACAGGTTTGACATGCAATACTCCCAAGCGCTCGGGAGTGCTCCCGAGCGCTCGAGAGTGGATTCTGTGACAGGGTTTCAGTTTCTGTTATTTTGCATTTTGTCATCATCTTCATCATTTCCTGTACACATGCACATGCATGCACCTCCAGCACTTGATGTATATCTGCGGATACTTGCTAAGTGACTTAATGAAATAAAATCTCTTGAAAAATCCCACAAATATTTACTAGAGACCGATTTTAAATCGGGCGAGGGGGTGCCGTAAAACCCTTCCCCCCTCGTAACGTGGCTTCCGAACAAATCTCTGGTTTTCAATTCAAATCAATCATTTTCAATCAAAACGGTTTCTCGGGTGGCGAACCGCAAATCCGGGTGGCGACTCTTCAAAAATTTTCAAAATCCAAGAAACGGCGTGGCGCCTCTTTTTCGGGCCGCCCCGATTCCACCCAGGGCTGTGGTAGACCACAGGTATTTTAAGGGATCCATCCGAGATATCAGCCTCACCGGGTAGGCGAGCATGTAATGCCTCAACTTCCTAGAAGCCCATACGAGTGCCCAGCATGTCTTTTTCCAGGGCAGTGTAACGCTCCTCGGGCCCAACCATCTTTTTACTGAGGTAGTAAACAGCCCTTTCTACCCCATCGTCTCCTTCCTGCGCCAACATACACCCCATCGAAAACGGAGTGACCGACAAATATAGGATCAAAGGTTTTCCTGTTACGGGCGGTGTTAACACTAGCGGCTTGTTCAGGTAGGCTTTGATGGCTTGGAAGGCTTTCTGGCACCGGTTGTCCCAAGTGAATGGCACTCCTTTCTTGAGCAAACGGAACAGGGGTTCGCAAGTCGAGGTCAGCTTTGCAATGAATCCGCTGATGAATTGTACCTTGCCAAGGAAACTCCTTACATCCTTCTCAGATCGCGGCGGCTCCATTTCTAAGATGGCTTTAATCTTTGATGGGTCGACTTCGACGCCACGGGCGGTGATCATGAACCCGAGCATCTACCCCGCAGTGACTCCAAACGTGCATTTGGCGGGATTGAGACGCATCTTGTACTTTCTGATCCTTTCGAAGAATTTCCTAAGGGCGGGCAAATGCCCTTCTCGCTCCTTGGCTTTGACAATCATATCGTCAACGTAAACTTCCACTTCTTTGTGAATCATGTCATGCAGTAATGCCGTGGCGGCCCATTGGTAAGTGGATCCTGTGTTCTTTAATCCGAAGGACATGACTCGATAACAATACGTCCCCCATTCAGTGACAAATGTAGTCTTTTCCCGATCCTCTGGAGCCATAAGGATTTGGTTGTACCCCGAAAAACTATCCATAAAAGAGAGCAGGGCATGGCCGGCGGTATTATCAACTAACACACCAATGTGTGGTAACGGGAAGTCATCTTTAGGGCTGGCTTCGTTAAGGTCCCTGAAATCGACACAGACCCTTATTTTACCATCCTTCTTTGGTACGGGGACGATGTTTGTGACCCACTGAGGGTACTCGGTTACCATTAAAAATCCAGCGTTAATCTGTTTAGTAACTTACTCTTTTATCTTAAGCACCCAGTCTGGTCTCATGCGTCTTAGCTTCTGCTTTACTGGTTTTGCATCGGGATAAAGGGGAATCTGGTGCTCCACGATTTCAGGATCGATTCCGGGCATATCTGCGTGTGACCATGCAAACACATCTTCGAACTCCTTAAGCAAGTTTACAAGGGCTTCACGCTCTTCGGCGGATAGCGTGGAACCGATCTGGGTCATCCGAGGATTCCCTTCATCTCTCAAATTTATTAAAATGATTTCTTCTTTTATAGGCTGAGCATGCCTTTCATCTTCCCTGTCGATTAGGGATCGAATTTCTTTGGGGATGTCCCCATTGAAATCAATCTCTTCATCACCAGGGTCGACGCAATTTATTTCAAAGTCAGGGGAGTAAGCGGAATCAGATTCATTCATTTCATGATCAACGGAGGCCTCGAGGGCACCATACACACGGGTGGATTCAAACTTGAAGTACAGACTCTGAGAGTTTGCGCCGAGAGGCACCAACTCGGACTCGACAGACTCAGAGGACTTAACAGACTCAGTTTCGAACTCAGACTCAGACTCGGATCCATGGTAAGTTGCACTTGGTATGAAGGTCCAGTTCTTGTATTCTCCAGCAGCATCCATGATGAGCGAAGTCGGATCCTCAGGAGTATCTTGTCCCATCATCAGCACTTGCGCTTCCACAACTGTACCCATTGGTTCGTCCTCCTTGAACAGAGTTGCGAGACTACCCATGGCAAAAACCTCAATCCAGTCGGCTGGTTCTTCTTGTCCTTTCACAATCTCAGCTTCTTCATCACTATCCGGCCAGACATCGTTGGCGAATATCTCAAACCCCAGTAAGAAGGTATTGTTTTCCGCATCCCAAAAAGGTTCTGGCTGCCCTTGATAGATCTGTTTTGCCTTTTCTTTGGCACAGTAATCTTCTACCCTGTTCCCCCTTTTCATCTTGCTGTTACTCGAAGGTAAGTAACCAAGACCGGTCGTACGCATCAGAGTGCCCTGAGCTTCAAACTTTGCAGGGCCCTGGAGATTTTTTCCCAACCCCAATCCTGGCATGTAAGACATTTTCTTCATTATCTTGATGGCAACATTGCTCACGACGAAGTCGTCATCAATTCTAACTGAATAGACAGATTTGGAGGTATCCAGAGAAAATCCTCCCAAGGCGATATCTTCTTCTCCATGTCGAATTTCCAAGAGTGGGGCATTATCTTCAACATGGGCATGGATCCCAAAGTCCCCGTGAATAGTAAGCATTCCCGTTTCCAGTCCCAACCGAATTTTCTGATGGAGTGTGGAGGGCACAGCCATGATGTCGGGCCGGTGCAACCAGGGTCTCCCCAGGAGCGGGTTGAAAGAGGCGGGGATATTCACCACGTGAAACTCTACCTCCGTCTGATATGGTCCGAAGGTCATAGGAATCATGAGAGTCCCAACCACATCCCTCCGAGTGTTGTCATATGCTCGGACCTTGACTTCTGATGGGGAGAAGTCCTTATTTTTGTACCCCAAGCAGTAAGCAACACGGAGCGGACAAACATTAATATCTGAACCATTGTCGACCAAGATTACTGGAACCGATTTGCCGTGGCATTTTAGGGTGATGTGCAGCGGCCGATTGTGATCAGTTCCTTCTGTAGGCAAGTCTCGATCAGTAAAGGTGATAGCATGTTTGACAGGTATGGTTTTGATCAGTGCCACAAGCTCATCGGGGGTTATAGCAGAAGGCACTTTCAGCTGAGAGAGTGCTTGGATGAGACCTTCACGGTGACGTGTGGAATGGACTAGCACATCCCAGACGGACATCTTGGCATGGGTTTGCTCGAGTTGTCGCTTAATCATTCCCTCGGGGTTCTTTTCTGGTCGGGAAGGCTCTTTGGCTGGTGGATCAAAGGGTCGGAAGGTGTTTTTGACCGGGGTGGTAAAGGGGTCAGAGGGCTCTGCGGCTGCAGGGTTGGAATGTTCTCCAATTTGTAGGTTTGGAGGTTGGTAAACACGGCCACTTCTGGTCAGGTGATCAATCTGACGGTATTTTGATTCTTCACTCCACAAATCGGCCAGGGCTTTACGCTTGTTTCCAATAGTCGTATCCCGCAAATTGGCAGCCAAATCAGCAATGACCAAGTCATCCCACAGATCTTCGGGTTTCCACTTTTCGACCTTCATTACGGTCTTGTTAACAGTCCATTCCTCGTTTCCCACTTTTATGTTAACCACCTCAGTGTTAGCCCACAAGTTTGTTCCAACTGCTGGTTCATCTTCCCATAAGTTCATCATAGCAACTTCTGCGTCTTTCGGAAAAGTGACTGATGACTCGGATTCAGTTTCGTCGATAAGGTAGTCCATTGGATCAAACTCATTGCTAGCGACTTCTTCCTCACATCCAGGAAGGTTCGGGTATGGGGTGAGGTTTACATTGTTGTATAGATTGTTGATGACGAAATCATTGAAATGAGAGAAATCCGGGCGGAGCGGGGCAAGCTCCGGCCAGTTGTATGTCATCATCTCAGGTGGATATCCAGGCTGGCATTCTTCACCGAATAGTGCCAGCAGGGAGAAGGTATCCAAGGGGTCATTCCAAGCCAAAAGCTGGTATTCGTCCGGGGTCGGATCCCATCCCCATTCAGGTACATCTTGAAAAACTTGGTATTCTTCCCCTTGATTTTCAAGCAGTGCATGTAAAGAGAATCCGTCAAGGGGATCTGCCTGGATGTTTTGTCAGTCAACCTCCCATCCGGCTTTGAATAAAAGTTCATCATTTCCTTGGAAGTGGGCGGCTTCGAACTCTTCCCAGTCAGCAATCAGTTCTCCCCATGTATCTTCCCACTCCCACATGGAACGAAAGGCAGTCTCTCCGGGAATTTCACCAGTAGGCATTGGTTCAATATTAGGGGTAATGAACAGGGTAAGGTCAATTTCTGGAATATTTTGATTTTCGGCTAGGGTGATTTGGTTAATACGGAAGGGAGCATTGTGCTGAGGTAGAGGGTTGGAAACGGTATTTGGTTTATCGGCAGGTGGAGTGTCGATAACCTTGTTGTCGATGAGGTTTTGAATTTCATGACAGAGGCGGATGCAGTTGTCGGTAGTATGGTCGGGCATTTGGTGGAAGTCATAGTAGACATTTTGGTTTAGGTTTGGTGGAATGGTTTGTGGTGGTGGAAGAGGTTTCAATACTCTGATTTCTGTGAGTTTCTTGAGAATAGTGGACCTGGGAGTGCTGAATTCGGTGAAGGTTCGGCTCTGGGATTTGGGTTTTTCGAAGATCTGGTTGACTTCTACAGGTTTAGTGGATGAGGTTCCTGCCTGGTTGGCATTTCCGAAGAGGACGTTGCTGTTTCCCGAATATGCCCTTTTGGTTTTCGACCCGGATCCTGATTCCTTCTTCTCCAGAGTTCCATCTCGCAGAGCTTCCTCCACCGCCAGTCCAGAGTCACAAAAGGTTTCAAAATTTGGGGTAGCCTGGGAAAGAACCATGTGCGGAGCGAAGGAGCTTGGTAAATTCTTGGTTATTTCCGTATCTGTTCTTTCAGGTCAGGCTTATTCTGCATCTGGGCGGCCTTTGCCCTCCAACGCTTCACAAAGTCGGCAAAACTCTCCTTCTCGTTCATCTTAGTGCTTTCCAACTCCCTCGTGGTCATCTTCAGGTCAACGTTGAAGTCATACTGAGCCACAAAAGCTGCCCCGATGTCTTCCCAAGTCCTTTTCTTGGATGGTTCGAGGGAGAGGAACCATTGCAGGGCTGGACCAGACAAGGACTCATGGAAGAGTTGGGCCAAAGCTTCTTTTTCAATGCCACGCATAGTGAGGGATCCCACATATCCTTCAAGATGGGCTCTAGGATCGCCGGTACCATCAAACTTCACAAAATCCACTCCTTTGAACTTCTCTGGCAGCTTGGCATTCGGGAAGAGGCATAGCTTGCTCATGTCAATTTCTCCTTTTCTAAATCGCTTGGTTTCTTGAATAGATTCCTCCAATTTGCCAATCTTATCCATAAGAACGGCTAGGTTAGGGTCAGTTGCTGGTATCTCAACTTTGGGTCGCTCGAACTGCAGAGGAGTCTTAGTCAGGAGCTTATCAGTGATTTCCTGCTTGCTTTCCATTAGCATGTTCATGTCGTTCTTCATGGAAACCACAGTGGCCTTGAGTTGTGCATCAACACCGGCGAGGGACTGCTTAAACTGAATATCCATGTTATCCATGTTCTGCTTGAGTTCCTCTATTCCGTCTCCCTGATCGGCCATGGGTAAAGGGTTTTCGGACGGGATTGAGGCTATGGATTCTTCTACCACAGGTTCTTCTAACAACGGTTGTTCTTCCTGCGCAACTTGGACTTCAAACAGCGGGGTTCCTTCCAGTGTGTCTACGCGAACTAGTCTTTGGGACAGACGAAACCAATTGGGTACAGCTTCTTTTCTCCGCAGGCGATCAATGTTGGCAGCACTGACAACAAGTCAAAAGGGAGCAACTCAAAACCGATCTGAATGCTCGCCCTACTTCTACCCATCTCCTAGAAACAAGGCCTAGGACCTACCATGGCTTGAATCTCACTTAAGACGTTTGTACAGAAGATTTTCGATAGTCCAGGTAGGTGCCGTCAGGCAGGTTAAATTCCAAACGAGTCGGAACCAGAGCCAATCTCCTTATCGTGACCATCCGAGACAGAGCAATGTGACTACCGGAATCCAGATACGCGCGCACTTAAGGCTAGACCCAAACCAGGGGAGCCGTTCGGGCACGGCAAACACCGGAGGTATCACAAACTCCATGGATTTAAGGTCTCCTAGACCGACCGGAGGGCCCTAAAGGATTCTAAGGGAGCCTATTCCTCTAGCCCACAAGATGCAATGGTGTGTGAATGATGAGTGTGTATAGGAAAAAAAAAAGCACATCAGCAGGATATAACACATAAGTCCTAGCCATGGGTTCCTGTCCTAGTTGGGAAGGTTCTACGGTTATGTACAAGTGCAAAGGCTGGTTTTGGTCTCAGAAGGGTTCCCCGGATTAGAGCCAAGATGTACTACCCCATGTCCAGTGTATTGCAAGACAATGGTCGAACAGCACAATGGCTCATCATAGTCGAGGGTTGCTAGGCGTTTCGGGAGAGCTTGTCACCGGTAAACCGGGCAAGATAGCCGAAACACGCTAGCGAGGCTTGTGCGGTGCAAAGTGTACAGGATAAAAGAGCTTAATCTTCCGAAAAATATTTGAAAATCCACCTTTAGAAAACACCTTTCAAATTTGGCCCCTCTTAATTATCCAATACTTTTGTACATTTAAAAAAAAAAAGTATTGGATAAAGCGATCCCCAGCTGAGTCGCCACTGTAGGCTCCCGCGCCCTCCGCCTTCTTGAAAGAGTCGCCACCCGGATTTTTGAGATGGATCATCCGAGAAACAGATGAGTCGTTTGGAAAAACCTTTTGGTCTAGCGAAAACGTTGAGATTTCGGGTTCGGGAGCCACATTACGAATGGGGAAGGTTTTTCTTTAAAAAGCACCCCACTCGCCTGGTAAAACCGGTCTCTACTTAATATTTTCAAAAAGGGGGAATCTTTATCCTTCTGAGTATCAAGCTCTTTAATAAAAGCACATAACGGGAAGGGACATGGGAAATATATCACAATGGCGTGCATGTGATGCTTGTCTGTACAATAGTGGTAAAATGATGTGAGCGAATGAAATGAACAACACTCAAAGAATGCGGACCTAGTAAATCTTGTTCACGGCATCTTGAAGCGCCGCGTCATGGCAACTCAACATGCCGTCTTGGGAAGCTTGCTTCTTTGTCGGACTTTCAAAACACTATCTAACCCATTATTCCTTCTGTACATCTTTTGGAAAACTTGTCAGAAGCCTCATGACGGTCAGATCATCCCAAAACGTGGTTGTTTTCTCAAAACAAGGTTTTAAGACGCTTTTGACATATTTGATCATTTGGGATGATCTATAAAGACTTTTAAAGAGCCAAAACATGGCTTGTAGATATGGTCTTATTTTAAAAGCAACAGAAAACAATAAACAGCAGATACGGGCAACCACAACAGAGGAAGACTCGGATCAGGCAGCCTGCTTACTATAGCATCAATATGTGCCATGCCGTGCGCTGAGGGTCAGAGTGCGCGTCTGATCAACAGATCGCGCGGTTCCCCAACCTCCACACAGTGTTGGTTTTATTCTCTCGAAAATGGGTTTTTGGTCGATCTAACCAAAGGGGTTAGACCTGGCAGCAGAAAAGTCCCCTCAGGACCAGAACAGGGTCTAGTCCGAAGAAACTAGTTTTTACCTTTGGTTTCGAGCTTTGATCAAGGATCGTAGGTGTAAGGATGCGGATGGACCGTCACGGATGTGGATGGAGGAGGTTGAATGAGACAAGGGGAGTATGAGTATGAGTGAAGGTTAGGTATTTCGAGAAATGGGGCTTTGAAGTTAATGAATGATCAACTTCAATGATGAGAAAGGAGTGGGGGGAGGTGCCTAAAGAATGTCTTTAGGGAATGACATCCTTTAAGACTTGGAAATGGAAGTGGTGAGGGGAAAGTGGGTGTGGGAACTAGAGAGAGAAAGTAAGGAGAACCAAAAGGAAACACCAAGAGGGGACTCAAAAGAAGGGGGGGCCTTTCTCCTTAAGTGGAGGGGTCAATTTATAGGCAAAGGCCAAGGATTTTGAATTTCAAATGGTGGAGGTATTTTCTGGGCGGGCCAGAAGTGCATTTTCGGCTGAGCCAGTCATCAGCTGTGGCTCAAACTGGCGTGGCCGACAGCTTTCTGAGCCAGTCAGCCTTTTTGCTCAAGGTGCCGTGCGGTGAAGGTTTGCTGCGCACGGTCCCTTGGATTTCAAGGTGTCGTGTGCTCCAGAGCCACTCCGCACGGTGCCTCTTTCTTCGGTCCATGGTTTTTTTGGGCTTTGTTTGGGCTTTGTCTGGGCTTTTCAGGTTTTTCTGGGTTTTTTGGGTTTAGAGAGATCCTTGTTCAAGCTTGCAAAGGTATCGTTTCCTCGATTTCATCATTGGGGCGGACAAAGACTCTCCGAGGTCCGAATTGCGATGTCTACACTACTCGATGCTCCTTTGAACAATAGACCTCAGCCAATCGGTCTTCTCCTTTGTAAACCCCTCATCATTGTCAAACCAGATGTCGGCAGTGGAAACCTCGATTGCCCAATCTACTACCATCAGGTTAACCTCCGACTCGGATGGGATGGATACGATGGGTTTGGGTTGATTTGCTGGGACGATATAGTGGCTAGGATTGAATATGGTGGAGCTCGGGTTGATTCGAGTGATTTGAGTGGAGGTGATAGATACTTGACCAACCAGAGGGTCAGACCCATGTTGAGGCAACGAGTTGGAAATGATGTTGGGCTTTGGTGGAACTTGAACCGTGCCATCATCAATAAGATCTTGAATCTCATGTCGGAGACGATAGCACTTGTCAGTGTGATGGCCAGGCATTTGGTGGAAGGCACAGAAGAAGTTAGGATTGTAACCAGCAGGTAAGACTTTGGGTGGGGAAGTTAGGGTCAAAGGTTTGAGATGCCCAGACTTGACAAGTTTCTCCATCACTGCGGACAGAGATGCCTCAAATGTAGAGAAACTCCGAGGTTGGGTTCGGGCCCCGTAGCTTTGGGCATTTTGAACCTGAGTCGGCTGTATGATTAAGGGAAGCAGCAGCATTATCCCCACTTGTAGCCGGACTGGCGTAGTTGCTAGTGCCAAATAGTGTGCTACTGTTTCCGGAGTAAGCCTTCAGCTTTGATTTCTGAAGATTGGAAGAAGAGGACTCCCCTCTTGGCAGAATCCCGCTTTGCAGCGCATCCTCGATGGCCAGGCCAGCGTCAAAGAAGGTTTCAAAGTTGGCGGACGCTTGAGCAAGCACCAGGTGCCTAGCATAGTCTGGTTGGAGATTGCGGAAAATGATGCAGAGTTGGTCTCTCTCGCTAGGGCGCTCAGTCATTAGAGCGGCTTTGGCTCTCCACCGCTTGACAAAGTTCGCAAAAGACTCCTTAGCTTCCATCTTGGTGGATTCGAGCTCCCGAGTAGTCATCTTGAGCTGAGAGTTGTAGTTGTATTAAGCGATGAAGGCAGCCCCAACGTCTTCCCAAGTTCTTCTTTTGGAGATGTCGAGCGACAGAAACCAATGGAAGGCAGGCCCAGAGAGAGTTTGAGGGAAGAGCTGTGACATGGCCTCACTTTCTATTTTGAGTAGCTTCATGGCGGCATGGTAGCCGTAGAGATGAGTTTTGGGATCACCGCTCCCATCAAATTTGACCAAATCAAGCATCTTGAATTTGTCTGGCAGTTTAGCATTAGGATACAGGCAAAGACGATCCAAGTCTATTCCGCTTGTGCTGATCTTTTCAGATTTTGTGACGAATTCCTCTAGCTTTGCCATAAGAGCAGCTATGTCAGGGTTTTGAACAAGTTCCCTACCCGCAAGATTCGGGTTAGCAGCAGGCGCATGAGCCTTCCTAGGGTTGGGCTGAACAATGAGACGCCCATCGTGATTCGGATCTGGGACCATGACAGGCTGCTCCTGGTCGTCCTCATCGTCCTCGCCTTCCTCTTCGAGCGGTGGTGGAAGACGAGTGTTGATAAGGTCATTGAGACGGGTGATGCTAGCATCGGTCTGGATGGCCCTCTGTTGCATGGTGGTAATGCTGTTCTGAAGGTTTGTGAGCATGGTCTCTAGACTGAGCGGTTGATCTGCCATGACTTGTGTCTCGAAGGTGCTTGATGCAGAAGACGGGGAAGCTGGCGGCGTGGCTTTTTGCAAAAGCGACGGCGAATTCGACTGTAGGGCGGCCAACAATGAACTTGGAGAAGCCTCTGTTGCAACTGACTGAGTTTTGAGCCTGACAAGTCTTCGAATTGGATTCTGAAGACGTTCCCAAGTAGGTTTGGCTCTTCCTTTCGGTACTCTCTTACTCGGTGCAATGGCTATGAACTAGACAGTAAAATAAGTGGAAGCTCAGTGGTGTTCTTGCAGCAATAAAATGCAATGTATACGTCGTTGTCGGTGTCAAACCTAGACTCTAGAACTAGAGACGAGTCTGTCTCATGATGTTCAGACCCTGCCAAAATCCTCAGATTTCTTTTTGAGGGTGTATCCTTTGAATAGATCAAGCTGATCCTAAGAGATGTCAAAACAGACTAAGTCTTCGACTAGTCCCTTTTGAAGATTCGACTTTGAACTTGGAACAACTCGGTATTGATGGCATGACACCTTTACCGGGGTGGCTTCAGTGACAACGCGCGTTAGCCGGGCGGTGTACGTGCTTAGCACGATAACCAAAATGACATCAATATCACGACATCAACACTTTGTGGTTCCTTATTTTTGGTTGAATCTTCAACCGGGTATGAGCCAAGGATTTTAATAAGGTTTGATTTCCCAAAATCTCGCTGATCTAAGGACTTTGAAAAATTGACAACATGCACTATCGAGATGCACGACTCTTCATCGGGTCTAGCAGCGTCCAAATTAGCATAAGATAGACTCGACAGCGAGAGACAACCTAGAAGCCGCCCTAAACATGCTCCTACACAAAATGACATGTATGTATTACAGTTCCAGAGACAAGCTTGCCTCACGAATTTCAGACGTTGCCGAAATCCTCAGAATTCTTTTTTGGCGATGTGTCTCCGAGTAGATCGACAGATCCTAAAAGATGTCAAAATAGACTAAAGCTTTGGCTAGTCCCTTTTGAAGATTCAACTTTGAATTTGGAATGACTCGGTATTGATGACATGGCACCTTAACCTTGAACAACGTGGTGTATAGTGACAACGCACTTCAACCTGGGAGGCGCCAGTGACACGGCATCAATACTTTGTTGTTCCTTTATTGTCGGTTAAATCCTTAATCGGGCATGAGCCAAGAATTTAGTAAATTTTGATTTCTCAAAGTCTCGCAGATCTAAGGACTTTGCGATTGATAACGAACATTCGACAGAATGAACGACTTCTCATTGGGTCTAACAACGTCTCAGACAGCGTAAGACAAACTTGAAAGAAAGAACTGCCCTAAGCATGCTCGTATGCAAAATGACATGTATGTACAGTACATGCAATAGGGAAAGCAATAACACGTAGACAGTATATGGGGTTAGATGCAGTTAGATCCTACCCTGCAGGTTCCTGTCTTAGTTTGGAAAGTTCTAATGCTTTGTATATGCAAAGGCCGGTTTTGGTTCGTAACGGGTTCCTCGGACTAGGGCCACAGATATACCTCCCGTTGCTCGTGATTCGCAGAGCAACAGTCAAACGGTAGCATGACCCATTATCGTTGAAGGTTGTTAGTCATTCGGGGTCCCCGGGCTCGGATAAACCGTGCCGGATTGCCAAAACGATCCAACGGGGCTTATCCCACATCGATGCAAATGAGAATGCTAGAAATTGATTAAGAAGAAGAAGAATCACAAAATCACAAAATGCCTTTTCAAATTTGGCTCACTTTATTTAGTCCATCTTTAGAGAAAACTACGCAAGTGAACAATTGAAAAAGTCCCAGATCAGATTGGCCGGACACGGAGTCCTGTTAAATCACCATTCCAACCTTCGGCAGCGCGAATCTTACCGTTTTGATAGACTTTTAAGGGATTGTTCACAAGTGTATTAAACTCTAAGTATGAATTAATATTGGTTCGATTATCCCCAGCAGAGTCTCCACTGTGGGCAGCATGCCCTGGAATTTTCGGATTCCAAAGCGCAAGGGCCCCTTAATCGAGGGAGCGCGAGCAGAGGAGCAGCATGCGCTCGTAAATATAGAATCGCCACCTGGGTTTGAAGGTCTGACACCCAAGGAACCGTATTTCGAAGCACCTGCCGCGCTATTTGATTTGAAAAAGTGAAGGAACCAGTCCGTCATAACCATATCTGGGTTCGGGAGCTAGGTTACGAGAGGGGAAGGGTTTTAAGGCACCTCTCTCGCCCAATCCAGAGATCGGTCTCTACTTAGGCATTTTGTGAAAATGTGATTCTTTTTTTACTAACCAATTTTAGCCAATTAGGGCGGGGGAACAGTTAATCGGGAATTAAGCTGTAACATGTTTGCAAGATGTGATAGAAAGCATGTTTGCTCTATTGAAACAGTTAGTATAGGATGAAAACAGACTGCTATGGGAATTAGACAGACTGGAAAGCCCCTGTCTTGGAGTATCAGGCGCAGGAAGAAACCAGTATGCACTGATCAAATCAATGCATCTTTGATCACACTGCGCGCTACTACAAGACCTGCGCGCGCCAGTAAGCCTAAGCCCATAGCTCTTATTCTCAAACCCTCTGGGCTCTGGAAGGACCAGTGCACACCCAGGACAAACCAAGCAGTTGATAAACAGTTATAATATACAGTTTAAAGGCTGAAAAGCCCAACAAATAAACAAAAACACCCCATAAACAGTGTGGGGGCAAAATAATGGCCTAAAACCAAGTTACCCGTGCAATACCACTCACTGGTCGGGGACAAACAATCGCGCGAGGGTGCGCCTCAGACGCGCGACGGTGCGCCCTGGCACATCATCGCGCGATGGAGTCAATTTGTCGCACGAGGGACTGGACCAGACCAGTGCTTGGTTTACATGTTTCTGGGTTCTGAGACATATTTAGAAAGGTCCCAGGGGTACTCCAACAGAACAGAACGAAGTATTGAAGTGCAAGCTAGCAGTTTTAACTATAGGAAAGCAGTAAACTGATTATTTTCATACTTAACAGTGATCTATATAAAAGAAAAACATAAACCAGCAAGACACCAATCCCCACGTGGACTGTCACGAGCAACGGAGGACCGTCGCGCGATACAGTGAGTCCATCGCGCGTTGGTTCTAGCCATGACGGTTTTTGAAACCTTGGTAAACCGTGCCGGATTGCCAAAACGATCCAACGGGGCTTATCCCACATCGATATATATATATATATATACACACACACACTTTCAAGCATGTGTATATAAGCCTATATATAATTATATAAGTGTACCTTAACAAATCTAATAAAATATCATTGGTAGAAAATCTAGGTTTTATTGTCCAATGGATAAAAATTCTCCTAACTTCTATCGTCCAATGGATAATGGCTAAAAGGTTCAAATGGTTCATCTTGGATTGAGAGGTTCATAAGGTTCAAAGGGTTCAAGAAGTTCACCAAGGGTTAAGAGGAAGTAACTAGATGAAATGGTAGTTAGGTTTTTCTAACTAGTTGGTTAGAAGGTAACTAGATTTGCCATATAGGATTTCTAGCCAAGAAATATAATTTAAAGACTTACTAGGAAAATATACTAGTGCGTTTATAGGCACACTTGTCTTTAGAAAATGACCATGTTGTCCTGGGTGATGAAATCAAAAAAAATTTATGAGTCCAGAATCAATAACGACGGATTTTCGGATATTAAAATGAAATCCAAGTAATTAAAATAAAATTCAAATTTTTAACGAAATTTTTATTTACCAAAAATTAGGGTCGTTACACCAACGTTCACCCATTGTCATCCATCTACATTCAAGCTCAAGATCAAAGGTAAAGACCGAGTTTCCTTGGGCTAGGCTCTGTTCTGGCCCTGAGGGATCTCTCTTGTTATCAGGCTTGACTCCTTTTGGTTAAGATCTAACCTAAAAATCGTTTCCATAAACCAAAGTAGCCCACTATGCTGAATATGCTACGCCACGCAGCGCTTTTATGCGTCGCACAGCATAGTATGTTCAGTGCACGGTATTTCAGTTAACTGTTATTTTATTGATCAAACTGTCTGGGTCAAGGCTATTTTTGTCGAGTTCGTTTCTATTCGTCATCAGAGACTTCGGAACAAGACCATATCTGCAAGCCATGTTTTATTCCCCTAAATAACATTCTTTTGATTATTCTAAACAACTGAATACGTTAAATATGGTTTTCTACTGGAGGCTTGTAGAAATGGCATTGCTCTGGGATGATCTGATAGCCAATTAGCCATGGGTCTTCTGGTGTCTTAAGGAACGACGCACGTCGTACTCAAAACGTCGTGCGACATCTTATTTGTAACGCTCCCAAAATCGGGTACGTTAAGGTGAACATTTATTAGATAAACAAGGTACAGTCTAGCTCATTATTACATCACAAACTCCCAAAGGGTTCTTATATTACACAAAAGGGATGGACATCTAAGGTTATCTACAACTCCTTCTCTTCTTCCATCCTAGCAAGCTCCTCAGCTCCGAAGGCCTCCAAGGTATACAGTTCTCCTTGTTCATCTAAAAGGTCTGACACATTATACCAGCGTCGCCACCAGTATAATATGTCAGGGTCACATAAAGCAACATTGTGAGCTTGAAAGCTCAATAGAGTAACCCAAAACCCACTAACCATTAACATACAAGTCAAAGATAGTATAGATACGATTTTCCAAACTTAATAGGCATAAGTAAGAACTCATAACAATTACACATGCGCATTCCCAATCTATCGTTGGTGTCATGTTTTTCGTGTTTCTCCTACACGACTCATCGTTTTGTGTCTCATCTTTTAACATCCTTTCGAAAACACACACACGCACACACCAATGAGCTGCCAAGTCCGGCTCATTGGCCACAATGGCTACCAAGTGCAGCACATTGTGAACGCACACAACCAATAAGCTACCAAGTCCGGCTTATTGGCCACAATGGCTACCAAGTTCGGCACATTGTGAACGCACACAACAATGAGCTACCAAGCCCGGCACCTTGTGTCGCACAACAATGAGCTACCAAGTCCGGCTCATTGCCACAAAGGCTACCAAGGCCGGCACATTGTGTCACGTCTTGGCTCCTCTCCGCGGATAACCAAGTCACACACCTCCAATGAAGCTACCAAGTCCGACTCCATTGGCAACGCACACCAACATAAGGCTACCAAGTCAGGCCATTATGTAGTTTCAAAACATTTTTATCCATATCAACCACATCTTAAGTGTCATGTCTCTACTTTTCAATTTCATGTGTCTCGTATCATGCATAGACTCCGCGGCGGGACTTTTCATATGTATCATGCTCTCAAGATCATCCAACTCTATTCTATCATGCTCGTTCATAACCACAAGTAAGTCAAACTATGAATACTTCGTTTCAAAACATCACTTTATCTTTAAAAAGCGTATAACCTTTCTTTTGGAAATTCAAAACAACATATATTTATTGACGAGTAAATCAAGTCAAAGAGATTCTATAAGTCATGCAATCAATCATTCTCAAGATCAAGCTTTCAAGTATTCACAAGATCAAAGTAAACTACGTAAAACGAGTTCATACTAACATATAGCTTTCTAAGTTCAATTCAACATGCATACAAACTATACTTTGGGGTAGAGAGTAAGGACACTCTACATTCATGCATACAAACTATACTTAGAGAAAGTAGGTTTGAAGAACTCTACCGTTCTTCTTGGTGGTAGTAAGGCTATAGAAAGTACGTCGGAAAGAAAGTCGGCGATCAGGCGGAATAACGGCTTACGATAAGCTTCCGGTAGCTTCGAAAGAGAATGGTTTCTCTCGAAACTAGATCTTAACTACAACTACTACTACTTTTGGATCGAGGTGGTGGTCGAGTGGTGGTTTAGTGGCGGCAATAGAAGAACTTCTTGAAGAACAAGTAAGAAACCTCAAGAACAAGCTAGAACTAAGCAAGAACAATAAGAACACTAAGCTTTTTCTAGAGAGAAGTTGGAGCAAGAAGAGGTGTGAATGAAATGAAGGATTGGCTTGCTATTTATAGGCAAGGATTGGCCCTCTCTCTCTCTCCTTTGGCCGGCTCTCTCTCTCCCTCCATTATCCAATGGATAATTGTAGACACCCCTATTTGGACTCTTTGAACTTCCTTAATTTGTGGCACGGAGGCTCCCCAATGATGAGTTTGGATTAAGACAAGCCTGATGTCAATCGAAACTTGGTTCCTTGAAGGATTTGAAAAAGGAATAAATTGGTCAAAATCATTTCCAAGCGCTTGGGAGCAATCCCAAGCGCTCCAAACTATTTTCAAAAAGCACTAGCTGAGCTTACTCTCGAGCGCTCGAGAATGAAGTCCCAACCGCTCGAGACAAATCTCGAGCGCTCGAGTCTTCTGTGCTGACCAATGGGTGGCAGGCCTTCCCACTACCCATGCAATCCATCATTACGATCTCCTTGAGCCAGCTGAGGCTTGAGTCAACACTCAACCTCAGTCAGAGAAGGTCAGGCCAGCAGTTTTTCTGTTTAAAAAAATGTTTTATTTTAAATATATTTCAATTTTGGACCATAGGTTATGTTGGCCTATATATATGGCCTCATGTCTACAGAATAAGGGGGCTCTCTCTCTAAGCTCTCTCCCTCTCCCTCTGGTTCAAAGAAAGAAGTTCCAAACTCAAAGTCCTTTTTACAATTACAAAGTTTTTCAAACTTTCAAAGATCAAAAGCATCAAGGAGATGCAGGGGATCCAAAATACTCCTTACTTCAGATTTCTTGCATTCTTCTCCCTTCATCCATCTTTTCCAAAGTCTTTCAAGAAGTCAAGTTCCACTCAAAGGTAGAAACTCTTTTCTTACCTTGACATCGAGCAGGGCTGTTTTCCTTTCTGAGGGAGGTCCCTCAGCCCTCTCAGTCTTCAATACTGAGTATGGGTTGAGAGGCCTTAGTGTAAAAATAAAAAAAAAACAAAGAGCAAAGTGGTACAAAATGCATTTTCTGCACTAGCCTACTGGAAGCAGTCCCAAGCGCTCGGGACTATTCCCAAGCGCTCTAGAGTGGCTCCAGACCTGTTTTCCTTCTTTTAAAGTGTTTGAATGGACATGCATGGGGGATGGGATGTATTTTATAGCTGTTTTAGCTCCTTTGAAGTGTGTTGGTACAAACGATCTACTTTTTCTTTTTTTTTTAAGAAAAATAAGGAATAAGGTCTTCATTTAAAGGCATGCAAAGGAGTATTGGTCAGAGTTCGAAAAGAAAAATCCTTTTCATATTTCAAAAGCAGAAGATCCAGTGTACCAGCACACTACAATGAGGCCATTATTTGGTTAAAATCAGTCCTGGGATGTAAAATACTCCCGAGCGCTCGAGTTCACTTCCAAGCGCTCGAGAGTGTTTGCATGCAAGCTCAGTCCATCTTTCTTCCAGTTTGGTCCTTCTACTATCTTTGCATGTCCATGCATGCACCCCCTTTTTGTTTGTTATAACCGTAAGATCATTTTTCAGAAAGGCAAGGAAGCATGGTTTGGAAGAATGGGGTCTGATCCCATTCTACTAAGCCTTCTGTTGAACCTACGACATGATTAATGTTATCCTAGTTTAGATTTTCAGCATCATATTCTGCTATATTCTGTTGTGCTAATAAGACTTGCAGGTTGGACATATATTACTCCCAAGCGCTCGGGAGTGCTTCCGAGCGCTCGAGAGTGAATCAGTGACAGGGTTTTCCAGCCTTCAGCATTGCTTTTGCATTTCATTTCCGTTCCTCATTTACTCACTGTACACACACACATGCATGCACTTCCTGTACTTGGCATATACCTGTGGATATTTGCTAACTGTTCTAATGAAATAAAATCCTTTGAAAAATCCCACAAATGTTTAGTAGAGACCGATTTCGAATTGGGCGAGGGGGGTGCCGTAAAACCCTTCCCCCCTCGTAACGTGGCTTCCAAACCCTTTTAAAAATCTCTGGTTTTCAATTCAAATCAACCATTTTCAAATCAAAATGGTTTCTCGGGTGGCGAACCATAAATCCGGGTGGCGACTCTTCAAAATCATTTCAAAAATCCAAAACGGCGTGGCGCCTCTTTTTCGGGCCGCCCCGATTCCACCCGGGGCTATGGTAGCCCACAGTGGCGACTCTGCTGGGGATAAATTGTTTAATTAATACTTGAGAAAAATCAGTACGTTGCCAAAATGGCCTGATTTCCTTAAGCATTGATTAAATTAGTGAGCCAAGCTTGAAAAACATTTGTGGAATTTTCAAGAGGATTTTATTTCACTTTTTATTTCTTATATATATCTTGTGCAGCCCCGCTGTTGTGTTTTGGCAATCCTACCCGGCTTGCCGGTGATAGGGAATCCCGGAACGCTCAGCAACCCTCGACCGTGATGAGTCATCCCTACCGTTTGTACCGTTACTGGGTGTACGCTCAATAACGGGAGGTATACTTTGACTCTAGTCCGGGGAACCCTCTTCAAGCCAAAACCCAGCCTTTATACATGCTTAGAAAACCGTAGAACCTTCCAAACTAAGACAGGAGCCTACAGGGTAGGATTACGTGCTATATTCTATTTACGTGCTGCATTGCATTTTGCATTGCCGTGCTGTCAGCCACGATTCTCGAGACTCGCTTGCGCGGTCTTCGGAAGGTTGCCAAGACCCAGTGAAGAGTCACGCACCCTAATGCGTGTTGCTAAATCACATGAGTCCTCGAACTCGAACCTAGAAGAAACTAAAATTTTGCTAAATCCTTAACTAGTGTTTAACCGAGATTTAACCAAAGGAAAGCAATGATAGGGGAGCGGAACATTGTGATACCAACACCATCCGGGCTAAAAGCAAGTGTACCGCTTACGCCGCTTCGGTTATTGTATCACATCGTTGACCCCGAGCCATTCCGAACCAACGGTCAAATTGTCGATGAAATATTAGCCAAATACTTAGCTTATTTTAGCATCTTTTGGGAATCGACCGTTCCTAAATGAGGATACACCACAAAAGTCTGAGGATCAAGGCAACCTCCTGTAAGTCAATCGTTTTTGAAAAATTTGAGTCGATGACGGTGACAACGAGGCACTTATTTTCCAAAAATCATGCACAAATTTCATAAAAATTCAAGCAGGAACCGCGTTTGAGCACAAGTTTTTGCTTTGCTGTCAGTTCTAAGCAATTGGGTCGAGAAAGAAGAACATCATACCCTCCTGGACCAGACCCTTGGGGCAGAGATTGGAACGGCTCCAACTGCAAGCAGACTCCATCAGTGCATCAGATTTGGGGGTGGAAATGGATCTATTGATCGGAGGCTTAAACCCAAACCCGAACCCCACGCTAAACCCAAATGGAGGTAACCTAAGCTCGAATGCTGGCAATCCAAACCTTAATCCTAACCCAAGTGTCAACCCAAACGGAGGCAACCCAAACCCAAACCCAAACAGAAGCGAGCCAAATCCAAATCCAAATCCCGTCCCCAATCCTCATCCAAATCCTAACCCAAACCCGGGAAATCTATACGAAGAGATGGGACAGATCAGAGAGGGTATCCAATGCCTGGGCGAACGCACCGACAACCAAATTGCCCAACTCATGATGATGATTACTGGGGTAGCATGACGTCTTCCACCACAAAACCCGAATCCAAACCCAAATCCAATCCCAAACCTAAATCCAATTCCTATTCCTAACCCAAATCCAATTCCAAACCCAAACCCAATTCCCAACTTAAACTTCAATCCTAACCCTAACCCGAATCCGAACCAAGAGCAGCTGGTCTTTGATTTGAAAACTCTGCAAAACCCCGAAATGACAGCGGTATTGTCAAAGCTCACCCAACTGGAGGAATCCGTTGCAAGAAATGAGAAGATAGCGTCGACTGGTTTTGACATCAACAAGCTTTCCCTGTTTCCTAACGCAAAGCTTCCGGAGTTCAGGCCAATCGACTTCGCTAAGTTTGATGGAACAGGAGATCCAAAGGCACACCTGACGGGATACATTGGAGCACTTTCCATGTGGGGAGTCGAGAAGGATGCTATGGCACAGATGTTCTCGCAGACTTTGGTGGGACATGCTCTGCACTGGTTCATTTCACTGGATGAGAGAAAGAAGCGTTCTTGGGAGGATATATGCGCTGCTTTTGTGGCGCAGTATGATTATAACATTCAGTTGGAGGTGACCACTCGGGAATTGGAGTCAATAAAGATGGAAGCAAAGGAGGCCTTCGCCGATTTCGTGAAGAGATGGAGGGCAAAGGCGGCGCAGTTGAAAGATAGACCGAGCGATAGGGACCAAATCTGGATGATTGTCCGTAACCTTCAACCCACTCTGGCGAGGCACATGGTTATGGCCCAAGCATGCTCAGACTTTAAAACATTCTTTGATACAGGCTTAGCCGTCGAAGAAGCAGTTCAATTGGGGATCCTCGACAAGCCCGAGCCTACTCCCAAGCCCAAGAAGGTTTACTCTGGAAATAGCAACGCTCTGTTTGGCAACTCAAACTACACCAACCTGCCTAACACCTCCACAAACACAGCCCAAGCCGAGCCGGTGAACCAAATAGCCACCCAAACCAGTCAACCGCGTACCCAACCCCGCACTTTTGCACAATTCTCAGCACCTCTTTCCGCCGTGCTCGAGAAATTGGTCAAAAGCGGCACCCTCTAGCCACTTACCCCTACTCCTTTACCTCAAAAACTCCCCGCGTCCCACAACCCTAATGCATACTGTGCCTGTCATCAGAATGTGGGCCACCTAACCGACAATTGCTTCCGTCTCCGCCATGCAATCCAAGACCTGATAGACAACAAAACCCTCCCTATGCCACCCTAAAAACCAAACACCGTCTCAAACCCACTCCCAAAGCACTCCAATGCCCGCACCAACCTTATCTCTATAAGCCAACCTTTTAACCCCAGCCTTTACATCGTTCCTGCCACCCAACCCAAGCCAACCGTCGAGCTACCAGTTGAGGATACAGTCTGCGCGCTTGAGACCGTGGAATGGGATTTTCAAAGAAGGTGGGAAGACCTGGCGCAAGATTTCTTGGCAGTGGAAGACAGGGCTCTTATCACTGGAGTATGGCCCGTAGCACTTAACCCTAGCCAAGTTGAGGAATTGGAACATGGAGAATGGAGGCAGGACTGGGAAGAGATGATGGCCGATCCCTTGGATGGGTATTCCCTGTTTGCACTGTTCACTGAACCTGAACCTGTCGAGAAGGAAGATGAATGGGAATGGGAGCCCGAGCCCAATGGATGGCACTGGATGGACGATTCTGATCCTCTGGATGAAACATCTTTGGCGTACCTTTTTCAAGAAGAGGAAGTGGTAGAAGAGATGGATTTGATGAATCCCCGTATGTTCTCAGGGCTCACCGTCAGAACCATTGTTAACCTCACTCGAGATTCCGATGCTCTGGAACGTGCCATGGACTATCTTTTCCTCCCGCAGGAATACATTATTGAGGAGTTCTTCCCCCAACCTGCAGTTTAAATCCCTGATGAGCCCAGCATCTGCGTATTGGATCCAGAAGATCTGTGGGGAAAGTCTGAATTGGTGAATATGTGGATGAACGGTGAGGAACTGACTGTCAATAAGGCCATGTTGGATGAAGGATCTCTGCAGATTAGCAATGGCAACAGCAGCAACAATGCCAACTTCTGGAATACTTTGGAAGAGGACAGCATCTGGCATGCCCTGGAAATGGAAACCCTTAATGAAACTTTGGAGAAGACAGCATTGGACAAAGGGAAACGTAAGGCGGACGACTGTGATTTTGATTTCTCCGATTTCTGGGAAGGTACTTGGTGGGAACCCATTCCCAAAACAGTTAGCAATCTTACCAAAAGTGGAAGAGTCTATCAGCCTACCAACCTCCAGCAGGGAAGCTCATCCCGAGCCCCTCCGCCGCAGCAAAATGTCCCTGTTAACCCCACAAACCTGAACACCCCCGTCCCGCAAGCTCCACAAAACAACCCTCCTAGCTCTACTAAACCTAACCCGCCTTCTCAGCCCAAACTGGCCATCGACCTCAACTCTCTCCCTGAATCTGACCCTGAAGCCTCCACTGACCCCATTATCCGACAACTCCAGGAAACCCCCGCTCGCATGTCTATGTAGGGAGTGTTAGCTGCCTCCCGCGAGCACCGTCGCAGGCTTGTGAACACCCTTTCCAGATTCGAAGTCCCCTCTGACATTGCCCCAGAAGCTCTCATTGCCCTTATAACCCCGAACTTCACCCAGCACACCTTATCCTTCACTGAGAAAGACCTGCTGCCTGAAGGAGCTGACCACAACAAGCCCCTTCACATCACCATGAAGTGCCTGGGAAAGTGGGTCCCAGCAATCCTTGTTGATAATGGCTCCGCCATTAACGTGTGTCCACTCCGCACTACTTATTGCTTGGGCCTTAAGAACAAGGACTTCGCGCCGTCGAATTTGGGTGTCCGTGCTTATGATAATACACGCCGTGACGTTTTGGGGACAATCAACTTGGAACTCACAACTGGCAAGTTTAAGACCACCGTCGAATTCTGTGTGTTGGAAATACCTGCATCATTCAATCTCCTATTGGGGAGGCCTTGGCTACATCGTCCGGACGTCATTGGTGTGCCTTCAACGTTGCATCGGAAACTCATTTTGGGTTTGGAATCTGGAACCCTTATCATCCATGGAGACTCAGGTATCTGTCCGCACTCCAAGGACAATTCCCCACTGCTAGAGATTATGCATGGAGTGGAAGATATTTCCATGGGAGGCTTTGCAGTTATGACCACGAAAGTGTGCACCATTCGGGCCGAAGACGGTTTCCTGGTGAGTTCCGCAGCATTGGAAATCATGAAACGAATGAAGTATCTGCCGGGCATGGGCCTGGGACTGTATGCTCAAGGAGTCCCTGAATTCCCTAACTTCCCTGGAAGTAACGAGCGTTTTGGTCTAGGATATGAGGCCCAGAAAAGCGACTCAACAAAGCAATGGCGCAATCGCGCCTGAGCCCGTGCAACGGAGATGAAATTGAAAGAGAAGGAGCCACTGTACCAAGGGGAACCTGAGCCCTTTGTGGACCTCGAAATGAAAATGAAGTATCCTGGCTTCGAGATCTTTGCCAATGATACATGGGAGAATGATGAAGAGGCTACAAAGGTAGAGGAGCTATCTGAGGCATTTGACTGGCTGGAGGCTTTTAGTTTGGGCAGTCTCCAATTCCTGTTCGAGGGCAAGGGATCAGGGGGTATGATGGAAGATCCTGCTGTGCTGATGCTCGGAGATGAAGAAGAAATTGAAGACCCTTCCAAACTCATTGTGGAGGCTGTAGGCATTTATGATAATTGCACTTTTGTACCACATGTAACTCGCACTCACAGCACCTGCACTGAGTCTCAGTCTGAGTCCGAGTCCGACACTGACTCGTCGTCTAGTACCGAGTCGGAGTTTGTGCCCATCGGCCCTCCACATCGTAGCTTTTACTTTGAATTCGAGTCAACCGCTGTATTCCCCCCGTCTGCTGAACTGGTTAATGAAATGGATGATGTTTTCGCTTACTTGCCGATTTTTGAAATAAACTGTTTGGACCCCGACGATGAAGGAATAGATCTCGGTGGGGACATTCCCAAGAAGATCCATTCCCTCATCGATCGTGAAAATGAAAGGCATGCTCAGCCTTTAAAAGAAGAAATAATCTACATAAACTTGGGTGATGAGGAGAACCCTCGATTGGTTCAGGTAGGTTCCGGGCTGTCTCCCACTGAGCTTCAAGAGCTCACAGATTTACTAAAACAATTCAAAGAAGTTTTCGCTCGGTCCCACGCAGACATGCCCGGAATCGACTCGGAGATAGTCGAGCACAGAATCCCTCTCTACCCTGACGCCAAACCTGTTAAGCAAAAATTGAGAAAAATGCGGCCTGATTGGGTACTGAAAATAAAAGAGGAACTCACGAAGCAAATCGACGCCGGTTTTCTAATCGTAATGGATTACCCCACTTAGGTAGCCAACATCGTTCCTGTCCCTAAAAAGGACGGAAAGATCAGAGTGTGTGTCGATTTCAGAGATTTGAACAAAGCAAGCCCTAAGGACGATTTTCCATTGCCGCATATAGACGTACTTGTTGATAACACTGCAGGACACGCTCTATTTTCCTTCATGGATGGCTTCTCGGGGTACAATCAGATTCTCCTAGCTCTGGAAGACAGGGAAAAGACCACATTCATCACCGAGTGGGGGACATATTACTATCGAGTTATGCCATTTGGGTTGAAAAATGCCGGTCCCACGTATCAGAGGGGTGCTACCACACTGCTGCATGACATGATTCACAACGAGGTTGAGGTATACGTCGATGACATGATAGTGAAAGGAAAAGAGCGAAAGGATCACCTCCCAGCACTGAGAAAGTTCTTTGAGAGAATTCAGAAGTACAAGATGCGTCTTAATCCGCAGAAGTGCACTTTCGGGGTCATGGCTGGAAAGATGCTTGGGTTCATGATCACAACCAGGGGGATCGAGGTGGGTCCTTCTAAGATTAAAGCCATTCTTGAGATGAAGCCACCTCAATCCGAGAAGGAAGTCCGGTGTTTCTTAGGAAAGATTCAGTTTATCAGTCGATTCATCGCCAAGCTGACTCTGACCTGTGAACCGTTGTTTCGTCTACTCAAGAAGGATGTGAAATTCGAGTGGAATGATAAGTGTCAAAAGGCTTTTAAAGCAGTACGAACTTATCTCCAGAATTTGCCGATCTTGATGCCACCCATTCCGGGAAAACCTTTGATCCTATACTTGTCTGTCACGCCCTCGTCAACGGGGTGCATGCTCGCGCAAGTAAGAGATGATGGGGTTGAAAGGGGAATCTACTATCTGAGCAAGAAGATGGTCGGAAGCGAAGAACGGTACACTTCATTAGAGAAGACGTGCTGGGCGCTCGTTTGGGCCACAAAGAAATTGAGACACTACATGCTGTCTTATTCGGTGATACTGATTTCTCGGATGGACCCCCTCAAATACCTATTCGAAAAGCCAGCACTTACCGATAAGTTAGCACGTTGGTTGCTCTTGTTTGCCGAGTTCGAAATCAAGTACGTCACCTGCAAGTCAGTGAAAGGGAGAGCAGTAGCAGAGTTTTTGGCAGATCGCCCGATCGAGGGGCCAGAACACACGGAGTTTCGATTTCCCGACGAAGACGTAATGACTGCTGTCGACGAAACATGGACATTGTACTTCGATGGAGCTGCAAACCAGAAGGGCTTCGGGATTGGCATACTACTGGTCTCGCCCGAGGGGTCGCACATTCCCCTTGCTTTCAAGCTGAACTTCGAGGTCACGAATAATGAGGCAGAGTACGAAGCGTGTATCGTCGGAATGGAAGCCGCACTGGAAATTGGAGTCAAAGTACTAGAAGTTGTGGGGGACTCCAACTTGGTTGTATCGCAAGCAAACGGGGAATGGAGTGTTAAAGACGAGAAGATGAAGCCGTATCATCAGTAGCTCAACGAGCTTATTCCGAATTTTCAAAAGGTGACTTTCACGCACATCCCGAGGATGAAGAATCGCTTCGCCGATGCACTCTGTAACGACCCTGATTTTTGGTCAATAAAAATTTCGCTAAAAATTTGAATTTTATTTTAATACTGGATTTCATTTTAACATCCAAAAATCGGTCGTTATCGACTTATAAAATTTTGTTATTATATTTGAAAATTCTTTATTTAGTTTATAAATCCCTTTTTGTGATTAATAATCCGTCATAATTAGGTTTTTGACTTAGGAGATTGGAATTCATCGCCCGGGCATTGAGGTCATTTTCTAAAGACAAGGATGCCTATTAAGACCTTGGTATAGTTACTTGGTAATTGTAGTACAATCCTAGAATTTATTTTCTCGGTTGGAAATCCTACATGGCAACTGATTAGCTAGCAACCCTAACTACCGCTTGGCCACTGCTTGGCTGCCGGGCTGCCTTGGCCACTGTTTGGCCAAGTCGCTGCCACCGCAGCCTTTGCTACCGGGTCGCTTTGGCCACTGTTTGGCCACCAGGTCGCTTTGGCCACCGCTGCCATTGCTCTGGTACCTTTGGCCACCGCAGCCATCTTGGCTACCGCGCCTTTGGCCATTGTTTGGCCACCGCTTGGCCTACTGGTCGCTTTGGCCACCGCTTTGGCCAGTCGCTGGCCACCGCTTGCAGCTACGGGCTTTGGCCACCGCTGCCAGCAGCTCTACCGCTTTGTTGTGCCACGCTTTGGCCACCGCTGGCAGCTCTCTGGCCTTGCCCTTGTTTGGCCATCACCAGTGCTTGCCAGTGCCTTGGCCTTTGTTTGGCCACCTGGCCAGCTGGCTTGGCTGCTACCGCTTTGCCACAGCTAATTGCCTTGGCCTTGTTGTGCCACGCCACCGCTTACCGTCGCTTTGGCCAATGCCTGGCCACCACTTTGCCACCAGGCTGCCTTGGCCACGCTCACGCCTTGCCTTGGAGTTTGGCACCGTCGGGCTTTAATATTCCGTTATTAGGCAATTTCCTACTAAATAAAACCAAAATACCACTCGAGCAATGAAAGCCTAGATTAAGTATCGTTAGTCTTTAATCAATTAGTTAGAATAGCCTAATGCCCATTTAGCCTAATCACTTCTCCCTAACCCTAGATGGACCATTTTACGCTTCTTGTCTTTGTCCACTGGACGATAAAGGCTAGGGTAATATTTATCCGTTGGACGATAGATGCTAGGGTAATCTTTACCCATTGGATAATAAGAGAACCTTGGTTAATCTTCCTAAGTACAAGATTAGATTAGCTTAGTGCTTAATTGCAAAGTATTATACTTTTTGGTATTAACCGTTGGATAAGAACCATTAGGAGATTCTTTACCCATTGGGCGATAGACTAGAATCCTAGCCATCATTAACCATTGGTTATTGACCGCTAGGGAAACCATTATCCAATGGATAATAGTTAGTCTTGACAATCATGTACTAGGTAGATTAAAATATTAGATTTGGCATGTGTTAAAATCTATTATAGTATAATTAGTACATTAGGTTATTCATTTAGGACTTTATACTTTGAAAGTAGTATAATTGTTTATTAGATAGTGTACTAGATTGTGTGTACTTACTTGTATATATATTATGTGTACTTGTATGTATATATATATATATATATATGCATATATATATATATATATATATAAAATTGAATTGTGCATGTGTGCATTAGAATATTTTAATTAGAAAATCTAATTTACTTGAAAATGTGGATTTTATTAAAGACCCAAAGTACATATACATATATTAGTATATTGTATGTCTTCCATGCAAGTACAAGTGGGAGAGAGAGAGAGAGAGAGAGGGAGAGAGGAGAGAGATTGCCGAGAGAAAGAGAGGAGAGAGATCCGAGAGAGATTGGGAGAGAGAGAGAGATGGAGTTCGGATGAGAGAGGGAGAGAGGGTGATGCGTGTGTCATTTGATTGACCATGCTTTGGTCACCATATCTAGGGTTTTTCTTGTTCTTCCAATCCAAGGACAAGCAAATCTTGTTCTTTGTACCAAAACCCTAATTGTTTACTTGATTCAAATCCAATTCCTTGGCCAATCTTCCAAACCCTTGTCCTTTCTCATATAGAATTAGTATATTAGGTTATTAATTTAGTACTTAGTACCTTGAAAGCATTAGGTTAGTTTATTAGATTATGGAATCCTAGGCTAGATTGTGTAAGTACTTGCTTGTATATTATATACATGTACTTGTATATATATATATTGTAGACACCCCAATTTGGACAATTCAAATTTCCTTGATTCGTGGCCCGGAGGCTCCCCGATGATGAATATGGGATCGAACAAGCCTTAGACCAATGGAACGATGCTCCTTGAAGGACTTTAAAAGGGAAATAAAATGTCAAAAATCATTTTTAAGCGCTCTGGATCAATCCCAAGCGCTCCAGACCTTTTCCAAAACCATTGACTACCAACTCTCGGCTGAGAATGAAGTCCCAAGCGCTCGAGATCACTCTCAAGCGCTCGAGACTTTTGTACTGCCCAATGGATGAGGGAGCTTCCCCACTATCCATGCAGTCATCATTTCAGCCGTTTGAACGGGTCTTAGCCTTAGACCTCACTCAACCTCAGTCAGAGGATGAGTCAGAACTGAGATTTCTTTTGATTCTAAATGATATTTTCCAAAATAAAACCATATGCTACATTTTGCCTATATAAGGCCCCTTTCTTCAGCTAAAAGAGAGGACGAACTCTCTCTCTCTAGAGGCTCCATCTGGCTGTTAAAAGCAAAGAAAAACTCTCACTCTCTTTCAAGCATAAACCCCCCCTTTTTTTCAAAAGAAAAAAAATAACCAAGAAATCTCAAGAAGATGAAGGGAGTTCAAACCATTACTAGCCTCTGATCCTCTGAAATCTTCACTTCCCTTCCATCTTTCAAAGCTTTCTTCAAGGTGCAAAGTTCCAAAGAAAAGGTAAAAGTTTCATACTGTCACGCCCTCGATTTTAAACATAAATATACATATCATTTCGATATAAGATCCTCGCATAAAATAGATAATACCCAAAATGAGTTTCCCACCTGCTTAATTACAAACGAATTTCTAAAGTCTACATCAATTACATGTTTGGCACCACGGCCCAAATTAAGCTAACTACAAGTACAAAGGAGTTTTGAATATTACAAACTTTAGTCAAAAGATCAAACGAATTAAATTAGTTACAATACCATCTCTATCAAAAAGAAAATAGACTAATACAAAGATGGTTGAGTAACTAGATCTTGTTAGCTTCCAAAAATCCTCGTTCCAAATACACCATGTCACACAACCTATTGCCCTGCGTTCGAACCTGAAAAGAAGGATTTTGTTGAGCTACTAGAGCCCAGTAGGAAATTCTCTACAAAATCTACATGCAATGAGACGATAAACATGGATACGGCGAATCAATTTAGGTAACAAATTCAAACGATGCACATTAACACCCTTGGCAAGTATCATAGCAATACACACATATAGCCACACACATACTCACACCTCCTCCAACCAATTTCCACCCCTTGCGATTTAGTGTTACCACCCCTTGCCTCACAATATACTCCACCCCTTGCGATTTTGTGTGGTAGTCACAATAAACTCCATTTTTCACTTCATACCGACAATCACACTATCGTAACAATCAACACCATAATCTCATTCTACACACATCGACACAATCTACCACATCTCAAATGGCCAAAGGACCATAGCATTCAAGACTACGAATTCCATATTCGAGAAATACACGATCCACAAGTCACAAAGCATTCCATTCGACCATTTACGACAAATAAACACTCGTATTCATGCATAATCACCACAAGACATGTAAAAGAAGAGAGAAATCCCTACCAAGATGGGTTTTGAGCAAAACCCTAAGTCTAACAAGTGGATTGAACTTGAATCCTCCAAAAAACAAGCCTCACCCGAGCTTGGATGCAAGATCTAGAGTAAATAAAGTCCAAAAACATGAATAATGAGCAAAGATCAACCAATAATCGAGAGGAGAGAGAAAAAACGTACGTGGGTAGGCCTCCAAGTGTGAGGATAAGAACATAAAACTCACCCTTGGGTCACCAAATGCAAGAATCTTGTGAATTTGAGGAAGAAAACCTTTGGATCTTGGAGATTCGAGCTTGAAATCGAGAGTTTTGGATGAGATTGGAGTGGGGTGGGTGAGAGAAGGTTTTGAGATCTGGTTTCGTGGCCTTTGGGTGTGAGAAATGACATAAAGGGGTATTTATAGTGTCCCAAAAAGCGTGCTGAAAAAAGTGCAGAAAACACAACATGAACCGATACAGGGAAAAAGCTGTACCGGTACATGAACCTTCAAAATGCCAAAACACAACTTCTGGACAGCATGAACCGGTACGGGGAAAAAGCTGTACCGGTTCAAGTTGGGCAGAAAATAAATTTTTTGCAACGGTCACTGAATCAAACCCCACTTGCTACCAACATTACCAAACATCATTACAACCTCAAACTAACATTTTACCATCCTCCGAGAGTCCAATACACACCAAAATACGTATCTCCGTACACCCCACAACATATGAGCGACTTTACTAACAATACAACTACTTTACGAAATAAACGATTTCCGAAATTTAATAAATTCACAAGTCTTCACATTCTATCGTCCTTAAAGAAATTTCGTCCCGAAATTTCCAATTCAAGTCAAACATACTCATGCATCAAGTAATCATGCTTATACCGCAACACATGTCATGAAACAATCAAATTAACATTCACAAAATCGGGATTCGAAACTTACATTGATTCAACTTGAAAATAGATGTCGATACTGCTCTCTAACCTCGTCCTCCCTTTCCCACGTCGACTCTTCCTTTCCGAGGTGACTCCAAAGAACTCGCACTAACGGAATGGTCTTTCCCCTCAACACTTGGTCACGCAAATCTAGGATACGTATCGGCTCCTCCCCATAGGATGCATCGGCCTCCAACTCTAATTCGGACCACTCTAAGACATGCGACGGATCAGGCTCGTACTTTCGTAACATCGATACGTGAAATACGTCATGAACTCCCGATAACCTCGGTGGTAAGGCCAATCGATACGCGACTTCCCCAATCTTCTCGATAATGTCAAACGGTCCAATGAAACGTGGCGAAAGCTTCCCCTTTTGACCAAAACGAGACAATCCCCGACGCGGTGACACCTTAAGGAAGACATGGTCCCCCACTTCAAATGATAACGGTCGGCGACGACGATCGGCGTAACTCTTTTGCCTACTTTGCGCGGTTAACAATCGTTGACGAATCACTTTGACTTGCTCGGTGGTTCACGTGAAATACGTCATGAACTCCCGATAACCTCGGTGGTAAGGCCAATCGATACGCGACTTCCCCAATCTTCTCGATAATGTCAAACGGTCCAATGAAACGTGGCGAAAGCTTCCCCTTTTGACCAAAACGAGACAATCCCCGACGCGGTGACACCTTAAGGAAGACATGGTCCCCCACTTCAAATGATAACGGTCGGCGACGACGATCGGCGTAACTCTTTTGCCTACTTTGCGCGGTTAACAATCGTTGACGAATCACTTTGACTTGCTCGGTGGTTCTCCTTTGCGCTTCAAGAAGACGTTGGCGAATCGTTCTCATGCTCTCGGAGGTTTCTTTGATCAAATCCGGTCCTACTAACGTAGCCTCGCCCAACTTGGGGTGTCTACAGTGATCGATACGGTCTCCCATACAAAGCTTCATACGGTGCCATTTCGATACTAGATTGGTAACTATTGTTGTACGCAAACTCGACCAACGGTAGGTGATCCTCCCAATTCCCCCGGAAATCCATAACGCAAGCCCGAAGCATATCTTCTAAAATTTGGATCGTTCTCTCGGATTGCCCGTCCGTTTGAGGATGATACGCCGTGCTAAATAATAAGTTGGTGCCAAGAGCGGCCTGCAAACTTTGCCAAAAACACGGGGTAAATCTCGGATCTCGATCGGACACGATCGAAACAGGAATCCCATGAAGACGGATAATTTCACGGATATATAAACGACTAAGCGTATCAATCGAATCTGAAATCTGAATAGGTAAGAAATGCGCTGACTTGGTCAATCGATCAACTATCACCCAAATGGCATCATGCCCCCTCGGCGATCTCGGTAACCCGGTAACGAAATCCATAGTCACGTTCTCCCACTTCCACTCGGCCACTGGTAATGGTTGTAACTCCCCCGCGGGTCGTTGATGCTCGGTTTTGACTTGTTGACACGTAAGACATTTGGATACAAAAACGACGACGTCTCTCATCATTCCCGGCCACCAAAACTGTCTACGCAAGTCATGATACATTTTCGTTCCTCCCGGATGCACGGCTAATGGTGAATGGTGAAATTCTCTCAAAATTTCCTCCCGACACGAAATGGGTACGAACAATTTTCCTTGGTATCGCAAGCCTTGATCGGTATGCATCATCCACCCCTCTCGAGCATTTCCGCTAAGGAACTTAGAGCGAAATTCTCCCGCTTCTTCATCTTGCTGTTGGGCCTCAACTACTCGAGTCGACAATGTTGATTGAACGGTTAGGTTGCATAAAGTGACTCCCTCTCGAACTTCCTCGAAATGCAATGCGTACGAACCCAAGTCATTCATCGTTTTCCAATCGTGGATAGCTAAACTCGCGAGGTGCGTCGATTTTCTACTCAAAGCGTCCGCTACAACGTTCGCCTTTCCCGGGTGGTATTGCAACTCGAAATCGTAGTCTTCTAGGTGTTCCATCCAACGGCGTTGACGTAGATTAAGTTCTTTTTGAGAAAATAGGTACTTAAGACTCTTATGATCGGAAAATACTTCGAATCTCTCACCGTATAAATAATGACGCCAACTCTTCAAAGCAAAAACAACGGCCGCAAGCTCTAAGTCATGGGTAGGGTAATTCCGCTCGTGAGTTTTTTGTTGCCGTGATCCATACGCCACTACTCGTCCCAATTGCATCAACACGCACCCTAACCCCTCTTTCGAAGCATCACAATATACCGAATAGCCGACTCCCCGCTCGGGCACGACCAAAACCGGCGCGGTTGTCAACCTTTTCTTCAATTCCTCAAAAGCCTTCTCACACGCATCATTCCAAACAAAACGGGTTCCTTTACGGGTTAATTTAGTCATTGGAGCTGCTAAACGAGAGAAGTCAAGGACAAAACGACGGTAGTATCCAGCCAAGCCCAAGAAACTACGAATCTCGAATACACTCTTCGGTCGTTGCCAATTCATTATGGACTCTATCTTCCTCGGATCAACGGACACCCCATCCTTCGATACAACGTGACCCAAAAACTTGACTTCGGACAACCAAAATTCACACTTACTCAATTTGGCATACAAGCGGTGCTCTCTCAAGAGTTCGAGTACGATAGAAAGGTGAGTTTGGTGCTCCTCCTCCGAAGGTGAGTAGATAAGGATATCGTCCACAAAAACGACCACAAAGCGATCAAGATAGGCACGAAAGATACGTTTCATTAGATCCATGAAAGTTGCCGGTGCGTTCGTCAATCCAAAAGGCATAACAATAAACTCGTAGTGGCCATAACGAGTACGAAAAGCGGTTTTAGGAATGTCTTCCCTCCGAACTCTCAACTGGTGGTAACCGGACCTCAAGTCGATCTTAGAAAAACACGTTGCACCTCGAAGTTGGTCAAATAAATCGTCGATTCTAGGCATAGGGTACTTATTCTTAATGGTGACACGATTCAACTTAGCGACCCATCTTTCTTCTGAGCAAACAAGGCCGGTGCTCCCCACGGTGACGTACTCGGACGGATAAACCCCAAACCCTCCAATTCTTGCAATTGCGTCTTCAATTCTCTCAACTCGGCGGGCGCGAAACGATAAGGAGGTACGGAAATGGGGGCGGTACCGGGAAGTAAATCGATAGTGAATTCGATTTCTCTCTCGGGTGGTAAACCGGGTAACTCCTGTGGGAACACGTCCGGAAAATCACAAACGACAAGGGGCAACTCCCCACGTGCGGACACATCCTCATCTAAGGCCAAACTTGCTAACAAGGCATACATCGACTCTTGCTCCCGAGACCCACACAAACACGGCTCTAACGGTTCTCGACGCTCCCCAAAGAACTCAAAACAAGGAACCCCCGGGCGAACAAATACGGACCCGACGCTTGAAACAATCAATGGTTGCGTGAAACGTAGACAACCAATCCATTCCCAATATGAGATCGAAACTCAACATATTCAGCACAATGAAGTCAAAGGTAAAACGACGATCTCGAATGATAAGTTCACAATCCCGGCATATACGATCTAACGACGACCTACCTCCTATAGGTGTCTCAACGAACAACGGAGGACTAATTTTCTCAATTTCCAATTCCAATGCACAAGCAAGAGATGCAGCAATGAAAGAATGCGATGCTCCAGAATCAAATAACACTCTAGCAAAAGAGTTAAACAATAGAAATGTACCCCTCACAACCGAAGTCTCTGGGGTCTGAGAAGTAACAGGAGGTGGTGGCGGAATAGCAGAAGTGATAGCAAAGGCTCTACCCTGAGTCATCTGACCCTGAACATGTCCACCCCGCTGACCAGAACCCTGAGTAGGTGTCGAAGAACTCGCTCCTCTCTCAGCCTGAGATCCCTGAGCTGATGTGGTCTGGCGGAAGTGAGACTGCTGCTGCCTCTGAGTACCCCGGAATGATTGCCGACCAGAATTTTGACCACCCCTCGGTTGCTGTACCGAACCAGACTCACTTCGAGTCCCTTCCCTAAGCGGACAATTCCGGGCAAAGTGACCGGTCTTCCCACAAGTAAAGCACGTGCCCAAAAGCCGTGGGCACTGAGCCCGAATGTGTCCCGCTTGACCACACTCGTGACACACAACCAGAGGCCTATTAGAAACTCCCCGAGTCCCAAATGACGAAGAAAATGGAGGTCTAAAGTTTGACGGACCCTGCGACGCCGAAAATTGATCTCGTTGCCTCTTCCTCCCCTGACTACCAAAACTCCCCGAAGAAGAGCTCAAACCCCCAACCGGTTGCCTCGGTTCCCAAGCCTTAGGATTTCTCGGTGCCTCCCTAGGAGACTCAATACTCCTCGCACATTCTACAACCTCGGAAAACTTCCCCTTGCGTTGTGCCATTACGTATTTCTTCACGGTGTCGTGCAAACCCCTTTCAAACAGCCTACTTTTCCTTTCTTCCGTTGCCACTAATTCCGGCGCAAAACGAGATAGAGATTGGAACTTCAAAGCGTATTCCGACACGGTCATATTCCCTTGTTCTAACCTTTCGAACTCATCCCTCAATTGATCACGGCTAGTCTCCGGAAAGTATTGCTCCTCGAAGAGCACTTCAAACTCGGCCCACGTTAAGTTCTCCACATCTGGCTCATTTACTTGAGCTGCGGTCCTCGCCGCCCTCCTCGCATCCTTTCTTGATTCTAGGACCGACTCCCACCACTCATTAGCTTCCCCGGTAAGTTGGACGGCCACAATGTTGACTCGCAAGTCATCCTCCGTAATCCCAAGAGCCCTAAACAGCTTTCGAATCTGAGCTAGCCAATGATCGGCTACAAGAGGGTCACTGCTCGACCCATCGAATGTCGGTGGATTTCTACGGCTGAATTCCCTCATAGCCGACAAAGCACGACTTTCAACACCTTCCCTTGGCGCGGGGTTTAAAAGGTTAGCGGCCGCAAGAGCCGCAACGAAGTCCCTAGTAAAAGGATTTTGAATAACCGGTGCCTCCTCTCCCCGACCATGACCGGCTCCCTCTCTTGAATTCCCACTCGGATTTTCCCCATGCTGACTAACCTCATCCTCAATTGGTACCCTTCAGCCACGACCACGGCCGCGACCACGACCACGGCCACGACCACCCCGACTCTCAGCCTCACCTGCTCTAGCACGCGTTCTCGGAGGGATCTAGCTACAAGTTATAAGAGAGAAACACTCATCAACGATAACATTATTTAATGAGGTCTTAAGCCCCTAATCATCCCAACACGAGCCAAAGCAACTCAACACCACCATATCATATTAAAATGTAAAGCCACGTAAGCCAAGTGACGGTCAAAGCCTATAAGCACACATATGTCATGCAAATGGCGTGACTTTTGAACCCATGAGACTAAAAGTCTCCCCACGGTCTCAAAGTATTCAAACCTAGTTACTCTGATACCAATTTGTCACGCCCTCGATTTTAAACATAAATATACATATCATTTCGATATAAGATCCTCGCATAAAATAGATAATACCCAAAATGAGTTTCCCACCTGCTTAATTACAAACGAATTTCTAAAGTCTACATCAATTACATGTTTGGCACCACGGCCCAAATTAAGCTAACTACAAGTACAAAGGAGTTTTGAATATTACAAACTTTAGTCAAAAGATCAAACGAATTAAATTAGTTACAATACCATCTCTATCAAAAAGAAAATAGACTAATACAAAGATGGTTGAGTAACTAGATCTTGTTAGCTTCCAAAAATCCTCGTTCCAAATACACCATGTCACACAACCTATTGCCCTGCGTTCGAACCTGAAAAGAAGGATTTTGTTGAGCTACTAGAGCCCAGTAGGAAATTCTCTACAAAATCTACATGCAATGAGACGATGAACATGGATACGGCGAATCAATTTAGGTAACAAATTCAAACGATGCACATCAACACCCTTGGCAAGTATCATAGCAATACACACATATAGCCACACACATACTCACACCTCCTCCAACCAATTTCCACCCCTTGCGATTTAGTGTTACCACCCCTTGCCTCACAATATACTCCACCCCTTGCGATTTTGTGTTACCACCCCTTGCGTCACAATAAACTCCATTTTTCACTTCATACCGACAATCACACTATCGTCACAATCAACACCATAATCTCATTCTACACACATCGACACAATCTACCACATCTCAAATGGCCAAAGGACCATAGCATTCAAGACTACGAATTCCATATTCGAGAAATACACGATCCACAAGTCACAAAGCATTCCATTCGACCATTTACGACAAATAAACACTCGTATTCATGCATAATCACCACAAGACATGTAAAAGAACAGAGAAATCCCTACCAAGATGGGTTTTGAGCAAAACCCTAAGTCTAACAAGTGGATTGAACTTGAATCCTCCAAAAAACAAGCCTCACCCGAGCTTGGACGCAAGATCTAGAGTAAATAAAGTCCAAAAACATGAATAATGAGCAAAGATCAACCAATAATCGAGAGGAGAGAGAGAAAAAACGTGGGTAGGCCTCCAAGTGTGAGGATAAGAACATAAAACTCACCCTTGGGTCACCAAATGCAAGAATCTTGTGAATTTGAGGAAGAAAACCTTTGGATCTTGGAGATTCGAGCTTGAAATCGAGAGTTTTGGATGAGATTGGAGTGGGGTGGGTGAGAGAAGGTTTTGAGATCTGGTTTCGTGGCCTTTGGGTGTGAGAAATGACATAAAGGGGTATTTATAGTGTCCCAAAAAGCGTGCTGAAAAAAAGTCAGAAAACACAACATGAACCGGTACGGGGAAAAAGCTGTACCGGTTCAAGTTGGGCAGAAAATAAATTTTTTACAACGGTCACCGAATCAAACCCCACTTGCTACCAACATTACCAAACATCATTACAACCTCAAACTAAAATTTTACCATCCTCCGAGAGTCCAATACACATCAAAATTCGTATCTCCGTACACCCCACAACATATGAGCGACTTTACTAACAATACAACTACTTTACGAAATAAACGATTTCCGAAATTTAATAAATTCACAAGTCTTCACACATACCTTGGTTTTAATCAAAAGCAGGGCTGTCTTTCCCTTCTGAGGGAGGCTTCCCAGCTCACTCCAGTCCTCAATACTGAGAGTGTGATGGGAAGACCTTAGCATCAAGGCAAGAGCAAAGCGCCATGAATGTTTTCCATGCATGCAACACTGGAAACACTCCCGAGCGCTCGGGACAACTCTAGAGCGCTCGAGAGTGATGCCAATCCCATTTTTCTACTTTTCTAGCATTTTAACTATCATGCAGGGGAGATAGAGACAGGTCTCAAGCAAAGGGAGCCTTCTTAAGTGTTTTGATGTATTTGATCTGCGTTTCAAAGGAAAATAAGAATTGTTTTCATATGAAAGAAATGCAAAAGCATCTTTTTCAGTAGATCTAAAGGAGAAACCTTTTGCATGCAAGATAAAAGGGTAGATTTGTTACATCAAAACATCGGAGCAAGGGCTTTAGTTGGTCAAAATCAGTCTGAGAGTGTGGATCACTCCCGAGCGCTCGAGTCTACTCGAGAGCGCTCAGGAGTTTTCTGCATGTCATCCTATCTAAGTCTCCCTCTATTTCAGTTTTTGTGTTGCTCTTGCATGTCCTGCATGTGATCCTTTAGTCTCTTAAATTATAAAACCACTTTTCAGAAGGGCAAGGACGTGTGGCTTGGAAGAATGGGGCCTCATCCCAGTCTTTTAAGTCTTCTGTTTAGTCTGTGATTTATTTTATGTTACTCAAGTTTATATTTTTCAGTATGGTACTCTGTTACATTCTGTTGAACTAACAAAGCTTGCAGGTTGGGCACGCAATGCTCCCAAGCGCTCGGGAGTACTCCCGAGCGCTCGAGAGTGAAGTCTTTGACAGGGTTTCCAATTCTGGCCATCTTGCATTCCTTTATCACACACTGCCATGTTGCACTCTCTTACCATTATCAGCCATACACTGCTCACTGGCACATGCATGCACTGTTTTAACTGTTAACTTTATAAATACTTGCTAATTGTCCATTGAAATAAAATTCTTTGAAAAATCCCACGAATGTCCAGTAGAGACCGACTCGAATCGGGCGAGGGGGGTGCCGTAAAACCCTTCCCCCCTCGTAACGCGGCTCCCGAACCCTTTTCAAACGAATCTCTGGTTTTCAAATTCAAATCGATAATTTTCAAATAAAACGGTTTCTCGGGTGGCGAACCACAAATCCGGGTGGCGACTGTTCAAAAATTTTTCAAATCGATTCCAAACCGAGGTGTTTCTTTTTCGGGCCGCCCCGATAACCACCCGGGGCTGTGGTAGCCCACATATATATATATATAATATTGTATATGTGCATGTGTGTTATTGAATATTTTAATTAGAAAATCTATTTTGCTTGAAAATATAGATTTTATGTTTGACCCATTGTACTTATATATATATTAGTATATATATACTTCTTCCTAGAGAGTACAAGTGGGAGAGAGAGAGAGAGAGAGGGAGAGAGAGAGAGTTTGCCGAGAGAGAGAGAGAGAGAACCCGAGAGAGAGAGAGAGGGAGAGAGAGAGAGAGAGAACCCGAGAGAGAGAGAGAGAGGGAGAGAGAGAGAGAGAAGGAAAGAGAGGGAGAGAATTGTACATTTGATCTCTTATACTTCCATTGACCTTTGCTTGATTTCTTGGAGATTTCTTCCTAGCAAATCTATGTACCAAAATGTCCTAAATGCATTTTCAATTAGGGTAAATCTTGTGCAATCCTTACAAGCCTAAATCTTCACTCTTCCAATCCAACCACCTTTGTCCTTCCATATCTTATATATATATACACATAGAGTTATATATATATATATCTAGTGTACCATTGTACCAAGGAGAGAGAGAGAGAGAGAGAGAGAGGAGAGAGAGGCCGAGAGAGATTGAGAGAGGGAGAGAGAGATCGGATGGAGAGAGAGAGAGAGAGTGATGTGTTGCTTCCTTGATTGACCTTGCTTGGTCATCCTTGTCCTAGTTTGTGTATGCTTTCAAGTGAAAGCATAACCAATGCCTTCCAATCTTGTCCTTCTTTGTACAAACCCCATTTCTTTACTTGATTCAAATCCCTTTACTTGATCAATCTTCCATGATCAAATCCATGGTACACATCCTAGCCTTGCATGCCTAGTTTTTAGGTTATTTCTTGCAAGCAAACTTGATTTACTTGAATTAAAAATTGAGGGAAAGAGAGAGAGAGAGTGGCCGGCTATGAGAGAAAGAGAGGGAGTGTTTTGCCTATAAATACTCACCTCATTCTTCATTTGAACTCACACCTTTCCATTCTCCAACTTCTTTCTTGAAAGCATAACTTGTTCTTGATGTTCTTGGCTTGTTCTTGAGTTTCCTTTCCATCTCCGCCACTAAACCACCATACGACCACCACCTCGATCCTAAAGTAGTAGTAGTGTAGGTTATGATCTAGTTTCGAGAGAAACCTTTCTCTTTTGAAGCTATCAGAAGCTTATCATAAGCCGTTACTCCGTTCGTTACCGACTTTCTTCCCGTCGATCTTTTCGTAGTCTTCCTACCGCCAAGAAGAAAGGTAGATTTTCCCGATCTACTCTTCCTAAAATATAGATAAGATGTGTGTTGAGCTTTTCGAACTATTTTCGCTAAAGGAAATAAAGTTAGTTGTATGAATTAGCTTGTAGAACTTTCTTACTAAAAGTACGTAGTTTACTTTGATCTTGAGAATAATTGAATGCATGGTTTATAGAATCTTCCCAACTTGATTAACTCATCAATAAACATATGTTGTTACGACTTCGTTTAAAACATAAAGTGTTGTTTCAAAACAAAGTATTCGTATTTTGACCTTTTCAAGGATTGTAAACTTGATCGCATGATTGCTTACCTTACTTGTGGTTGTAAACAAGCATGATTAAATAGAGTTAATTGGATGATCTTGCTAGATTACTTTAAAGTGATTCGTCCCGCCGTGGAGTCTATGCATGATTACGAGACACGAGAACCGAAAAGTAGAAACATGACACTTAGGGAGTGGTTGATATGGATCAAAAGATTTTTGAAACTACATAATGGCCGGACTTGGTAGCCTTATGTGAGTTGTGAAAACCCGCAAGGTGGCCGGACTTGGTAGCCCTTTGTGTGGACTTGCGAAAACCACAATGAGGCCGGACTTGGTAGCCCATTGTGTAGATTGCTAACGGAGCCGGACGTGGTAGCTTCATTGGTAATTGGGCTTGGTTATCCGCGGAGAGAAGCCAATGCAAGATTTGATAACGTGGCCGGACTTGGTAGCCCGTTGGTAACAAAGAATGAGAAATGATTTTCGAAATGAAATGGTGACACGGTTTACGATGAGTCGCGTAGGAGAAACAAAGAAAGGCATGACACCAACGTAAGCAAGATAATGAATGAGGATGTGTCATTGTTAATTATGATTGTTGAATGAGCATGTGTAATTATTTATATGACTCTTCGTTGTAAGTTAAGGGTTAGTGGGTTTTGGATTATTCTATTGAGCTTTTGTAGCTCACGGTGTTACCTTTTTGGTGACCCTGACATATTATACTGGGGGCGACGCTGGTATAATGTGTCAGATTTTATAGATGAGCAGCATGAACAGTACACCTTGGAGGCCTTCGGAGCTGAGGAGCTTGCAAGGATGGAAGAAGAGGCGGAGCAGTAGTTAACCTTAGATTATTCCCTCTTTTGTTGAATAAAAGTACTCTTGTGAGAATTGTATTGTAATAATGAGCTAGACTCTCCTTAATTTATTCAATAAAAATGTCTATTTAACGTACCCAAAATTCGGGGCGTTACACACTCACTACCTTGGCATCCATGCTGGAACTTCCGATTGGGGTGAATTAAGGCCCGTCATGATTGAGCAAAGAGGCAAGCATGTGTACGACTACGTCATGAACATCGACGAGCCTGATGATGGACTCCCTTGGTTTCACGATATTTGGAATCTAATCGAAAAGGGAGAGTTCCCTGCAGATTCTACCAAGAAGGATCGGATCGCTTTACAATGACTAGCGTCTCAGTACATTATTTGTGGTGGACAATTGTACCGACGATCTCCGTGCGGAGTCCACAAGTTGTGTATTCATGGTGACGACACGAGAGCTGTAATGGAAGAGGTGCATGAAGGAGTCTGTGGGCCGCACATGAATGGGATGATACTGGCTAAGAAAGTTTTGAGGTTGGGCTACTATTGGTCGACTATGGAGACAGATTGCATTGAGTATGTGCGCCGATGTCATAAGTGCCAGACTCATGCTAATCTTATCCACGTCCCGCCTTCGGAATTACACTCAATGGCGACACCATGGCCATTTTCCGCCTGGGCATCGACGTCATCGGAAGGATCACGCCTGCAGCTTCTAACGGTCACAGAATCATCTTGGTAGCGGTTGATTATTTCACTAAATGGGTGGAGGCTCAACATGACGGCAGTTCAAGTGGCTCACATTATCAGGCAAAACATCATTTATCGGTATGGAATCCCTCAAGCCTTCGTATCTGATAATGGTGTCCACTTCAAGGGGAAAGTTTTAGAACTCTTTGACGAATTTAAAATTCAAGTGCATCACTCGACCACTTATCGACCGCAAACGAATGGGGCAGTTGAAGCAGCCAATAAGACTATCAAGTCAATTCTCGAGAGGACCGTCGAATCAGCTAGGAATTGGCACGAATAGCTACCGCTAGCTTTGTGGGGATACCGGACGTCTATCCGCACACCGACAGGGGCAACACCCTATTCCTTGGTGTACGGTATGGAAGCCATTCTCCCCATCGAGCTGGAAGTTCCATCGCTCAGAGTCATGGCTGAACAAGGAATAGATGAGGCCGAATGGATCAGTGGAAGGTTCGAAGAGCTCATGTTGTTTGACGAAAGGAGACTGCGAGCATTGTACCACATCCAGGGTTATCAGCGGAGAATCGCCCGAGCATTCAACAAGAAGGTGAAGTTGAGGGACTTACAAAAGGGGGATATGGTGGTCAAGGAGATCCGTGCACCGATCTTTGACCTACGAGGGAAATTCCGACCAAAGTGGGCGGGACCGTACATCATTAAGTCAATCCTTTCCGGAGGAGTAGCATCGATCATCGATCTCGACGGCAACGAATTTTCGAACCTTGTCAATTTGGATCAACTTAAACGATATTACCCTTGAGAGGGCTCGCTGGGCCGAAAACCGCAAGGGCGGGCGGTCCCAGGAAAAAAATAGAGCAAGCCTGCTAGGTCGAAACGCAAGGGCGGCCTAGGCAAAAGTTAAGGCAAAAAAGTCAAAAAAGAGCTCGCTAGGCCGAAAACCCGAAAGGGCGGTTCTAGGCAAAATTTAGAGTGCAAAATGAGAGTGTTAATACCCGAACGAACCCTAGCCCGAACTACGTATGGGCCTGATTCCCTTTCTTAAAGGATACGTAGGCAATCTCACTCTGAGGTTCGGTCCTAAATCTCAAAATCAAATCCAAATTGACAAATCAAGGTACTTTCTTTCAAGGCGCATGAGATTAACGAATCGAAAGCGGGAAACCCTTAATCAGTCGATTTTATTCAGATTACTTCTTTATTACAGGCTGAGCAAGAAAAAGGAAAAAACACACAACGAGACCTAACTTTTATTTCAAAAACTGACAAAGTAAGCAATCAACCCATTCTTGCTTCCACATCTCTCCTTAGCCATTTGCGGTACCTTCCGGTTGAAGCAATTGAGAAAAGTGGGTCGTTCAGCTCAATCCTGCGAGCCTCCCACGTTCGAACATAACTCCGAAGGCCTGGAATGGTGAAGGGAGGGAGACGAAGCACTTCAGATCCTTGCGGCGGCACCTCCTGGCTGAGCCCAAGCTGACGCAGAATGCGGAAGGGTGAATAGAAAGTGAAGCCTGTCATGCCAGCCACAAACACGTGCATTGAACCCATGTTGCTCATAGTCATCACAGGAAGTCTCAACCAATGGCATCGCCAAACGATGTCGTCTTCCTCTGCAGATGCGAGGAAATCAGCCCAGTCATCTTCACTGCTGTACATCACCTGGAAGGGACGGTTCCATCCGCTTGCCCGATACCACCAGTCATTTGCCGGCAGTGTCAGCAAACCCAACTTGTCACAAAGCCACATCTATCCAAAAAGAGAGAAAACAAGTAAGGAGCCAGATAAAGCCTAAACCAAGCGTTGAGGTAAAATGAATGTCAGAAATAGAAAAAGGAGAGCTGAGTGAGGCCCCTAATCTGCAGCAATAGCAGGCTACCACCAAAAACCCTTGTGCGACCTGCATGAACAGCATCTAACCCCATCAAGGTTTCAGCGAGAACTAAGGGCGCGACGTCTTTACGAGCCTCGATCTGAGCAGCAACTCCCACCAATAGAGAATTGGGCTGACCAACAGACGGAACCAGGAGGAAGGCCGCCAAGAGGCAAATGCAGCAAGCTGCCATCCGGCGACCTTGATACTCGAAGTCCGTTAAGTCTCCAGGAGGACTAAACCTCTCGTACAGCTGCACGACATTGATGGCGTTGCCCCTGGTCAAGAATTCAGCAACATTCCCACTGACACCCAGCTTGGCCTTTAGGATGTTCTTCATGCTCTCCCTAAGCATCGGAACAAGTGGCTCGGCGGATTCATGGCTGCCCAAATAGGCATGGAATTCCACAACAGTGGGGCATAATTATTGAGAACCGAAGCGAAAGACATGCACCTCAGGATCCCAAAAGCGTGCCGCCATGTGCAGCAAGACAGGACGTATGGCAATCTCGCGAAGGTATTTCAAAGCATGAAGGTGATGCCCTCGAAAGTTCAGCCAGACAATGCCTTCGAGACTGTCCAACCAAGGGCGGAGCAAGGCTTGGGTCAACAAGGCCATGAGAAAAGGGACTTTTGAGAGAAGAATGATGGAATTGAGTGTGAGTGCCTTACCAAAACAAGTCTGGTATTTATAGAAGCCTAGGGGAGACAACACCACTTCCCCACCAGCCTTGGAACTCATCATGTTCCATAGTCAAACTTTGGAAAGCTTGAAAAAGCATTGAAAAAGCACTAGATTTGATTTGAGAAGCCACTGACCCTTGGGAAGCAGCACAAGGTGAGTTACAAAGTATATGGGAAAGATGCATGCAGAAGAAAACAGCATTCTAGAGCTGGGAAAACATCTTGGAAAGGAACAATGGTCTGTAGATCACAGTAGTCCCGAGTGCTCGGGAGTGAATTCCCAAGCGCTCGACAACACTCTCGAGCGCTCGAGAGTTCTGCAGTTTTGACAGCAAGTTTTGTTCCCTGGTTTTTAGTCCCCAGATGGCATCCTAAGCTCTGTTTATCCAGTTCAACAGATTTCAGCTTGTCCTTAAGGGAGCACAGCGGGTCCAGTCATCTGTTCGTCTGAGTATTCATGGGTATTCCTTGAAAAACCTCAAAATCTCAGTGATTTCCTTTCCGTCGATGTGTCAAAATTCGTGTCAAGAGCGTTTGGTCGAGTCCGAGGGTATACGCAAGTCGTAATGTGTGCTGGTGATTATGTGAAACGGTCAAACGCGCACCAAAGCTTATGGAACCAATTTTCGCCCTCAAATGCCTTTATTTCATCGTTTATGGTGGCGTCAAAAGCATATATTGTGATTAAATACGCTCGTGTCCCATTCTCGTGTCCAATCTTGGTCAGGTCTAGTTGTTACCTTCCTTAATGATCGTAACTTCCATATTGAGGGCGTTTTCTGTCGTTCCAAGTCAAATTCTATGAGTCGAGTTAACTGTGTTGAGTTTTATTCCGTTTTAAGAGTATCGGTTGAAATTCGCGTGCTCTTTACTTTCTTTCAAAGCTAGACGAACATATTTCATAAAATACAATTCTTGAAGGGAGTGCAAACGAATGCAAATGAAGAAAAGTGCAATCTTTCATAAACAAATGTAGCATCTACAATGAGTAAAGAAGGAAGTACATAAGCTGGGGCAAGTACATGCCCAATCCTATCTACCGGGGCACTCAGGCCAAAACAAAACCAAGGCACGCAGGCCCAGAAGCTACGACTATGCTGGCACGCAGGCCCATGCAAAAGAAAGACTTAGAAAGCAAAAACCTAAAGCTCAGCCCAGGCGGATCCTCTTCTGCTGGTGTCCCTCAGACTCGCTGCTCTCAACCTCGTCGTCGCCGTCATCATCGTCGTCATCATCGGAAGGGCCTGACGCAGTACTCGAGTCCGTAGACCCTAAGGCTCGTGACTCAAGTGACTCCTCGGTCTCCTCCTCTGACTCCTCGCGAGCGGGTCTCCGCCAGGGCGCTGCCCTAGGAACCACCTCAAACTGCCCAGCCCCTGTAGCGAACCGTGACACCCTCTGTATACCCCGGCCTCTCGTGCTAGCAGAAGCTGGCAGGCTCGTGGTGCCTCATGGCTGTGTCCTGGCCGAGCGTCGTGGCTGCACCTGCATATCATGAGTATTCATTCATTTGATACATGTTTTAAAATCCAACGAAATGAATGTGCATGCATTTTCATACCTGAGAAGCAACAGGTAAAACAGGTGCTGGAACAGGCCTAGTCTGAAGGGTCCTCCCCTTTGCGCAGTCCTTCAGCAACTGCCTCATCCCCACCATCAGCATAATGGCCTTTTCCGCCCATTCTCGCGGCACCTGTACAATAATTTAAGAATCAAGAACAACAAATGCAGGGACAAGAAACATTTGAAGCATGGAAAGAAACAAAGTTGTGGTATACCTGAGCAGGAAGCTGCATCCGCGGCTGCAGAAGGCGTGGAATGTCCAACAACGCACGTGCTCCAGAGGGGTCCCTCACCCCTATCACCCAGTCCAACGTCGGCAGCCCAGCTGGAGTAGACGCCTTAGTTGTCTCCGGAACCTGCGAACTACCCTCACCTCGGCCCGAGGAGCTAGCACCTCTCCCACCAGCAGGAGGCCTGGCACCTCGACCTCTACCGCGTGAAGAGCGACCCCGGCGGCCCCGTGCTCCGGTCTCCTCTCCTGTCTCATCTCCAACCTCACCACCAGCCTCACCCCTGGCCCTCCTGGCCTCAGACTCTGCTATGCACCACTCCAGCTCCCTCTCCACACCGAGGCTCGTCGCCAAGTATCTATCTCTGTAAGCTGCATAGTCGAGCGTGCGCCGCAAGTACTTCTCTAGATCAGTATCAGGCACCGTATACTGCTCCAACTCTGCCCGAGTGTAGGTCTTCGTCCTCTGCACTCGTGGAGGGAGTGGCCCCGGTACGATGAACTCTGGAAGACCGAGTGACTATCGCGTCACTCGATCCCCCAGGTACCACTGCCAGCCCAGCGGGCACTCCAGCAGGACCCTGCTCCTCGTCACCTCCCGACTCCTCGGAAGGAAGCCAGCCTCCGCCATGGCCCATCGGTCCCAGTGAACCTGCATTCAGTTTTCTTACATCAATGCTCAAAGGATCTCATTTTTGACAAGACATGAAAAGGAAAGAAAAGTCGACATGTGTACCATAACCCCAGTGATATTATCCAGCCCGTTGAGGGCGACCCCCTTCTGGGACTTCAGCGCCGGAAAGTCATCACTTGCCCCCGTCGCTCCTTGGCTCTCCTGTAATCCTGGCTCCACGCAAGTGCACACGGAAGCAAGCTCGGATTTGTGCAAGTATTCTCGGGTGGGAACATGCCCAAAACCTCGTAAGACCAAAGCTGCATGTTTTGAAAGTCGATTCAATTCAAGTCAGACACATGTTCAATTCAATTCAATCAATCAAAGAAACTCGAAGCAATGGTTCGAATCATACCTCAATCACCCTCCAATATCCGCCTATGGTGTCCCCCACTCCGCGTGGCGCTCCGAAAGCGATGGCGTGCACAGAGCGACGGCGCGGTCGAACCGACCGGCCTGTCTCAGATCCACCAAGCCCGCCAGGTAGCTGAGGTGAACCCGGGATCGTCTAAGCGGGAACAGAGAAGCCCCGAACAGGTACAGCAAGTAAGCCCTGGCCATCTGGGCCGCCTCGACGTCGTCCGCCGGCTCGTGATCCCAGTACGTCGTAAACTGGCCGTACTCTGCTACCCCTCCGCTATGTCGCGGAACCCGTCCAAGGAACCACCTCAGAGCCACATCGTCCAAATCTATGCTCGCGTCGAACGGAATCGGCTCACCTCCAACTCGGAGCCCTGTAATCGCAGCAAAGTCGAGAGGAGTCACTGTCATCTCTCCGAAGCGGAAGTGGAACATGTTGGTGGTGTCCCACCACCGCTCTGCCAGTGTTATCATAACGGCACGATCCACCCTCACTGACGTCAGCAGCTGAATAAATGGCTCGAATCCAGCCTCCTTCACCAACTCTCGCACTCTCCGCGGCAACTCTCTGAAATACTGCAATGAGTGGCCTGAACCCCCGTGGCTGTAGATGTCTTTGGTACGCTGTTTCAACAGAGCAAAGAAATAGCATCAGCGAGCAATAATTGACTCAAGGAAGCAAGTATGACGCGGGAAGTGAAACTTGAAATCATACCGTCATCCATGCGGAAGAAATGTGTGTGGCCCGATCCCAAAGAAGCAAATCCTCGGGGTAATCCATCCGAGCAGGGACGTAGCCGGTCATCCCAGTCAGCTCGAAGAAGTGTAGTCGTGGTGTGTATGTATCTGCTGTGAACCCGGGGTGTGCCCTGGCCAAATAGGCCTTTGCCTCTGCCGCCGCCGTAACTCGCTCCTCAAACACCACCTCCTCATCTCGCTCCTCTCCTAACCTCACTTCGGCCATCTCTGGCGGCCCCGTATCTGCCGTCACCACCCCCGCACCACTGAGCAGCGCTCCTAACAAAAGCGCCGAGGCCTGATCCTCCGTCGTCCTGGTATCCCTCAGCACCTCTCTCACTCCAGCATCGAGGCCAAGCGCGTCCAGTATATCTTGCGGCCTCGCGCTGTCCAAGAAATCTCCCTCCACGAATAGGACCAGCCGTGAGGCGCTGATCCCACTATCGCCTCCTCTTGACTCCACTATCGCTGTCCTCAGTATCGGGGTCGCAGCAACGCGACCAGCTACCACTACCTCGTCGCCAGCCCCGTCCCTCCGCTCATCACCGGCTCGCTCCATAGCCGCGAGCAATTCCTCCATCGTAGGAGTATATGGAGTACCTGTAACACCTCCCCCGTCACTCGAGACCCCCACCTCATCACCCAACGCATCTCTGTTGCGCGTGGCCAGCTCATCGCCGCCTCCGCGCACTACCTTGCTTTCACCCATGCCTCCTACCACTGCTAAATCTCCACTACCACCCCCTACTGCATCAGTACCCTTGCCAGCCTTAACTACTGCAGCCGGATCCTCACCAACCACCTCTTCCTGTGCCGGGGTAACAGCACGCCGTTGCCGCCCACCTCCATCGCCGCCGTGGTCATCGCCGCCGCCGCCTCCTCCTCGCAGCTGGGCAGCCCGCTATCCCCCCTCTTTCCATCCCCGCTTCTTCTTCCTTCTTCTTCCTTCTTATGCGCACCTCTTGGCACACAATAGCCCAGTGGAAGATCATAAAGATCTCAACGTCTCGAGCCCGATCCGTTTTGGGGGAATGAGAGAGTCTGAGATGGAGAGAAGAGAGACAGATCAGTCGAGTGAGTGAGAAAGAGATTGCCTGAGAGAGAGTGTGAGTACAATCGAGAATGGAAGTGTACGTCCCTTTCTGGATCTCGAGCGCTGAGATTTGGGTTTAAAACCCAAATCTGTCGAAGAAGATGAAAAGGGACTGTGGCCCCCAGCAGCGGTCTTGAGCGCTCGAGACCACTCCCGAGCGCTTGGGAGTGGTTCTGAGCGCTGAGATCTATCCTCAGCCTCCGTACCGGTCCCTTGTCGTCTCGTGCCTATCCCCGCCGCTAAAGCCTTCTTAGCTTTCTCTTCCTTCTTACAAAATCAATCTCAGTCCTGTTTTCAACCGCGTCGAACAAGACTGTAGGATGCAAACCTCTGTCGGTGATGTGTTTTTAGCCTCGTGCTGCACGATTTGGTACTTTATATAATAGTTGATGGAAATTTGCCTATTTCAACATGTTTGCGGGTATTCTCATCTCACAGGTGCTATTATATCCTTGTGTCGTCCACCAAACAGAGCAACAGGTGGGCCCCGCAGCTTATCAAACTTGTGTCAATCACTTCTCATGCATGCATCACACGTGCTTGCGTTTGCGGTCCACTAAACAGAGCAACAAGTGGACTCTTCATGCATTCATCTTAGCAAAGCCGTGTCTATCACTTTGCATGCATAGATTACACGTGCTTGCATTTTCCGTTCGCCAAACAGAGCAACAAGGGGACCCATTGCACATTTATCTTGTCAAAGTATTGTCAATCTTTCTCGTGCATGCATCACACGTGCTTGCATTTGCCCCGAAGAACTACGCTGGTTTGATCCTTGCAGAAAAGGGTACATAGGCAGTCTGAACAGACGCGACCACATGCACCAAGCACTGTCACTTGCATTTGTGTTTGAAATTAAGGGTTTGACGTGGCTCGAATTGGGCTGTCTCAATCTTTGGATGTCACTCGTATCCAGACATGATGCCGAGCACCATCCACAGCCCCGGAGGCTCCCCAATGATGAGTTTGGATTAAGACAAGCCTAATGTCAATCGAAAGTTGGTTCCTTGAAGGATTTGAAAAAGGAATAAATTGGTCAAAATCATTTCCAAGCACTTGGGAGCAATCCCAAGCGCTCCAAACTATTTTCAAAAAGCACTGGCTGAGCTTACTCTCGAGCGCTCGAGAATGAAGTCCCAAGCGCTCGAGACAAATCTCGAGCGCTCGAGTCTTCTGTGCTGACCAATGGGTGGCAGGCCTTCCCACTACCCATGCAATCCATCATTACGATCTCCTTGAGCCAGCTGAGGCTTGAGTCAACACTCAACCTCAGTCAGAGAAGGTCAGGCCAGCAGTTTTTCTGTTTAAAAAAATACTTTGTTTTAAATATATTTCATTTTCGGACCATAGGTTATGTTGGCCTATATATATGGCCTCATGTCTACTAATAAGGGGGCTCTCTCTCTAAGCTCTCTCCCTCTCCCTCTGGTTCAAAGAAAGAAGTTCCAAACTCAAAGTCCTTTTTACAATTACAAAGGCCTTGTTCGTTTCCATACTTTGGGTATTTTAGTTTTGGTAGTGGGTGGTGAGAGAAATAGGGTAATGATTGGAGAGAGGGGTAATGCTTGGAGAGAGATAGAGAGAGAAATGAAATTAATAATTGGAGAAATAGGGTAATTATTGGAGAAAGATATAGGGTAATGATTGAAAAACAAAGTTAAAACAAAGTAAAGTATGGAAACGAACAAGGCCAAAGTTTTTCAAACTTTCAAAGATCAAAAGCATGAAGGAGATGCAGGGGATCCAGAATACTCCTTACTTCTGATTTCTTGCATTCTTCTCCCTTCATCCATCTTTTCCAAAGTCTTTCAAGAAGTCAAGTTCCACTCAAAGGTAGAAACTCTTTTCTTACTTTGACATCAAGCAGGGCTGTTTTCCTTTCTGAAGGAGGTCCCTCAGCCCTCTCAGTCTTCAATACTGAGTATGGGTTGAGAGGCCTTAGTGTAAAAATTAAAAAAAAAAACAAAGAGCAAAGTGGTACAAAACGCATTTTCTGCACTAGCCTACTGGAAGCACTCCCAAGCGCTCGGGACTATTCCCAAGCGCTCGAGAGTGGCTCCAGACCTGTTTTACTTCTTTTAAAGTGTTTGAATGGACATGCCTGGGGGATGGGATGTATTTTACAGCTGTTTTAGCTCCTTTGAAGTGTGTTGGTACAAACGATCTGCTTTTTCTTTTTTTTTTTTTAAGAAAAATAAGGAGTAAGGTCTTCATTTAAAGGCATGCAAAGGAGTATTGGTCAGAGTTCGAAAAGAAAAATCCTTTTCATATTTCAAAAGCAGAAGATCCAGTGTACCAGCACACTACAATGAGGCCATTATTTGGTTAAAATCAGTCCTGGGATGTAAAATACTCCCGAGCGCTCGAGTTCACTTCCAAGCGCTCGAGAGTGTTTGCATGCAAGCTCAGTCCATCTTTCTTCCAGTTTGGTCCTTCTACTATCTTTGCATGTCCATGCATGCACCCCCTTTTTGTTTGTTATAACCGTAAGATCATTTTTCAGAAAGGCAAGGAAGCATGGTTTGGAAGAATGGGGTCTGATCCCATTCTACTAAGCCTTCTATTGCGCCTACGACATGATTAATGTTATCCTAGTTTACATTTTCAACATCATATTCTGCTATATTCTGTTGTGCTATTAAGACTTGCAGGTTGGACATATATTACTCCCAAGCGCTCGGGAGTGCTTCCGAGCGCTCGAGAGTGAATCAGTGAAAGGGTTTTCCAGCCTCCAGCATTGTTTTTGCATTTCATTTCGATTCCTCATTTACTCACTGTACACACACACATGCATGCACTTCCTGTACTTGGCATATACCTGTGGATATTTGCTAACTGTTCTAATGAAATAAAATCCTTTGAAAAATCCCACAAATGTTTAGTAGAGACCGATTTCGAATCGGGCGAGGGGGTGCCGTAAAACCCTTCCCCCCTCGTAACGTGGCTTTCGAACCCTTTTAAAAATCTCTGGTTTTCAATTCAAATCAACCATTTTCAAATCAAAACGGTTTCTCGGCTGGCAAACCATAAATCCGGGTGGCGACTCTTCAAAATCATTTCAAAAATCCAAAATGGCGTGGCGCCTCTTTTTCGGGCCGCCGCGATTCCACCCGGGGCTGTGGTAGCCCACAATAATGCTCAAAATCAAGTCATTTGATGGCTTGAAAGACTACTAAAGATATTGCTTTGCTTGCACTCCAAAAACTAGGACAAAACTAGGTTATTCTAATGGGGTTTTGGTCTTGTCTAGTCCTTGAATCAAATAAGAAATTCTAGGTTTAGTACTTAGGAGATTTAGGCTAGATATGAAAGTATAAAATTCTAGATTTGGTGGTACATGATGAGGTATGAAGATTGGCCAAGGATTAACTTAGATTTGGAAGAGTACACTTGCACACACATCACTCTCTCTCTCCCTCTCCAACTGGCCATCTCTTTCTTTCTCCCTCCCATCTCTCTCGGCCTCTCCCTCTCCCTCTTTCTCTCATTTTTTTATTCCACCAATCTTGGTTTCTTGCAAGATAAACCCTAGAACTAGGCTTGCATGGCTATGATGTAATCCTTTTGATTGGATTATGGAAGATTGAGCAAGGCAAGGGAGGATTTGATCAAGTAAAGAATTGGAGAATGTACAATTGTACAAGATTTGGCTTGTAAGGATTTGTGTGCTTCCAATGGTACAATAGAAGATTGAAAGCACAAGGAAAATCAAGCAAGGTCAATCAAGGTACAATCTCTCGCTCTCTTTCCTTCTCTCTCTCTCTCTCTCTCTCTCTCTCTCTCTCAGGTTCTCTCTCCCTCTCTCTCTCTCGACATTTTCTCTCTCTTCCTCTCTCTCTCTCTCTCTCTCTCTCTCTCTCTCCCCCTTGTACTTTCTTGAAAGTATATACATATACTAATATATACCTAAGTACTATGGGTACTTTGAAATCTAGGGACTTGATTTTCCAAATAAAATATACAAATACACACATGGTACTTTCCAAATATAAAATATATATACATATATATATATATATAGCCATGTACTTTGAAATCCTACTAGATATGTCCAAATCCAATATCTAATAAACTAATTCATTACTTCCAAAGTACTAAGTCCTATATTATTATCCTAATGTACAAATTCTAATTTAATGGATTTAACACACATGGAAAATCTAGTATTTTATTCTATACTATTACTTGATTGTCAAGACTAACTATTATCCAATGGATAATGTTTTCCCTAGCGGTTAATAACCAATGGGTAAGGATGGCAAGGACTTTAACCTATCGTCCAATGGGTAAAGATTCTCCTAACGGTTATTATCCAATGGATAAAAGAGAATAAGGTACTATACTAGATTTTCTAATTAAACAATGTCAAATTGGCACATGTTGTTCTATAAAATTATATGGTAGTACATAGAATCCTAGGGTAGATATACATATCTAATACTGTAAGCAAATAGGTACAAGGAAGATCTAATAAGCAATTAAACTATTAAAGCCTAGTACTTTGGCTTGACTTGACCTTATTATCCAATGAATCATAATTCTCCTAACAGTTACTATCCAATGGTCCAATACGGGTAGTACTATGCTTTTGATAATACATAGAGATATAAGTATTTCATCACATGGTGAATCTTTTAAACTAATGGATCTTGTACTTGATAGCAAGACTAATGCTATTGACCAATGGGTAATGTTTTGTACTTGTAATAAAGTATATATATACTTTTAATCATGTGTATATATCCTATATAATTGTGGGCTACCACAACCCCGGGTGGAATCGGGGCGGCCCGAAAAGAAATGCCTCGCTTTTGGCTTTTTGAAAATAATTTTGAAGAGTCGCCACCCGGATTTGTGGTTCGCCACCCGAGAAACCGTCTTATTCGAAAAAGAAAAAAAAGGGTTGATTTGAATTGGAAACCAGAGATTTAGGAAAAGGGTTCGGGAGCCACGTTACGAGGGGGAAAGGGTTTTACGGCACCCCCCTTGCCCGATTTGAAATCGGTCTTTACTAGATATTTGTGGGATTTTTCAAAGGATTTTATTTCATTAAACAGTTAGCATGCATTTACAGATATATCAAGTACAGAAGGTGCATGCGTGTACATGTGTATAGTGAATGCATGAAAAATAGTAATAAAGTGCAAGATGCTAGAAAATGGGGGATCCTGTCACTTATCCTCTCTCGAGCGCTCGGAAGAGCTCCCGAGCGCTTGGGAGTACCACACGCTCAACCTGCACATCTTGTTAGTACAACAGGATACAATAGAATACAATGCTAAAAGTATAAACTGGAATAACATTAAATACACTATACGCTTGACAGATGACTCAGTAGACTGATGATAGGTCTCATTCTTCTAAGCCACACAACCTAGCCCTTCTGGAAAATGGTTTTACAGTTCTAGAAAGAGTAAGGGGACACATGCATGGACATGCAAGGACAGTAAGAGGATCAAACTGGGAGAAAAATGGACCAAGCTTGCATGCAAACTCTCTTGAGCGCTTGGGAGTAAACTCGAGCGCTCGGGAGCATTCCACACTCCAGGACCGATTCCAACCAACTAATACATCCAATGCAGTATGCTGGTACACTGGATCTTACATTTTGAAGTTCAAACAAGCTTTATCTTTTCTAGTTTTTAAACAAAATTTTTCTGCATGTCCATAAATGAAATGATTTTCTTTATTTCTTTCTGAAAAATGAAAATCTTTTATACCAACATACCACAAGAGGACTGATCTGTACGAAAACACTTTTTACTACCCATGCATGTCCATTTACATGCTTAAAAGAAGGAAACTGGACTGCAACCACTCTCGAGCGCTCCAGAGTATTCCCGAGCGCTCGGGAGTGCTTCCAGTAAACTGGTACAGAAAATGTATTTGCACCCCTTTGCTCTTGTTATTATACCAAGGTCACTCAACCCATGCTCAGTATTAGGGACTGAGACAGGCTGAGAGGCCTCCCTCAGAATGAACAGCCTCTGTAATACCAAAAGAGAACAAGGATTTCTACCTTTGAATGGAACTTGGCTCCTTGAATGGTTTTGAAAACAGGTGCGGAGGGGAAAAGACAAGAAATCAGACGTTTTGGATATTCTGGATTTCTGCCCTCTTTTTGGGAGTTTTTGAAAACCTCTTGAAGTTTTGAGTTGAAGAAGCAAGCTATGCTTGAGAGCTTTTCAGCAAAATAGAAGAGAGTGGTTTAGAGAGAGAGAAATTTCGTCCCCCTTCTCCCAGCTGAAGACCAGCCACTATTTATAGGCAAAGTACCCCATCACATGCATTTGAAACAAGTACTTTTTTAAGGGGAAGACTGCTGGTCTGAGAATTCTGACTGAGGTTGAGTGTGGACTGAGCTTCAGTCGGCTCAAAGAGTCTGCAATGATGAGTTGCATGGGTAGTGGGAAGGCCTGCCACCCATTGGTCATCACAGAGGACTCGAGCGCTCGAGAATAAACTCAACCATTGCTTTTGAAAATGGTTTTGAGCGCTTGGGACTGCTCCCAAGCGCTTGGAAATGATCTTGACCAATTTATTCCCTTTTCAAATCTTTCAAGGAGCCATGTTTTGGGTGACATCAGGCTTGTTTTAATCCGAAATCATCATCGGGGCGCCTCCGAGCCACAAATTAAGGAAATTTGAAATATCCAAATTGGGGTGTCTATAGTTGCCCCTCTTTGGATAGCGCTTGGCGTCATGTCTGGACACGAGTGACATCCAAAGATTGAGACAGCCCAATTCGAGCCAAGTTAAACCCTTAATTTCAAACACAAATGCAAGTAGAAGTGTTTGATGCATGCGGTCGCGTCTTTTCAGACTGCCTACGTACCCTTTTCTGCGGGGATTAGACCAGCGTAGTTCCTTGGGGCAAATGCAAGCACATGTGATGCATGCACGAGAAAGATTGACAAAACTTTGACAAGATAAATGTGCAATGGGTCCACCTGTTACTCTGTTTAGTGAACGGAAAATGCAAGCACATGGGATGCATGTACAAGAAAGATCGACATGAAAGGTCCACCTATTGCTCTGTTTGGCGGCCAGAAAAATGCAAGCACGTGGGATGCATGCCTGAGAAATCATCGACACGAGTTCGATAAATGCATGAAAGGCCCACCTATTGCTTTGTTTGGCGGCCAGAAAAATGCAAGCACGTGGGATGCATGCCTGAGAAATGATCGACACGAGTTCGATAAATGCATGAAAGGTCCACCTGTTGCTCTGTTTGGCGGGCAGAACGAGGATAAAATAGCACCTGCAGGGTAGAAATACCCAGTCTCGTTCGATGCGGATAAGCCAGGACTGAGATTGATTTTGTAAAAGGAAGGGGGAAGCTAAGGAAGCCTTGGAAGCGGGGAAATGCACGGGACGACGGAGGATTGGCACGGGGGCCGAGAGCAGAGCTGAGCGCTCAGAACCACTCCCAAGCACTCGGGATTGGTCTCGAGCGCTCGAGACCACGGCTGGGCCCACTGCCCTATTCGTCTTCCTTGACAAATCTGGGGTTCAAAATTCCTACTCCTGAGCGCTCAAGAACCAGAGTACGGACCGTACACCTCTCAAGCTCGCTCGTTCTCACTCTCTCCCTCTCAGGCAATATCTCTCTCTCTCACTCTCACAGTCGGTCTCTCTCTTCATCAAAAACAACCACGGATCGAGCCTCCGATCTCGAGTTCTCTTCGATCTTCCGCTGGGCAATCGTGTGCGAAGAGGTTCGGATAAAGGGGAGAAAGAAGTTTTGGGAAGGAGAAGGACGAGCTATGGCCAGAAACGGCGAGGAGATGACGCCTAGCCGTGAGGCGGCGACAGTGGAGGTTGCGGCGGCGATGGAGGAGGCCGGCAGGGTCAAGAGTGATGGCGCGGTGAGGATGGAGGAGACTGGCGAAGTTCCAGAAGCGAGGGGTGGCGCTGGCGGAGGCGTGGTGGTGGTAGAGGGTGTGGGTGGTGATGAGATCGCGCGGGGAGGAAATGGCCAGTTGGCCAGGAACGGTGGGGATGACACGGGTCACAGAGGGGAAGCAGGGGTTGGCAGTGGTGATACCACGGGCGGTAGAGGAGTCACAACAGTGGTTGGAGAGGGTGAGATCGAGCTCGGTGGTGGTAGTGGTGGGATTGACAGTGGGGGAGATGCTATGAGTAGCAGAGGGGGTGCGATGGGCACTCTCGATACTCCTACGGTGGAGGATTTGCTCGCGGCCGCGGAGTAGGCCAGCAATGAGCGGAGGGAAGGGGCTGGTGATGAGGTAGTGACAGTCGGACGCGTCGTCGCGACGCCGGTGTTGAGGGTGACGGCCGTTGAGCCAAGGGTCGGAGACAGTGGGATTGGTGTTTCACGCCCGGTTTCATTTACGGAGGGGGACTTCTTGGATACCGCGAGGCCGCAGGATATTCTAGATGCACTTGGTCTCGATGTTGGGGTGAGAGAGGTGCTGAGGGATGTGAGGACGACGGAGGATCAGGCCTCGGCGCTTTTGTTAGGAGCGTTACTCAGTGGTGTAGGGACGACGACGGCGGACATGGGGTCGCCAGAGATGGCTAATTTGGGGCTTGGGGAGCCAGAAGAGAAGGTGGTGATCGAGGAGCGGGTTACCGCGGCGGCTGAGGCGAAGGCCTACTTGGCCAGCGCACGCCCTGGATTTACACCAGATACCTACGTACCATGACTACACTTCTTCGAGCCGACGTGGATGACCGGTTACATTCCTGCTCGGACGGCTTACCCCAAGGATTTGCTTCTCCAAGATCGAGCCACGCACATCTCTTCCGGGTGGACCACGGTATGAGCTTAATAGTTCACTTTCCTGCATTATGCTTGCTTCCTTGAATCATTGCGTTGCTTACTGATGTTATTCCATTGTTCTGTTGAAACAGCGTACCAAAGATATCTACGGCCACGGAGGCTCAGGCCACTCATTGCAGTATTTCAAGGAGTTGCCCCGGAGGGTGCGGGAGTTAGTAGAGGAGGCGGGTTTCAGGCCATTCATCCAATTGCTGACAGCAGTGACGGTTGACCGCGCGGTTATGACAGCGCTGGCGGAGCGGTGGTGGGACACCACCAACACGTTCCACTTCCGCTTCGGGGAGATGACGGTGACTCCCCTTGACTTCGCAGCGATCACAGGGCTCCAGGTTGGAGGCGAGCCGATCCCACATGACCCGAGCATAGACTTAGATGATGCAGCCTTGAGGTGGTTCCTCGGATGGGTCCCGCGCCATAGCGAAGGGGTGGCGGAGTATGGCCAGTTCACGACATATTGGGATCACGAGCCGGCGGACGACGCCGAGGCAGCCCAAATGGCCAGGGCCTATCTGCTGTACCTGTTCGGGGCTTCTCTGTTCCCGCTTAGGCGATCCCGGGTTCACTTGAGCTACTTGGCGGGCCTGGTTGATCTGAGGCAGGCAGGACAGTACGACTGGGGAGGTGCTGCTCTGTGCACACTCTACTGTTTCCTTGGAGCCGCCTCACGCGGAGTGGGGGACACTATTGGCGGATACTGGAGGGTGATTGAGGTATGATCCAAATTACCGTTTTGGTTGATGTTCTGATTGATTGATTGATTTGAAAAATGCACTGATTTGAATTGAATTGATCTCGACAACTTGCAGCTTTGGGCTTACGAGGTCTTGGGCATGTTCCCGCCCGAGAACACTTGTACGAATCCAGACCTGCTTCCACGTGCACTTGCTTGGGGCAAAGAATAAAGGAGAGCGAAGGAGCGGAGGGGTCAAGTGATGACTTTCCGGCGCTGGCTGGATAACATCACTGGAGTCACGGTAAAAACATCAACCTTTCTTTCTCTTATGCCTTGCCGAAAAATGAAATCCTTGATTATTGATGCCAAAAAATTGAATGCAGGTTCACTGGGATCGCTGGGCCAGAGTGGAGGCTGCTTTCCTTCCGAGGAGCCAGGAGGTGACACAGAGCCGGGTCCTGCTGGAGTGCCCCTTGGGCTGGCAGTGGTACCTGGGGGATCGGGTGACGCGACAGTCACTCGGTTCTCCAGAGTTTGTTGTACCGGGGCCACTCCCTCCGAGAGTGCAGAGGACTGAGACCTATACCCGAGCCGAGCTGGAGCGGTTCACGGTGCCAGATACGGACTTGGAGAGGTACCTGCGGCGTACGCTTGACTATGCATCATATCGAGATAGGTACTTGGCCACCAGTTTGGGCGTGGAGAGAGAGCTGGAGAGACGGATAGTAGAGGCCGAGGTCAGGAGGGCCAGGGGTGAGGCCATTGATGAGGCTGGAGACGAGACCGGGGGTGAGATTGGAGGTGAGACAGGAGGACGCGGCCGAGGTGGTCGCTCTTCACGTGGTAGTGGGCGAGGTGCTAGGCCTCCTGCTGGTGGACGAGGCGCTAGCTCTTCAGGTCGAGGCGAGGGCAGCTCGCAGGTTCCGGAGACAGTTGAGGCATCTGCTCCAGTCGGATTGCCGACATTGGAGTGGACGATTGGGGTGAGAGATCCTTCTGGGGCCCGGGTGTTGCTAGATATCCCATGCCTCCCGCAGCCAGCCATGCGGCTTCCTGCGCAGGTATAATACAATTTTGTTTCTTTCATGCTCCAAATGCTTCTTGTTCATGCATTCATTGTTCTGATCTTTGAGCGATCATGCAGGTGCCGCGAGAATGGGCAAAACAGGCCATTATGCTGATGGTGGGGATGCGCCAGCTGTTGAAGGACTATGTAAAGAGGAGGACCCTCCAGACCAGGCCTGTTCCAGCACCTGTTTTACCTGTGGCTCCTCAGGTATGAAAATGCATGTGCTCTTATTTGATTGAATTTAAAATATACATGGAATGAATGAATGTTCATGATGTGCAGGTGCAGCCACGGCGCCGACTGAGACACGCCACGTGGCACCACGAGCCTCGCTTCGTCACAAGACGCGAGGCCGTAACACACGTAGGTGTCACGGCCCACTACAGGCGAGACAGCTGAGGTGGTCCTCGGCAGGCCCCGGAGACCCGCTCCCGAGGAGTCGAGGAGGAGACGGAGGAGTCGCCGTGGATCTGAAAAACGTTTCACGTCGAGCACGCCTCAGGCTCTACTGACGATGATGATGCTGGTGACGAGGACGAGGTTGAGAGTTCTGAGTCCGAGGGACACCAGCAGAAGAGGATTCGCTTGGGCTGAGCTTTAGGCTTTTTGCTTTGCTAGCTTTTCTTTTGCATGGGCCTGCGTGCCAGAGTAGTCGTAGCTCCTGGGCCTGCGTGCCAGAGTAGTTGTAGCTCCTGGGCCTGCGTGCCTTGGTTTTGTTTGGGCCTGCGTGCCCCGGTAGATAGGATCGGGTGTGTGTTTGCCCCAGCTTCTGTACTTCCTTCCTTACTCATTGTAAATGCTGCATTTATTTATGAAAATTTGCACTTTTCTCTATCTGCGTTTGTTTGCACTCCCTTTAAGAGTTGTATTTTATGAAATATGTTCGTCTAGCTTTAAAAAAGGGCAAAGAGCACGCGAATTTCAACCGCTACTCTTAAAACAGAATGAAGCTTAACACAACTGAATTGATTCACAAAATTTGACTTGAAATGACAGGAACACCCTTAATGTGGAATTTGCAATCATTAAGGAAAACAACGACAAATTTTGACCTTGATTAGACACGAGAATGGGACCCGAGAGTATTTGGTCCAGGTGTATGCTCTTAGCGCCGCCGTGTGTAATGAACTTGAGGCGCTTGAAAGTGAAAATTGGCTTTATAGGCTTCGATGCCATTTCTTACCGCATCATACAGCCATAAACACATATTAAGACTCGTGTACACCATTTGTTTTGACCAAACGCTCTTGACATGAATTTGGACACGTCGACGGGAGGGAAATCATGTAGATTTTGAGGTTTCCCGAGGAATATACTTGAGTACTCAGACAAACAGATAACCGAGACCGTTGTATGTTCATAAGAACATGTTGCAACTGCTGAACTTGGTATTTTGAGGTTACGATGCTATGTTGAGGCCAAAACTTGGAAACCAGGATCTGCTGCAAAACTGCAGAACTCTCGAGGGCTCGAGAGTATTGTGGAGCGCTTGGGAATTCACTCCCGAGCGCTCGGGAATGCTGTTACTGGCAGATCAGTGTTCATTTCCAAGGCCATTTCCCCACTTTACCATGTTGTTCTCTTCTGCATGCTTACTTCCCAAACGTCTTGTAACTCTCCTTAAGCTGCTTTCCAGGGGTCAGTGGCTTCCCAAAGCAAGACTAGTGTTTTTTCCAAGATTTTTTGGATTTCCAAGGTTTGAATCTTGAAAAGGTTTTGAAAATGTGGATCTCGATGAGCTCTAAGGCTGGTGGGGAAGAGAGGTTGTCCCCCCAAGGCCTCTATAAATACCAGGAGTTGCCTTGGTAGGTCACTCACATCCCATTCCATCATTCTTCTCCCCAAAACTTCCTTTTCTCATGGCTTTGTTGAACCAAGCTTTGCTCCGGCCTTGGTTGGATAGCCTTGAAGGCATCGATTGGCTGAACTTCCGAGGGGATCGCCTTCATGCCTTGAAGTACCTCCGCGAAATCGCCATCCGTCCTGTCTTGCTGCACGCAGCTGTACGCTTTTGGGATCCTGAAGTGCACGTCTTTCGCTCTGGTTCTCAAGAGCTATGTCCCACCGTCGAGGAATTCCATGCCTACCTGGGGAGCTGTCACGACCTCGATTTTCAACGTGGATAATAAGAGTTTTCATAAACAAACCTCACAATATTCCGTACGATTCCCAAAATAATATAACATTGTCCATTTCCATCATCTCATTCCAAACATCCAAGGATTTCCAAAATAAAACAATTTTGGCTTCGAGGCCCGAATTACCGTAATTACTGAGTGTCAAAAGAAAGTTTAGAACTTACAACCTTTCATGGTCAAATGATTTACAAATAAGAGTTACTAATACATCTTTCAACATAAAATTATAAAGATGACTCGGTAACTCCTCAAGTTAGCTTTCAAAATTGTGTCCACGTCCAAGCAACCCAACCATGCACTACTGTCCAGAGTTAGCACCTGAAACGAAGGAAAGTCTAAGCTACACTAGCCCAGTAGAAAGTTCTAATCTAGCAATATATGCATATGAAATGTAGGGAGAGAAACAAGGTGAGCAACTATGTCAAGAGTCAAAGAGAGATCGACAAGAGCGATTAAATTTTATACTTCTTTTCCAAACTCGTCACATGCTTTAATAAGCGATTTTTGAAATTCACCAATTGCCAAAACGTGTCTCATTCAAGTGTCATGAGCCGAAGCTCCTGCCGGGCCAATTAAAGGACCCCGATGTCCTCTGCCAGGCACCTTACCCATAGGGAGGTCCTGAAATATCAAATACGAGCATATAGCTCCTGCCGGGCCAATTAAAGGACCCCGATGTCGTCTGCCAGGCACTCACCCGTCGATGAGTCCTGAAATGATCTCGTTGTGTCCGTAAGGTTTCAAAATCCCTTTAACCGTCATGTTTATACCATTCAAACCCAACTTTGATACGTGAAGCGATTTTCGTAGGTCATGACCAAACGAGTTTTAGAGTCACGGGAATGTTCAACGAGGTCTTTGAATACAAGTAATCAAGTTAGGGGTCATTTGGAAAGTGTTTGAACGGGTTGGAAGTGATTGGAAACCAAAACGGTGAAAAAATGAAGAAAAACAGTGAATGCTGAAGATAAGCCATAGGTATCGATACCTAACACAAAGGTATCGATACCTTTTGGTCAAAATGGTTCCAGACGCAAGGGTATCGATAACAATGGCAAATGGTATCGATAACAAGTGATTTTCTGGGTTTTGGAACATAAAGGTATCGATAACAAGTGGCTAAGGTATCGATAACAAGTGGTTTTCTGGGTTTTGGACACAATGGTATCGATAACAATGGCTAAGGTATCGATAACAATGGGTGTTCAAGCAGATTTTTGACAGATTAGGATGGGTTTTTCAGCCCCAACAACAACAACAACAACAACAACCACGATCCAAAACAAAAATCAAGCTACAAGATACAAGCCATAAACATGTATTGATAGTTAGAACCTCCTACCTCAAGATCCAAGAACGAATTTGAAAGATTTCTCAAGCCCTAGCTCCAATCCTTGAGTTCAAATGAAATGCACCTCTACCGAGCTTGAACCGACGTTATACGGGCCACAATACGCGAAGGAGTGAAAGATTTGAGGGTAGCTTTGTGTGGGTTTTGGGTGATTTAGAGAGAAATGGTGAGAGAGAGCCGAGAGAGAGAGTCGGGAGAGAGGGAGAGAACGGGGAGTGAGAGTGAGGAAATGAGGGATTTTTATTCCCTAGTCTCATACACACACACATATATGCATACCCTACACACACTTCACACATTTACTCCCCAAATAAAACATTTTAACACATTCATCCCCACACCTCAATTTTCCAAACCAATCTCATCCTTTTATTTCTTTTAAAACCTTTAAATCAGTTTACGAATTAACGGGTCTTTACAGGAGCTACGACTCCACCGAGCCAATTGTTCCAATGCTTAGGGAGAGCATGAAGAATATCCTCAAAGCCAAGCTGGGTGTTAGTGGTAATGTTGCTGAGTTTCTGACCCGGGGTAATGCCATCAACATCATGCAGCTGTACGAGAGATTCAGTCCACCTGGAGACTTAACGGATTTCAAGTATCAGGGTCGCCGGATGATGGCCTGCTGCATTTGTCTCTTGGTGGCCTTCCTGCTGGTTCCTTCTGTTGGTCAGCCCAGTTCTCTATTGGTCGGGGTCGCTGCTCAGATCGAGGCTCGCAAGGTTGTTGCGCCCTCAGTCCTTGCTGAAACCTTGATGGGATTAGATGCTGTTCGCGCTGGTCGCACGAGGGTTTTTGGTGGCAGCCCTCTGTTGCTGCAGGTTAGGGACCTCACTCAGCTCTCCCTTTTCTATTTCTCTCATTCATTTTACCTCGACACTCGATTTAGGCTTTATCTGGCTCCTTACTTGTTTTCTCTCTTCTTCCGACAGGTGTGGCTTTGCGACAAATTAAACCTGCTGACCCCTCCGGCAAAGGACTGGTGCTACCGTGCAAGCGGATGGAATCGCCCCTTTCAGGTGATATACAGGAATGAGGATGACTGAGTTGACTTCTTTGCTTCCCTAGATGATGACGACATTGCTTGGCGATGCCATTGGCTGAGGCTTCCCGCGATGACCGTGAGTAACATGGGCTCATCACAGGTGTTCGTGGCAGGCTTGGCTGGGTTCACCTTCTATTCACCTTTCCGCATTCTGTGTCAGTTTGGACTCAGCTAGGGGATACCACCTCCGGGTTCAGAAGTGCTTCGTCTCCCTCCCTTCACCATTCCGGGCCTTCGGAGCTATGTTCGAACGTGGGAGCACTACAAGAGAAAAGGCCTTTTTCGTCGCCCCATTTGCGTCGGCAGGTACACTTTTTGCGACGGGACCTGTTTTTTGCGTCGGCAACGCGTCGGCATTTGGGGGGACGAAAATGGTGGGGTCTCAAAAAGTTTTTTGCGTCGGCATGTGCCGTCGCATAGTATTTGCGTCGGCAAGCACCGTCGCTAATAGTTTTTTTGCGTCGGCATTCTTCCCAACTCAAGAAAATTGAAAAAAATATAACCATTCGCATCGGGTGAACTGGCCGTCGCAAATAACATTTTTTCGTCGGCTTATGCCGTCGCAAATACTATCTTTTGCATCGGGATACATGCCGTCGCAAAAAATTAAAAAGCTAAAAAAAAAAAAATCCTTTTTTTGCTTCAGGTACAAGCGGTTGCAAAACCTGTTGCTATTTACCTCCAATAACATGAAAAACAATATTCATTCAACCTCATTCTCATATAGAACCAATTAACCATTCGCTCATTCATATCAAAATTAACTCAGTCATTCATTCAATCCCAAAAAAAATTATAATTGATTGCCCAAGATAATATGTTTATTAGATACGAAAGAACAACATAGACTACAAATCCTAAATTCAACCTAGCAATTTTAGTTCAGTCACTACAATGCAACATAAGCGGACTCCATTCCATCTTCTCAATGGTTGCACGTCTAAATCTTCTTCGAGCACCTGAAAAGGAATAGAAGAATGAGAAATGCGCAACACGTAAAACACAACACTACAACAAAAATGCCCTATTAGGGCAGTCAAAAATGCCTCGACATGGTTCCTAATGGGGTAGTTCAATTAATAGGGCAGTACAACGTGGTGCTGCGTGTATCGGTGCAGCGAAAGATCTACGGGGCATTTTGGCATGTCCCAAAATGCATTTTAGGGGGCACTTATAGTAAACTTGAGATTGAAACTAGCTTAAGTAAACTTGAAGTGAACTCACAATCAAAATAGACACAGAATTTCTTTTTGGAACAAGTTACTTTATTAAAAGGAACAAGCCCAGAAGGTCAAGGGAATATCCTTGAAAAATCCCAACAAAGAGAAACAGTAGAAAAATACATCAAGAAAAAAACAAATCATATGCCAAGGATAGGCATCCAAGGCCATCCCAGACTCGGCAACCCAGCTGAGCCTGCTTACTTCCGAACATACTTGGAACTCTAAACCCAAAATTTTGAAAAAAGTAACTTTTCTACTTTTTCTCACTCTAATTTTTCAATCATTACTCTCATTTTTCACTCTATCTCTTTCTACTTTTTACCTCTCTCCACAATCATTACTCTGATTTCTCTCTCTACCTTTATTAAAAAACACTACTCAAAACCCACAACCGAACAAGGGCTTAGAGATCCCGCTTTCTAAACACAAAGATTGTCAGCAGAATTGGAGAAATTCCTCGAAGAACACGAACGCGCTTGAACCTCCTCCATAATCCAATCAGCCAAGGAATTACATCCATGCTTCTATTCCCAAAAATTCTACTATTTATTTCCCTCTGTAAATAGTATAATGCAACTGATATACTTAGTTTAAACAAGGAGTCCATTAAGGAATTATCAGAACAATGCAACACTCCCCAATCAATTGCAAAAGGCAGATCAAAACCAAAGAAAGCAACACCACATTCAAGCAAAAGCTTCAAAACCTTTTGCCGTACCTGGGCAACAAACGAGCAAGCAAAGAACATATGACCATGACATTCAACCCTCCTTGACACAAAACACAGCCAGCATACACAGTCAAACCCCAAATAGACACAGAACTTGAACATACAAAAAATATAAACTTAGAATATTTGTACATACCGTAAGCCACGTCCAAACACGATCTCTTAACATGATCACCAAAATGCTCCAAATCTGAATCTTCATTCTCCAGTCTCCACTAGCTTTTTTGTTGCAAAAGTAAATAGGGCAATTTCAGCAACTTAACTATTGTGAGGTAATAAGAAAAAAAAAATTGTGGGAATCAAATGTGTCGTTGAATCAATAGTAATTGTTGGGCAGGAGTACCTTATGTTTAGAAGTAGAAATGAAAGTCTCTGTTCCCATTGATTTCCCTTTGACCATCAAACCAAGAAAGAGCATTGGCAGTTCTAGTTCCATTTATGACTTGTTCTTAAACACAAACCATTAGAAAACTCATCTCTCTTTTTCAATTACAAGCAATGTGCATATATGCATAAATACTGATGGCGATAGATTCAACCTTGAGGGCTGTACATGGGTGGGGTAGTGAATGTGCAACCTTTGAGTAAATAAATTTTTCAGTACACCCAGAAAAGAGCCAAAATAAGGAACTCAAACAAAGCCCAATTAAATATACCTAAAAGAGTTTCTCACACATCTATTTCGTGTCCTCGACTTCAATGTGACGTTGAAGCCATGGCTGCCTCCTTTCCCATATGACTTTAACCTATTTAAATTTCAAACATCCAAATCAAAATAGATCCCCTACCTATACAACATAAGAAGTCTAACCAAAATTGGATTCTCTAATTAGCCCTAGAACAGCGAAGCATACCTATCAGAAAAGGACGCTTGCCGTACTGGGTTTCCTCTCCAAGTAACAATCGAGGAAGAATGCCCTCTCCTGAAACATAATTTATCAAGGAATAAGCAATTGTTCAATCTTCTACTTGAATCTCCTCTGAAAAGAGAAAAGTGAGGGGTTTTTTTTTGTTTTTTTATTTTAGAAGTGGGATTGGGTACTTCAATCAAGGGAAACAACTCCCAAAATTTGCAAAGTGTAAATAGCGCCAAACGCGAAAAGTTTGAGCGCCAAATCGATATTGGACTGTGGTTAAAGTTCCCAAAACTTAACGCCAAGTACGGATAGATTCACTGATGCTTCTCTTTTCTTTCTTTTTTCACTGTTTTCTTTTCTTTCCACAATTTTACTCTTTACTTCCATGAATCTCCTTCCAGATTCATGATCTAAATCAACTTAGAAATAGGAAGAGTTTATGCCTAATCTGACAATTTTCCCTAACAACCAAGTCACCTTGAACCAAGTCAAGCAAAACTCATCTCTACTGATTTCCCTGCTCTACCAAGAGACTTTATGGAGATACACTGCTACGTAATAAAAATTGCAGAACCACCATCGGGATTGGCGTAGACAGCTGTGGTAATCACCTGACAACCAGGAGCCTCAAGAAGCTTTCGGTCTGGATCCGACACCTATTGACTCTTGTTCTGTATCCGTCCATATTTTGTTTCGCCATGACTTTAATTGAGCCCCTCCAATTCATTTATGCTCTCAATTCAAGTTTTAGACATGTTCGCATCTTTCCAGCTACCTAATGGTTATTTAATGGAAGGCAATGGAAGAGTCGGGTCCCTTCCAAAGTATTTTTCTTTATATGGACAGCACCCTCGCAAAACATTGAAAACAGACCACCACATATGTATGATTAAGGTCTGTAGGGGTTCACAAGCTAGGGCTGCACACACAAAGGAGCAGAGGAAATTATTGATCACCAACTACTCCATGTAGGGCCCCGAGAAAGTTGCTTTTCAACTCTTCTTGCTATTTGGTGTTACAAGAGAGAGATGAAGAAGCTCCCTGCTAACAAACAGGAGTCAAAAAGACAATCGGAAAAGTTTATTTTATCAATTTGTCTACGTCGCGCATAGTCAACTCAAAGTACAAACTAAACAGTCAAGCTCATAAAATGTCAAAGAACACAACCATGGAGGACAATGGAAAAAGCAGCATAAGAAGAAAGAAGACAAACAAACGGAAGTGGGAAGATAGATGAAGCTAAGGTCAAGGAGCTTAGGGTGTAGTAGCTTAGGCTCCACATGGCCACTATCCTGAACAGAACGATTATGCCCATAAACAGAACAATTATCAATTAACATTAACTATGCCGATAACAAATAAAAAATAAAAAACAAACATTAACTATATTCACGATCATCTCCACCAAATTTTGACATGTCTTCACCCTCAAGCTTTTATCGGACACAATCCACTCCGATTGCTTCTGATAAATGTCATCAAAAGCATCGCAGACAAGTAGTAAATCCCTAAAAGATGAGTTTGGACTTGTACGAGGAATATGGGACAGCTATGGCTGAAACAATTGGTTAGTTTGGTGGTATTTTCCCTAGAAATGTCATTGAAACCTTACATCAAACACCTTACGGGCAGAACAAAGACTTGAAACAATTGGTTAGTTTGGTGGTATTTTCCCTTGAAATGTCATTGAGACCTTGCATCAAACACCTTACGGGCAGAACAAAGACTTCACTAGCCCAACCACAAACTCATAGAGAGGAGTGCTAAAATCATTCAACTACAAACTCACACACCACTATACAGACCCACTATGCACATCAAAATATATCGTAACTCATTACCAGAAAAAATAAGGGGTCTCTGAACAGAAAAATTCGAGGGAAATTCAGTTACCAAGCCCCAAAAGTGCAGATTAAGCAAAATATGTGAAAGAGAACCAATAGTACCTTCAAGTATTGCAAATTCGTCATTATGAAAGAGAGAGATGAGGAGAGAGTTCAGATTTAAGTCTTACGGTTTATCAGAGTGAACCATATTTTATCCCAATCTTTTTTTAAATCTTAGAATGGAGAGAGGAGAGAGAAATAAGAAGGTACCAAGAAATCAAAGCTGCAAGCTTCCGTAATGGTAGGGCTTCTACTGCTGAGCTTCTTCGAGGGCGAGTCGACGATGCCTCGGCTCTCTCCGTGACCGTAAACAATGTCGAATGCGTAAAACAGAGACGATGAGAGATAGAACACATACACACACACAGAGCTAGCTAGCTTCAGTCCTTAAAAGTTAGAGCGGAAACCTTAGCAGATCGACGGTGAACAGACGAAGTTGTGATGACTAGCGAAGGCGAGGTGTGGTCGTCGGAAACCCCTGAAGTAGTCTCGTCGGAAATCGCTATGGCCGTGGTCGTCGTTAATTATGGAGATCTCCTATGGCCGTGGTCGGCGTTGTGGCTCTCGTTGTCTTCGATTAGTAGCTGAAAAAAGTTGGGGCAAAAGAGATAGGTGACGATGAGAGAGATTTGGGGCTTTTGGGCAACATCAAAGATTTTACCCTCCAAAAAATTAAAACTTGCTTTCGTCCCCCGCCAATTCTATTTTAGTCGTACTCTTTTTGGCTTAAAAAATTATTATTTGCATCGGGGAGTACTTTGCAGACGCAAAAAAAATCTATTTGCCACTACTTTTTTGCGACGGCAATGAGGCGGAAGCAATTTGATAACATTTGAGACGGGATGCAATGCCGACGCAATTAAGTAGCTTTTTGCGACAGCATTCTCTGCCGACGCAAATAGGTCGACGAAAAAAGCATATTCTCTTGTAGTGGAGACTCGTAGGACCGAGCCAAGTGATCCGCTTTACTCCATTGCTCTGACTAGCAGGTACCGGAAGTGGCTGAGGAGGGATGTGGAAGCAAGGAGGGGTTAAAAGTTTATTTTGCCATTTTTTGAAATAAAAGTTAGGTCTCGTTGCGCATTTTTCTTTTTCATGCTCAGCTTGTAATAAAGAAATCATCGGAATAAAGTTGACTGATTAAGGGTTTCCCCCTTTTCGGTTCGTAATCACATGCGCCTTGAAAGAAAGTATCTTGATTCGTCAATTTGGATTTGATTTTTGAATTTAGGACCGAACCTCAGAGTGAGATTGCCTACGTATCCCTTAAGAAAAGGGAATCGGGTCCATGTGTAGTTCGGGCTAGGGTTCGCTCGGGTATTAACACTCTCCTTTTTATGCTCTAAATTTTGCCTAGAACTGCCCTTTCGGGTTTTTGGCCTAGCGAGCTTCTTTTTCGACTTTTTGCCCTAACTTTTGCCTAGGCCGCCCCTTCGGGTTTTTGACCTAGCGGGCTTGCTCTAATTTTTGCATGGGACCGCCCGCCCTTGTAGTTTTCGGCACAGCGAGCTCTCTCAGGGGTAATATCGTTTGAGTTGATCCAAATTGACAAGGTTCGAGAATTCATTGCCGTCGAGATCGATGATCGATGCTGCTCCCCCGGAAAGGATCGACTTGATGATGTACGGCCCGGCCCACTTTGGTCGGAACTTCCCTTGTAGGTCAAAGATCGGTGCACGGATTTCCTTGACTACCATGTCCCCCTCTTGCAAGTCCCTCGACTTCACTTTCTTGTTGAATGCTCGGGCAATCCTCCGTTGGTAACCTTGAATGTGGTACAAAGCTCGCAGTCTCCTTTCGTCAAATAACATGAGTTCTTCGAACCTTCCACTGATCCATTCGGCCTCGTCTCTTCCATGTTCAGCCATGACCCTAAGTGATGGAACTTCCAGCTCAATGGGGAGAATGGCTTCCATACCGTACACCAAGGAATAGGGTGTTGCCCCTGTCGGTGTGCGGATAGACGTCCGGTATCCCCACAAAGCTAGTGGCAGCTGCTCGTGCCAATTCCTGGCTGATTTGACAGTCCTCTATAGAATTGACTTGATGGTCTTATTGGCTGCTTCGACTGCCCCATTCGTTTGTTGCCGGTAAGTGGTTGAGTGATGCACTTGAATTTTAAATTCGTCAAAGAGTTCTAGAACCTTTCCCTTGAAGTGAACACCATTGTCAGACACGAAGGCTTGAGGAACCCCATACCGATAAATGATGTTTTGCCTGATAAAGTGAGCCACCTGAACTGCCGTCAAAGTCTTGTACGAAGCTGCTTCGACCCATTTGGTGAAATAATCGACTGCTACCAAGATGAACCTGTGACCGTTAGAAGCCGCTGGCGTGATTCTTCCGATGACGTCAATGCCCCAGGCGGAGAATGGCCATGGTGTCGCCATTGAGTGTAACTCCGAAGGAGGGACGTGGATAAGATTAGCATGAGTCTGGCACTTATGACATCGGCGCACATACTCAATGCAATCTGTCTCCATAGTTGACCAATAGTACCCTAGTCTTAAAACTTTCTTTGCCAGCATCATCCCGTTCATGTGGGGCCCACAAACTCCTTCATAGACCTCTTCCATTACAGCTCTCGTGTCGTCACCATGAATACACAGCTTGTGAATCCCGCAAGGAGATCGCCGGTACAATTTTCCACCACAGATAATGTATTGAGATGCCATTCGTTGTAAAGCGATTCGATCCTTCTTGGTTGAATCTACAGGGAACTCTCCTTTCTCGACGAGATTCCAAATATCGTGAAACCAAGGAAGCCCATCATCAGGTTCGTCGATGTTCATGACGTAGTCGTACACGTGCTTCCCTCTCTGCTCAATCATGACAGGCCTTAGCTTTACCCCGATCAAAAGTTCCAGCATGGATGCCAAAGTTGCTAGTGCGTCTGCGAAGCAATTCTTCATTCTTGGGACGTGTATGAAGGTCACTTTTTGAAAATTCGGGATAAGCTCGTCGAGCTGCTGATGATACGGCTTCATCTTCTCATCTTTGACCTTCCATTCCCCGTTCGCTTGTGATACAACCAAGTTGGAATCCCCTACGACTTCCAGCACCTTGACTCCGATTTCCAGTGCAGCTTCCATTCCCACAATACACGCTTCGTACTCTGCTTCATTATTCGTGACTTCGAAGTTCAGCTTGAAAGCGAGGGGAATATGTGACCCCTCAGGCGAGACCAGCAGTATGCCAATCCCAAAGCCCTTCTGGTTAGCAGCTCCATCGAAGTACAATGTCCATGTTTCATCGGCAGCCGTCATCACGTCTTCGTCAGGAAATTGAAACTCCGTGTGTTCTGGCCCCTCGATCGGGCGGTCTGCCAAAAATTTTGCTACGGCTCTTCCTTTTACTGACTTGCGGGTGACGTACTTGATTTCGAACTCAGCCAATAAGAGCAACCAACGTGCTAATTTACCGGTAAGTGCTGGCTTCTCAAATAGATATTTGAGTGGGTCCATCCGAGAAATCAGTATTACCGAGTAAGACAGCATGTAGTGTCTCAATTTTTTGGTGGCCCATACCAACGCCCAGCATGTCTTCTCCAATGAAGTGTACCGCTCTTCGCTTCCAACCATCTTCTTGCTCAGGTAGTAGATTGCCCTTTCAACCCCATCATCTCCTTCTTGCGCGAGCATGCACCCCATTGAAGAGGACGTGACGGACAAGTACAGGATCAAAGGTTTTCCCGGGATGGGCGGCATCAGGATTGGCGGACTCTGGAGATAAGTTCACACTGCTTCGAAGGACTTTTGACACTTATCATTCCACTCGAATTTCACGTCCTTCTTGAGCAGACAAAACAACGGTTCACATGTCAGAGTCAGCTTGGCGATGAATCAACTAATAAATTGAATCTTTCCCAAGAAACACTGGACTTCCTTCTCGGATTGAGGTGGCTTCATCTCAAGAATAGCTTTAATCTTAGAAGGATCCACCTCGATCCCCCTGTTTGTGATCATGAATCCGAGCATCTTTCCAGCCGTGACCCCGAACGTGCACTTCTGCGGATTAAGACGCATCTTGTACTTCTGAATTCTCTCAAAGAACTTTCTCAGTGCTGGGAGATGGTCCTTTCGCTCTTTGCCTTTCACTATCATGTCATCGACGTATACCTCGACCTCCTTGTGAATCATGTCATGCAACAATGTGGTGGCACCCCTATGATATGTGGGACCGGCATTTTTCAACCCGAAAGGCATAACCCGATAGCAATATGTTCCCCACTCAGTGATGAATGTGGTCTTTTCCCTATCTTCCGGAGCTAGGAGAATCTGATTGTACCCCAAGAAGGCATCCATGAAGGAAAGTAGAGCGTGCCCTACAGTGTTATCAACAAGTATGTCTATGTGTGGCAATGGGAAATCGTCCTTAGGGCTCGCTTTGTTCAGATCTCTGAAATCGACACATACTCTGATTTTTCTGTCCTTTTTGGGGACGGGTACGATGTTGGCTACCCAAGTGGGGTACTCTGTTACGATTAGGAAACCGGCGTCGATTTGCTTTGTGAGTTCTTCTTTTATTTTTAGCAGCCAATCGGGCCGCATTTTTCTTAGTTTTTGCTTAACGGGCATCGCGTCAAGGTAGAGAGGGATTCTGTGCTCGACTATCTCCGGGCATGTCTGCGTGGGACCAAGCAAAAACTTCTTTGAATTCCTTTAGCAAATCTGTGAGCTCTTGAAGCTCAGTGGGGGACGGCCCGGAACCGACCTGAACCAATCGAGGGTTCCCCTCATCACCCAAGTTTATTGAGATTATTTCTTCTTTCAAAGGCTGAGCATGCCTTTCATTTTCGCGATCGATGAGAGAACGGATCTCCTTGGGGATGTCCCCGTCGAGATCTATTCCTTTATCGTCGGGGTCTAAACAGTTTATTTCAAAAATCGGCAAGTAAGCGAAAACATCAACCATTTCATTAACCAGTTCAACAGACGGGGGGAATACAGCGGTTGACTCGAATTCGAAGTAAAAAGTACGATGTGGAGGGCCAATGGGCACAAACTCTGACTCTGTGCTAGACGACGAGTCAGTGTCGGACTCGGACTCAGACTCAGACTCAGTGCAGGTGCTGTAAGTGCGAGCTACATGTGGTACAAAAGTGCAATTATCATAAACGCCTACGGCGTCCACAATGAGCATGGAAGGGTCTTCGATCTCTTATTCTTCTCCTAGCATCAGCACGGCAGGATCTTCCATCATACCCCCCAATTCCCCGCCCCCAAACAGTGATTGAAAGTGGCCTTCTTCAAGAGCTTCGAGCCAATCCAGCGCTTCAGACAGTTCCTCTATCTTTGCAAATTCTTCATCACTCTCCCAAGTGTCATTGGCAAAGATTTCAAACCCTGGATACTTCACCTTTGTTTCCAGATCGATGAACGGTTCCGGCTGTCCTTGGTACAGCTTCTCCCTCTCGTTGATCACGGGGCCAGCTCTAAACTTTATCTCAGCAGTTTGGGCTCGGGCACGATTACGCCATTTCCTCGCAGGGTCATTCTTTTTGGGATCATAACCCAAACCGTATGGATCAACACTCCCAGGAAAATGAGGGAACTCAGATACGCCTTGCTGATTGAGACCCAGGCCCAGGCCAGGCAGGTAGTTCATCTTCCTCATGATCTTTAAGGCCGCATAGCTAACCAAGAAGGCCTCATCAGTCCGGATAGTGCACACTTTTGAAGTTATGACAGCAAAACCTCCCATAGGTACATCCTCCTCTCCATGCATAATTTCTAGCAACGGGGAGTTGTCTTCAGAATGAGGACGGATGCTAGAGTCTCCATGAATTATGAGAGTCCCAGAATCCAATCCCAAAATAAGCTTTTGGTGCAGCGTGGACGGTACCCCCATTACATCTGAGCGGTGTAGCCACGGTCTCCCCAGCAGGAGGTTGAATGAGGCAAGGATCTCCAGAACGCAGAACTCCACAGTGGTCTTGAATTTCCCGGTCGCTAGCTCCAAGTTGATCGTTCTCAAAACATCCCGACGGGTATTGTCGTAGGCACGAACTCCCAGGGTTGACGGCGCAAAATCCTTATTTTTGAGGCCGAGACAATAGGCGGTGCGGAGAGGGCACACGTTAATGGCGGAGCCGTTATCAACAAGGATTGTCGGGACCCACTTTCCCATACACTTCATGGTGATGTGAAGGGGCTTATTATGGTCAGCTCCTTCGGGCGGTAGGTCTTTCTCAGTGAAGGATAAGGTGTGCTGGGCAAGGTTCGGGGTTATGAGGGCTATCATAGCTTCAGGTGCGATATCTGCGGCAACTTTGAGTTTGGAGAGAGTACTGACAAGCCTTCGGCGATGTACGCTGGAAGACGCCAATACACCCCACATGGACATGTTGACCGGGGTTTCACGAAGTTGTTGGATGATAGGGTCGGCAGAAGCTTCAGGGTCAGAGTCGAGGAAAGAGTTCAGGTCAATGATTGGTTTGAGCTGAGAAGGCGGGTTAGCTTTAGTGGAGCTAGGAGGGTTGCTTTGTGGACCTTGCGGGACGGGGGTGTTCAGGTTTGTGGGGTTGACAGGGGTATTCTGCTGCGGCGGAGGAGCTCGGGACGAGCTACCCTGCTGGAGGTTGGTAGGTTGGTAGACTCTTCCACTCCTGGTAAGGTTGCTAACTGTCTTGGGAATGGGTTCCCACCAAGTACCTTCCCAGAAATCGGAGAAGTCAAAGTCGTAGTCGTCCGCCTTACGTTTCCCTTTGTCAAGTGTTGTCTTCTCCAAAGTTTCAATAAGAGTTTCCATTTCTAGAGTGTGCCAGATGCTCTCCTCCTCCAGAGAATTCCAAAAGTTGCTGTTGTTGTTACTGTTGTCATTGCTAATCTGCAGAGATCCTTCATCCGACATGGCCTTATTGACAGTCAGTTCCTCACCATCAATCCATACGTTCACCAATTCAGATTTTTCCCACAGATCTTCTGGATCCAATACACAGATGCTGAGCTCATCAGGGATTTCAACTACGGGTTGGGGGAAGAACTCCTCAATAATGCATTCCTGCGAGAGGAAAAGATAGTCCATGGCGCGGTCCAGAGCGTCGGAATTTCGAGTGAGGTTGACAATGGTCCTGACAGTGAGCCCTGAGAACATACGAGGGTTCATCAGATCCATTTCTTCCACCACTTCCTCTTCTTGAAAAAGGTACGCCAATGATGTTTCATCCAGAGGATCAGAATCGTCCATCCACTGCCATCCGTTGGGTTCGGGCTCTCATTCCCATTCATCGTTCTCTTCAACAGGCTCAGGTTCCGAGAATAGAGCAAACAGAGAATACCCATCAAACAGATCAGCCATCATCTCCTCCCAATTCTGCCTCCATTCTCCATGTTCTAATTCCTCGACTTGGTTAGGATCAAGCGCCACGGGCCAGACTCCAGTGATAAGAACTACTTTCTTCTACTGCCAAGAAATCTTGCACCAGATCTTCCCACCTTCTCTGAAAATCCCATTCCACAGTTTCCAACGCACAGACAGCATCCTCAACTGGCAGTTCGACGGTCGGCTTGGGTTGGGTACTAGGAACACTGTAAAGGCTGGGGTTAAAGGGTTGGCTTATGGAGATAAGGTTGGTGCGGGCATTGGAGTGCTTTGGGAGCTGGTTCAAGATGGTGTTGGGTTTTTGTGGTGGCATAGGGAGGGTTTTGTTATCTATGAGATCTTGGATTGCGTGGCAGAGGCGAAAGTAGTTGTCGGTAGGGTGGCCCACATTCTGGTGATAGGCACAGTAGGCATTCGGACAATATTCTGTCGACGATTCGACCATCAGTTCGGAATGACTCGGGGTGATCAATGTGATACGATAACCAAAGCGGCGTAAGCGGTACACTTGCTTTTAGCCTGTATGGTGTTGGTATTACAATGTTCGGCTCCCCTATCATTCCTTTCCTTTGGTTAAATCCCGATTAAATATTAGTCACAGGCTCAGCAAAATTTTAATTTCCCCTAGGTTCGGGCTCGAGGGCTTGTATGATTTAAACAACACGCATTAGGGCGCGTGACTCTTCATCGGGTCTTAGCAACCTTCCAAAGACCGCGCGAGCGAGTCTCGAGAATCGTAGCTGACAGCATGACAATGCAAAATGCAATGCAGCAAGTAAACAGAATATAGCACGTAATCCTACCCTGTAGGCTCCTGTCCTAATTTGGAAAGTTCTACGGCTTGCTAAACATGTACAAAGGCCGATTTTGGTTTGAAGAGGGTTCCCCGGACTAAAGTCAAAGTATACCTCCCGTTATTGAGCGTACACCCAATAACGGTACAAACGGTAGGGATGACTCATCACGATCGAGGGTTGCTGAGCATTCCGGGATTCCCTATCACCGGCAAGCCGGGTAGGATTGCCGAAACACAACAGCGGGGCTGCACAAGATATATATACAAAAAACAAAAAGTGAAATAAAATCCTTTGAAAATCCCACAAATATTTTTCAAGCTTCCCTCAGTAATTTAATTAATGCTTAAGGGAAGCGGACCGTTTTGTCAACGTACCGATTTTTCTCAAGTATCAATTAAATCGCATCCCCAGCGGAGTCGCCACTGTGGGCTACCACAGCCCCGGGTGGAATCGGAGCGGCCCGAAAAGAAACGCCTCGCTTTTGGCTTTTTGAAAATAATTTTGAAGAGTCGCCACCCGAATTGTGGTTCGCCACCCGAGAAACCGTCTTATTCGAAAAACACTACAAGAAAAAGTATGTTTAGTGACGAAAAAGTGGCGACCAAATTTAATTTCGTCGCTAAATGGGTATATTTGGTGACGAAAAAATAAATTCGTCACTGTTTTGACAACTTCCGCGATGAAATTATTTCGTCACCAATTATAACAATTTAGTGACGAAAAAGATATTTTGTCACCAAAGGCACCTATTTGGCGACGAAATAAAATTTTCGTCTCTAAAAGAGTAAAAAAGGAGATGAAATTATTTTTTGTCGCCAAAGATAACTATTCGGTGACGAAAAGAATATTTTGTCGCCAAATGAACCAATTTGGCGACGAAAAATATTTTCGTCTTCTTTTTACGTTTTCAGGGACGAAAAATTTATCCTTTGATGACAAAATTTATGAATTACGCTTTGTCACCAAATATATTTCAGGCATAACTCTTTACTCAGAACTCCGATTGAGATAATTTAAATTGAGTTTGAACAATAACATAAAGAGCTACAACTTTAATTTTTATCAAAATTGCTAATTTTAATGTTTTAATGGTTCAAAATGCCATTCAAAATATATTTTAATGTTAAATGTATGTGTTATATATTAGATATTTCAAACATATGCAGAAAAGTTTGTGTGGTGTAGTTGGTTAAATCTTGCGTGCAAAACCTAGGAGACTCGGGTTCGAAACCCAGCAGGAGCAAGAAATTGAGATTTTTTTCACATATAAGAATGTCTTTTGCGACGAAAAATTTCGTCATCGATGGGTCACCTTTGACGAGGCAAAGGGAATAATCTGTAACGAAATTTTTTGTCGTAAAAAAAGCACAATAGGTGACGAAGAAAATTTCGTCACCAAGTCATTTTTCCGTGACGAAATTTTTCGTCGCCAAAAGGCACTATAGGTGACGAAAAATAGACTTCCTCACCAGGTACGAATCCTCGACAACCTTTAGTCGACAAAATTTTTTTCGTCACCTATATTATTTGTGACGAAAAGCATACAATTTGTGACGATTTTCATTCGTCACTCAATGCAATTTTTCTTGTAGTGAAAGAAAAAAAAAGGGTTGATTTGAATTGGAAACCAGAGATTTAGGAAAAGGGTTCGGGAACCACGTTACGAGGGGGGAAGGGTTTTACGGCACCCCCCTCGCCCGATTTGAAATCGGTCTTTACTAGATATTTGCGGGATTTTTCGAAGGATTTTATTTCATTAAACAGTTAGCATGCGTTTACAGATATATCAAGTACAGAAGGTGCATGCGTGTACATGCGTACAGTGAATGCATGAAAAATAGTAATAAAGTGCAAGATGCTAGAAAATGGGGGATCCTGTCACTGATCCTCTCTCGAGCGCTCGGGAGAGCTCCCGAGCGTTTGGGAGTACCACACGCTCAACCTGCACATCTTGTTAGTACAACAGGATACAATAGAATACAATGCTGAAAGTATAAACTAGAATAACATTAAATACACTTGTAGACACCCCAATTTGGACATTTCGAATTTCCTTAATTTGTGGCCCGGAGGCTCCCCAATGATGAATTTGGATTGAAACAAGCCCTAGTCCGGTCAGAACAATGCTCCTTGGAAGACTTCGAAAAAGGAAATAATATGTGCAAAACATGTTTCAAGCGCCCAGGAGTTCTCCCAAGCGCTCCAAATCATTTGCCAAAGCCACTAACCTGGCTCATTCTCGAGCGCTCGAGAGTTAGGTCCTAAGCGCTCAGGACTACTCCCAAGCACTCGAGACTGCCTTGCTGCCCAATGGGTGAAAAAGGTCCCCCTCTTTCCATACAAACCATCATTTTGGTCGTTTGGACCAGGGGAAGACTCTGACTCAGTCAGAGAGATCCAGGCCAGAAAGATTTTCTCCCCAATGAAAAAAATGGTTTCATTTCATTGCAAATTAAGCCATATGATATGTTTTTCTATAAAAGGGCCTTTTTCAGCAGGAAAGGGGGACTCTCTCTCTCTAAGCTCTCTCACTCTATCTCTGGTTCAAACAAAGAAGTTCCAAGCTAAAAGTTTCTTTTAACTACAAGGTTTTCTAAACTTCCAAAGCCCAAAAAAAAAGCATGAAGGAGATGCAAGGAATCCAGATCATTCTCAATCTCTGATCTCTTGCATTCTTCTTCCTTCATCCATCTTTTTTTTTCAAAGTCTTTCAAGAGGTCAAGTTCCATCCAAAGGTAGAAGTTCTTTTCTCACCTTGACATCAAGCTGGGCTGTCTTTCCTTTCTGAGGGAGGTCTCTTAGCCCTATCAGTCCTCAATACTGATTGTGGGTTGGGAGACCTTGGTGTAATAATCAGCCCACTGGTAGTACTCCCGAGCGCTCGGGACTACTCCCAAGCACTCGAGAGTGAATCCAGTATTGCTTTCCTTCCTTTGAGTGTTTAAATGGGCATGCATGGGTAGAATGTGTTTCAAAACCACTTTCAACTCTTTTGAAGTAAGTTGGTACCAAAAACTTGCTGTTTTCAGAGAAAAATAAAATAAATGACTTGCATTTAAGGCATGCAAAGAAGTTTTGGTATGGATCTAAGAAGAAAAACCCTTTTTTCATGCTTTAAGATGTAAGATCTAGTGTATCAGCATACTTCATTGAGTGTTTTAATTGGTTGAAACTATTCCTGAGGCATAGAAGACTCCCGAGCGCTCGAGATTGTTCCCAAGTGCTCGAGAGTTTTTGCATGCAAACTCAGTCCACTTTTCTCACAGTTTGGCCCTTCTACTACCTTTGCATGTCCATGCATGTGCCCCCTTTTAATTCTTATAACTGTAAAATTGATTTTCGAAAAAGTAAAGAGCTATGGTTTGAAAGAGTGGGATTTGATTCCTGTTTACTAGACTGATCCCGGCCTTATAAACCCTCTGTGGGACCTACAAGATGTTCTAGTTCATTCCAATTTATATTGCAGCATTGTATTTTGTTGTGCTAACAAAAGCTTGCAGGTTGAACATGTAATCTCCCAAGCGCTCGGGAGTACTTCTGAGCGCTCGAGAGTGGATCAGTGATAGGGATTTCCAGCTTCTAGCATTTTTGCATTTCATCACCATTCTTCATTTACTCACTGTACACATGCACATGCATGCACCTCCTGTACTTGATGTATATCTGTGAATACTTGCTAAGTGACTAAATGAAATAAAATCTTTTGACAAATCCCACAAAAGTTTAGTAGAGACCGATTTCAAATCGGGCGAGGGGGGAGCCGTAAAACCCTTCCCCCTTCGTAACGTGGCTTCTGAACCCTCAAAACAAATCTCTGGTTTTCAATTCAAATTAATCATTTTCAATGGAAACGGTTTCTCGGGTGACGAACCACAAATCCGGGTGGCGACTCTTCAAAAATTTTCAAAATACAAGAAACGGCGTGGCGCCTCTTTTTCGGGCCGCCCCGATTCCACCCAGGGCTGTGGTAGCCCACAACACTATAGGCTTGACAGATGACTCAGTAGACTGATGATAGGTCTCATTCTTCTAAGCCACACAACCTAGCCCTTCTGGAAAATGGTTTTACAGTTCTAAAAAGAGTAAGGGGACACATGCATGGACATGCAAGGACAGTAAGAGGATCAAACTGGGAGAAAAATGGACCAAGCTTGCATGCAAACTCTCTCGAGCGCTTGGGAGTAAACTCGAGCGCTCGGGAGCATTCCACACTCCAGGACCGATTCCAACCAACTAATACATCCAATGCAGTATGCTGGTACACTGGATCTTACATTTTGAAGTTCAAACAAGCTTTATCTTTTCTAGTTTTTAAACAAAATTTTTCTGCATGTTCATAAATGAAATGATTTTCTTTATTTCTTTCTGAAAAATGAAAATCTTTTATACCAACATACCACAAGTGGACTGATCTGTACGAAAACACTTTTTACTACCCATGCATGTCCATTTACGTGCTTAAAAGAAGGAAACTGGACTGCAATCACTCTCGAGCGCTCCAGAGCACTCCCGAGCGCTCGGGAGTGCTTCCAGTAAACTGGTACAGAAAATGTATTTGCACCCCTTTGCTCTTGTTAATATACCAAGGTCACTCAACCCATGCTCAGTATTAGGGACTGAGACAGGCTGAGAGGCCTCCCTCAGAATGAACAGCCTCTGTAATACCAAAAGAGAAAAAGGATTTCTACCTTTGAATGGAACTTGGCTCCTTGAATGGTTTTGAAAACAGGTGCGGAGGGGAAAAGACCAGAAATCAGACGTTTTGGATATTCTGGATTTCTGCCCTCTTTTTGGGAGTTTTTGAAAACCTCTGGAAGTTTTGAGTTGAAGAAGCAAGCTATGCTTGAGAGCTTTTCAGCAAAATAGAAGAGAGTGGTTTAGAGAGAGAGAAATTTCGTCCCCCTTCTCCTAGCTGAAGGCCAGCCACTATTTATAGGCAAAGTACCCCATCACATGCATTTGAAACAAGTATTTTTTTAAGGGGAAGACTGCTGGTCTGAGAATTCTGACTGAGGTTGAGTGTGGACTGAGCTTCAGCTGGCTCAAAGAGTCTGCAATGATGAGTTGCATGGGTAGTTGGAAGGCTTGCCACCCATTGGTCATCACAGAGGACTCGAGCGCTCAAGAGAGGTCTCGAGAGCTTGGGACTTCATTCTCGAGCGCTCGAGAATAAACTCAACCATTGCTTTTGAAAATGGTTTTGAGCGCTTGGGACTGCTCCCAAGCGCCTGGAAATGATCTTGACCAATTTATTCCCTTTTCAAATCTTTGAAGGAGCCAAGTTTTGGGTGACATCTGGCTTATTTTAATCCAAAATCATCATCGGGGAGCGTCCGGGCCACAAATTAAGGAAATTTGAAATATCCAAATGGGGGTGTCTACAATAATACTATATCTAAGTACTAATATAATTTGGAAATGTACTTTAATGAATAAAATAAGGTTTCCTCTTTTGTCCAATGGGTAAAGATAACCCTAAAAATTATCATCCAATGGTTAATAGCTAAAGGTTCAAAAGGTTTAACAGGTTCATCTAGGATTTACAAGGTCAAGGGGTTCAAAAGGTTCAGGAGTCACAAGGTTCATAAGGTTTAAGAAACAACGGCGATTTAGGGTAAACGATTGACAAGCTAACTAGTTGGTTAAAAGCTAGCTAAGCTTGCTAGGTAGGATTTCCAGCCAAGATGAAATCTTAAGTCTTAACCCTAGAGATGACGGAAAAACTGGCGGTTAAACGACGATTAAAACTTAATTAAGATTTCAACGAAATTTTTATTAGTCAGTAACGACGGATTTTTGGTTATGAAAATAAAAATCCAAGTAATTAAAATAAAATTTAAATTTTTAACGAAATTTTTATTGACAAAAAATCAGGGTCGTTACATTATACACCAGGGATAACCTGGAGACAGGATCGAAATCACGCACGACATATCATAATGTCGTGCGCCGCGTTATGGAATGCTGTGTAACAGATGACAGTGACCCAGGCAGTTAATCAAGAAGCTTTTCTCATCTATATTCTGCTGCATCATCCCTTATCATCTTTGTACAGTTTGCACTACAAGCACGCCAATGTGTCATATTAAATCCCGTGTCCCTCTCCCGTACGTGTTTTAAAGTTAAGCTCTTCAAAAGACATTAAATCCCCCATCTAAAATGCTTAGTAGAGACCGGTTTTTACCAGGCGAGTGGGTGCTTTTTCAACAAAACCTTCCCCATTCTTAACATGGCTCCCAGATCCAAAATCTCAACGTTTTCGCTAGATCAAAAGCCCCCCCTTTTTTTTTTCTCAAACAAACTCTCGGTTTCTCAGATCATCCATATCAAAAATCTGGGTGGCGACTCTTCGAGCGCGCTTTCGGGCGCAAGAGCCCACAAAAATGTTCAAGGCCGATAGAACTTTGTATGGCTCTGAAGAAAAAAAATATCAGGCCTTAAGAGCTTTGGGACAATAACTAACAAAGAAACCCTATGTAGAGAAGCTCCAATAAGCTAACACCATAAGAAGTAGAACTATAACCCACCGATATTTGAATTTCATAATGTATCATTCATTATCTCAAAATGTACCACTCTAAAACCAATGCAGCAACAAAAATGGAGTACAAACTTGTATGTTCTTAAACAAGCCATGAAACATTGTCAAACTGGAGCAAAGGCCATGAGCCGAACATCATCATCATTGTCTACCCTAAGCTCTATTACAAGCAAACTGAAAAAGAAAAATCCTAAGTGTTGCTGGCATCTCTTCTATGTTGGACATACGCCACGGGGAACTTGATTTTGGAGTTGTGTAACTACTTTGTGCTCTCTCTCTTGCTGGGACAGTACATGTTGTGTAACCAGTACACTTTGGAGATCTCCCTCTTGCATACCTTTGTGCTCTCCCTCTTGCATAGCACCATTCAGAGTGGTGTCGCGATACTCTTTTTCAAGTCGACCGAGTGAGGCAATGATGATTTCAACATCTGAAATTGAGAAAGAGTAGCTCTTAAGTCTGCTCACCAAATTAAATGAGCGAATGCTAGCACATGCTGGAATTGAAGTTAAAGTTCAATAAGTTCATGAACATTGAGATGCAAGAATCATAAACTATACAATAGGAGAAAAAAGCAAAAGCAACCCCGATGGATCTCCATGAACTTCCAACCAAGGCTCCATAATGGAATTGAAAGCATCAAATAGCACAGGAGAACCATACTTAGCAATGCCAAACGTATTCCAAATTCTCAAGATACATCCCTATACTGAGCAATGCTAAACATATTCCATACATTTTGAACCTCTCACCATAATCCATAAGTTTATCGGTTTCCGATAATATTCCGGACAACCGAATTAACTACTTCATCAACAGATCAAGAGTAAGCTATAGACTACATAATCTATGTATTTCATGAACCACGCCCTTGGGTTAAAGATCACATGGCAACAACTCTACTGGCTAAACTAATCACAATGAGGTGAGATCAAAGACTTGCAAACAATAAGATGAAATGCCTAAATGATTGCAACATCAACATAGAATGAAATGCACCAAAAAAAAAAACTTTTGATCGACAAACCACCAAAATTGATCCCAAATTGGAACCCTAATTTTTTGTGCAAAAATCCCTAATATCGAATTGAAATTGGAACCCTAGTTCGATCGATACAACCATTCTACGAATTGAAATTGGAACCCTACTAAACACAGAAATACATAGAGAAATAAAAGTTCGTATGTTTTGAAATCCTAGGTTTCACACAGAAATCGAACCGTAATAAACCCTAACCCTAACTTGTGTAAGATCGGACAAGAGAGAAAGAACAAAATAACTTGAACTTGTGTTCTTTGTTCGGGAAAAAATCGAGAGAGAGAGAAAGAGATTAGAGAATCGAACCAGAGAGAGAGAGACCTTCAGCCATTTGATTCTGATCTTCGTTTGTCTTCGTTCTTCTCACTGCTTCGTCTTCGTTCACGTTTATTCTCTCTCTTTCTCTCTCTTTCTCTCTCTCTCTCTCTCTCTCTCTCTCTCTCTCTCTCTCTCTCTCTCTCTCTCTCTCTCTCTCTCTCTCTCTATCTCTCTTTCTCTCTCTCTAAGCGGTCTGCGTGAATAACATTTGAAGGGGGCAAGAGGGGGGAAAGTGTAATTTGTGGGTTTTTAATGCCCTTTCTTTCCCTGGCCCTTGGATTAAATCCAAGGGCTGAGAACACAGTCCCGCACCAAAGGCTTGTTCGGGATCACTCAACAGATCTTGAGTGTGTGTGTGTGTATATATATACACGTTTTCAGATTGGATCGGGTATGAATTCAGATAATAGTTAAACCATAACCGAACCGATACCCGTTCGATTATCCAAGGTCTCAATCATACCCGTACCCGCGGTGAAAATTTTCGTTGTGGTTTGGGAAAAAATTTCAGTTACGGTTTGGGTACCCTTGGTTTGGTTCAAATTGCCATTCCAAACATGCATAAGAGCAAGAAAAATCATGTTATGCTTAATGTTATTTTTTGTTGCAGGTAATTTTTTTTAATGTTATTTACCTCTCATTATTCATTTATGATGTAATATTAAATGTAAAAGTTTAATGAGAGAATGTTTGAGCATGAAAAGAAAGTTTGTAAGAATTTTTCTAAATTTTATATTTAACTTTTGACATTTTAAAATTGTAGGGAAAAAATGAATTTTATTAGGATAATGCCATACAAAGTAGAGAATTAAGGAGATAGCTTGATTTTATTTTTGGAAACTACATTTGCTTAGTATATAGTAATGTTTTTTGTTATTGTTTTTTAATTAAAAATATACGTAGGGCCCAATTGACCATTCGGCCTTGGACCCCAAATACCTTGGGCCGGCCATCCCATGGGCGTGACCGTAGGGGTTCTCGACCCATTGTGAAATGTTCGGTTCGAACAGTAGCTACTACCCGTGAGGGAAAACCGCCGCCACAACATTACATAGCTTCTTGAAGCCAATTGAATGGCTTGCCAATTTTTTCCTGATTTTTTTTCAATTGTGCCCATCAATTGGAGAGCTCCTGGTTATGCCCTTCAAGGCAATTTTGTCTTTCCCAGTTATAATGTGTTGACATCATGTAGGTGTGTAGATTTTTTGTTTCTATCTTCCTCTCTTAGAGCATTGATGGTTCCAGATGATCACCAGAGCTCTTTCCCTCTCCCTCTATCTCTCTCTCACAAGATCAATGCATGATGGCTCTGTTCCGGAGCAGTTCAAATGTCCGATCACAATCACAGCCATCGTCATGCATAGATTCTCCCTCTCATTTGCATTGTCCCTCTTTGTCTTTTCTCTCTCTCTCTCTCTCTCTCTCTCTCTCTCTTTGTTTCACAATTTTTTTAGCAACTATTGGAAACCGAGTTGATTTCATTTTAGATCTGCTCTTATTGGTCTACCATTTCCAAGTTGCTTTGGTTGTGCATGTCTCAGATCTTTGATCTGTCTATGCTTGCACATATGTATCTGTGTATGTGACGAGCGAGAGAGAGAGAATGGGGTTTGGGTTGTTTCCATTCCTTTTTTGGCTTTTTTTTTTGTCCCTATAAAATAGGTTTGGTTACAATTTCGTCCTCATAAAATTGTTGGTTTCAATTTTATCCTTTTATTATCTAACCTATTTCAAAGTTATCCTTCCGTCACAAAATTGGACAGAAAATCCCAAAGTGGTAAACAGCTTGGTGATGTGGATTGTGGGACCAGCTTTCCACCCAAAAAACCCTAAATCCTAAATTCCAAAACTCGTTTTCCCCCAAATCCCCAAAATAGTTTGCCCCCAAACCTAACTAATTACTTATAAATGCTAAGTGATACCCAGTGCGAACCCCAAGCCCAATTCGGTAGAGCGAGAGAATTCCTAACCAGACATTTGGTCTTGGTAATGATTAACGGTGCAAGGCTGGAACTCGGACTGGGTTTGAAGCTGTTGGGATGAACCGTCGATAGAGTCTCGTGGGCCGATCAACATGTGGTAGCTACAGTTTGAGCCCTCGGAGAGGCACCAGAAGCTGTTATGGGGCCTCTGTTTCTTGAGTGCGTGTAATAGTGTAGACACACCAATCTAGGTTTTCCATATTAGTTTACTTACGGTCTTTGATTCCCCTATAGTGAAACGAATCAAGAGCACCCTGGGAATGTTAATGTGGTTGAGTTTTGAGTATTTGATACCCTTTTAAGCCCAACCAAATTCAAAGCCAGAACCCTACCTACACGCGTTGGTTCAAAACTAGCGCGTGCTGATCCAAGTTCCACCTGTTGGTCAACGGTCAGCTTTGACCATTGATTAGGGTAGGGGTAGCTTGGACCGGCGCTCGCAAGTCAACAACCGGCGCTCACAGGTCAACAACCAGCGCGTGCTGGTTAACCCTTGTCCCAGCTTGCATTTGCCATGATCACGGGACTTTTGGGGCATTTTTGCAACCTGTTTATTCGTCTGAATGATGATCTACGGGCAGGGGATGTTCCCTACCTCCTTTCTCACACCTACCATCACCTTTCTCTCTCATTAAATGAGAAGGAGACTTTCTTTCCAAGCCAACCAGCCAATGCTTGGCTAGTTTCACCCTCTCTCACTCCCCTCTCCCTCTATATATACCCCTCATGCACCTCCAAGTAAAAGGTTACCAAACTTTGTATCCTCTTGACAAATTAAGAGCATACCAAGTATTCTCAAAGGATTTGAAAGCAAGCAACACTTGTTCTTGATCCACCAACACATAATCATCCAACAAGCATCATCCAATCATCCTTCAAACTCAAGCTTAACCACCTTGTTCAAACCTAAAACCAAAGGTATAACACCTACTGTTTTTTGTTCTGATCCTTAAGCGGAGGCTGGCAGGGCCAGGGCTGGTAATCAATACCAAGTCCTGGCCCTAAAGCTAGCAAGGTTTCAAAGCCATGTTGGCAAGGGATCAGCGCGCGCCGGCCCATAGTACGTGTGCGCCACTCTGTGACTGCGCGCGCAGATCTTGCGCGGGGACTATAATCTTGTTATTTTATGCTTTTATTTATATATACACCACAGCAAGCATGTTAAAAACTAATCTAATATTTTATATGTTAGAAACTGCTAGTTGTATTTCAGTACTCATTTCTGCTATAATGGAATACCCCTGGGGTTTTTTTTGATATGTCCCAGAACCCAGATCATGCAGAACCAAGCACTTATAACAACTCTGATTTTTACTAAATAAAAATTTCGTTGTTAATATTTGAAAATCGTAATTAGGTTTTAATCGTCGTTTGACTGCCGATTTTTCCCGTCGTTTCTAAGGTTAAGTCTTAAACCTTTCATCTTGGCTGGAAATTCTACCTAGCAAGCTTAGCTAGCCTTTATCCAACTAGTTAGCCTGACGATCGTTAACCTAATCACCGTTTGCTTCCTAACCCTTGGTGAACCTTGTGAACCTGTGATCTTTGAATCTTTTGAACCCCTTGAGCTTGTAAACCCTAGATGAACCTTTTGAGCCTTTAAGCTATTAACTGGTGGACGATAGATGTTAGGGTTATCTTTACCCATTGGACGAAAGAGGAAACCTTTGTTTATCCATTAAAGTACATTTCTAGATTTTATTAGTACTTGAATATAGTATTATATAGGATGTATTCACATGATTAAAAGTATATATATACTTTATTCCTAGTAAATTCATTACCCATTGGATAATAACCGTTAGGAGAATTATTACCCATTGGACGATAGACTATAGTACTTACCCTCTTTACCCATTGGTTAATAACCGCTAGGGAAACCATTATCTATTGGATAATAGTTAGTCTTGACAATCAAGTACTAGATTTAATAAAATATTAGATTTTCCATGTGTGTTAAATCCTAATTAGAATTTGTACATTAGGTTAATATTATAGGACTTAGTACTTTGGAAGTATAGCTTAGTTTATTAGATATTTGATTTTGACATATCTAGTAGGATTTCAAAGTACATGGTTTTATATATATATATATACATATATATATACAAGTACACACATATATATAGATATATGTATATATATATATATTACAATGGAAAGTACCATGTGTGTATTGCATTACTTTAATTGAAAAATCAATGTTACTTGTAAAACCCTAGATTTTGAAGTACCCATAGTACCCATAACTATATTATGAGTCCCCTTCTAATAAGGACTACCTTATTTTAATAAAATGCGGACCTCCCTTTCCCGATCGAATTTCAATGATCCCAGCCGCTCAATGTGTTCAGAATGTGATTTTAAGGGTACCCACGAAAAATCAACAAAAAAAAAAAGACCGGGAAGGGCTTCATCTGAGCAGTTTTTGCTTATTTTTTATCGAACGGTTCAAATAAAAATTGCTCAAATCAAGCCCTTTCCGGTCATTTTTTTTTTGCCAATTTCTCACTAGTACCCTTAAAATCATGTTCTGAACATATTGAGCTGCTCGGATCATCAAAATTCAATCGAAAAATGGGCGAAATGGGGAGGTCCTTATTTTAACTAAAATAAGGACCTCTTTATTTGAAGGAGATTATCTATATTATATTATATGTATTCTTTCTAGTGTATATATGTGTATATATATATATATAGTACTTGAGAGAGAGACCCGAGAGAGAGAGAACCCGAGAGAGGGAGGGAGAGAGAGAGAGAGAAAGAGAGAGGAAGAGAGAAGGAGAGAGAGATGGTACCTTGCTTGGATTTCTTTCGCTTCCAAAGTACCATGCCTTGATCTTCCATTGTACCTTTGGAAGAATACAATCCATTGGGATTTCTCCTTACAATCAAATCTTGTCCTCCTTTGTACAAATCCCCATTTTATACTTGATCAAATCCACTCTTCCTTGCTCAATCTTCCATAATCCAATCAAAAGGACTACATCATAGCCATGCAAGCCTAGTTCTAGTGTTTATCTTGCAAGAAACCAAGATTTGGTGGAATAAAAAAATGAGAGAAAGAGGGAGAGAGAGGGCCAGCTAGAGAGAAGGAGAGGGGCCAAGTTTTGCCTATAAATACCAAGCCATTCTCATCCATTTTGCTCACACCTCTTCTTGCTCCAACTTCTCTCTAGAAAGTATAAGTGTTCTTGCTTTGTTTCTTGCTTGTTCTTGAGGTTTCTTTCTAGTTCTTCAAGAAACTCTTCCATCGCCGCCACTGAACCACCACTCGACCACCACCTCGATCCAAAAGTAGTAGTAGTTGTAGTTAAGATCTAGTTTCGAGAGAAACCATTCTCTTTCGAAGCTACCGGAAGCTTACCACAAGCTGTTACTCCGTTTGATCGCCGACTTTCTTTCCGACGTATCTTCCGTAGCCTTTACTACCGCCAAGAAGAACGGTAGATTAATCTTCACCCCTACCCTACGTATATCGTATGTTATGAGCATGATTGAAAGATATGTAGTATACTTGGATAAGTTGATCGTATGATTTTGTTTTACGTAGTTTACTTTCATCTTATGAATACGTGAAAGCCTGATGGATTGTATGACCTTATAGAATCTTTCCAACTTGATTAACTCGTCAATAAACATATGTTGTTTTGACTTTCCAAAGAGAAGGATATACGCCTTTGTTTTAAAGATAAAGTGTTGTTTTAAAGAAGTAATTGTATTTTGACATTTTCAAAGATCGTAAGCTTGAAAGCATGTTGCTTGCTTTACTTGTGGTTATGAACAAGCATGAATAAATAGAGTTGGATGCTCTTGCTAGTTTAGTTTCAAGATTACTATGAAAGCGTCGTACTTGTTTACAAAGTCCCGTCGCGGAGTCTATGCATGATACGAGACACATGAAATGGGAAAGTAGAGACATGACACGTAAGATGTGGTTTATATGGATAAAAATATTTTTGAAACTACATAATGGCCAGGCTTGGTAGCCTTATGTTGGTGTGCGTTGCCAATGGAGCCGGACTTGGTAGCTTCATTTGGAGGTGTGTTTGTGACACAATGTGCCGGACTTGGTAGCCATTGTGGCCAATAAGCCGGACTTGGTAGCTTATTGGTTGTGTGCGTTCACAATGTGCTGGACTTGGTAGCCATTGTGGCCAATGAGCCGGAGTTGGTAGCACATTGGTGTGTGTGTGTCTGTTTTTGAGAAATGATATTGAAAGATGAGACACAAAACGATGAGTCGCGTAGGAGAAACATGAGAAACATGACACCAACAATTGATAGCGAATGCGGGCTACCACAGCCTTGGGTGGATCGGGGCGGCCCAAAAAATGTGGGCTACCACAGCCCCGGGTGGATCGGGGCGGCCCAAAAAATGTTGTTTTTGAATAGAATTAAAAATTTTGATGAGTCGCCACCCGGATTTATGGTTCGCCACCCGAGAAACCGTTTTGATTCAAAATGATTATTGAAATTGAAAAACCAGAGATTCGTTTGAGGGTTCGGAAGCCATGTTACGAGAGGGGAAAGGTTTTACGGCACCCCTATCGCCCGATGCGATGTCGGTCTCTACTCAATGTTTGTGGGATTTTTTGAAAGTATTTTGCTTCACCAGACAACTAGCAAGTATCCGCAGGTATATCAAATAAAGAGTGTATACTGGTGCTAGTGTACGAGATATAATGAAATGACAATGAAAAATGAACAATGACATAAGAAATGGAAAACTACTACTGGAATCACTCCTGAGCACTTGGGAGTGATCTGAAGCGCTCGGGAGTGCTGTCAGCACCTCCTGCAAATTTTGTTAGTACCAAATAAAACAAACTCATCCACGACTGATTACTGTCAAACTAGGAGGAATGAGTGGGAAAGCACTCCTGAGCGCTCAGGAGCAGTCCTGAGTGCTCGGGAGTGAGGCCAGTGGACTGAAAAACCTTTGTAGCCTCTTGCTCTTGATGTTAAACCATGATCAGGTGACTCACAACCAGTATGAGGAACTGGTGTGAGTCCCTGATCTCCCTCAGAAGGAGAAAAATAGTGGACTTTTCAAGTATAAAAAGGAATTTTATACCTTTTGTGCTTGAACAAGACTTCTTGGATGGATATGGTAGCTTGAATAAGGGTTGAAAAACAGTGGAGAAATGAAGTCTAAGACTTCAAATGCATTTGTGATGTTTGGATTTCCTTTGAAAATTATTTGAGGATAGAAGTTGGAAAATATTTGAGTTGAAAAATGTTTGAGGATGTTTGAGCCAAAGTTTTCTGAAAACAGGGGATTGAGAGGAATCAATTTCATGGTTTTTGAATGCTAGCACAATGGGGGTACTTATAGGCAAACATAACCCACGGTTTGGAAATAAAATGCAAGATTAAAAAGTTTGGGAGGGGAAATTCTCATGATGAGATGCCCTGCAGGCTCAGGCAGGCCTCTGCAATGTTCAAGTTTGAACTACAGGGCTGAAAAGCCTGAAAAAACATGGTCAAAGTTCAAGCTCAACATGCATTGGTCTGTCAGCACTCCCAAGCGCTTGGGAGTGGCACTCCCAAGCGCTTGGGAGTGGCACTCTCGAGCGCTCTAGAGTGGTCCCGAGCGCTTGGGAGTGGCTGCCCAACTTTAGCGGGCCGCCATGGACACTCCCGAACTCGGTTTTGGGTGTTTTTTGAAGCGTTGGAAAGCTCGTTGAGTCCTCTTTCTAACCCAATTAATTTCATTCAAATATATTTTATATGATGAAATGTGTGCCAATTTTACCTTCAGGGTGTCGGGAAAAAGGAATGTTTTGATTTTGAAAAAGTCCAAGAAGCATCGTCCAAGTTTTCCAAGGCATGTTTTGACCCTATTTCATCATCGAGAGCCTCGAGGGCGCAAACTAAGGATATTTAATAGGTCCAAATTGGGGTGTCTACAAGCCTATTAGTTCTAGGGTTGCATGCATGAACACCTAAAGAAAATCTAGGAAAGTTATTCTTTGAAGAGTAATTAGGTTCAAGCCTAATATTTCTAGACTTGCATTCATGACAAGTCTAGGTCATGATAAAGGGTTCTAATGATTTGTCTTGTCAACTCTATATACTCATTGGATTAATGCAAGTCTTATTTCTATTACTCAAAGGATAAAAATTACCCTACAAACTATTGTTTAATGGGTAAAGAGGTAATGATGAAAAAAGATATTCTTTGGAAGAAGTAATGATGAGTAATAATTTTCTAGTCTAGGGTTGGAAAGGTTCAACTAGGGTGTAGAAAGGTTCATAAGGTTCAAGGGCGGGTGAAAATGTTCACCTAAGAATTAGGAGGATTCATAAGGGTCATAAGGTTCAACTAGATGAAACTCGCCTTGAAAGGTAATTTGGATTGGCCAAACTAGTTAGTTAGGAAATAACTAGACGTGCTCAGTAGGATTTCTAGTCAAGAAAAATGATTTAAGGATTTTATTTTACTCACAAGAAAAATATACAAGTGCTTCTACCAGCATACTTATTTTTTGGAAAAGGACTAGATTGTCTGAGGCTAAAAGATATAATTTTATAAGTCTCAAATCTAATTGTGATAGATTATTAAGATTTAAAAAGAAATTTTAGAAGCAATCTAAGTAATTAAAATAAAATTTAAATGTTTAATGGAATTTTTATTTACCAAAGATCAAGGTCATTACACTAAATGATGACCAACACGTGGCACTTGGACCACCACGAGCTGGTGTTGAACCAATGCATGTAGATAGGTTTTCTTGCTCTTGAATTGGCTAGGCTTAAAAGGGGATTCAACACTCAAAGCTCAATCAAACTAAAATTCTCGGGGTGTTCTTGATCTGTTTCATCATTAGGGAATTAAATACCGAAAGTAAGGGTATCTACAAAAAGGCATTTACAAACATTACAATTCTATCTAAATAATCAAACTTTTTAGCATCTTCATTTGCATCGATGTTGGTTAGCCACGTTGGAGTGTTTTGGGTAACTGGCATAGTTTACTGGAGCCCGAGTTCCTCGAATGCCTAACAAACTTGTACGATGATAAGTCATTCTACCATTTGACCGTTGCTCTGCATTATGTGTTACAGCGGGAGGCATATCTTGGCTTTAGTCTGAGGAACCCCTCTCAAACCAAAACCGGCCTTTGCATATACAAAGCACTGGAACTCTCCAAACTAAGACAGGTACCCGCATGGTATGATTATTTACATGTAACCCCCATATACTGTCTATGTGTTACCGTTTTCCCTATCGCATGCACTATACATACATACCATTCTGCATAGGAGCATGTTTACGGCAGCTTCTAGGTTGTCTCTTTTTCAAGTCTGTCTTTTGCATACTAAGATGCTATTGGACCCAATGAAGAGTCCTGCACCTCGATGGTGCACATTGTCGAATTACAGGTTCTTAGATCAATGAGCCTTTGGGAAATCAAAACTTTCTAGACCCTTATCTAAATGCCCAATGGTTTCCAACAGAAAACAAGGAACAACAAAGAACCGATGTCGTGGTACTAAACACCATCAAGGTTATAAGTGCCTCATTACTTACACTGCCTTGGCCAAGTAACGCATTGCTGCTCATGCCATCAAGGTTATGGTGCTACGCCATCTATACCAAGTTGTTTCGACTCCAAAAGTTTAAACCTCAAAAAGGAGTAGTCAAAGGCTTAGTCTATTTTGGCATCTTTTTGTCTCAGCCGATCTACACAAAGGACACATCGTCGAAAAGAATTCTAAGGATTCTGGTAGCGTCCAATCATCATGAGACAGACTCGTCTTTAATGGTAGAGTCTAGGTTGGGCACCGACGATGACGTATACATTGCATTCTTTCAATTCTTTTTAAATAAACTGTTGCAGGAACACCACTGAGCTTTCAATTACTATACTGTCTAGTTTGGAGCCATTGCACCGAACAAGAAAGTACCGAAAAGAAGAACCAATCCTGCTTGGGAACGTCCACCGGGTCCGTATAAAATAAGACTTGCAAGGCTTTCACCCTCGGCACTCACAACAGAAGTATTGATAGATATACTGACGTGGGCAGACTCACTGCCCTATAATATGCACAAATCACCTCTTTCATCTCCAACTTCATCGACATCTTCAAACTCCCTCCCAAGCATTCTCATGGCTGACGTTCCACAAAACCAAGCCACCGTTCTAACAAATCTTCAACATAGCATGGCCATCACGCAGGAATTGGTTGATCAAGCTGAAGCCTCCATAGCTAACCTGCGCGCGTTGATAAATGAGCGACTTCCACCGAGAGAGGAGATTCCAAGAATTGAGATACCAAATCTTGAGCACGAAGTTCAAATCCCTAATCCTGAAGTGGCTATCCCCAATCCTGAAATGGTTGCCCTGATAGCCAAAATGGCCAAGCTCAAGGAGGTTGTCTCCAAAAATGAGAAAATTGGGGCTAGTGGCATTAACATGGACCGACTTTGCCTATTTTCGAATGCTAAACTCCCTGAAAGGTTTAAGATGCCGAACTTCTCTAAGTTTGATGGGACTGGTGACCCCAAGACTCATCTCTTGGGTTATCATGCTGCTATGAAGCTACACGAGGTTGAAAGTGATGCCATTGCCCAAATGTTCCCTCAAACCCTCTCTGGTTCGGCCTTTCAATGGTTTCTGTCTCTTGACGTCTCCAAAAGAAGAACTTGGGAGGATATTGGAGCCGCCTTCGTTGCTCAATATAACTACAACTCTCAACTCAAGTTGACTACTCAAGAGTTAGAGTGTACCAAGATGGAAGCAAAGGAGTCTTTTGCTGATTTTGTCCAGAGGTGGAGGGGCAAGGCCACTCTAATGACTGATCGCCCGAGCGAGAGGGATTGGATTCGCATCATCTCTAGCAACGTGTAACCCAATTATGCCAAGAATCACGTACTGGTTCAAGCATCCGCCAACTTTGAGACTTTCTTCGAGTCTGGTTTGGCCATTGAGGAGGCGCTGCAAACTGGGATTCTACCAAGGGGAGATTCTTCTTCTACCTCAACTCAAAAAGCGAAGCCCCGCGCTTATTTAGGAAGTAGCACCACATTGTTTGGTAGCAATAACTATGCCAACGCGGCCACAAATGGAAACAATGTGTAACGACCCTGATTTTTGGTCAATAAAAATTTCGTTAAAAATTTGAATTTTATTTTATCACTTGGATTTTTATTTCCATAACCAACAATCGGTCGTTACTGACTAATAAAAATCTCATTTTTATTCGAAAATCTTTAAATTATATTTCTTGACTGGAAATCCTACTTAGCAAGCATAGTTAGCTTTTAACCGATTAGTTAGCAAACCCTAACTACAATTGGCTTAGTTACATTTCCCTAACCTGGAGGGATGCATCGATACCGAAGTGGTTAGTAGAAATTTTTGGCCTTTGCCTTGACCGTTGGCTTGACTGCGTTGCTTTGGCTTGGCTTGGCTGCCTGAGCGTCGGTTGCTACCAGGCTGCCTTGCCTTGGCGTCGACTTGCTTTGCCGCGTTTGCCTTGCCTTGGCGTCGGCTCATTGTCGGGCCTGCCTCGCCTGCGTTGGGTCATTGTCGGGTTGCTCTGCCTTGTCTGCCATCGGCTGCCTTGGCATCGAGTCACGGCTTGCTTTTGCCTTGGCGTTCCTGGGCTGCTTGCTCTGGCCCTACCTTGGCTACGCTTTGCCACCGCCATTGCTGGCCACACCGGCCGCTTTTGGCCACCGCCACCGCTACCAGTCGCTTTGGCCATCGCTGGCCACCGAGTCGCTTTGGCTACTATTTGGCCACCGGGCTGCTACTGCTTGGCCACCAGGCTACCTTGGCCATGCTCACGCCTCACCTTGGCCACTGCTTTGCTAGCAGGCCGCCTTGGCCACCACTTTGCTTGTAGACTGCCTTGGCCACCGCCTTGCTTGTAGGCCGCCTTGGTCACTACTTTGCTAGCGGGCCGCCTTGACCACCGCTTTGCTAACGGGCCGCCTTGGCCACTGCTTTGCTAGCGGGCCACCTTGGCCACTGCTTTGCTAGCAGGCTGCCTTGGCCACGCTCACGCCTTGCCTTGGCGTTTGGCACCGTCGGGCTTTAATATTCCGTTAGTTGGCGATTTCCTACTAAATAAAACCAAAATACCACTCGAGCAATGAAAGCCTAGATTAAGTATCGTTAGCCTTTAACTAATTAATTAGAATAGCCTAATGCCCATTTAGCCTAATCACTTCTTCCTAAACCTAGTTGGACCATTTGAACCTTTTTGTCTTTATCCATTGGACAATAGCGTTAGAGTTTCCTTTACCCATTGGTCAATAGGTAAACCTTAGTTAATCTTCCTAAGTATGAGATTAGATTAGTTTAGTACTTAATTGCAAGTATTAGACCTTCTAGCATTAACCGTTGGTTAATAACCGTTAGGAGATTCTTTACCCATTGGACGATAGACTAGAATCCTAGCCATCTTTACCCATTGGTTAATAACCGCTAGGGAAGCTAATATCCATTGGATAATAGCCTTACTTGCCAACCAAGTACTAGGGTTAATAAAATACTAGACTTGCCATGTGTGGTAATTGAATTAATTATAATTAGTACATTAGGGTTATTATTTAATTACTTAGTACTTTGAAAGACTTACATTAATTTATTAGCTATGGGATTCTTTCATATCTAGTCTAGATTGAGAAGTACATGGCTTGTATATATTATATATGTACTTGTATATATATATATATATATATATATATGTATATATATATTATATTGTATATAGCATGTGTGTATTGTATTATTATATTTAGAAAATCTATAATTTGTTTTAAATACTAGATTTTTAAAGACCCAAAGTACTTTTATATATATTAGTATATATGTAGTCTTTCATAGTACAAACAAGTGGGAGACAGAGAGAGAGAGAGAGATTTGGAGAGAGAGGCTGAGAGAGAGAAATTGAGAGAGAGAGAGTTCGGATGGGAGAGGGAGAGAGAGAGTGATGTGTGTCCAAATCCTTGGTCAATCTTCTTACCTCACCATATCTAGGGTTTTATACTTACATATCTAGCCTAAATCTCCTAAGGACTAAACCTAGACTTTCTTATTAGATTCAAGGACTAGACAAGACCAAAACCCCAATAAGATAACATAGTTTTGTCCTAGTTCTTGGAGTGCAAGGAAAGAAAAATCTTCCATAGCCATGCAAGCCTAGGTTTTTTAGGATGATTCTTGCAAGAAATCAAGATTTGGTGGAATAAAAAATTGGGAGAAAGAGAGAGAAAGAGAGGCCGGCCAAGAGAGGAGAGAGGAGAGGCTTTGCCTATAAATACTTGCCTCATTCTTCATTTGAACTCACACCTTCACCTCATTCTCCAAACTCCTCTCTAAAACCCATTCTGTTTTGCCCAGGCAGCCTACTGTCCTCTGAAAAACTCCATTTTTTCTCCGGGCGAAAGTCGTTTCTAGGAACAACGACCTCCACGAAAGTCGTAGAACACTTCGAGAGCTTCAGTTTAGACCCAAGAACCACCCCAAACGGTCAACAGATGACCAAGATATCGACCTCCAAAGTTCAGTGAAAAATCTGGAAATTCCATTCCAGACAGCTCACTGTCCACTTTCTTATCCCCATTTTTCTCCGGGCGAAAGTCGTTTCTAGGAATAACGTCCTTCACGAAAGTCGTAGAGAACTTCGAGATCTTCGTTTTAGACTCAAGAACGATCCTATTCGGCCAAGTATTGACCGAGTTACTGCCATCCAAAGTTTGGTCCAGATTGTGAGCATTCGACGCCCGTAGCACTTTCCAACTAGCTTATTCGGCCCCGACTAGTTTCGGATTAAGGTAGAATCTTCTTATACCTCTAACTCTACGTAGTATACCTATACCCCTATCCTACATATATCGTATGATATGAGCGTGATTAAAAATATGTAGTACTTGGCTAGTTGATCGCATGATGTTGTTTGACGTAGAATTCTTTGAAGTACATGAGCATGATAATGTAGTTGTGATATTTAGCTTGTAGAACTTTCTTGTTTAAAATAACGTAGTTTACTTTGATCTTATGACTACTTGATTGCTTGATCGCCTAGTTACCACGTGATTGTATGAACTCGTCAATAAACATGTGTTGCTTTATTGAACCTCTCGAAGGAAATGCATTTTAAAGATAAAGTATCGTTTGAAACGAAGTATTTGTATTTTGACCTTTTAACGAGCATGATATCGCATGAGTTATGTGAATAGTCCCACCGCGGAGTCGATGCATGTTACGAGACACATGGAATTAGAAAAGTAGAGATATGACACCTAAGATGTGGTTGATACGGATAAAAAGTGTTTTGGAAATGCATAATGGCCGGACTTGGTAGCCATTATGGCCATGAGTCAGATTTGGTAGCCTTTGTGGCAATGAGCCGGACTTGGTAGCTCATTGTTGTGCGACACAAGGTGTCGGTCTTGGATGCTCATGGTTGTGTGTGTGTGTGACACAATGTGCCGGACTTGGTAGCCATTGTGGCCGTGCGTTGGTAACCTTGTGGCAATGAGCCGGACTTGGTAGCTCATTGTTGTGCGACACAAGGTACTTGTAACCCATGGTTGTGTGCCTGCGTGTTTTCGGAATTCATGATAAAAGATGAGACACAGAACGATGAGTCGCGTAAGGGAGACACACGGAAAACATGACACCAACGCTCGTTAGTGAATGCGCATGTGTAATTGTATGAGTTGTTTGAAAGCATGTTAAAATCGTATACTATCTTTGATGTGTATGTTAAGGGTTAGTGGGTTTGGATTACTCTATTGAGCTTTCAAGCTCACGGTGTTGCTTTATGTGACCCTGACATATTATACTGGTGGCGACGCTGGTATAATGTGTCAGACTTGTTAGATGAACAAGGGGAGCTGTACACCTTGGAGGCTTTTGGAGCTGAGAAATTTGCTAGGATGGAAGAAGAGAAGGAGCTGTAGATAACCTTAGATATCCATTCCTTTCGTGTAATAGACGAACCCTTTGGGAGTTTATGATGTAATAAAGAGCCAGACTCTCTTTTGTTGTTCAATAAAATGTTTATTTAATGTACCCAAAATTCGGGGCGTTACACAATGCCACTGCTTCGAACTCCAACGGCGTTGCGGATATCAATCAAGTCCAAGCTCCACAAAACAACCGACCCCGAACCCAATCATGAGAGTTTGCCGTCTTTGAGGCATCTCTATCTTCTGTGATGGAGAAACTTGTCAAGTCTGGCCACCTCAAGCCCTTGACCCCAACTCCTCTACCAAAAATTCCCCCTCATAGCCACAACCCTAACCTTTTCTGTGCCTACCACCAATTGCCTGGCCATCTCACAAATTCTTGCTATCATCTTCATCATACAATTCAAGATCTGATCGATAATGACACTCTCCAAACTCCCCCTCCCTCAAAGCCTAACGTCATTTCCAACTCCATGCCTAAACATAGTTTTGGCTTACAAATTGGCCAGATATCCCTAAGCTCCTGTAACGCCCCCAAAATCGGGTTCGTTAAATAAACATTTTATTCTATAAACGGGGTAGAGTCTAGCTCATTATTACAACATAATCCCCTCAGGGAGTACTTATATTACACAAAAGGAAGGACATCTAAGGTTATCTATAGCTCCGTCTCCTCTTCCATCCTAGCAAGCTCCTCAGCTCCAAATGCCTCCAAGGTATATACATCCCTCCTTGCTCATCTAAGAGGTCTGACACATTATACCAGCGTCGCCACCAGCATAATATGTCAGGGTCACCAAAGGTAACACCGTGAGCTACAAAGCTCAGTAGAATAATCCAAACCCACTAACCCTTAACTTACACATAGCAAGTCATGCATATATCATAAAGGGTCATAAACAGCACATACAATATAGGATATAAATATCAACAATGATAGATCCGCATTTGCTATCTATCATTAGTGTCCATGTCATCAGAGTTTCTCCTACGCAGCGTTTAATAGAACGTGTCTCGTTTTCACTTTACCAAAACTTTTCAAGAATCCATTTTAACACACACAACCTCGGTTCCGCCACTCCGGGTTCCCGAGTATACGTACAATGGTTCCGCCGCTCCGAGTTCCCATTGGCGCACATTTCAAAAATCAGTTTTAACACAAACAACCTCGGTTCTGCCGCTCCGGGTTCCCGAGTATACGCATAATGGTTCCGCCGCTCCAGGTTCCCATTGGCGCTCATTTCAAAAATCAGTTTTAACACAAACAACCTTGGTTCTGCAGCTCCGGGTTCCCGAGTATACGCACAATGTTTCCGCCGCTCCGGGTTCCCATTGGTGCACAATTAACATTGGCTCCTCTCCACGGATAACCAAGCCATACCTCACCATGGTTCCGTCGCTCAGGGTTCCCATGGGACACACACACACTCACAATGGTTCCGCCGCTCCGAGTTCCCATTGGAGTACACACACACCCTCACAATGGTTCCGCTGCTCCGGGTTCCCATTGGACACACACACCCTCACAATGGTTCCGCTGCTCCGGGTTCCCATTGGACACACACACACACACACACCACATAATGATCTTCACACATGATCATTATGTAGTTTCGAAAATATTTTATTCTTTGCAAACACATCTCCGCAATGGGCAAGTCTGGCCACATTGCGGGTTTCAAAACGCTTCTTGTTATTAATACACCCTAGACGTCATGTTTCTACTTTCTCAATTTCCGCGTCACGTATTCATGCATAGACTCTGCGGTAGACTTCACAAGTAAGTACAACTCATTCCTAGTAATCTCGAAACTAAACTAGCAAGATCATGCAACTCCATCTTAGATTGCATGCTCATACTATCACATCATCATTCTCAACATTTAACGCAAAAAGTAAGGCAAGTAATAAATAAACAACTGCCAACCAAATCATGCAGTCAAGTATTCTTTAAGATCAAAGTGAACTACATAACACAAGTTCATACTAACATATAGCTTTCTAAGTTCGATTCAACATGCATACAAACTATACTTAGGGTAGAGAGTAAGGACACTCTACATTAACATGCTTTCAACTATTCAAGTACTACATATACTTAGAGATAGCGGGGTAGATTACACTACGTTTACTTTAAACATGCATACAAACTATACGTAGAGAAGTAAGTTAAGGCTAGTCTACCAACAACTTAACATGCATACAAAATATACTTAGGGGTAGAGAGTAAGGACACTCTACCATTCTTCTTGGCGGTAGAAAAGACTACGGAAATACGATGGAAAGAAAGTCGACAAACGAACGGAGTAACGGCATACGGTAAGCTTCTGATAGCTTCGAAAGAGAATGGTTTCTCTCGAAACTAGATCTTAACTACAACTACTACTACTTTTGGATCGAGGTGGGGGTCGAGTGGTGGTTTAGTGGCGGCGATGGAAAGTTTCTTGAAAAACTAGAAAGAAGACTTCAAGAACAAGAAGAAATCAACCAAGAACACAAGAACACTTATGCTTTCAAGAAAGAAGTTGGAGAATGGAGAGGTGCGAGTTCAAAGCACCAAATGGCTGGGTATTTATAGGCAAGGCCTCCCTCTCTCTCTCTCTAGCCGAATTCTCTCTCTCTCTCCTATATCTCATTTTTTTATTCTAGCCAAATCTTGTTTGCTTGCAAGTTTAACCCTAGAACTAGGCATGCAAGGCTATGATGTGGTACTTTGGATTGGATTTTGGAAGATTGATCAAGGAAGGGGATTTGATTCAAGTATTCAATTAGGGTTTTGTACAAGAGTACAAGATCTTGCTTGAATTCTTATGCTTTCAAAGATTGAAAGCATAGAAAATAGGACAAGGGTGAGATCACACAATCACACACATCACTCTCTCTCTCCCTCTCCCATCCGAACTCTCTCTCTCTCTCCCAATCTCTCTCGGCCTCTCTCTCCTCTCTCTTTCTCTCTCTCTCTCTCTCTCCTTTGTACAAAGTACTACATATGTATAGATATGGAAGGACAAGGTTGGGGAATTGAAAGAGGGAAGATTTAAGCTTGTAAGGATTTGTACAAAATTTGCCCAATTGAAAATGCATTAAGGACCTTAGTACATAGATTCACTAGGAAAGAACACTCCAAAGTACATTGGAAGATCAAGCAAGGTCAAGGTACAAATCTCTCCCTCTCTTTCTTCCTCTCTCTCTCTCTCTCTCTCTCCTCTCTCTCTCTCTCTCGGCAATCTCTCTCCTCTCTCCCTCTCTCTCTCTCTCCCACTTGTACTGGCATGAAAGTATGTATATATACTAATATATATATAAGTACTATGGGTCTTTGAAAATCTTGTATTTTAAACCAAAAATAGATTTTCTTAATATAATAATCTATATGCACACATGCCAAATACAATATAATATATATATCTATATATATATACATACAAGTACATATATATTATATACAAGCCAAGTACTACATAATCTAGACTATATCTTCCATATCTAGTTTTCCTAATAAACTAATCTATACTTTCAAAGTACTTAGTCCTAAATTCTATTTTAATCCATTACACACATGGCCAAATCTAGTAATTTATTAACCTAGTACTTGATTGGCAAGTAAAGCTATTATCCAATGGATAATAGTTTCCCTAGCGGGTAATAACCAATGGGTAAGGATAGCTAGGATTCTATCGTCCAATGGGTAAAGAATCTCCTAACGGTTATTAACCAATGGATAATACCAAAAAGTCTAATACTTGATTAAATACGATACTTAAGTACTAATCTAATCTAGTCTTGTACTTAAGTGGATTAACTAAGGTTCTCCTATTATCCAATGGGTAAAGATATCCCTAACGTTATCGTCCAATGGTCGCTGTCTCAAAGGTTAAAAAGGTTCACAAAGTTAATCTAGGGTTACAAGCTCAAGGGTTTCAAAAGGTTCAAAGTCACGAGGGTCATAAGGTTTACTTAGCAGACGGTAACTAGGTTAAACGATCGCTAGGTCAACCTAATCGGCTCGAAGCTAGCTAGACTTGCTAGGTAGGATTTCCGGCCAAGAAATGAGGTCTTAAGACTTAATCCTAGAAACGACGGGAAAGACGGCAGTTAATACGGCGATTAAAACCTAATCAAGATTTCTCGAATAGACAATGAGATTTCTATTAGTCAGTAACGACCGATTTTTGGTTATGGAAATAAAAATCCAAGTAATAAAATAAAATTCAAATTTTTAACGAAATTTTTATTTACCAAAAATCAGGGTCGTTATAGCTCCACTCGAAACAACCTAAGCTCCACCATCTTCAACCCAACCCATTATATGATTCTTGAAAGCCACCTTAAGTCGATCAAAAACCATCCCATTTAAACCTGACATCAACATGATGGTTGTAGGTTGGAGAATGGAAGACAAGGTTAATGAATGGAAGGAGCTCTCTGATGATTGGATTGAGCAATACAACATGGGTTTCCCTACATACCCCCAAGTCAATCAAGCATGGGTAGACCATTGGGAGAGCGAATGGAATGTGGTGGAATCAGATCCTCTGGATGGCATCTCTTTGTTCACGCTCTACCACCAACCTGAACTTGTAGATCTTGAAGAAGAAATTCAGGAGTACGTGTGGGATCTACAATTCGATGCTGGTTCAAAATGATGTCATAGATCAATGCTGGGACTGTTATAAAGAAATGGAACCCATTCACTGTGAACGCCGCCCACTTGGTTTATACTCCCCTTAATAGGAACAATTTCAAATGCTGGCGATGACCATATAGAGTTGGATGATCTTGCTAGTCTAGTTTCAACATTACAATGAATGATTTATGTGTACGTGAAAAGTCCTACTGCGGAGTCTATGCGTGCAACGAGACACAAAAACTGAGAAAGTTAGAAGCATGATACCTAGGGTGTGGTTAATGACAAGGTGTGTTTTGAAATCACAATGAGGCCAGACTTGGCAGCGCATTGAGTGGTGTGTGTGCAAACGTTTTCAAAAAATCCAATGGGAACCTGGAGCGACGAAACCGAGGAATGAATTATGGTTTGGTTATCCATGGAGACGAGCCAACGCAATTGTTTTAATGATTTTTGAAAACCCAAATGGGAACCCTGAGCGGCAGAACCGAGGGTTTTGAATTATGGATTGGTTATCCGTGGAGAGGAGCCAATGCCAATTTCAATGTTTTGTGTGCCAATGAGAACCCGGTGTGGCGGAACCATTGTGAGGATACTTCGGAGACCGGAACAGCGGAACCGAGGTTGGGTGTGTTAAAAATGCTTTTTGAAATGTTGATTTGTTAAAGTGAAAATGAGACACAATCTACAATGAGTCGCGTAGGAGAAACTCAAATATCACAGACACCAACGGTAGATTAAGGAATGTGGATGTGTCATTGTTATTTGAATATGTATGTTCTATGGGACTTGCTACTTGTAAGTTAAGGGTTAGTGGGTATAGATTTATTCTGCTGAGCTCTTGTAGCTCATGGTGTTACCTTTGGTGACCCTGACATATTATACTGGTGGCGACGCTAGTATAATGTGTCAGACTTTGTAGATGATCAAGATGAATAGTACACCTTTGAGGCCTTTGGAGCCGAGGAGCTGGCCAGGATGGTGGGAGTTATGATGTAATAATGAGCCAGACTCTATTTAGACTTTCAATAAAATTGTCTATTTAACGTTCCCAAAATTAGGGGCGTTATACATTCTGGGCCTTACATTATCAAAACCATCCTGTTTGGGAGTGCGGCCAAGATCATTGACCTCAACGGTAATGAATTCTCCACCTTAGTCAACCTGAATCAGCTCAAACGTTACTATCCTTGAGAGATCCTCGTTGGACCGAAAACCACAAGGATGGGAGGTTTCAAGCTAAAGTTAAAGCAGCCTGCTAGATCAAAAACTTAAGGAGGCGGTCTAGGCAAAAATAAATAGGCAATAAGTCGAAAGTTCGCTAGACTGAAAACCTGAAAAGGCAATTCTAGGTAAAAGTTATAGCGTAAAATGTGAGATAAAACACACGAGTGAACCTTGACCCGAACTACATTTTGACCTAATTCCTTAAAAAGGGATACGTAGGCAACCTCTCCTTGAGGTTCGAACCTAAACTATCAACTTTATCCATGGTTCACGTTTTGGTGCATTTCAAAGGTCGAGAAAAGTCGAGAACTAGACAAACTTCAATGGAGAATCCGAAGGGGGAAGCACTTCGTCTTTCAATTTTATTGCAAATTACTATTTCTATTACACAAGCAGAGCATAAAGCCTTAAAACATTAAAAAGCATGAAAAACATAACAAAATGCTTGTGAGGCCTAACAGTTCACAGCTTATTCTAAGTACAACGATGTAATATCCCAAAATTTTTAATAAATAAAAATTTCGTGATATTATTTCAGAAAAATTATTTCAGTTATTATCCGGTTTTTGAATAATTAATTTGATTAAATAGTAGATATGTTTTTAAATTCGATTTGGGTGTATTATTTCTCGCATAAATATTTCTTTCGATCAATGAGATTCTTCCTCCATAAACAGAGACCGCGATTAGTCTCGAAAATATTTTATTATGCTATGATTTAATTTGCGAATTTTTTCCGAACTCCAAAACCAAACGGCCGAACACCGCTGTGAATTTTTTCCTGTCACCACCATCACCCAAAGTCCCATACCACCTCACTCCTCCCCTACCTTCCCACTGCCCCCATATCATTTCCAGCCAACTCTCACCCCCACCACCTTATCGATCTCTCTCCTTCCCTGTTATATACACACACAACATTATACTCACACACACGGCAGAGCGACACAGAGAGACACTACAAGAAAAATGAGAATATGTGACGAAATGGTGGTGACGAAAGTAGTTTTTGTCTCCAAATATACCTATTTTGTGAGGAAAATAATTTTTCGTCACCAATTAAGAGGGCAAAAAAATTTAAGGTGACGAAATTTTATTTTGTCACCAAACACAGTTAATCAGTGACGAAAAAATAAATTTTGTCAGCAAAAGAGTGGACAAAAAAATATAACGTGACGAAAAAATAAATTTCGTCACCAATCCGTTTCCTCCACATATACTTGCAACCATTTCGTGACGAAATAATTCCTCACAAAAGGAAATGTTTTGGGTGACAAATTCTTTTTGTCTTCCATTTTAAAGGGGGGATTTAAACAATTAAAAAAAAACAGAGGCGGAAAATTTTGGCAGGTTTCAGAGGCGGGGAAAAATTTGGGCGTTAACACGGTTCTAGCCAGGCACGGCACGACACGAGGCATGGAAAAACAAAAAAAAAAGTTATTAAATAAACAAGTGATTTTCGATTATAGTTTAGTTTATTTTTGTGTATTTTTTGATAATCCAATAATTTATTAATCCTTTCCTTTTATTTAAGTAAAATAACCTTTTAAAATATTTTATATAATTAAGAAATTTTGAATCAAAATTCAAACATGATAATATACTAATTACTACACTTATACTGATATACATTGCGTTTTATCTAATAAAGATTTTTTAAAAAAATACATAGAAAATAAATAAGAAAAAAACTAATTTTAAAAAAATAATTGGTTTTAAAAAAATAATCTCTATGGGGTTCCAACCCAAGTCCTTGGGGACTTGACATACATCTCAAACCACCAAGGCCAAAAATCTTTTTGTGCTTATAATTAGAACAAGTAATATATATTATATAATTCTATTCTACAAAAACGGGCTTCTTGTACGCTAGCCACACGATTGCGACACAAGTATGACGATCCATACCGTTCATTTTGTTGTTCTTGGTGTTTTAATTACTCTTACAAATTTTCGGGTCTATCGGGTTTTAGAAACCCTTTCATCGGGACGTAGATTTATTAATAGAAATTTTTTTGTTATGTGCGATTAAGTATATGACAATAACCAATTTACTTCATTTTTTGCACGAATGATATAATTACTCCCACATAAAAGGTAGACGGTTCCGATTTTCAAAAAACAACTCGGGCGGCCCTCAAGTGGTGCATTATAGGACTTTAACGCCTTTGGAAGCACCGAATGTGTTCTGATCATGTGGTTTCCGACATCCGATTATCGCCTATTTAGGAAAGAATGATAAATTTGATAAGATCTTAAATCGTAACGATTTAGATCGAACATTCAAAAAAATGAGTCTATAGTTACCTTTCAAATCTATACATCAAATTTATCTAGTTCTAAACCAATGTATTAAGCTATAGTCCGATATACGCTAGCCACACGATTGCAACACAAGTATGACGATCTATACCGTTCATTTTGTCGTTCTTGGTGTTTTAATCACTCTCGTAAATTTTTGGGTCTATCGGGTTTTGGGAAACCTTTTTATCGGGACGTAGATTCATTAATAGGAAATTTGTAGTTATGTGAGATCAAGTATATAACGACAACCAATATACTTTATATTTTGCATGAATGATATAATCACTCCCACATAAAAGGTAGACGGTTCCGATTTTTAAAAAACAACTCGGGCGGCCCTCAAGTAATGCTTTATAGGACTTTACGAGAATTTTTCTATATTGAGTGCATATAGATTATGGTGCGACTGTTGCACGTGATCACGCACTAGTATAAATAGAAAGAGATGAGAAGCGAAAGTCCTAGCAGCCCACTCTCTTCTCTCGGTATCTCCACTCTCATCTCAACGACTCAACGTCTCTCTGAGTCTGACTCTCTCATCGTCTCTCTCTCTCACTCTCAGCGTCTCTCTCTCTCTCAAGTTGAGCCACTCAACTCCCCATTTTCCTTCCTTCAGCTTTGCATCATTCATCATCTCTTGCAGTACTACCAGGTACCCATTTCGAACATTTTTTTGCATAATTACGAGAGGTTTATCTTTTTCACATCTCTCCATATCATCTTCTCCAATACGTTTGGTTGCTTACCCACTGTCCATGGCCAAAAAATTAGTGGATACAAGGAAGGAAAGGCAGCTGGAATGGCTTCTTTGCAACACACAAGTATCAATACCACAGTTTTATCCAAAAAAAGGGGCGATTTCCGTAGTGGATGTTTCGGCTCTTCCGTCGTCACTACCGAGGTTCAGAACCATTGTGGGTTTCGCGAGAGGTAAAGTTGATAGTTCTTAGTGGAGATTTTTATACTTTTGTTGGGCTTTTGTTGCTAATTTCTGAAATATGTAACAAGAAATTAGGGCTTTTCACTTTTGTTACTAATTTCTGAAATTAGGGCTACGAAATGGCTTTTGATGATTTTGTTACTAATTTGAGTAATTTGGTATATTAGTATGTTTTCGACAGATTTGTCGAAACTGATTTTGTACACACACACCTGCACTAATTTCGTATATTAGTACACACATGCACTGTTGATATTTCATATATTAGTACTTTGTTTCTTGCATTACATATAGCATTGCTGCTTAAGTAGCGGGATTCCCGCAAGTTAGTGTGGTTTTAAGTTATAACATCATAGCCTATGGTTCTTTTGATGTCAGTAGACGCCTGTTTTCTAGAGTCTATACAGTGTTGTCCTTAGATATCTGCACTTATTTTTAGTCAATTGCAGTAGATACTTTGTGAAAGAGGTAACGGCAGTGTCTTCATGAAACTTGGGATATGTTTTGTGTCTTTCAAGCGAGTGTTGCGCATTTTCACTCTTTTATGGTGGAACTTTTTTTTTTTTTTTTTTTATAGTCCTTCGTGGTGGAACTAGTCCCCGATGGGTATTTGATTGTCCTCTGGGTACGATTTAAATCTCAGAGCTCTGGGATAGTTCTAGGTGTTAAGATTAACTTTCCTATACCCAGCTTAATGCCTTAATGAGGCAAAACACAACAGTCACTACAACAAATAAGACTTTTAATAGCATAAAAGCATAACTTTTTTTTAAGAATGCTATTGTAGAGAACAAATAATAGCGTTCCTGAAGTTAGAAACAAGAGGAACCGTCTATTATAGCGTTCCACAAACACGGAATGATCTGTCATAGCGTTCCACAAACAGGGAAATTTTTTTACAGCGTTCCATTTAAAAACTCCATAAACAGCGTTCAACCCAATTATCGTTCTTCCCAAATAGTGGTGCCAATCCTTAGCGCCCCATTTCTCTCAGACCCTTTTGAAATTTTCAATCGATACAGGTCGAAGAGTGTTTTGTTGCTGCATGTCTAGTTTTTCCCCTGGAATGGTGTGTCGGGGGCGTTGAGAATATCAATTTAATTTTTTAGCTTTTAGTGTGGAAAGCACCCTTCCATGAATGAATTTTGCTGCAACAAGTCAGTGAAGTCTGATGGAGTGCTAATAGTATGAAATCTTCCGATTGGTTTAAGAACTTAGATTTGAGGAGTGTCACATTTTAGACCCAAAAGAAGGTACTATTCATAGCCTGAAGAGTTAGTGCACTCTAAAGTTTTGGATCAAATAGAAGAGTCAAGGAATGAGAGCCAAGTATGTGCACTCTATATAGAAATGTGAACTATATGAGACTATGCACTAGCCTCCACAAGTGAGGGTCGGGTTGAAGACCAAGTCAAAATCCAGATGTGCATCCTAGCTCTTAGGTCGTTTATGCACTTTCTTGATTCACTATCAAATTGAAATTTAGTGGAATTGACAAGTGCATGATCCACCCTAGATCTACCACATATGACTAGAACATAATTTGTCAAAGTACAATACTTGGGTTGTTAAGCACATCGTGCTTGTGGAAACAAGTAATATTTGACTTTTAAGCACACTGTAAGATTATTCTGGAAATAATCAAAATTGGTTGGTTTCAGAATTGGAGAGTGAGATCTGTATGATTCAACTTTATATTTTGCCTTTTCACTATGATTTTGGATGTGTTTAGAATGAAGTTCTGGTCATTTTATTTTTGCAGTTCCTTCCCCTCCCTTCAGTTGCTGGATTCTATTTGGCTCGTTTCTTTACAAAGAAGAGTCTACCATCATACTTTGCCTTTGTTGTTCTTGGTAGCTTGATGGTCATATGGTTCGTGCTGCATAATTTCTGGGATCTCAACATCTGGATGGCAGGCATGTCTTTAAAATCCTTCTGTATGATTTCTCAATCATAGTTGGGCGAACAAGTTTGGATGGATCTGTTGCTATCCGAAGGAGCCAGATTTCTCAATCATCGTTGTACGAACCAGTTCGCCAAGTTTCCAGATTTTTAGGGTTCTGTTCGTTTCAGGTTTGTTCATTGTTTTCAATCCTTTCTCTTAATCCTTTCCCTATGCGGCAGACTTCTCAATCGTTTATCTGTGACAGACTTGTCAATCGTTTTTCTCTACGCCAGACTTCTCAAAGTTCTGGTATGCTCGTTTTTCTCGATTTTCCCATATAGCTAAGTGGTACTCTTCAAGCTTTATTATTGACCTCATTTTTCTGCTCCCTCACTCACCGGACAAGAATGAACACATATATTTCAAGAAGCCCTAACCAGGGTTGATTTGATATTCTTATTATTGGCCAAATACAAGGCTAGGGTTTTAATCTGCGGTCATTAGCATGTGATATCTTTTTAGAATTTGCACATATCGTACACTTAAATGGTTTAATGATCCATATTGTTCTGGGTTTTGAAACATGCTACTTGCGCCCTGTACCTGCACGAGAATTAGGGCTTCAGTTTGGTGATAAATTTGTTTATATTTGGACGAGTGTGATGTGATCTGTTTGCTTGAGTGAGCCTAATTTACAAACGCAAATAGATCTTTATCTTTGATCCTATTTACTACTCTTTTGATGGCTTGAGATTACTGGGCAATTTTTTGGTCTGTATGATGTAATATTGATGGATACTCATTTTGTGATCTGTCTTGTGAAGGTTTGCCTTTTCCCCACACATTGATGGATACTACTCATATTGTTGGTTGTCGAAAATCCTCTTTAAAAAACAGATTTATACACAAACCGATGGCGGCGACACTTGCATTTTAGTGGGTGCGACTCAACCATGTGGACAAAGAGAAAATCGCAACACACTTATATTTTGCCTACTTATGTCAGTGATTACCTCATTTGAACCAGCATACTTTGGTCTTCGAAAATTATAATTATGGACTTTAGATAAATGACACCTCACTTATTGTAATAAGAGGTTACTTTTGACATTGGATGGCATAAATGATGTTAAATAAAAGTACAGGAGTGTAGGAAAATAGAAAGGAAAAATTGTTTCTTTGTGTACATATGGTGGAGTTTGGTGATAATTGATGACTCATTACTCTTATGCTTGATGCTAAACATATGTCCTTTCCACCTCACCTTTGGCCCTATATATCAGAAGATCAATTGGAGTTGGGTTTATTGGTATTTGGTTAAGGTCATTACTCATTAGCCCCATATATTTTATCCATTGCAAATGCCTCACTCTATGAACTATTACTTTTCCAGCAAAGTGCTTCATGAATGTTAGGCATGAGTTTTATGATAGTTGATTTAGAGACATTCTATCAGTATGAAGTTTACTTGTTTTATTTATACATTTGTGCATTCAAATTAATTAGGTTCCACCGTCACATATGTGACTGAATGAGTCTTTCACAATAGGAATGTAATTCATAATTTGATGGACTCTCACTTAATATTGGAGTTGGCAATATTGGTTGTTCCTTGTATGTATAAACTCTCATTTCAATTTAAATAGTGTGTATCTATTTACTCTTTTCTCTCTTCATAATCTGTAGCTTCGTTTGTTATGTGGCCTTATCAATATATGTATTATGTTTTCATGTGAATACGTACACCATGGCTCCTAGTAAGGAGGTATTGCATGAAAGTGGGGCTTGTTTCTTTGCTAAACGTTGCTGATGTTGTTACTGTTTTTCTATGCTGCTTTGGAAGAGCTTATTTTTGCTGCTACTATTTTGGTTTGCTACAACTGCTGGTGTTGATCTGTATTTTTCACTTCTCAGTAAGTTGATCTGTATTTTTCAGCCATTTCACCTCTAATCTCTCACACATTAGAAGTTCTGTATGAATCATACAGTGGTGTGCAGGACTTGTACATGAAAAAGTGAAACACGAAATCTTTCTTTTTGAACCTTGTGCATACTCTTTGCTGGAAGCTTTGGTTATCTGGTTTTGTTTTCTTGAACTAAAAAAGCTGCTCATAGACGATAGCCTTTTCGACATAGGTAGATATTGCTAAACATGTTATTAAGTGTTCTAATGTGTCTGTGCACAAATGTTTTTGCTCCATCCATTGAAAATCTGGCTTTTGGTGCTTAATCCAACTCCAATGCCACTGTTTTGCAGTCAGCAAAGAGTTTTTGCGGTTCAAGTCTTTGAGTTGCATAGATTGATAACGGTAAGCTGATCTTTCCTATTTAAAAGTGCTTACTCTTTGCTGGAAGCTTTGGTTATCTGGTTTTGTTTTCTTGAACTAAAAAAGCTGCTCATAGACGATAGCCTTTTCGACATAGGTAGATATTGCTAAACATGTTATTAAGTGTTCTAATGTGTCTGTGCACAAATGTTTTTGCTCCATCCATTGAAAATCTGGCTTTTGGTGCTTAATCCAACTCCAATGCCACTGTTTTGCAGTCAGCAAAGAGTTTTTGCGGTTCAAGTCTTTGAGTTGCATAGATTGATAACGGTAAGCTGATCTTTCCTATTTAAAAGTGCTTAGTTTTTTTGGAGATGCTGCGGCATTTTCTTCTTGGTTTTAGACTTCCAATTCCTTGTTAATATGAAACAGGTGCAGAAATTGATTGCAGCATCACCGGAACTCTTGCTCCAAAGTGAACTTCATCTGGGTAAGTCTTCGATCAAAGGCTTACCGACTAAGAAATTTTTATAACGTTTTTTCGTCTACGCTATAGCAGATAGGCTTCCGTGCCTTTGTTTTCCACTAGATTGCCTTCTTACCCGAAACCCGCATATGCTATTATTACTGTCATATTTGTGGAAAAAAGAACAATTGACTGATAACCTTACGAAAAAGAACAAGTAATGTTATAGCTGGCCTTGTACCAAGGGTTTCATTCTTTGATTGTTTCTATGCATGGCTGTGATAGCTGTATCATACTTACCCTCATATCACTTGATCATACCTGAGGGGTTTTTGATTTTCATTGGTGGGCATTAGTAATGTGATGGCCCCAAAGGTTTGTGCTCAGGACACTTGTGCACCTGCTATTACTTTAACTTCTTGTCAATTCCATTGTTAGCATCTATGAAGCACCGAAACCGACACGGACACGGACACTGAAACTTATACAATGATAATTAACCTATATGGAAAGGTGATCTCTGGTATATACTTGATTTGATTTTACATGTTTTTTTCCATGAACACCTATTGGCTTTTTGAGAGGTACTGCACATTCAAAATTATGACTGGTGCATTTTTTGTGGAAAAAAGAACAATTGACTGATAACCTTACGAAAAAGAACAAGTAATGTTATAGCTGGCCTTGTACCAAGGGTTTCATTCTTTGATTGTTTCTATGCATGGCTGTGATAGCTGTATCATACTTACCCTCATATCACTTGATCATACCTGAGGGGTTTTTGATTTTCATTGGTGGGCATTAGTAATGTGATGGCCCCAAAGGTTTGTGCTCAGGACACTTGTGCACCTGCTATTACTTTAACTTCTTGTCAATTCCATTGTTAGCATATATGTGCTTGTGTGCTATTGGAAAGTGATATTGGAAAGTGCATGTGCTTGTGTCCCAAGTATATGATACTTGAATGTGCTGGATTTTTCTGCTAATACTGCATATATTAGCTGTTATGGTAGCTGTTATTGTAACTAGTCTCACTGAGCATATTCAGATCCGCTAGTCTTTGCTTGGCTGCTTTGAATGACTCTAGCTGTACATAGCTGTTTTCTTTTACCTGCTTTGAATGACTCTTACTGCTGATGCTTACTGCTGTTTGCTGTACATAGCTGTTTTCTTCTATATTCTGATGCTTACTGTTGTTGCTGCTGTTGTTTGCTGCTCAAATAGCAATAGTTAGTTATCTGCTGCTGCTAATGTTCCATCCATTTGCAAATGGACTGTTCGAACTGGTACCAGCTATCAGTTACTACCATTTACTGCCATCTCTATTGTAAATGCTTAAGAGGACTAGGATACAAATAGTGTCCTTTACTGCCAGTTTGTCATAGTGAAATCACTGAGTTTTGGTTACTGTTTTCTATTATGTGCAGATTGAATACGCATAAGGTTAGTAGCGGGGAAGATGGTATATATACGCTATTCTATGAAGACTTTTGTTTGGATATATGAAGACTCCTTTTTGGGATGAAGGTCCGAGTCTTCTTTTTTGGATATATGCTTTTATGAAGACTCCTTTTTGGGATGAAGGTCCGAGTCTTCTTTTCTGGATATATGCTTCTATGAAGACTCCTTTTTTGGATGAAGTTCAGAGTCTTCTTTTTTTATTTTAATGATGCTACCGAACTATGATGAACATATATGGTATGGCCTACCTTTCATGTTTTTGTCATGGAAATATTGATGCTTTAGATCCTATGGTTGAATGGACATTAATTTGGTGTAGAATACATAGTTCTTGTGGTTAATGGATATCTAGTTTGGCACATGATTATAATGGTTTATGAAGATGTATTGGCTATTATGGTGTAACTTATAGTTCATTTGTTTGGCTGAGTATTGAATTCCAAAATGAATAGGATGATATTGGCCGAGTATTGTCTCTCATCAACTTTTCAATGACTATATCTTTTGTCACTAATTGGCTTTAATTGAAAATTTTAGGTGACAAAATATTTTGTCACTTTTATTATTTTTAATTAATTTCTTTGGTGACGAAACTTTTTGTCATCTATGTATTTACATTGTTCAATCACCTGCCATAATTAGTGACGAAATTGAAAATGGGTGACAAATAATTATTAGAATGGTGACGAAATATTTCGTCATCAAAAAGAATAATAGGTGACAAATTTTTTTTGTCATCAAGTGATTTTTTCGTGACGAAATTTTTCGTCGTCAAAAGACACCATAGGTGACGAAACACAAATTTCGTCACGAGGTAGGAATCCTCGACAACCTTTAGTCGACAAATTTTTTTTCGTCACGAATACTATTTGTGACGAAAAACATGCAATTTGTGACAATTTTCATTTGTCACCTAATGCAAATTTTCTTGTAGTGAGAGAGAGAGCACCTCTTGGCCTCCATAACCACCTACTGCTAACCACCGTCCACCTCTACCACTGTACAACACCGTGCACCACCACCTATCGCCAGCCACCTTACCTGACACCACCACTTCCGCACCCCACCTCGAAAAGTCCACCACCAACTGAACCCGCCACCTTCTCCAGCCGTACCCACCACCACCGCACCTCCCTCACACCTCCAAACTTCAACCAAGGTGGGATATATTGTCGTGAGTGTGCGTTCGGTGGGAGTGCTGTCACGCCCTCGATTTTCAACACAAAGAACAATACATTTTGATATACAAAATTCTCATTGTAGTACATACGATACCCCCAAAATAAAATACACTTTCCAAATCCACAAGTCTGTCCAATAGATACAATATTTCAAAATAGAGAAAATAGTACAATGCGATTTGATTTACGAAGAAAGACAAGCACTTCAGAAAATAGCTTTAGCCTGTGATATTTGCATGTACTTCACACCCTTCAAGATTGTGTCCCTGTAGTGTACCTGAAAATGATATGTTGAGCTACACTAGCCTAGTAGAGAAATCTATACTTAAGTTATATGAAAATGCAATGAATCATGCACCTAAAGTCAGTGAGTACGACAAGATACTACAATGAAACTTGGGTTTTCCACCAAAAAACGAGCATACTACAACCAGAGCATCATGATTTCATGAGGATATTCCTAATAGCTCACATGTCAAACTAGAAGTAAAAATAGACTCGAATTATTCTAAATAGACCACAACTTGTCCTCAACCGTCACTTGTCCATCTCTACGCAATTACTCCATTATGCCTCAATCTATATGTTTATGTAATGATCACGCACCGACAGTATTATGTGAGCAACAATACATATGTACAACGCATCCCAAGATGCTAATGACAACGAGTATAACTCTCGGCAAAATAGTTCGAACATATCACTAAATTTCCTTTTTGAACATATTCAATTTGTCTTATATTTCTCAAGTGTTTGCCATCTTCCATTTCAATACAATTCCGAGCATTCAAGACCCCGTGCGTCCACTAAAAACCTTTCATTCAATTCCGGGCATTTGGGACCCTGTGCGTCCTCTAAAATCTTTTCATTCAATTCCAGGCATTTGGGACCCCGTGCGTCCATTTTCAGCATCACACCATCCGGTGGATCCGTGGCTTTCTTCATATTCGTGGTATCGTTATATTTTTTGTTTTCCCATTTCACATTCCTTAATGACCCCATGCTCAACATACAGCCAATCAATATCATTCATACAACATGTCACATGATCTCGTTATATCCACACATCGATTGATCAATAACATTTAAAAGCATTCTAAAACAATCAACTCTGTCATAGCATCAACTAGCAGATAAGTATACACCTTTCCCTTATGTACATCACACTACCCTACGTATTGTACCACCCCATTACAACTCAATAGCATGCTACCCGCTAGTATCAATACTTAAATCTCACGGAACGAGCACCAATGGAGTTTGAAGGATAAGTGAATCAAGAGGACACAGATTTATTATTTTACCATTCGGGTCACTAGACGGGCCCACATTGACCAACCATACCCGCCACAACGACTCATAGCTTACGGTACTCCTAAACAATCTTACGGTACATAGTCCAACTCACCAATCACCATGATTATCATAGCACCTAGCAACCCTATATCGATCATCATATCATGCTACAATGTCTTTATACTCATTCTATTATATAGACGTCAAATAGATACCACACTCGTAGGATTTGACACGTTCCTCTTGTACAATGAGAGTCAAAGAGATAGATTTATCAACGAATCATTTAAGGTACGAACAATCTAGTTTAGAGGTGATTTAGATGTAATTCAAGACGGTTAAAAAGTGATTGAGGTTCAAAACACGGAAAAAAGAAACATTGCTGAAAATTTCCAGGTAGTACATGTACCAGTACGAACTGAGGTACATGTACTAGCTAAACAGAACTGAAATTTCTTTGACAGTACATGTACCAATACAAATCAAGGTACATGTACTAGCATGGTTTCACAGGACAATTTTCAGATTTCGAAAGGCATGGATCTAACAACAAACGACGAACCAATGCACGATCTAAGTATACAATCAACCCATAAACACACAACAAGAGCAAGAAATCCTTACCTCATGGGTTTTGAGCAAAACCCGAACCTTTGACCAAGTCAATCGAGCTCCAACGAGGTCCGATCATGACTTTTCTTGGATATTCGGAAAGCCCGTGCTTCGTATAGCAACTTTAATTCTCGGACCTTGTCCGGAATCACGACCTAGGTTGATGAAATTGGAGAGAGAAGAGGGAGTGGAGGTTTCGGATGGAGAGGAGAAGAGAGATAGCTGAGAGTGAGAAAATGAGAGAATGAGGATTATTCTCCTCCTGGAGAAATAAAAGAGATGGGGGAGTAATCCCCTACTTCTCACACCACACGCTTACACGCGCACCCCTCGCTCAATTACTCTTATTTCCTTCCACGAATAAGTCACACCGAATATCCGCACCGTCTATCTCGACGGGCCATACATTTACAAAAGAAAAATACGGCCTAAAAAATACGAGTCTCTACAAGTGCAGTAAGTTTCGGTGTGGGCTGCAGCCGGACGGCCCCGACAGAGTGCCTCTGGATGCTGCCTTGAATTTTCGAAGCCACCATAGTGTTCTCTGGCCCTCGTGCAACACTTCCCAAAGCCTTAATTTGCGTTTGAGGTAGTTTTTCGGAAACCCGTAACTCAATCTGCGTTTTAATGGAGTTAGAACTAAAACTAAATTCCTGTTGTAGATGATAACCTGTTTTTAATTTCAGAAGTTAATTAATTAGTGTTTGGTCCTATTTTCATTAATATTTAGTCCTATTTCTGATTAAAAAAAAATCAGTGGTAAGGCCTGAAAACAATTTTATTCGTAAATTGAGAATTATTCGCGAGATTATGGTGAACCAACGGCGGAGATAAGTTGTTAAATTGTGTACAAGAGGACAAGTGCAGGTTTATTGAATCAATAGATGATTTAAAATAAAAGGGGATTTTTAATCAGTAAATAACATTGAGTAAAATAGAAAGAACTTTTTATAAAAGAAAATATGTTTACCAATGAAAAGTTTGTAGAAAGTATCTATTTATAAATATGAGGATTGCAAATAAAGATTAGCATAGGTATTTTTAAAAAATGTTTTTATACTATTTTTTTATTCAAAAAAAAACTTTATCCTTCTAGATAAGTATTCCATTCACTTCACTGTATAGTTATTTAGATTTATTCATCCAATGATATCCAATAAAATTTAGAAATTTGTTATTCCATGTATTGGACTTATTATGTCATACTTAATGCATGTGATATTGTATTTTGTGAGTTTTGTTGAATTTCTAATGCTGTTGATTGTTACGTGAATTGTTGTAGTTTAAGTTGTTACGTGATCATAGAAATTGGACAATAGGTACCTTGGGGGTATTCGTGGCCAAATTGAAACTGAATATATGTTAATATTGCAAGTGTCACAAAAGTGATCTGCGATTGGAGATTGTGCGTTGTATGCGAGATATTGGGAGGAATGTGCTATATGTGCATCCCCGTGAGTTGATGCGAGTTCTCAAGGAGTGTTGCTGTATGTGCATCCCGAGGAGTGTTACTGTATGTTCATAATTAATTTCGGTGGGACCTTTACCTCTTGCCATGGTGATAAGTGAGTCCGTTAGATAAATAACTTAGATGCACTCACTTAGGACCCCGTTGCAGGACAACAAGCGGGAATTTAATCATGGAACGGTCATGGTTGGAAATTATTGGGAGGAAAAGATTCTCGATGGAGGAGAACTATTGTAACAACTCTGATTTTTACTAAATAAAAATTTCGTGTTAGTATTCGAAAATCTTAATTAGGTTTTAGTCGTCTTCTAAACTGCTAAATACCCGCCGTTTCTAGTAATAAGTCTTAAGATTTCACATCTTGGCTGGAAATCCTACTTAGCAAGCTTAGTTAGCTTTTTATCCAACTAATAGACTTAACGATCGTTTAACCTAATCACCATTTGCTTCCTAACCTTGGGTGAACCTTATGAACATTTGACCCTTGAACCTTTTGAACCCTTAACCCTAGATGAACCCTTCGGACCTTTTAAACCTTTTAGCTATTAACCATTGGACGATAAATGTTAGGGTAATTTTAACCCATTGGACAAAAGAGGAAACCTTAGTTTATTCATTAAAGTACATGACTAGATTTTATTAGTACTTAGGGATTAGTATTATATTGAGATATATACACATGATTAAAGGTATATATATACTTTATACAAAGTAAATACTTTTCCCATTGGTTAATAACCTGCTAGGAGAATCATTACCCATTGGATAATAGGTTAAAGTACTTGCTATCCTTACCCATTGGTTAATAACCGCTAGGAGAACCATTATCCATTGGACAATAGTTCATCTTTCCAACCAAGTACTAGGAAATAATAAAATAGTAGATTTTCCATGTGTTTAATTGATTAAATTAGAATTAGTACATTAGGTTATATTATATAAGTACCTAGTACTTTGAAAGCATGAATTAGTTTAATGGGGAAGTGGATTTGATGGATCTAGTAGATTTAGGAAGTACATACATATATATATATAGTCCCCTTCTAATAAGGACTACCTTATTTTAATAAAATGTGGACCTCCCTTTCCCGATCGAATTTCGATGATCCGAGCCGGTCAATGTGTTCAGAACGTGATTTTAAGGGTACCCGCGAGAAAGTCAGCAAAAAAAAAAGACCGGGAAGGGCTTCATCGGAGTAGTTTTTGTTTATTTTTTATCAAACGGTTCAAATAAAAACTGCTCAAATCAAGCCCTTCCCGGTCATTTTTTTTGCCGATTTCTCATGGGTACCCTTAAAATCACATTCTGAACATATTGGGCGGCTTGGATCATCAAAATTCAATCGAAAAATGGGAGAAATGGGGAGGTCCTTATTTTAATTAAAATAATGACCTCTTTATTTGAAGGAGATTGTGTGTGTGTGTGTGTGTGTGTGTGTGTATATATATATATACATATATAATAGTATAAAGTACCACGTGGGGAATTACCTTATTTTATTAGGAAAATCATTTTTGCTTGAAAGTATTAGATTATGTAGTACCTATTGTACCCATATATATATATATATATATAGGGAATGGTTCAATGAACACCCTAATAAAACACCCAACGGGGACACCCAAAATCTCAATCTGATAGTTCCCGATTGAATTTTTATGATCCGAACCGCTCAATGTGTGCAGAATGTGATTTTAAGGGTGTCCGCGAGAAATTAGCAAAAAAAATGACCGAGAAAGGCTTGATTTGAGCAGTTTTTATTTGAACCGTTCAATAAATAATTGTTCAAAACTGTTCGGATCAAGCCCTTCCCGGTCATTTTTTTTGCTGATTTTTAGCATGTACCCTTAAAATCACATTCTGATCACATTGAGCGGCTCGGATCATCAAAATTTGATCGGGAACCATGGGCTGTTTTTTTAGGTGTCCCCGGAACCGCCCCCATATATATATATATATATATATACTTTCAAGTAAAGTACAAGAGAGAGAGAGAGATTTTCGAGAGAGAGAGAGAGATAAAGAGAGAGAACCTGAGAGAGGAAGGGAGAGAGAGAGAGAGAAAGAGAAGGAGAAAGAAAGAGAGAGAGATGGTACCTTGGCTTGGATTTCTTGTGCTTCCATTGTACATTGAAAGCATACAATCTATGGGATTCTTCCTTAACCAAGCAAAATCTATACTTCCAATGTACAACCTGTACATTTTCCATTTTTATACTTGACCAAATCCTCCTTTCTTCACTCAATCTTCCATAATCACATCCTTGGTACAAATCCATAGCCATGCAAGCCTAGTTCTAGGCTTGATCTTGCAAGAAAGCATGACAAAAAGTAATAAAAAAATGAGACATGGAGAGAGAGAGAGTGGGCTGGCCAAGAGAGGGAGAGGGAGAGCCTTGCCTATAAATAGCAAGCTCAACTGAGCTTTGAACTCTCACCTCCACTTCATGATTCAACTTCTCTCTCTAGAAAGTTAGTGTTCTTACTTGTTCTTTGTAGACACCCCATTTTGGACCTATTAACTATCCTTAATTTGTGCCCTCGAGGCTCCCCGATGATGAAAATGAATCAAAACAGGCCTTGGACGAACTTGGACAATGCTTCTTGGACTTCCAAAATCAAAACATTCCTTTTCCTCGACACCCTAAGGGTAAAATTGGCACACTTTTTGGCATATAAAATAATTTTGAATGAAACCAATTGGGTTAGAAAGAGGACTTAATGAGCTTTCCAACGCTTCGAAACCACCCGGGGCTGTGGTAGCCCACACCTTTCTGAAGTTGGGCTGCCACTCTAGAGCGCTCAGGAACACTCCCAAGCGCTCGGGACTGCCACCCTAGAGCGCTTGGGAGTGCTGACAGACCAGTGCATGTTGAGCTTGGCCTTTGACCACCTTTTATCAAACTTTTCAAACCTTCCATTCAAACCTGCACGAAGCAGAAGCATGCCTGAGCCAGCAGGAATCTCATCATGTCATTTTGCCCTCCCAAAGCCATTTTCTCCTTGTTTTTGATTTATTTTTTCATGCTTCAAACCTGTTTTTCCTTCCCCTATACATACCCCTTCATTACCAGCTGAAATAAACCATGAAATTTCAGTCTCTCCCTCCCCCTTTTGCTGCCAAAAACCAGCCTCTAAACTTCTCTCTCAACTCTTTCAAAACAACCTCCATTTTCTAAGAAAAATCTCCAAATTCTCAAGGAAAATCTCTAAGAGAAGTGGAGGCCTTAATTCCCTCTTCTTAAACTGTTTTCTAACCATTTTCAAGCTCCAAAGTCAATCCAAGAAGCTAAGTTCAAAGTCAAGCAAAGGTATAAAGGCTCGCTTTATACTTCGAAATTTACTGTTTTTGTAACTTCTGAGGGGGATCAAGGGCTCATGCCAGTTCCTCATACTGGTTGTGAGCTCATTTGATCTTAGTTTAACTACAAGAGCAAAGGGGCATGAATGTGTTCTATGTACTAAGCTTACTGGAGGCATTCCCGAGCGCTCGGGACTACTCTAGAGCGCTCGAGAGTGGCTCCAGTTCATTTTTCCCTCTTTTAAGCATTTAAATGGACATGCATGGGGAGTGGAGTGTGTTTTAAAATAGTTTAACTCTTTTGAGGTGTGTTGGTACATACGATCTGCGTTTTTAGAGAAAAATAAAGAAGATGGTCTTCATTTAAAGGCATGCAAAAGAGTTTTGGTCTGGATCTAAAAAGAGAAACCTCGTTCATATTTCAAAGACATAAGATCCAGTGTACCAACATACTACAATGAGGGCATTATTTGGTTGAAATCACTTCTGGGGTGTAGATCACTCCCACGCGCTCGGGATGGCTTCCAAGCGCTCGGGAGTGTCTGCTTGCAACCTCAGTCCATCTTTCTTCCAGTTTGGCCATTCTACTGTCTCTGGATGTCCATGCATGCATCCCTTCTTGTCTCGTATAACTATTAAATCACTTTTCGTAAAGGCAAGGATGCATGGCTTGGGAGAATGGGATCCGATCTCAGTCCATCATGTCCTCTGTTGAGCCTATAATGTGTTTAAGATTATTTCAGTTTATATTTTCAGCATTGTATTCTGTCGTATTAACAAAACTTGCAGGATTGGGCATTAACACTCCCAAGCGCTCGGGACCACTCCCGAGCGCTCGAGAGTGAATCCAGTGACAAGGCTTCATTTTATCATAACTTGTATATCTTGCATGGCCATTCTTCATCACCCTCTGTACATATGCGCATGCATGCACTCTTTACGTGTCATAACCGTGGATACTTGCTAGTTGGTTTAATGAAACAAAATCCCTTTGAAAAATCCCGCAAACGTTTAGTAGAGACCGACATTGCGTCGAGCGAGGGGGGTGCCGTAAAACCCTTCCCCCCTCGTAACATGGCTTCCGAACCCAAAGCAATCTCTGGTTTTCAAATTCAATCAATCAATTTTCAATCAAAATGGTTTCTCGGGTGGCGAACCACAAATCCGGGTGGCGACTCTTCAAATCTTTCGATTCGATTCAAAAACGGTATTTTTTCGGGCCGCTCCGATCCACCTGGGGCTGTGGTAGCCCACAGTGGTGACTCTGCTGGGGACATGATTTAATTAATACTTGAGAAAAATCGGTATGTTGATAAAATGGCCCGATTTTCTTAAGCATTAATTAAATTAGTGAGCCAAGCTTGAAAGATATTTGTGGGATTTTTCAAAAAACATTTTGTTTCATTTTCTATCTTTCGTATATATATCTTGTTCAGCCCCGCTGTTGTGTTTCAGCAATCCTACTCGGCTTGCCGGTGATAGGGAATCCCGGAATGCTCAGCAACCCTCGACCATGATGAGTCATACCTGCCGTTTGTACCGTTGTTGGGTATACGCTCAATAACGGGAGGTATACCTTGACTCTAGTCCGGGGAACCCTCTTCAAACCAAAACCTGGCCTCTATACATATGTAGAAAGCAATAGAACCATCCAAACTAGGACAGGGACCCGCAGGGTAGGAATTATGTGCTATATCTTACCTACATGTCATTACTTTCTGCATCTCACCATGCATCTCATGCCATCATACTGTCGATCTATTCAATTTCAAGTCCTGTCCACCTAATCTCGCTCGCACGGTCTGTAAAAGGTTGCCAAGACCCGATGAAGAGTCGTGCACCCCAGTGTACGTTGTCTAAACTACATGAGTCCTTAGAACAATGAGACTTTGGGAAATCAAAATATGCTAAGTCCTTGACTAATGCCTAATCAAAAATTCAACAGAGAATAAGGAATAACAGGAAACGATGCCGTGATGTCACTTTACTTACACCACTTTGGCTAATGGCACCATACCACGGACACCACTCTGGTTGTGGTTTCACGTCGTCTATACTAAACTATTCCAAGTTCAAAATTGAAACTTCGAATAAGGACTAGTTGAATACTTAGTTCATTTTGACATCTCTTAGAACTTGTTGTTCTAAACAAAGGATACACCCTAAAAGAAATTCTGAGGAATGAGGCAACCTTCGAAGGACCGTAATCTTATCCCGCTTGCACATCGCACCTTGCATCTTATCCTGTCCATTTGCTTTCGGGTAGAACTCTTAGACTCGCTCGCGCGGCTTGTTTAGGATTGCCTAGACCGATGAAGAGTCGTGCTTTTTACAGGCAGGTTGTTGGAATTAATTAGTCCTTGGAACGATGAGGTTTTAGGGATATCGAAATTCATTAAGTCTTCAATACATTTTTCAATCATGGATTCAATAAAGATTAACGAAACAATTCGGCTACAATGTCGTGATACCCACACCACCCAGGTTATAGTGCGAAGTCACTTACACCACTTAGGCTAATGGCGCCATGCCACCTACGCCACCCCGGTTACGGTATCATGTCATTTACGCCAAACGGTTTTTGAAACCAAAACGGAAATTTCTGGTGAAAAATGTTGAAGACTTAATTTGTCTTGATATCTCCCAAGTCTTGTTACTCCTAATCAAAGGATACACATTCAAAAGAATCTCTGAGGACTACGGCAATCCTTCATAGGTTGTCATTTCTTGGGTCTAGGAGACCATAAATCCGCGGAGTTTGAGATACCTCCGGTGTTCGCCGTGCCCGAACGGCTCCCTCTAATTCAATGCATCTTCCAGCAGTCTTATTGCTCTGTCTTGGATGGTCTTAGATAAGGAGATTGGCTCTGATTCTCAACATGCGGAATTAAACCTGCCTGACAACGACCTATCCGTGACTGTTGGAACTATCCGTAAAGTTTGATCCCTTCAGTCGACGATGACAACACGTGAATAGCAATTCTTTTATTCATACACGTTTTTTTTGTTTCAATAAATCACAACAGGGGCATATTCTGAGTTCACTTCTTACTTTACTATCAGCACCAGGCCACCCATCCTACACAAAGCCATACGACCTTTTCGATCGCCTCAAATGATAGGGCAAACAGAGTTGGTTGAGCTGAAAAAGGCTATAGAGGAAATGACTTAGAAAATGGATAAGCAGATGACTCTGGTTCAAGGGCTGGTTGACCTTTTCATCCCTGCCATGTCGAATCCAGGACTAAATGCTGATGATGCTAGGATCAAAGAAACTCCACAAATCTACCACCCTCCAACAGTCAAAATCAAACCATGCTCAAAAGTGAAGCTCTCTGACATGTTCAAAGACTTGGTTGAATTCCATGATGCCAGAACTCACTCAAATGAGGACATTGGATCCTTGCCTGAAACTAGTGCTGAAAGGCAAGATGTGCACATTGATGAGATAAACCCCAAAAGGAAAGGAGTGTTATGCAGTTGCAAAGCAAGCAAAGCCTTCGCCAGAGGCCCACTCAGCACCACCAAGAACCCTCAACCCAGCTGCAAAATCCCACAAGGATCTTCTCCCGCTTTCCTGTACCTTTGTCCTCAGTTTATGAGAAGCTCCTCAAGGCCGGCCTCATCGAGCCGCTCCCTCTAACTCCCCTACCTCAGAAGCTCTCGGCGTCCCACTACCCAAACGTCTATTGTGCTTTTCACCAATATACCGGCCATTCCACCAATAACTGCTTTCGTCTCCGCCACAAAATCCAAGATCTCATCGATGATGGAACCATCTCACCTCCACTTTCAAACCCAAACACCATCATAAACCCTCTCTCAAAGCACCCGCAAAACCCCCATGTCAACCTCATCAATCTCAACCCAACCCCATTCGACCCTAGCTAATACATCATACCCACAACTGAGCCAAAACCTACTGTCGATATACCTGAGGAAGTCGAGATTTGCATGCTTGAGAACATAGACCTGGTATGGGAGTCAACACCTGATGGGTGGCGATTGCTTGGGGAAAACTATCCTCTGATCTTTGAGGAGTTCAAGGCTGGACCGGCTGATGAATCGATGAACCATGGCTCATTCGGACAACTTCAGAGCAACCAAACCATCAACGGGATCCTCAATGGCATAAAAATCCATCCCCACCAGTGCATTATCGACAATTGGCCACCAGAATCCATTGTTTCAACCCCTACTAAGCTCGATGCCTCAATAATAAGCTCCAAGCCGACACAGAATCCGAGGGTGGATCAAAATCCGAATGATGCCTGAGATAGTGAGAAAGGACCGGAACCATCCCAATGCCAGACCTCAGATTTGAAGGAGAATGATGAATGCATTGAAGCCGATCCATGAGTGGAATCTGTCACGAGTTGGGAAACTTTTAAGTTTAAAGTCGAGTCTCTTTCAATTTTGAGTCAGTTTGTACCTCGAGTCTTTCATGCTTTCGTGTCTGTATGTTTTCAAATTCAAGTTTGTAGTCAAAGAAGAAAAACCAAAAAGAGAGTCAGTTTCGTAGTCCCGAACTACGTTATAACCTGATTCCTTTGCAAGAAGGATACGTAGGCAGCCTCATCCTGTGGCCTGGTCATGTTCATTCGAGTTGATCCCAAAATTCAGTCACGATCTTTCAAGTCAATCCGTTGTCGGTCTGCCCCGTCTTTTGAAATCAATCTCAAGCTTCTTGGGTCAAAATTGTGCTGATAAACTCGCATTTTGTGATAATCCCTTAACTTGGAATTGTTTTTCACCATCAATTGATAAATCAAAACACGAGATCCTTCGCCCTTGCAAGGAGGAGAATTTCATGGGACCACTCCCTGACGCCGTCGAGAGCCAACGTCATGGCCCGAGAAAAAGCTCGCTAGATCAAAACCTCAAAATGTGATCTAGGCAAAAGTTAGGGCACACAAGTCTCTTAACTTACATCTAGGATCCAGTTATCAAGTTGCACAATTCAAAATGAAGAAAGGCATTCTTTTCTTTTATCAAATGCTTGAAGATATATATCCATTGATAACCCCTTTGAGCTTAATTTGATTTCTTTGAAAGAACCCAGCTAGGCAGCTATCCTCCACACCGGGATGAAATGAGGAGGACAAATGTGCCAAACACATGATTATCATCAGCACATCAGAATTCAAAGCGTGAAAGTGCCGAATACATGGGCACAATGAGATGCAAGATTTTGAAGAAAAATCAGAGGAAACTCAAAATCAATGAAAGTGCCAGACACATTGGCACAACAATGTGCAAAGCAAATCAAGTGAAAGAAGGCGCCCGTCAAAAACCAAAAGGGCACAAAAATATCCAAGATGGCTGCTAGCTCTCGAAACCCAAAGAAAATGAAAATTTTTTAGCCTATTATCCTTTCTTTGTTAAGCCAAAACCTTGGCCACATTACAACCTGGATAAAGTCCTTTCAGATTGAAAAACGCAACTTGACCTAGGCACTGGGAGAAAACAAGAAGGAGGGGCAAGACTTTTTGTGAATCCCGCAAAAGGAGAAAATCCGAACTGGGGTGTTTTCAAAACCCATGGAGTGTCATCAGCGACCTAGGGCACAGTTCGTGGTAAAAATTCTCGTGTTTTGGACAAAACAAGCTGAGCATCAATTGATGGAGCTAAAGCAATTTCAAAACCCCAATTGGGAGAATCACCAAAACTTGATTTTATCATGACAATTTCAAACATCAATTGTGGGGCATGCTTGCCACTTTTTGAACCCTCAAATAATCAAGTTTCTCATCGAGTCAAATCAAACTCCTCGTCCAGTCAAGATCATCATGGAGAGTCAGTCCTCTAATAAATGGGCTTTCTTGTCTTTTGAGTCATTTAAGCCTTGTCCAAATTCACACAAGGTCATCTGCTGAGTCAAGTCATATTGATCTTAAGGTCCCAACTCGTGAGAAAAATTCCAATACATGAAAAACCCGCGCTTGCACTCATGATGAAACTGGTTGCCGAAACTATACGTAGAATCAAGGAAAAGAATCAGGACTGAGGTCCATCACTCACTGGGGCACATCGGCCAAATGTCATCAGTCATAGCAAACATACAGCCAACATCAAGACTGGGGCATGAATGCTCAAAACTCAAGCTCTAATCAAAGTCAAACTCAAACCAACTCCAGCTCAAACTCTGGATCTAGCTCAAACCCAATTTCCATCCAAAGACAAACTCCATCCCGAATCCCAAAGTCCTGAAAATACCAGCCCGCTGGCCAAAAACAGCAAAGCAGAAAGGGTACTCGAACAAGTCCTTTGTTGTTTTCAAATAAATAAAAAAATCATCGTTGTTGTCAAATGTCGAATCAAGGGTCTCACTTCTTAGCCTCAACCACTTGGACATCTTTCAATCATCTTCCGCCATAGATTTGGCACCGTCCTGAGGGACACCTTTCAATCATCTTCCGCCATAGATTTGGCACCGTCCTGAGGGACATCATTCAATCATCTTCTGCCATAGATTTGAAGCTGTCCTGAGGGACACCTTTTAACCATGTTCTGCCACAGATTTGGCGTTGTCCAGAGGGACACCTTTCAATCGTTTTCTGCCATAGATTTGGCGCTGTCCTGAGGGACATCTTTCAATCAACTTCTGCCATAGATTTGGCATCATCCTAAGGGACATCTTTCAATCATCTTCTGCCATAGATTTGGCACCGTCCTGAGGGACACCTTTCAATCATCTTCCGCCATAGATTTGGCACCGTCCTGAGGGTCATCATTCAATCATCTTCTGCCATAGATTTGAAGCTCTCCTGAGGGACACCTTTCAACCATGTTCTGCCATAGATTTGGCGCTGTCCTGAGGGACACCTTTCAATCATTTTCTGCCGTAGATTTGGCGTTGTTCAGAGGGACACCTTTCAATCGTTTTCTGCCATAGATTTGGCGCTGTCCTGAGGGACATCTTTCAATCAACTTCTGCCATAGATTTGGCATCATCCTAAGGGACATCTTTCAATCATCTTCTGCCATAGATTTGGCACCGTCCTGAGGGACACCTTTCAATCATCTTCCGCCATAGATTTGGCACCGTCCTGAGGGTCATCATTCAATCATCTTCTGCCATAGATTTGGCACTCAGGGACACCTTTCAACCATGTTCTGCCATAGATTTGGCGCTGTCCTGAGGGACACCTTTCAATCATTTTCTGCCATAGATTTGGCGTTGTTCAGAGGGACACCATTCAATCGTTTTCTGCCATAGATTTTGCGCTGTCCTGAGGGACATCTTTCAATCAACTTCTGCCATAGATTTGGCATCGTCCTGAGGGACTTCTTTCAATCATCTTCTGCCATAGATTTGGCACCGTCCTGAGGGACACCTTTCAATCATCTTCCGCCATAGATTTGGCACCGTCCTGAGGGTCATCATTCAATCATCTTCTGCCATAGATTTGAAGCTCTCCTGAGGGACACCTTTCAACCATGTTCTGCCATAGATTTGGCGCTGTCCTGAGGGACACCTTTCAATCATTTTCTGCCATAGATTTGGCGTTGTTCAGAGGGACACCATTCAATCGTTTTCTGCCATAGATTTTGCGCTGTCCTGAGGGACATCTTTCAATCAACTTCTGCCATAGATTTGGCATCGTCCTGAGGGACATCTTTCAATCATCTTCCGCCATAGATTTGGCACCATCCTGAGGGACATCATTCAATCATCTTCTGCCATATATTTGGCACTGTCCTGAGGGACACCTTTCAATCATGTTCTGCCATAGATTTGGCGCTGTCCTGAGGGACACCTTTCAATCGTTTTCTGCCATAGATTTGGCGTTGTCCTGAGGGACACCTTTCAATCGTTTTATGCCATAGATTTGGCGCTGTCCTGAGGGACATCTTTCAATCAACTTCTGCCATAGATTTGGCATCATCCTAAGGGACATCTTTCAATCATCTTCTGCCATAGATTTGGCACCATCCAGAGGGACACCTTTCAATCATCTTCCGCCATAGATTTGGCACCGTCCTGGGGGACATCATTCAATCATCTTCTGCCATAGATTTGAAGCTGTCCTGAGGGACACCTTTTAACCATGTTCTGCCACAGATTTGGCGTTGTCCAGAGGGACACCTTTCAATCGTTTTCTGCCATAGATTTGGCATCGGCTTGAGGGACATCTTTCAATCAACTTCTGCCATAGATTTGGCATCATCCTAAGGGACATCTTTCAATCATCTTCTGCCATAGATTTGGCACCGTCCTGAGGGACACCTTTCAATCATCTTCCGCCATAGATTTGGCACCGTCCTGAGGGTCATCATTCAATCATCTTCTGCCATAGATGTGAAGCTCTCCTCAGGGACACCTTTCAACCATGTTCTGCCATAGATTTGGCGCTGTCCTGAGGGACACCTTTCAATCATTTTCTGCCATAGATTTGGCGTTGTTCAGAGGGACACCTTTCAATCGTTTTCTACCATAGATTTGGCGCTGTCCTGAGGGACATCTTTCAATCAACTTCTGCCATAGATTTGGCATCGTCCTGAGGGACATCTTTCAATCATCTTCCGCCATAGATTTGGCACCATCCTGAGGGACATCATTCAATCATCTTCTGCCATATATTTGGCACCGCCCCGAGGACACCTTTCAATCATGTTACGCCATAGATTTGGCAATCGCCCCGAGGACACCTTTCAATCGTTTTCTGCCATAGATTTGGCGTTGTCCTGAGGGACACCTTTCAATCGTTTTATGCCATAGATTTGGCGCTGTCCTGAGGGACATCTCTCAATCAACTTCTGCCATAGATTTGGCATCATCCTAAGGGACATCTTTCAATCATCTTCTGCCATAGATTTGGCACCATCCAGAGGGACACCTTTCAATCATCTTCCGCCATAGATTTGGCACCGTCCTGAGGGACATCATTCAATCATCTTCTGCCATAGATTTGAAGCTGTCCTGAGGGACACCTTTCAACCATGTTCTGCCATAGATTTGGCGCTGTCCTGAGGGACACCTTTCAATCATTTTCTGCCATAGATTTGGCGTTGCCCAGAGGGACACCTTTCAATCGTTTTCTGCCATAGATTTGGCGCTGTCCTGAGGGACATCTTTCTATCAACTTCTGCCATAGATTTGGCTTCGTCTAGAGGGACATCTTTCAATCATCTTCCGCCATAGATTTGGCACCATCCTGAGGGACATCATTCAATCATCTTCTGCCATATATTTGGCACTGTCCTGAGGGACACCTTTCAATCATGTTCTGCCATAGATTTGGCGCTGTCCTGAGGGACACCTTTCAATCGTTTTCTGCCATAGATTTGGCGTTATCCTGAGGGACACCTTTCAATCGTTTTATGCCATAGATTTGGCGCTGTCCTGAAGGACATCTTTCAATCAACTTCTGCCATGGATATGGCATCATCCTAAGGGACATCTTTCAATCATCTTCTGCCATAGATTTGGCACCATCCTGAGGGACATCATTCAATCGTTTTCTGCCATAGATTTGGCACCGTCCTGAGGGACATCATTCAATCGTCTTCCGCCATAGATTTGGCACCGTCCTGGGGGACATCATTCAATCGTTTTCTGCCATAGATTTGGCACCGTCCGGAGCGACATCATTCAATCGTTTTCTGCCATATATTTGGCACCGTCCTGAGGGACGTCATTCAATCGTTTTCTGCCATAGATTTGGCACCGTCCTGAGGGACATCATTCAATCGTTTTTTGCCATAGATTTGGCATCGTTCTAAGGGACAGCTTTCAATCATCTTCCGCCTTAGATTTGGCACCGTCCTGAGGGACATCATTCAATCATCTGCCGCCATAGATTTGGCGCTGTCCTGAGGGACACCTTAAAATCGTTTTCTGCCGCAGATTTGGCGCTGTCCTGAGGGACACCTTTCAATCGTTTTGTGCCATAGATTTGGCGTTGTCCTGAGGGACACCTTTCAATCGTTTTCTGCCATAGATTTGGCGCTGTCTTGAAGGTCATCTTTCAATCAACTTCTGCCATAGATTTGGCATCGTCCTGAGGGACATCTTTCAATCATCTTCCGCCATAGATTTGGCACCATACTGAGGGACATCATTCAATCGTTTTCTGCCATAGATTTGGCACCGTCCTGAGGGACAACATTCAATCATTTTTAGCCATAGATTTGGCACCGTCCTGAGGGGCATCATTCAATCGTTTTCTGCCATAGATTTGGCATCGTCTTGAGGGACATCATTCAATCGTATTCTACCATAGATTTGGCGCTGTCCTGAGGGACATCATTCAATCATTTTTTGCCATAGATTTGGCACCGTCCTGAGGGACGTCATTCAATCATCTGCCGCCATAGATTTGGCACTGTCCTGAGGCACACCTTTCAATCGTTTTCGGCCATATATTTGGCGCTATCCTGAGGGACACCTTTCAATCGTTTTCTGGCATAGATTTGGCACCGTCCTGAGGGACATCATTCAATCGTTTTCTGCCATAGATTTGGCGCTGTCCTGAGGGACATTATTTAATTGTTTTCTGCCATCGATTTGGCACCGTCCTGAGGGACATCATTCATTCATATTCTGCCATTGATTGGGCACCGTCCTGAGGGACATCATTCAATCGTCTTCCGCCATAGATTTGGCACTGTCCTGGGGGTCATCATTCGATCGTTTTCTGCCATAGATTTGGCACCGTCCTGAGCGACATCATTCAATCGTTTTCTGCCCTAGATTTGGCGCTGTCATGAGGGACATCATTTAATCCTTTTCTGCCATAGATTTGGCACCGTCCTGAGGGACATCATTCAAACGTTTTCTGCCACAAATTTGGCACCGTCCTGAGGGACATCACTCAATCGTTTTCTGCCATAGATTTGGCACTGTCCTGACGGACATCATTCAATCGTTTTTTGCCATATATTTGGCACCGTTCTGAGGGACATCTTTCAATCATCTTCCGCCATAGATTTGGCACCGTCCTGAGGGACATCATTCAATCATCTGCCACCATAGATTTGGCGCTGTCCTGAGGGAAACCTTTCAATCGTTTTCTGCCATAGATTTGGCGCTGTCCTGACGGACAACTTTCAATCAATTTCTGCCATAGATTTGGCAACGTCCTGAGGGACATCTTTCAATCATCTTCCGCCATAGATTTGGCACCATACTGAGGGACATCATTCGATCGTTTTCTGCCATAGATTTGGCACCGTCCTGAGGGACAACATTCAATCATTTTTTGCCATAGATTTGGCACCGTCCTGAGGGACATCATTAAATAATTTTCTGCCATAGATTTGGCACCGTCCTGAGGGACATCATTCAATCGTTTTTTGCCATAGATTTGGCGTTGTCCTGAGGGACATTATTTAATCATTTTCTGCCATAGATTTGCCACCGTCCTGACGGACATCATTCAATCATTTTCTGCCATAGATTTGGCACTGTCCTGAGGGACGACATTCAATCATTTTTAGCCATAGATTTGGCACCGTCCTGAGGGACATCATTCAATCGTTTTCTGCCATAGATTTGGCCCCGTCCTGAGGGACAACATTCAATCATTTTTTGCCATAGATTTGGCACCGTCCTGAGGGACATCATTAAATCATTTTCTGCCATAGATTTGGCACCGTCCTGAGGGACATCATTCAATCGTTTTTTGCCATAGATTTTGCGCTGTCCTGAGGGACATTATTTAATCATTTTCTGCCATAGATTTACCACCGTCCTGACGGACATCATTCAATCATTTTCTGCCATAGATTTGGCACTGTCCTGAGGGACGACATTCAATCATTTTTAGCCATAGATTTGGCACCGTCCTGAGGGACATCATTCAATCGTTTTCTGCCATAGATTTGGCACCGTCTTGAGGGACATCATTCAATCGTTTTCGGCCATAGATTTGGAGCTGTCCTGAGGGACATCATTCAATCATTTTTTCAAAATAGATTTGGCACCGTCCTGAGGGACATCTTTCAATCATCTTCCGCCATAGATTTGGCACCGTCCCGAGGGACATCATTCAATCATCTGCCGCCATAGATTTGGCGCTGTCCTGAGGGACACCTTTCAATCGTTTTCTGGCATAGATTTGGCATCGTCCTGAGGGACATCATTCAATTGTTTTCTGCCATAGATTTGGCGCTGTCCTGGGGGACATTATTTAATCGTTTTCTGTCATCGATTTGGCACCGTCCTGAGGGACATCATTCAATCATATTCTGCCATTGATTTGGCACCATCCTGAGGGACATCATTCAATCGTCTTCCGCCACAGATTTGGCACCATCCTGCGGGACATCATTCGATCGTTTTCTGCCATAGATTTGGCACCGTCCTGAGCGACATCATTCAATCGTTTTTGCCATAGATTTGGCGCTGTCCTAAGGGACATCATTTAATCGTTTTCTGCCATAGATTTGGCACCGTCCTGAGGGACATTGTGGGCAGCATGCCCTGGAATTTCCGGATTCCAAAGCGAGCCTTCGGGAATTTCGTTTCCCGAAGCAAGGGCCCGTAATCGAGGGAGCGCGAGCGGAGGAAGCAGGCGCTCGCGAAAATACAGAGTCGCCACCTGCGTTTGAAGGTCCGTCACCCAAGGAACCGTATTTTGAAGCACCTGCCGCGCTGTTTGATTTGAAAATGTGAAGGAACCAGTCCGTCATAACCATATCTGGGTTCGGGAGCCAGGTTACGAGAGGGGAAGGGTTTTAAGGCATCCCTCTCGCCCAATCCGAAGATCGGTCTCTACTTAGGCATTTTGAAAACATTGCGATTCTTCTTTTATTAATCAATTTTTAGCCAATTAGGGCGGGGGAACAATTTACGGGGATTAAAACTGGAACAAGTTTGCAAGATGTGATAGATAGCATGGATGAGCAGCTAGTATAGGATGAGAACAGATTGCTGTGGGTTTTACATGCTGAGCCCATAGCACTTATTCTCAAACCTTCGGGCTCTGGAAGGACTAGTGCACACCCAGACAAACCAAGCAGCTTTATATGTACTGGAATATACAGTTTAAAACAATTCTAAAAGGCTATAGAGCCACAAAATTACTAAAACACCCCTTAAACAGTGAGGGGGCAAAACAGAAGCCTAAAACCTAGTTAACCATGCATGGCAAGCTACTGGTCGGGGACGAACCGTCGCGCGAGGGTTTCAAACTTTTGCACGAGGGTTTAGAATTGTTGCGCGAGGGTTTAGAACCATCGCGCGAGGGTTCGGGTCAACCTTCCAGTGTTTGGTTTTGCTCATCCTGGGTTCTGGGACAGGTCCAGAATGATCCCAGGGATGTTCCAACCGAACAGAAATGCATTTTGACATTTTGAATTTGCAATTTAAGCTAAGAAAAGCAGTAAACAAGTTTTAACATGCATCAACAGTGATCTAAAACCTAAAACATGCTCCAAACAGTAAGAACTATTTATGAAACACAAAGAACAGGATACCCTTCCCCACGAAGTTCATCATCACACTGACACAAAGTGTCGCGCGAGTGTTAGGACCGTCGCGCGAGGGTTCTTGCTCCACTGCTTCTTGTAACTTTGCTGGTTTTAGGGCCAGGACTGGTATTGATTACCAGCCTTGGCCCTGCCAGCCCCCTCAGGGATCAGAACAGAGAGCAGAACAAAGGTAAGCTATACCTTTGGTTCCTTTGAGTTTGAATGGTGTTTGAGCTTTGAATTGAATTGAGGTTGAACAAGGTGATAGAGCTTGGAAAATAAGTGTATGAAGGTGGCTAGAGTGGTGAAATACCAAGTGTATTAAAGGTTGTGTAGCCTTTTGAACTTGAACCTTGGTACTTTCTTCTTTTTTTCTCTTGAACCCAAGATTGTTAACCCTTTTCTTTGGAACCCTTTAAATGGAAGCACCATGGGGGTATTTATAGGAGGAGTGGTGGAAATGGTGTATGGAGGAGAAAGAACCAACCAAGTGAAGGTTAACTTGGCTTGGTGGCCAAATTGCCTTTTATGGAAAGCTTGCAAGGAGAGAAGCCCAGCCAGTCCACGAGGTCTGGCTGAAAATTACTTGGTGATTAAGCTGCCTAGCTGAAAAAGGTGAAAGGGACAGGAGAGAACCGTCGCGCGATGGTTTGGAATTGTTGCGCGAGGGTTCTCCCTGGCACGCGATGGTCAACGGTCAACAGTTTGACTGTTGACCACACCTGGCAGCTTGACCCTCGCGCGATGGTTCTAAACCCTCGCGCGACAATTGGTTTTTGGCTTTTTGATGTGGTTTTTGGCTAGGTTAGGTTCAAGGGTTCTTCAAACACTCAAAGCTCAAACACTCGACATTCCCGAAGTGTTCTTGATCCGTTTCATCATCGGGAAATCAAAAACCGTAAATAAGCTAATCTGAAAGCCAGATTGGGGTGTCTACAGTAGCCCCTCTTTGACGGCACTTGGAGCACCATTGACTTGGTACAAGTAACGTCAAAGAATTCTAGACACCCTCAAGGCAATCCAGAGCGGAACACGGTAAAGTAGACAAGCATACTTACGTAACCCGATCGATTGAATGTGGACGGACGGACCGTCGCTGAGGATGGAAGTAGAAGTGGACGATTGCATCACCGCTTGTTGATCAAATTTGGATGTAACAGCCGTCGCCGCAGATGTGGACGGGACAGGCCGTCGTTGCTGGAGATCAAGCTATCCTCGGCACAAAGTATTCCAACAAACACGGGTAGGTCGTGTCGGGTAGGTTGAATTCAACCGCTGGGAATCGAGCCAATCTCCTTATCAAAGACCATCCGAGACAGAGCAATAAGCCTCGTTGGAAGATGCACTTGCGGCTAGATCGAGGGTAATTGTCGTGACAGGCCAAGACGGACTCTCCTGGGGAACAAACAATTGTGGATGAATCGACCATTGGACGATAATCTGATCGTCGTTGTGGCTGAATGGACGATGTGCTGATCACTGTTGAAGGATTAATCGCTGTTGAGGATTAAACGGACAACATGGCTGATTGGTGTTGATGGATTTGACAGGACTGGCTGTCGTGAATGCGGACGGGGAGATCAATGTGCTGAATGATCAAACCGTTGAGGAACTTTGACAGGACCGACTGTCGTTGATTTGACTTGCCAATGTCACAACACTGACGGTTGAACGCCACAACATGCTTTGAATTGCCAATGCCTCAACACTGACGGAAGAACGTCACAACGTGCTTTGATTTGCCAGTGCCTCAACACTGATAGAAGAACGCCACAACGTGCTTTGATTTGCCAGTGCCTCAACACTGATAGAAGAACGCCACAACGTGCTTTGATTTGCCAGTGCCTCAACTCTGACGGAAGAACGCCTCAACGCTGATTTGATTTGCCAGTGCCTCAACACCGATGGGAGAACGCCACAACGTGCTTTGATTTGCCGGTGCCTCAACACCGACGGAAGAACGCCACAACGCTGATTTGATTTGCCAGTGCCTCAACACTGATGGGAGAATGCCACAACGCTGATTTGAATCGCCAATGCCTCAACACTGACGGAAGAACGCCACAACGCTGATTTCACTGAGCCCATTATTTTACCGTCTTTTGCTTCTGAGATGTGCACCTAGATAGAAAGACATTGAGCGGGCAAGCGTGCCCCAGTTGATGTTTAGCAATGAGATTGGGCCTGCATGCCCCCTTTCTTCGATGCTTGGGCAGATGAGCCAGACAGATATGCTTTGCTTGGCCTTGGGCTGACGTGCCCCTGCTGCTTATGAGATTTCCACAGCTTGTAGATTACAGGAGCTATGGTAGCAAATGTAAAAATTGCACTTTCTAGCCGCTAATATCTAATTTGCATTGACAAGTGACCTGAATTGACACACAGATATGCGCGCATGTACAGACTCGCCTAGCTCAAATGAAAAGGGAGAAAGAGTCCCAGGGTATAATGCGAACCCTTAGGCACACAGAACATAATGAAATTTTGGGCATTAAGGGGCCAAAACTCACAACATTCCTTAGACAGGTGAAACTGACACTTATAAAAGTGCAAAAGGTACAAAGACCTGTACAAACAAAATTGAGAAAAGCATCTCGACATGACAATTGATTGAAAAACTGGAAAAATGTCGCAAAGATGGACATAAGACGCATATGATGACTCATATAGGCCCGGACTGAAACCGACACCCCCGTGCAGTCACATTAACTCCATATGACATGCATGGTATGACAAGACTTGGCAAAAGCCCCTGGAACGACATTCGAGGGCAAAAGCAGACTACCGCTGGGATTGAAAGAGCACGCACAAGACCGATACCAACGCGAATTATTTTGAACAAATGCGCCGCGGTTGCTTACACCAGACTTCGCTGAACTTAGAATAAACTGTGAGCCATTAGGCTTTTAGCATTTCGTTCTGTTTTTGATGCTTCAAATATTTTTAAGACTTATGCTCAGCCCGTAAATAGAAATAGCAGTTTTGCAATAAAATTGAAAGACAAAGGTTTTCCCCCTTTTGGTTCTTCCAATGCAGCTTGATCTTTGATCCTCTTCGACCTTTGACTTGTATCAAAACGTCAACCATGGCTCCACTTTGATAGATTTGTGACCGAGTCTCGAGGAGAAACTGCCTACGTATCCCATTCTAGGGAATCAGGTCAAAACGTAGTTCAGGCTAAGGTTCACTCGTGTGTTTACCTCTCCTTTTGCGCTCTAACTTTTGCCTAGTACCGCCCATTCGGGTTTTCGGTCTAGCAAGCTTTCAAATATTGCCTATGCATTTTTGCCTAGACCGCCTTCATAGGTTTTCGATCTAGCAGCCGCTCTAACTTTTGCTTGGAACCGCCCACCCTTGGGGTTTTCAAATTTCAACGAGCTTCTCTCAGGGAAAAGTAACTTTTGAATTGATCCAGGTTGACCAAGGTTTTGAAATTGTTGCTGTCGAGGTCGACGATCTTTGGCCGTAGCCCCAGATAACATGGCTTTGATGACGCAGGGTCAAAAGTACTTTGATTGGAATACCCTACTCTGGGCCATTTTGTACACTATCTCATTTGTACTTGGCGGAACGCCACTGTTATTGCTTTTGAACATGGTAAGAGGCCCAAAATCCTTCTGCTTCTGTTTTCTGGATTGGCACCCGATAACAGGGGATCTGATGCTTCTTTATCTCAGAATCAATGCGAGGCGTGACTTGATGAGACCACGCCACGATGTCGATGAATTCTTTGAGCCTGTCTGACCGGGCGCAATGCTCCTTTGGGGCGGTGTTTGGACCAATTTTGAACCTTTTGGGAGGTTATACTTGTCTTTCAAGTTTATTGAAAATTACTTCTTCTTTTAATAGGTTGAGCACGCCTTTTGTCTTCCCTTTCAGCGAGGGAACACATTTCCTTAGGGATGATCCCATCGAAATCTATCCCTTCGTCGTCAGGCACAGTTTATTCAAAAGCTAGCGAAGTACAGCAGAATAATGCATATAAAAACCCTCAGGGTTTGCCAAGTACAACAGACTCGAAATAAAAGCTACGACGTGGAGGGCCAAGAGGCACAACCTCCGACTCAGAGCTAGACTGTAGACAAACGCAAAAGACCGTGTCAGATTCAGATAAGACGCCAATGCAATCTAGACGCGGTTTTGAAAACGCAATATTTAAAAAGCTACCCATAGCTTTTACAAAAGAGGTAGGATCCAGCGGGCGTCAGGCCCAAGCAACAGCACTTCGGCTTCCTTTGGCTTCTTTGACCAAACCTACTCGATGCTCCTTCGATTAATGGACCTCAGCCAAACAGTCTTCTTCTGTGTAAGCCCCTCATTACTGTCAATCCAGATGTCAGCAGTGAAAACCTCGATTGCCCAACCTACAGCCATCATGTTAACCTCCGGTTTCGAAAAGGATGGATACAATGGGTTTGGGTTGATGTTTTTGGGACGATATAGTGGCTAGGGTTGAATATGGCGAGCTCGGGTTGATTTGAGTGGTGGTGATAGATATCTGACCAACCAAGGGTCAGACCCGTGTTGAGGCAAGGAGTTGGTAATGATGTTGGGCTTTGGTGGAACTTGAACCGTGCCATCATCAATAAGATCTTGAATCTCGTGTCGGAGACGCAAGCAGTTATCAGTAAGGTGGCCAGGCATTTGGTGGAAGGCACAGAAAAGGTTAGGATTATAACCAGCAGGTAAGACTTTGGGAGGGGAAGTTGGGGTCAAAGGCTTGAGATGCCCAGACTTAACAAGTTTCTCCAACACTGCAGACAGAGATGCCGTGAAGGCAGAGAAACTCCGAGGTTGAGTTCGGGATCGGAGGCTTTGAGCGCATCGAATTTGGCCAACATTGGCAGCGCGACTGGAATTGACAGTTGGAGCATTGCTCCCACTTGTAGACTTATTGGAGTAGTTGCTGTTACCAAACAACACACTACTATCCCCTGAATAAGCCCTCGACTTTGATTTTGAGCGGAAGAAGAAGAGGACTCCCCTCTTGGCAGAATCCCACTTTGCAGCGCATCCTCGATGGCTAGGCCAGATTCGAAGAAGGTCTCGAAATTGGCAGATGCTTGAACAAGAACCAGATGCCTGGCATAGTCCGGCTGGAGATTGCGGGAAATGATGCGGAGTTGGTCTCTCTCGCTAGGGCGCTCAGTCATTAGAGCGGCTTTGGCTCTCCACCGCTTGACAAAGTCCGCAAAGGACTCCTTAGCTTCCATCTTGGTGGATTCGAGCTCCCGTGTAGTCATCTTGAGCTGAGAGTTGTAGCTATACTGCGAAATAAACGCAGCCCCAATGTCCTCCCAAGTTCCTCTTTTGGAGATGTCGAGCGACAAAAACCAATGGAAGGCAGGCCCAGAGAGAGTTTGAGGGAAGAGCTGAGACATGGCCTGACTTTCTACTTTGAGTAGCTTCATAGCAGCATGATAGCCGTAGAGATGAGTCTTGGGATCACCGCTACCGTCGAACTTAACCAAGTCGGGCATTTTGAACTTGTCAGGCAGCTTAGCATTAGGATACAGGCAGAGACGATCCAAGTCTATTCCGCATGTGCTGATCTTTTCAGATTTTGTGACGGATTCTTCTAGCTTTGCCATCTTGGCCACAAGAGCAGCTATGTCAGGGTTTTGAACAAGTTCCCTACCCGCAAGATTCAGGTTTGCAGCAGGCGCACGAGCCTTCCTAGGGTTGGGCTGAACAATGAGACGCCCCTCGTGATTCGGATCTGGGACCATGATAGGCTGCTCCTGGTCGTCCTCATCGTCCTCGCCTTCCTCTTCGAGCGGTGGTGGAAGACGAGTGTTGACAAGGTCATTGAGACGGGTGATGTTAGCATCGGTCTGGATGGCTCTCTGCTGCATAGTGGTAATGCTATTCTGAAGATTCATGAGCATGGTCTCTAGACTGAGCGGTTGATCTGCCATGGTAGGTGATTCAGAAGTGCTCGATGCAGAAGATGGGGATGCTGGTTGCCCTTCATGTACAACTGGTGGTGACCTTGACTGTAGAGCAGCCAACAAAGAGCGCGGAGAGCCTTCCGTTGTGACTGATTGGGATTGTAACCTGACCAACCTTTGACTCGGATTCTGAAGACGTTTCCAAGTAGGTTTGGCTCTTCCTTTCGGTACTCTCTTGCTCGGTGCAATGGCTCAAAACTAGACAGTAAAATACGTGAAAGCTCAGTGGCACCCCTACAGCAATTGGAATGCAACGTACACGTCGTTGTCGATGTCAACCATAGACTCTAGAACTAGAGACAAATCTGTCTCATGATGTTCGGACACTGCCAAAATCCTTAGATTTCTTTTCGAGGGTGTATCCTTTGAATAGATCAAACTGATCCTAAGGGATGTCAAAACAGACTAAGTCTTCGACTAGTCCCTTTTGAAGATTCGACTTGGAACTTGGAACAACTCAGTATTGATGGCGTGACACCTTTACCGGGGTGGCTTCAGCGACAACGCGCGTTAGCCGGGCGGTGTACGTGCTTAGCACGATAACCAAAATGACATCAATATCACGACATCAATACTTTGTGGTTCCTTGTTTTCGGTTGAATCCTCAACCGGGCATAAGCCAAGGATTTAATAAGATTTGATTTCTCGAAGTCTCGCTGACCTAAGGACTTTAAGAATTGACAACGTGCACCATCGAGATGCACGACTCTTCATCGGGTCTAGCAGCGTCCAAATTAGCATAATACAAACTCAAAGAGAGACAACCTAGAAGCCGCCCTAAACATGCTCCTATGCAAAATGACATTTATGTGTGTACAGTTCCAGAGACGAGTTTGCCTCATGAATTTCAGACGTTGCCAGAATCCTCAGAATTCTTTTCGGCGATGTGTTCCCATGTAGATCGACAGATCCTAAGAGATGTCAAAATAGACTAAATCTTCGTCTAGTCCCTTTTGAAGATTCAATTTTGAATTAGAAACAACTCGGCATTGATGACATGGCACCTTAACCTTGAACAACGTGGTGTATAGTGACAACGCACTTCAACCTGGGTGGCGCCAGTGACACAGCATCAATACTTTGTTGTTCCTTATTGTCGGTTGAATCCTCAATCAGGCATGAGCCGAGGATTTAGCAAATTTTGATTTCTCAAAGTCTCATTGAACTAAGGACTTTGCGATTGATATTCGACAGAATGAACGACTCCTCATCGAATCAACAAAGTCTTTAGTCAGCACAAGACAAACTCGAAAGAAAGAACCGCCTTAAGCATGCTCCTACGCAAAAACAATGTATGTACAGTGCATGCGATAGGGAAAGCAATAACACGTAGACAGTATATGGGGTTAGATGCATTTAGATCCTACCCTGCAGGTTCCTGTCTTAGTTTGGAAAGTTCTAATGCTTTGTATATGCAAAGGCCGGTTTTGGTTCGTAACGGGTTCCTCGGACTAGGGCCACAGATATACCTCCCGTTGCCCGCGATTCGCAGAGCAACAGTCAAACGGTAGCATGACCCATCATCGTCGAAGGTTGTTGGTCATTTGGGGTCCCCGGGCTCTGGTAAACCGTGCCGGATTGCCAAAACGATCCAACGAGGCTTATCCCACATCGATGCAAATGAAATGCTAGAAATTGATAAAAAAGAAGAAGAATCACAATTTTGCAAAATGCCTTTTCAAATTTGGTTCACTTTATTTAGTCCATCTTTAAAGGAAACTACGCAAGTGAACAATCGAAAAAAAGTCCCAGATTAGATTGGCCGGACACGAGGTCCTGTTAAATCACCATTCCAACCTTCGGCAGCGCGAAACTCACCGTTTGACAGACTTTTTAGGGATTGTTCACAAACGTATTAAACTCTAAGTATGGATTAATATTGGTTCGATTATCCCCAGTAGAGTCGCCACTCAGGCAAGATGCCCGAATTTCCGGATTCCAAAGCGAGCCTTCGGGAATTTCGTTTCAAGCAAGGGCCCGTAATCGAGGGAGCGCGAAGCGAAGAAGAGCGCTCGCAAAATACAGAGTCGCCACCTGGCTTTGAAAGTCCGTCACCCAAGGAACCATATTTCGAAGCACCTGCCGCGCTGCTTGATTTGAAAATGTGAAGGAACGATCCGTCATAACCATATCTGGGTTCGGGAGCCAGGTTACGAGAGGGGAAGGGTTTTAAGGCACCCCTCTCGCCCAATCCGGAGATCGGTCTCTACTTAGGCATTTTGAAAACATTGCGATTCTTCTTTTATTAATCAATTTTTAGCCAATTAGGGCGGGGGAACAGTTAATCGGAGATTAAATCTGTAACAAGTTTGCAAGATGTGATAGATAGCATGGATGAGCAGTTAGTATAGGATGAGAACAGACTGCTGTGGGTTTTACATGCTGAGCCCATAGCACTTATTCTCAAACCTTATGGGCTCTGGAAGGACCAGTGCACACCCAGGACAAACCAAGCAGTTTATAGCAGTTTAAATATACAGTTTAAAACAATTCTAAAAGGCTATAGAGCCACAAAATTACTAAAACACCCCTTAAACAGTGAGGGGGCAAAACAGAAGCCTAAAACCTAGTTAACCATGCATGGCAAGCTACTGGTCGGGGACGAACCGTCGCGCGAGGGTTTCAAACTTTTGCGCGAGGGTTTAGAATTGTTGCGCGAGGGTTTAGAACCATCGCGCGAAGGTTCGGGTCAACCTTCCAGTGTTTGGTTTTGCTTATCCTGGGTTCTGGGACAGGTCCAGAATGATCCCAGGGATGTTCCAACCGAACAGAAATGCATTTTGACATTTTGAATTTGCAATTTAAGCTAAGAAAAGCAGTAAACAAGTTTTAACATGCATCAACAGTGATCTAAAACCTAAAACATGCTCCAAACAGTAAGAACTATTTATGAAACACAAAGAACAGGATACCCTTCCCCACGAAGTTCATCATTACACTGACACAAAGTGTCGCGCGAGTGTTAGGACCGTCGCGCGAGGGTTCTTGCTCCACTGCTTCTTGTAACTTTGCTGGTTTTAGGGCCAGGACTGGTATTGATTACCAGCCTTGGCCCTGCCAGCCCCCTCAGGGATCAGAACAGAGAGCAGAACAAAGGTAAGCTATACCTTTGGTTCCTTTGAGTTTGAATGGTGTTTGAGCTTTGAATTGAATTGAGGTTGAACAAGGTGATAGAGCTTGGAAAATAAGTGTATGAAGGTGGCTAGAGTGGTGAAATACCAAGTGTATTAAAGGTTGTGTAGCCTTTTGAACTTGAACCTTGGTACTTTCTTCTTTTTTTCTCTTGAACCCAAGATTGTTAACTCTTCTTTTTGGAACCCTTTAAATGGAAGCACCATGGGGGTATTTATAGGAGGAGTGGTGGAAATGGTGTATGGAGGAGAAAGAACCAACCAAGTGAAGGTTAACTTGACTTGGTGGCCAAATTGCCATTTATGGAAAGCTTGCAAGGAGAGAAGCCCAGCCAGTCCACGAGGTCTGGCTGAAAATTACCTGGTAATTAAGCTGCCTAGCTGAAAAAGGTGAAAGGGACAGGAGAGAACCGTCGCGAGATGGTTTGGAATTGTTGCGCGAGGGTTCTCCCTGGCACGCGATGGTCAACGGTCAACAGTTTGACTGTTGACCACACCTGGCAGCTTGACCCTCGCGCGATGGTTCTAAACCCTCGCGCGACAATTGGTTTTTGGCTTTTTGAAGTGGTTTTTGGCTAGGTTAGGTTCAAGGGTTCTTCAAACACTCAATGCTCAAACACTCGACATTCCCGAAGTGTTCTTGATCCGTTTCATCATAGGGAAATCAAAAACCGTAAATAAGCTAATCTGAAAGCCAGATTGGGGTGTCTACAGACATCATTCAATCGTTTTTTGCCATAGATTTGGCACCGTCCTGAGGGACATCATTCTATCGTTTTCTGCCATAGATTTGGCACTGTCCTTAGGGACATCATTCAATCGTTTTTTGCCATATATTTGGCACCCTTCTGAGGGACATCTTTCAATCATCTTCCGCCATATATTTGGCACCGTCCTGAGGGACATCATTCAATCATCTGCCGCCATAGATTTGGCGCTATCCTGAGGGACACCTTTTAATCGTTTTCTGCCATAGATTTGGCGCTATCCTGAGGGACACCTTTCTATCATTTTCTGCCATAGATTTGGCGTTGTTCTGAGGGACACCTTTCAATCATTTTCTGCCATAGATTTGGCGCTGTCCTGAGGGACATCTTTCAATCAACTTCTGCCATAGATTTGGCATCGTCCTGACGGACATCTTTCAATCATCCTCCGCCATAGATTTGGCACCATACTGAGGGACTTCATTCAATCATTTTCTGCCTTAGATTTGGCACCGTCCTGAGGGACAACATTCAATCATTTTTTGCCATACATTTGGCACCGTCCTGAGGGACATCATTAAATCGGTTTCTGCCATAGATTTGGCACCGTCCTGAGGGACATAATTCAATCATTTTTTGCCATAGATTTGGCGCTGTCCTGAGGGACATTATTTAATCATTTTCTGCCATAGATTTGCCACCGTCCTGACGGACATCATTCAATCATTTTCTGCCATAGATTTGGCACCGTCCTGAGGGACATCATTCAATCGTCTTCCGCCAAAGATTTGGCACCGTCCTGGAGGAAATCATTCAATCGTTTTCTGCCAAAGATTTGGCACGGTCCTGCGGGACATCAATCAATCGTTTTCTGCCACAGATTTGGCACTGTCCTGAGGGACATCATTCAATCATTTTTTGCCACAGAGTTGGCACCGTTCTGAGGGACATCTTTTAATCATCTTCCGCCATAGATTTGGCACCGTCCTGAGGGACATCATTCAATCATCTGCCGCCATAGATTTGGCGCTGTCCTGAGGGACACCTTTCTATCATTTTCTGCCATAGATTTGGCGCTGTCCTGAGGGACACCTTTCAATCGTTTTCTGCCATAGATTTGGCGTTGTCCTGAGGGACACCTTTCAATCGTTTTCTGCCATAGATTTGGCGCTGTCCTGAGGGACATCTTTCAATAAACTTCTGCCTTAGATTTGGCATCGTCCAGAGGGACATCTTTCAATCATCTTCCGCCATAGATTTGGCACCATACTGAGGGACATCATTCAATCGTTTTCTGCCATAGATTTGGCACCGTCTTGAGGGACAACATTCAATCATTTTTTGCCCTAGATTTGGCACCATCCTGAGGGACATCATTCAATCGTTTTCTGCCATAGATTTGGCAACGTCCTGAGGGACATCATTCAATTGTTTTCTGCCATAGATTTGGCGCCGTCCTAAGGGACATCATTCAATCGTTTGTGGCATAGATTTGGCACCGTCCTGAGGGACATCTTTCAATCCTCTTCCGCCGTAGATTTGGCACCGTCCTGAGGGACATCATTCAATCATCTGTCGCCAAAGATTTGGCGTTGTCCTGAGGGACACCTTTCAATCGTTTTCTGCCATACATTTGGCGCTGTCCTGAGGGACACCTTTCCATCGTTTTCTGCCATAGATTTGGCACCATCTGTGGGACATCATTCATTCGTTTTCTGCCATAGATTTGGCGCTGTCCTGAGGGACATTATTTAGTCGTTTTCTGCCATAGATTTGGCACCGTCCTGAGGGACATCATTCAATCATTTTTTGCCATAGATTTGGCACCGTTCTGAGGGACATCATTCAATCGTTTTCTGCCATAGATTTGGCGCTGTCCTAAGGGACATCATTCAATCATTTTTTGCCATAGATTTGGCACCGTCCTGAGGGACATCTTTCAATCCTCTTCCGCCGTAGATTTGGCACCGTCCTGAGGGACATCATTCAATCATCTGCCGCCATAGATTTGGTGCTGTCCTGAGGGACACCTTTCAATCGTTTTCTGCCATAGATTTGGCGCTGTCCTGAGGGACACCTTTCCATCGTTTTCTGCCATAGATTTGGCACCATCCTGTGGGACATCATTCAATCGTTTTTTCTGCCATAGATTTGGCGCTGTCCTGAGGGACATTATTTAGTCGTTTTCTGCCATAGATTTGGCACCGTTTTGATGGACATCATTTAATCATTTTCTGCCATAGATTTGGCACCGTCCTGAGGGACATCATTCAATCATTTTCTGCCATAGATTTGGCACTGTCCAAAGGGACATCATTCAATCATTTTTTGCCATAGATTTGGCACCGTCCTGAGGGACATCTTTCAATCATCTTCCGCCATAGATTTGGCACCATCCTGTGGGACATCATTCGATCATTTTCTGCCATAGATTTGGCGCGGTCCTGAGGGACATCATTCAATCGTCTTCCGCCATAGATTTGGCACCGTCCAGAGGGACATCATTCAATCGTTTTCTGCCATAGATTTGGCACCATCCTGAGGGACGTCATTGAATCGTTTTCTGCCATAGATTTGGCACCGTCCTGAGGGACGTCATTGAATCATTTTCTGCCATAGATTTGGCACCGTCCTGAGGGACATCATTCAATCATTTTCTGCCATAGATTTGGCACCGTCCTGAGGGAGATCATTCAATCGTTTTCTGCCATAGATTTGGCACCGTCCTAAGGGACATCATTCAATCGTTTTCTGCCATAGATTTGGCACTGTCCTGAGGGACATCATTCAATCGTTTTTTGCCATAGATTTGGCACCGTCCTGAGGGACATCTTTCAATCATCTTCCGCCATAGATTTGGCACCGTCCTGAGGGACATCATTCAATCATCTGCCGCCATAGATTTGGCGCTGTCCTGACGAACACCTTTCAATCGTTTTCTACCGTAGATTTGGCGCTGTCCTGAGGGACACCTTTCAATCGTTTTCTGCCATAGATTTGGCACCGTCCTGAGGGACATCATTCAATCGTTTTCTGCCATAGATTTGGCCTTGTCTTGAGGGATACCTTTCAATCATCTTCCGCCATAGATTTGGCACTATCCTACGGGACATCTTTCAATCAACTTCTGCCATGGATTTGGCATCTTGTCGATTATTTGCTTGCTTATTTTCACACCCGCTACAGCATGCATGTTTGCATTTGCCGCAAAAAACTACGTTGGTCTAATCCCTACAAACGGGGTATGTAGGCTGCTCGATCGAGCGCGACCTCATGTTTCGAATGCTTGTGCATCTTTACTTGCATTTGATTTTGAATTAAGGATTTAGTAGGGCTCGAATTGGCCTGTCTCAATCTTTGGACATCACTCGTATCCACACATGATGTCGAGCGCCGTCCAAAGAGGGGCAACTATAGACACCCCAATTTGGACCTATTAACTATCCTTAATTTGTGCCCTCGAGGCTCCCCGATGATCAAAATGAATCAAAACAGGCCTTGGACGAACTTGGACAATGCTTCTTGGACTTTTCCAAAATCAAAACATTCCTTTTCCTCGACACCCTGAGGGTAAAATTGGCACACTTTTTGGCATATAAAATAACTTTGAATGAAACCAATTGGGTTAGAAAGAGGACTTAATGAGCTTTCCAACGCTTCGAAAAACACCCAAAACCGAGTTCGGGAGTGTCCGTGGTGCCTTTCTGAAGTTGGGCTGCCACTCTAGAGCGCTCGGGAACACTCCCAAGCGCTCGGGACCGCCACTCTAGAGTGCTTGGGAGTGCTGACAAACCAGTGCATGTTGAGCTCGGCCTTTGACCACCTTTTATCAAACTTTTCAAACCTTCCATTCAAACCTGCACGAAACAGAAGCATGCCTGAGCCAGCAGGAATCTCATCATGTCATTTTGCCCTCCCAAAGCCATTTTCTCCTTGTTTTTGATTTATTTTTTCATGCTTCAAACCTATTTTTCCTTCCCCTATATATACCCCTTCATTACCAGCTGAAATAAACCACGAAATTTCAGTCTCTCCCTCTCCCTTTTGCTGCCAAAAACCAGCCTCTAAACTTCTCTCTCAACTCTTTCAAAACAACCTCCATTTTCTAAGAAAAATCTCCAAATTCTCAAGGAAAATCTCTAAGAGAAGTGGAGGCCTTAATTCCCTCTTCTTAAACTGTTTTCTAACCATTTTCAAGCTCCAAAGTCAGTCCAAGAAGCTAAGTTCAAAGTCAAGCAAAGGTATAAAGGCTCACTTTATACTTCGAAATTTACTGTTTTTGAAACTTCTGAGGGGGATCAAGGGCTCATGCCAGTTCCTCATACTGGTTGTGAGCTCATTTGATCTTAGTTTAACTACAAGAGCAAAGGGGCATGAATGTGTTTTCTATACTAAGCTTACTGGAGGCATTCCCGAGCGCTCGGGACTACTCTAGAGCGCTCGAGAGTGGCTCCAGTCCATTTTTCCCTCTTTTAAGCGTTTAAATGGACATGCATGGGGAGTGGAGTGTGTTTTAAAACAGTTTAACTCTTTTGAGGTGTGTTGGTACATACGATCTGCGTTTTTAGAGAAAAATAAAGAAGATGGTCTTCATTTAAAGGCATGCAAAAGAGTTTTGGTCTGGATCTAAAAAGAGAAACCTCGTTCATATTTCAAAGACATAAGATCCAGTGTACCAACATACTACAATGAGGGCATTATTTGGTTGAAATCACTTCTGGGGTGTAGATCACTCCCACGCGCTCGGGATCGCTTCCAAGCGGTCAGGAGTGTCTGCTTGCAACCTCAGTCCATCTTTCTTCCAGTTGGGCCATTCTACTGTCTCTGGATGTCCATGCATGCATCCCTTCTTGTCTCGTATAACTGTTATATCACTTTTCGTAAAGGCAAGGATGCATGGCTTGGGAGAATGGGATCCGATCTCAGTCCATCATGTCCTCTGTTGAGCCTATAATGTGTTTAAGATTATTTTAGTTTGTATTTTCAGCATTGTATTCTGTTGAGCCTATAATCAAATTCCTAACCCAATTCCTATCCCAAACCCAAATCCAAATCCAAATCCCAACCTAAACTTTAACCCTAACCCTAACCCGAATCCGAACCAAGAGCAGCAGGTCTTTGATTTGGAAACTCCGCAAAACCCCGAGATGGCAGCAGTATTGGTAAAACTCACCCAACTAGAGGAATCCGTTGCAAGAAATGAGAAGATGGCGTCGACTGGTTTTGACATCAATAAGCTTTGCCTGTTTCCTAATGCAAAGCTTCTAGAAAAGTTCAGGCCAATTGATTTTGCTAAGTTTGACGGAACAGGAGATCCAAAAGCACACCTGACGGGATACATTGGAGCACTTTCTATGTGGGGAGTCGAGAAGGACGCTATGGCACAGATGTTTTCGCAGACTTTGGTGGGACATGCTTTGCACTGGTTCACTTCACTGGATGAGAGAAAGAAGCGTTCTTGGGAGGATATATGCGCGGCTTTCGTGGCGCAATACGATTACAACATTCAGTTGGAGGTAACTACTCGTGAATTGGAGTCAACAAAGATGGAAGCAAAAGAAGCCTTTGCCGATTTCGTGAAAAGATGGAGGGCTAAGGCAGCGCAGATGAAAGATAGACCGAGTGACAGGGACCAAATCCAGATGATTGTCCGTAACCTTCAACCCACTCTTGCGAGGCACATGGTTATGGCCCAAGCATGCTCAGACTTTAAAACATTCTTCGACACAGGCTTAGCCGTCGAAGAAGCAGTTTAGTTGGGGATCCTTGACAAGCCCGAGCCCGCTCCTAAGCCCAAGAAGGTTTACTCCGGAAACAACAATGCCCTGTTTGGCAACTCGAACTACACCAACCTGCCCAACACCTACACAAATACAACTCAAGCCGAGCCAGTTAACCAAATAGCCACCCAAAACAGTCAACCGCGTACCTAGCCCCGCACTTTTGCTCAGTTCTCAGCACCACTCTCTGCCTTGCTTGAGAAATTGGTCGAAAGCGGCACCCTCAAGCCACTTACCCCTACTCCCCTACCTCAAAAACTACCCGCATCCCACAACCCTAATGCGTACTGTGCCTATCACCAGAATGTGGGCCACCTAACCGACAACTGCTTCCGTCTCCGCCATGCAATCCAAGACCTAATAGACAACAAAACCCTCCCTATGCCACCACAAAAACCAAACACTGTCTCAAACCCACTCCCAAAGCATTCCAATGCCCGCACCAACCTTATCTCCATAAGCCAACCCTTTGACCCTAGCCATTACATCATTCCTGCTACCCAACCCAAACCAACCATCGAGCTGCCAGTTGAGGATGCCGTCTGTGCATTGGAAATCGTAGAATGGGACTTTCAGAGAAGGTGGGAAGACCTAGTGCAAGATTTCCAGGCATTAGAATACAGAGCTTTTATTACTGGAGCATGGCCTGTAGCACTTAACCCTAGCCAAGTTGAGGAATTGGAACAAGGAGAATGGAGGCAAGACTGGGAGGAGATGATGGCTGATCCCTTGGATGGATATTCTCTGTTTGCTCTTTTCACTGAGCCTGAACCTGTCGAGAAGGAAGATGAATGGGAATGGGAGCCCGAACCCAACGGATGGCACTGGATGGATGATTCTGACCCCCTAGACGAGACGTCATTAGCGTACCTTTTTCAAGAAGAGGAAGTGATAGAAGAAATAGATCTGATGAATCCCCGCATGCTCTTAGGGCTCAACGCCAGGACCATTGTCAACCTTACTCGAGACTCTGATGCTCTGGAGCGTTCCATGGACTATCTTTTCCTCCCACAGGAATACATCATCGAGGAGTTCTTTTCCAAACCCGTAGTTCAAATCCCTGACGAGCCCAGCATCTGTGTATTGGATCCAGAAGATCTGTGGGGAAAATCTGAATTGGTGAACGTATGGATGGATGGTGAGGAACTAACTATCAATAAGGCCATGCTAGACGAAGGATCTCTGCAGATTAACAATGACAACAGCAGCAACAATGCCGACTTCTGGAATTCTCTGGAGGAAGATAGCATCTGGCACGCCTTGGAAATGGAAACTCTCAACGAAACTTTGGAGAAGACAACACTTGACAAAGGGAAGCGTAAGGCGGACGACTGTGACTTTGACTTCTCCGATTTCTGGGAAGGTACTTGGTGGGAACCCATTCCCAAAACAATTAGTAACCTTACCAGGAGTGGAAGAGTCTATCAGCCTACCAACCTCCAGCAGGGTAGCTCATCCCGAGCCCCTCCGCCGCAGCAGAATACCCCTGTCAACCCCACAAACCTGAACACCTCCGTCCCGCAAGCTCCACAAAACAATCCTCCAAGCTCCGCTAAACCTAACCCGCCTACCCAGCCCAAATTGTCCATCGACCTCAACTCACTCCATGAATCTGAAGCCTCCACTGATCCCATTATCCGACAACTCCAGGAAACCCCCGCTCGCATGTCTATGTGGGGAGTGTTAGCCGCCTCCCGCGAGCACCGCCGCAGGCTGGTCAACACCCTTTCCAGATTCAAAGTCCCCTTTGACATCGCTCCAGAAGCCCTCATCGCACTTATTACCCCGAACCTCACCCAGCACACCTTATCCTTCACTGAGAAAGATTTGCCGCCCGAAGGGGCTGACCACAACAAGCCCCTTCACATCACCATGAAGTGCCTGGGAAAGTGGGTCCCAGCAATCCTTGTTGATAATGGCTCTGCCATTAACGTGTGTCCACTCCGCACGTGATGTTTTGGGGACAATCAACTTGGAATTGGCAACTGGCAAGTTCAAAACCACCGTCGAATTCTGTGTGCTGGAAATACCTGCATCTTTCAATCTCCTGTTGGGAAGGCCTTGGCTACATCGCCCGGATGTCATGGGTGTGCCCTCGACATTGCACCAGAAACTCATCTTGGGGTTGGAATCCAGAACCCTCATCATCCATGGAGACTCAGGTATCCGTCCACACTCCGAGGACAATTCCCCGCTGCTAGAAATTATGCATGGAGAGGAAGACATTGCCATGGGAGGCTTTGCAGTTATGACCTCGAAAGTGTGTACCATTCGGGCCGAGGACGGTTTCTTGGTGAGCTCTACAGCGTTGGAAATTATGAAACGGATGAAGTATTTGCCAGGCATGGGCTTGGGACTTTATGCTCAAGGAGTCCCTGAGTTCCCTGATTTACCTGGAAGTAACGAGCGTTTTGGTCTAGGATACGAGGCCAAGAAAAGCGATTCAGCAACGAAATGGCGCAATCACGCCCGAGCCCGTGCGATCAAGTTGAAATCAAAGGAGAAGGAGCCGCTGTACCAAGGAGAACCTGAGTCCTTTATGGACCTTGAGACGAAAATGAAGTATCCTGGCTTCGAAATCTTTGCCAATGATACATGGGAGAGTGACGAAGAAGTTGCAAAGGTGGAAGAACTGTCTGAGGCACTCGACTGGTTGGAAGCTTTTGGTTTGGGCAGTCTCCAACTCTTGTTTGAGGGCGAGGAATCAGGGGGTATGATGCAAGATCCTGCTGTGCTGATGCTTGGAGATGAAGAAGAAATTGAAGACCCTTCCAAACTCATTGTGGAGGCTGTAGGCGTTTATGATAATTGCACTTTCATTCCACATGTAACTCGCACTCACAGCACTTGCACTGAGTCTGAGTCTGAGTCCAACACTGACTCGTCGTCTAGCACAGAGTCGGAGTTTGTGCCCGTCGGCCCTCCACTTCGTAGCTTTTACTTTGAATTCGAGTCAACCGCTGTATTCCCCCCGTCTGATGAACTGGTTAATGAAATGAATGACGTTTTCGCTTACTTGCCGATTTTTGAAATAAATTGTTTGGATCCCGACGATGAAGGAATAGATCTCGATGGGGACATTCCCAAGGAGATCCGCTCCCTCATCGATCGCAAAAATGAAAGGCATGCTCAGCCTCTAAAAGAAGAAATAATCTCAATAAACTTGGGTGATGTGGACGACCCTCGATTGGTTCAGGTAGGTTCCGGGCTGTCTCCCACTGAGCTCCAAGAGCTCACTAATTTACTAAAAGAATTCAAAGAAGTTTTCGCTTGGTCCCACGCAGACATGCCCAGAATCGACCAGGAGATAGTCGAGCATAGAATCCCTCTCTACCCTGATGCGAAGCTCGTTAAGCAAAAACTAAGAGAAATGCGGCCTGATTGGGTATTAAAGGTAAAAGAAGAGCTCACAAAACAAATCAACGCTGGTTTTCTAATCGTAACGGAGTACCCCACTTGGGTAGCCAACATCGTTCCTGTCCCCAAAAGGGACGGAAAAATCAGAGTGTGTGTCGATTTCAGAGATCTGAACAAAGCAAGCCCTAAGGACGATTTTCCATTGCCACATAAAGACGTACTCGTGGATAACACTGCAGGGCACGCTCTACTTTCTTTCATGGATGGCTTCTCGGGGTACAATCAGATTCTCCTAGCTCCGGAAGACAGGGAAAAGACCACATTCATCACCGAGTGGGGGACATATTGTTATCGGGTTATGCCATTTGGGTTGAAGAACGCCAGTCCTACGTATCAGAGGGGTGCCACCACACTGTTGCACGACATGATTCACAAGGAGGTCGAGGTTTACGTTGATGACATGATAGTGAAGGGAAAGGAAAGGAAGGACCATCTCCCGGCATTGAGAAAGTTCTTTGAGAGGATTCGAAAGTACAGAATGCGACTCAATCCGCAGAAGTGCACGTTCGGGGTCACGGCTGGAAAGATGCTTGGATTCATGATCACGACCAGGGGGATTGAGGTGGATCCTTCTAAGATTAAAGCCATTCTTGAGATGGAGCCACCTCAGTCCGAGAAGGAAGTCCGGTGTTTCTTGGGAAAAATTCAGTTTATCAGTCGGTTCATCGCCAAGTTGACTTTGACCTGTGAGCCGTTGTTTCGTCTGCTCAAGAAGGACGTAAAGTTCGAATGGAATGACAAGTGCCAAAAGGCCTTCGAAGCAGTGCGAACTTACCTACAGAATCCGCCGATCTTGATGCCACCCATTCCGGGAAAACCTTTGATCCTATACTTGTCCGTCACGCCCTCGTCAATGGGGTGCATGCTCGCACAAGAGGGAGATGATGGGGTTGAAAGGGCGATCTACTACCTGAGCAAGAAAATGGTGGGAAGCGAGGAGCGGTACACTTCATTGGAAAAGACATGTTGGGCCCTCGTTTGGGCCATAAAGAAATTGAGACACTACATGCTGTCTTATTCGGTGATACTGATTTCTCGAATGGACCCCCTCAAATATCTATTCGAGAAGCCAGCACTTACCGGTAAGCTAGCACGTTCGTTGCTCTTATTGGCCGAGTTTGAAATCAAGTATGTTACCCGCAAATCAATAAAAGGAAGGGCAGTAGCAGAGTTTTTGGCAGATCGCCTGATCGAGGGGCCCGAACACACGGAGTTTCCATTTCCCGATGAAGATGTAATGACTGTAGTTGATGAGACATGGACGTTGTACTTCGACGGAGCTGTTAACCAGAAGGGCTTCGGGATCAGCATACTACTGGTCTCACCCGAGGGGTCACATATTCCCCTGGCTTTCAAGTTGAACTTCGAAGTCACAAATAATGAGGCAGAATACGAAGCGTGTATTGTGGGAATGGAAGCTGCATTGGAAATTGGGGTCAAGGTGCTGGAAGTCGTGGGGGATTCCAACTTGGTTGTGTCACAAGCAAACGGGGAATGGAAGGTCAAAGACGAGAAGATGAAGCCGTATCATCAGCAGCTCGACGAGCTTATTCCGAATTTTCAAAAGGTGACTTTCACGCACGTCCCGAGGATGAAGAATCGCTTCGCCGACGCGCTCGCTACCTTGGCATCTATGCTGGAACTTCCGATCGCGGTGAAGCTAAGGCCTGTCATGATTGAGCAAAGAGGCAAGCACGTGTACGACTACGTCATGAACATCGACGAGCCTGATGGTGGACTCCCTTGGTTTCACGACATTTGGAATTTCGTCGAAAAGGGAGAGTTCCCTGCAGATTCTACCAAGAAGGATCGGATCGCATTACAGCGATTGGCGTCTCAATACATTATTTGTGGCGGACAATTGTACCGGCGATCTCCGTGCGGAGTCCACAAGTTGTGTATTCACGGTGACGACACAAGAGTGGTGATGGAGGAAGTTCATGAAGGAGTCTGTGGGCCACACATGAATGGGATGATGCTGGCTAAGAAAGTTTTGAGGTTGGGCTACTATTGGTCGACTATGGAGATAGATTGCATTGAGTATGTGCGCCGATGTCATAAGTGCCAGACTCATGCTAATCTCATCCACATCCCGCCTTCGGAATTACACTCAATGGGGACGCCATGGCCATTCTCCGCGTGGGGCATCGACGTCATCGGAAGGATCACACCTGCGGCTTCTAATGGTCATAGGTTCATCTTGGTAGCGGTCGATTATTTCACCAAGTGGGTAGAGACAGCTTCGTACAAGACTCTGACGGCAGTTCAAGTAGCTCACTTTATCAGGCAGAACATCATTTATCGGTATGAGGTTCCTCAAGCTTTTGTATCTGATAATGGTGTCCACTTCAAGGGGAAAGTTTTGGAACTCTTTGACGAATTCAAGATTCAAGTACATCACTCAACCACTTACCGGCCACAAACGAATGGGGCAGTCGAAGCAACCAATAAGACCATCATGTCAATCCTCGAAAGGACTGTCGAATCAGCTAGGAATTGGCACGAGCAGCTACCGTTAGCTTTGTGGGGATACCGGACGTCTATCCGTACACCGACAGGGGCAACACCCTATTCTTTGGTGTACGGTATGGAAGCCGTTCTCCCCATCGAGCTAGAAGTTCCATCGCTCAGAGTCATGGCTGAGCAAGGAATAGATGAGGCCGATTGGATTAGTAAAAGGTTCGAAAAGCTCATGTTGTTTGACGAAAAGAGACTGCGAGCATTATACCACATTCAGGGTTATCAGCGGAGAATTGCCAGAGCATTCAACAAGAAAGTGATGTCGAGGGATCTGCAAGAGGGGGATATGGTGGTCAAGGAAATCCGTGCACCGATTTTTGATTTACGAGGGAAGTTTCGACCAAAGTGGGCCGGGCCGTACATCATCAAGTCAATCCTTTCTGGAGGAGCAGCATCGATCATCGATCTCGACGGCAACGAATTCTCAAATCTGGTCAATTTGGATCAACTCAAACGATATTACCCCTGAGAGAGCTTGCTGGGCCGAAAACCGCAAGGGCGGGCGGTCCCAGGCAAAAATTAGAGCAAGCCTGCTAGGTCGAAAACCCGCAAGGGCGGCCTAGGCAAAAGTTAAGGCAAAAGTTGAAAAAAGAACTCGCTAGGCCGAAAACTCGAAAGGGCAGCTCTAGGCAAAATTTAGAGCACAAAAAGGAGAGTGTTAATACCCGAGCGAACCCTAACCCGAACTACTTATGGGCCTGATTCCCTTTCTTGAGGGATACGTAGGCAATCTCACTCTAAGGTTCGGTCCTAAATTCCAAAATCAAAATCCAAATTGACAAGTCAAGGCGCATGCGATTATCGAACCGAAAGGGGGAAACCCTTAATCAGTCAATCTTATTCAGATGATTTCTTTATTACAAGCTGAGCATGAAAAGAAAAGCACATAACAAGACCTAACTTTTATTTCAAAAAACGGCAAAGTAAGCAATCAACCCATTCTTGCTTCCACATCTCTCCTTAGCCACTTGCGGTACCTTCCGGTCGAAGCAAATGAGTAAAGAGGATCACTTGGCTCAGTCCTACAAGCCTCCCACGTGCGAACATAACTCCGAAGGCCCGGAATGGTGAAGGGGGGGAGACGAAGCACTTCAGATCCTTGCGCCGGCACTTCTTGACTAAGCCCAAGCTGACGAATGATGCGAAAGGGTGAGTAGATGGTAAAGCCTGTCAAGCCAGCCACAAACACCTGCGTCGAGCCCACGTTGCTCACGGTCATTGCAGGAAGCCTCAGCCAATGGCACCGCCAAGCGATGTCATCTTCCTCTGCAGATGCAAAGAAATCAGCCCAGTCATCTTCACTGCTATACGTCACCTGGAAGAGACGGTTCCATCCGCTCGCTCGATACCACCAGTCATTCGCTGGTGGTGTCAGCAAATTCAACTTATCACAAAGCCATATCTGTCAGAGAAAGAGAGAAAACAAGTAAGGAGCCGGATAAAGCCTAAACCGAGTGTCAAGGTAAAATGAATGTGAGAAATAGAAAAAGGAGAGCTGAGTGAGGTCCCTAACCTGCAGCAACAGCGGGCTACCACCAAAAACCCTCGTGCGTCCAGCACGAACAACATCCAACCCCATCAAGGTTTCAGCAAGGACCAAGGGCGCAACGTCCTTGCGAGCCTCAATCTGAGCAGCGACTCCAACCAATAGAGAACTGGGCTGACCGACAGAGGGAACCAACAAGAAGGCTGCCAGGAGACAGATACAACAAGCCATCATCCGACGACCTTGATGCTCAAAGTCCGTTAGGTTTCCAGGTGGACTGAATCTCTCGTACAGCTGCACGATGTTGATGGTGTTGCCCTGGGTCAAGACCTCAGCAATGTTCCCACTGACACCCAGTTTGGCTTTTACGATATTCTTCATGCTCTCCCTAAGCATCGGAACAATTGGCTCAGTGGAGTCGTGGCTCCCCAGTTAGGTGTGGAATTCCTCGACGGTGGGGCATAGCTCTTGAGAACCAAAGCGAAAGACATGCACTTCGGGATCCCAAAAGCGTGCAGCCACGTACAACAACACAGGACGGATGGCAATCTCACGAAGGTATTTCAAGGCATGAAGGCGATGCCCTCGGAAGTTCAGCCAGTCGATGCCCTCGAGGCTGTCCAACCAAGGGCGAAGCAAGGCTTGGTTCAACAAAGCCATGAGAAACGGGACTTTTGAGAGATGGATGATGGAATGGAGTGTGAGTGACTTACCAAAGTGAGTCTGGTATTTATAGAGGCCTAGGGGAGACAACACCACTTCCCCACCAGCCTTAAAACTCATCATGTTCCACATTTTCAAAATATTTTCAAGATTCAAACTTTGGAAAGCTTGAAAAAGCATTGGAAAGGCACTAGGCTTGCTTTGGGAAGCCACTGACCCTTGTGAAGCAGCACGAGGTGAATTACAAGATGCATGGGGAAGGTGCATACAGAAGAAAACAACTTGCTAGGGCTGGAAAATCATCTTGGAAGAGAACACAAACCTGCAGATCACAGCAGTCCCGAGCGCTCGGGAGTTAATTCCCAAGCGCTCGACAATACTCTCGAGCGCTCGAGAGTTCTACAATTTTGACAGCAAGTTTCCTCCTTGGTTTTTGGTCCCGAGATAACACCTCAAGCTTGGTTCATCCAGTTTAACAAGTTTCAACCTACTCCTAAGGGAATACAGCGTGTCCAGTTATCCGTTTGTCTGAGTATTCATAAATATTCCTCGAAAAACCTCAAAATCCCAATGGTTTCCTTCCCGTCAACATGTCAAAATTCGTGTCGAGAGTATTTATTCAAGTCTAATGGCATGCGCGAGTTTTAATGCGTACTAGTGACTGAATGAAGCGATCGAACACGCGCCGAAGCTTACGAAATCAATTTTCGCCTTCAAACTCCCCTATTCCATTATTCATGGCGGTGTTGGAAGCATGAACTCGGATCAAATACTCTTGTGTCCCATTCCCGTGCCCGATCTTGGTCAAGTTTAATCATTATTCTCCTTAATGATCGCAAATTCCGCATTGAGGGCATTTCTGTCATTTCAAATCAAGTTCCATGAGTCGAGTCGATTGTGTCAAGTTTTATTCCGTTTTGAGAGTATCAATTGAAATTCGCGTGCTCTTTGCTTTCTTTCAAAGCTAGACGGACATATTTCATAAAACACAATTCTTAAAGGGAGTGCAAACGAACGCAAATGAAGAAAAGTGCAAATTTTCAAAAATAAAATGCGGCATTTACAATGAGTAAGGAAGGAAGTACAGAAGCTGGGGCAAACACATGCCCAATCCTATCTACCGGGGCACGCAGGCCCAAATAAAACCAAGGCACGCAGGCCTGGAAACTACAACTGTGTTGGCACGCAGGCCCATGCAAAAGAAAGACTAACAAAGCAAAAAAAAAAAAACCTAAAGCTCAGCCCAAGCGGATCCTCTTCTGCTGGCATCCCTCGGACTCAGAACTCTCAACCTCGTCCTCATCACCATCATCGTCATCGTCGGAAGGGCCTGAGGCAGTACTCGAGTCCGTAGACCCTAAAGCTCGTGACTCGAGCAACTCCTCCGTCTCCTCCTCTGACTCCTCAGGAGCGAGTCTCCGCTGGGACGCTGCCCTAGGAACAACCTCGAACTGTCTCGCCTCCGCAGTGCACCGTGACACCCTCTGTGTACCCCGGCCTCTCGTGCTGGCAGAAGCTGGCAGGCCTGTGGTGCCGCATGGCTGTGCCCTGGCCGAGCGTCGTGGCTGCACCTGCATGTCATGAACATTCATTCATTATATACATGTTTTAGATCCAAAAAGGTATATGCTTGCATTTTTGTACTTGTGAAGCGACAGGTAAAGCAGGCTCAGGAATAGGTCGAGTCTGAAGGGTCCTCCCCTTGGCACAGTCCTTCAGCAATTACCGCATCCCCACCATAAGCATGATGGCCTTCTCTGCCCATTCTCTCGGCACCTGCATGATAATTCAAAGATCAGAACAATGGATGCATGTGCAAGAAACATTTGAAGCATTGAAAGAGACAAAGTTGTGTTATACCTGAGCAGGAAGTCGCATCGGCGGCTGTGGAAGACGTGGGATATCCAGCATCGCCCGTGCACCAGAGGGGTCTCTCACCCCTATCACCCAATCTAACGTTGGCAACCCAGCTGGGATAGACGCCTTAGCCGTCTCAGGAACCCGTGAGCTGCCCTCACCTCGGCCCAAGGGGCTAGCACCTCTCCCACCAGTAGGAGGCCTAGCACCTCGTCTCTACCACGTGAAGAGCGACCCCTGAGGCCCCGGGCTCCGGTCTCCTCTCCTGTCTCCTCTCCACCAGCAGCCTCACCCTTGGCCCCCCTGGCCTCAGCCTCCGCTACCCGTCTCTCCAGCTCTCGCTCTACACCCAAGCTGGTGGCCAAGTATCTGTCTCTGTAAGCAGCATAGTCCAACGAGCGTTGCAGATGCCGCTCCAGATCAAGGTCAGGCACCGTGAACTGCTCTAGCTCAGCCCGGGTGTAAGTCTCAGTCCGCTGCACCCGTGGAGGAAGTGGCCCCGGCACGACGAACTCCGGAGAACCGAGTGACTGTCGCGTCACCCGATCCCCGAAGTACCACTGCCAACCCAGGGGACACTCCAGTAAGACTCGGCTCCTAGTCACCTCCCGGCTCCTCGGAAGGAAGTCAGCCTCCACCCTGGCCCATCGGTCCCAGTGAACCTGTATTCAGTTGTTATACATTAATGATCAAATTTCATAAAGGAAAGCGCGGGTATGAAAAGAAAGGAAGGTCGACATTCGTATCATAACTCCAGTGATGTTATCCAACCAGCGCCGGAAAGTCATCACCTGTCCACGTCGCTCCTTCGCCCTCCGGTACTCCGTACTCCATGCAAGTGCACGTGGAAGTAAGTTGGAGTTCGTGCAAGTGTTCTCGGGCGGGAACATGCACAAGACTTCATAAGCCCAAAGCTGCAAATCATGAAGATCAACTCAATTCAAATCAATGCAAGTTCAATTCAACAAACCAGTCGTTCAATCTATCAAAGCAATTCAAAGCAGTAATGTTGAAGCATACCTCAATCACCCGCCAGTAGCCGCCTATGGTGTCTCCCACCCCGCGTGAGGCAGCTCCGAGGAAGCAGTAGAGCGTGCACAGAGCAGCACCGCCCCAGTCGAAGCGTCCAGCCTGTCTCAGATCCACTAAGCCTGCTAAGTAGCTCAAGTGAACCCGGGATCGCTTGAGCGGGAACAGAGAAGCCCCGAACAGGTAAAACAAGTAAGCCCTGGCCATATGGGCCACCTCGGCATCGTCTGCTGGCTCGTGGTGCTAGTACGTTGTAAACTGGCCGTACTCTGCTACTCCTCCGATGTGACGCGGGACCCGTCCAAGGAACCACCTCAGCGCTGCATCATCCAAGTCTATGCTCGGGCCGAAAGGAATCAGCTCACCTCTAACTCGGAGCCCTGTGATCGCCGCGAAGTCTAGGGGAGTCACTGTCATCCCCCCAAAACGGAGATGGAACGTGTTGGTGGTGTCCCACCACCACTCCGCCAATGCTGTCATCACCGCACGGTCAACCCTCACCGCAGTCAGCAATTAGATAAATGGCTCGAAGCCAGCCTCCTCCACCAACTCCCGCACTCTCCGGGGCAGCTCCTTGAAGTACTTCAGTGAGCTGGCTGAGCCTCCGTGGCCGTAGATATCCCTAGTTCGCTGTTTCAACAGAGCAAAGAAATAGCATTAATAAGCAGTGAATTGATTCAGGAAAGCAAGTCTAATGCAAGGAAGTAAAGCGTTAAAATCATACCATCGTCCAGCCAGAAGAGATGTGTGAGGATCGATCTCGGAGAAGCAGGTCCTCAGGATAATCCGTCCGAGCAGGAGTATAGCTAGTCATCCCCGACGGCTCGAAGAAGTGTAACCGTGGTGCGTAAGCATCCGACGTAAACCCAGGTCGTGCACGGGCCATGTAGGCCTTCACCTCAGCGACTGCAGTAACTTGCTCCTCGATCACCACCTCTACCTTCGGCTCCTCCCCTAACTCCATCTCCGACTCTGCTCCGGGTCCTCCAACACCTGATACCTCAGCTCCACTCAGTAGAGCTCCTAGCAGAAAAGCCGAGGTCTGACCCTCCGTGGACCGTGCATCCCTCAGCACCTCTCTCATCCCGGCGTCGAGACCAAGGGCATCCAGTATATCCTGTGGCCTCGCACTGTCCAAGAAGTCTCCCTCCGTGAATGGGACCGCCGCGAAGCACCGATCCCGCTATCACCACCCCTCGACTCTACAGTCGTCGTCCTCAGCACTGGTGTCGCGACGACGTGACCAGCTGTCACTACCTCCCCACTAGCTACATCCCTCCGCTCGCCACCGGCCCGCTCCGCGGCAGCGAACAAATCCTCTACCGTGGGGGTATCGGGAGCGCCCGTGGCACCTCCCCTGCTGCTCATGCCATCTCCCTCACTGCTCAATGGGCCCCCGCTACTCATGGTCGGCTCATCGTCACCTCCTCGCACCACCTCACTGTCCCCGAGATCCCCCACTGCCGCCACATCTCCGCTGGTACCCTTTGGTCTCTCTACACCCTTGCCAGCTTCAACTACTGCCCTCAGATCATCACCAACCACCTCCTCCTGAGCTGGAGCAGCAGCACCACTGCTGTCCACCTCCATCGCCGCCGTGGTCGTCGCCGCCGCCGCCTCCTCGCGGCTGGGCGTCTCCCTGTCGCCACCACTAGTCATCATCGACTCCTCCACTCCCCAAGCCTGCTTCCTTCATTTGATCCGCACCTCCTGGCACACTACCACCCACTGGAGGATCGTGGAGAGCTCGAGATCTCGGGCTCGATCCGTTTTGATGGAGAATGGTTGTCGTTTGAGTGAGAGAGAGAGATCAGTCGAGTGAGTGAGAGAGAGTTTGCCTGAGAATGAGAGTGCGCGATCGAGTTTCAAAAGTGTACGGCTGCTCTGGTTCTCAAGCGCTCGAGAATGGGTTTTGAACCCTTGAACGAGTGGAGAAGATGAAAAGGACAGTGGCCCCCAGCAGCGGTCTCGAGCGCTCGAGACCACTCCCGAGCGCTTAGGAGTGGTTCTGAGCGCTGAGGTTTGTCCCTAGCCCTCGTGCCAGCCCTCCGTCGTCCCGTGAGTTTCCTACTTTTGAGGCTAGCTTAGCTTCTTCTTCTTCTTCCTTTTTACAAAATCAATCTCAGTCCTGGCTTCGGCAACCTCGAACGGGACTTTGGGACACAAACCTCCGTTGGTGACGTGTCTTTCGTCTCGCACTTTGCAATTTGGCGTTTCACTTGATAGTCGATCGAGATTTGGATCTTTATGCTAATTTCAACAGGTTTGCAGGTATTTCTACCCTACAGGTGCTATTTTATCCTTTTTCCGTCCGCCGAACAGAGCAACAGGTGGACCTTTCTTAAATTCGTGTCAATCTTTTCTCTTGCATGCATCACACGTGCTTGCATTTTCTGTCCACCAAACAGAGCAACAAGTGGACCTTTCTTAAATTTGTGTCGATCACTTCTCTTGCATGCATCACACATGCTTGCATTTTCTGTCCGCCAAATAGAGCAACAGGTGGACTTTTCATACAATTATCTTATCAACCTCGTGTCAATCACTTTTCAAGCATGCATCACGCGCGCTTGCGTTTTCTGTCCGCCGAACGGAGCAACAGGCGGACCCCTGCATGTATTCATCGAAATTGTATCAATCACTTTTCATGCATGCGTCACGCGTGCTTGCATTTGCTGTCTGCCAAACAGAGTAACAGGTGGACCCATTGCATATTTATCTTGTCAAGGTATTGCCAATCTTTCTCGTGCATGCATCACACATGCGTGCATTTGCCCCACAGAACTACGCTGGTCTGATCCCCCACAGAAAAGGGTACGTAGGCAGTCTGAAAAGACGCGACCACATGCATCAAACACCTTTACTCGTATTCATGTTTGAATTGAGGATTTTGACTTGGCTCGAATTGGGCTGTCTCAATCTTTGGACGTCACTCATATCCAGACAAGATATCGAGCGACGCCCAAAGAGGGGCAGCTGTAGACACCCAAATTTGGACAACTCGAATTTCCTTGATTCGTGGCCCGGAGGCTCCCCGATGATGAAAATTGGATTAAACAAGCCTTGGACCGATAGAACAATGCTGCTTGGAAGGCTTTAAAAAGAGAAATAAAATATCAAAAATAGCTTTCAAGCGCTCTGGACCAATCCCAAGCGCTCCAGACTATTTTCCAAAACCATGGGTCAGCCAATTCTCGAGCGCTCGAGAGTGAAGTCCCAAGCGCTCGAGACCATTCTCAAGCGCTCGAGACTTTTGTACTGCCCAATGGATGTTGAAGCTTCCCCATTATCCATGCAGCCATCATTGCAGCCGTTTGAACGGGTCTTAGCCTTGGACCTCACTCAACCTCAGTCAGAGATGAGTCAGAGCTGAGATTTCATTTTGATTTCAAATAATATTTTCCAATATGAGACCATATGTTATATTTTGCCTATAAAAGGCCTTCTTTAGCTCAGAAAAAGAAAAAACTCTCTTTCTCTCTAGATCTCTTCTCTGACAGTTCAAAGTAGAAAAATCAGCTCTCACTCTTTTGGCAAGCAAAAATTCCCATTTTCAAAGGCAAAAACAAGCCAAAAACCCAAGGTATCAAGAAGATGGAAGGGGTTCTGATCATCTCCAGCTTCTGATCTTCTGAAGCTTCCATCCCTTTTCCATCTTCCAAACCCCTCTTTCAAGGAGCAAGGTTCCAAGTAAAAGGTAAAAGCCTCACACTTCGGTGTCAACCAAGAGCAAGGCTGTTTCTTCCCTTCTGAGGGAGGCTTCCCAACTCACTCCAGTCCTCAATATTGGAAGTGTGAATGGAGAGCCTTAGTGTTAAAATAAGAGCAAAGGGTTACAAGTGTTTTCCATGCATGCAGCACTGGCAGCACTCCCGAGCGCTTGGGACTACTCTGGAGCGCTCGAGAGTGATGCTAGTTCCATTTTCCATTTTTCTAGCACTTAAATCAACATGCAAGGGGTATAAAGACAGGTCTCAAGTAAAAAGGGTCTTCTTAAAATGTCTTTGCTGTGTTTGATCTAATTTTCAAAAGAGGATAAGGATACTTTTCATAGAAGTGCAAAAATATGCTTTTCAGTAGATTAAAAAAGAAGAAGAAGAGTCTTGGGCATCCAAAACAATAAATGGATTTGCTGCATTAAGACATTAAAGTAAAGAGGCTTTGATTGGTTGAGATCAGTCTGGGGGTGCAGCTCACTCCAGAGCGCTCGAGTCTACTCCAAAGCGCTCGGAAGTTTTCTGCATGCCACGTTATTCATGTTTCCCTTTATTTTTAGTTCTTGTAATGCTCTTGCATGCCTTGCATGTGACCCTTTGGTCTTTAGAACTATAAAATCACTATTCTTGGAAGGAAAAGACACATGACTCGGTGGAATGGGGCTTAACCCTAATCTACCAGATCTCCTATCGGGCCTGTATCATGTTTGAGGTTATTTAAGTTTACATTTTCAGTACTATATCCTATTGTGTTCTGTTGAACAAACATGATTGGCAAGATGGACATGCAATCCTCCCAAGCGCTCGGGAGTGCTCCCGAGCGCTCGAGAGTGAGATTAATCATAGGATTTTCCAGTCTCCCGCATTTTGCACTCCATTTCTATTTCTCTCATCTATTCATTGTACAAATGCACATGCATGCACTTCCCAACCTGATATATCTGTAAATAAATGCTAGATGCTTAATGAAATAAAATCCTTTGAAAAAAAACCACAAATGTTTAGTAGAGACCGATTTCAAATCGGGCAAGGGGGGTGCCGTGAAACCCTTCCCCCCTCGTAACGTGGCTCCCGAACCCTTTTCAAATCTCTGGTTTTTCAATTTAAATCAATCATTTTTAATCAAAACGGTTTCTCGGGTGGCAAACCTCAAATCCGGGTGGCGATTCTTCAAAATTTTTCGAATCGATTCCAAAGGCGAGGCGTTTCTTTTCGGGCCGCCCCGATTCCACCCGGGGCTGTGGTAGCCCCACAACTTTTCATTTCCAAATTAACATTTCGAAAATCAATTTAACTCACCCAACCTCGGTTCCGCTGCTCCGGGTTCCCGAGTATCCGCAAAATGGTTCCGCCGCTCCGGGTTCCCATTGGCACACAATTTGCATTGGCTCCTCTCCACGGATAACCAAGCCATACCTCACCATGGTTCTGCCGCTTCGAGTTGCCAGGGGAATACACACAACCTCACAATGATTCCGCTGCTCCGGGTTCCCATTGGAACACATACACCCTCACAATGGTTCCACTGCTCCGGGTTCCCATTGGAACACACACACCCACCACATAATGATTATCACACTTGGTCATTATGCAATTTCAAAAATATTTTATCCTTTGCAAACACATCTCCACAATGGGCGCAAGTCCGGCCACATTGCGATTTCAAAACACACCTTGTCTTTAATACACCCGAAGTGTCATGTTTCTACTTTCTCAATTTCCGTGTCTCGTTTTCATGCATGGACTCCGCAGTAGGACTTTTCATAAATCATTCATAGTAATCTAGCAAGATCATCCAACTCTATTCTATCATGCTCGTTTATCATTTAATCACAACCACAAGTAAAGCAAGCAATATGTGAGCGAGCTTACGATTATCTTAAAGGTCAAAATACGAATACTACAATCAAGTGCAACATTTTACATTTCAAATAAAACCGTATTTTCTTCCTTATGGCAAGTTCAAAAAAACAACATATGTTTATTGGGGTAAACTACATATACTTAAAGTAAACGAGGAAGGATTATCTACAAGATCATACACTACATATAGCTCCTTATACTTAGAGTAAGGGTAGATTACTCTACATATACTTAGGGATAAAGAGTAAGGACACTCTACCTTGATCCGAAACTAGTCGGGACCGAATAAGCTAGTTGGAAAATTCTACGGGTGAAACTCGCGAATCTAGACCAAATTCTGGATGGCAGTAACTCGGTCAATATTTGACTGAATAGGATCGTTCTTGAGTCGAAATCGAAGCTCGAGAAGTGCTCTACAACTTTTGTGAATGAAGTTGATCCTAGAAACTAGTTTAGGTAGGAAAAAAAATGGTGATAAAGGAAGTGACAGTTTGCTGTCTGGAACTGGAATCCAAGATTTTTGCTGAATTTTGGATGTCAATATCTTGGTCATTTCTTGACCGATTAGGGTGGTTCTTGAGTCTAACTTGAAGGTCTCGAAGTGCTCTACAACTTTCCTGAAGGAAGTTGGTTCTAAAAACTACTTTAAGAAGGAGAAAAATGAGGACTTGTGAAGGGCAGTAAGCTGACTTGAAAATGAAAGTGGTTTTTAGAGAGAAGTTGGAGCAAGGAGTGAAGGTGTGAGTTGAATTGTGAGAATGGGCATGCTATTTATAGGCCAAGGCTTGGCTTATTGTCCAATGGATAAATTTTCCCCTAAAATTTATGGTCCAATGGATAAAAGGTTTGCTTGAACAACCTATACCTAGTTCTTAGGCTTGCATGGCTAGTTTTAGTCCTTTAGATTGGATCATGGAAGATTTTCGGTGAAAGATGAAGGGTTGTACAAGATTTAGCTGATTGATAATGCAAATAAGGACAATTGGTACATAGATTTGCCAGGAAAGAATACAATCCATGGATATCAAGGTACATTGAAAGACCAAGAAAAATCAAGCAAGGTACAATCCAATCCTTCTTCTTCTTCCTTCTTCTTCTTCCTTCCTCTCTCTCTCTCTCCCTCTCTCTCTCTCTCTCTTTCGACAACTCTCTCCCTCTCTCTCGAAAATTTCTCTCTCTCTCTCTCTCTTTCATGTACTATACGCCTGCCACCCATAGTAATTCTGGCCAAGACTTAGCAGATAGCACCCATAACTTAGCCAGAGACATTAGAAGTAAGGAGCATCATATTCAATAATACCAGTGGGTTGACTAAGAACATCTCTAATCTTATGAGCAAATAGATTAGGCAAGCCATTAATAAATTTCTCTTTCCAAAAAGATTTAGTACAATCATCTCTTAACATAACTTTAGAGATAAAAACATCTTTATACCATCTAAAGTCACTCAATGTAGGGCAATGTAGATTGCTCAATTGATCATGTATCCTAGAAGTAATGTTACTAGGTTGACCAATAAAATGTTTAATAACGGTGTATATCAGAGTATTAACTCTATCATGTACACCATGTGCATTTTCAAAAATAGGGATACCATTTTCATCAGTTTGAACAGCATGAATAGTTTGTCGTCTAGAATCCTCATCTAGATATTTATCCCACCAAGCTTTCAATACTCCAGTAAAACCTGAAGCTAGTAATTCAACAATCTGTGGTTGATTCAGATTAGTATTACTTATATAACTATTAGCAACCATAGACATATGATTTAACTTTTCTAATATTTGATGTTCACTAAGACCATCAATATTCCATTCGTACAGTTTAGTAGAAGGAATAGAAAATTGAGTCATAAAACTATTTTCTTCATACTGCATGTCAACAGGTGTAGGTCTAGAATACCAATTCCTGGTAAGACTAGTAGTAGGGTTAATAAGCCATTTAATATTGTGACTGGGCTTTTGATCAGTAAACTGTTCTTGTATCCTAGTAATTTCTTCATCAGAAGACGAGGGTTGAGTAGAGGTATTGCTATCAGCCTGGGTAACCACAGTTATTTGTGGGGTTACAGGTTCATTTTTGATAAGCATTTTTGTCAATATACTTTCAATTTTTTGAACATTTTGACTTTGGTTAAGACTAATTGGTGACCTTTTCTCATGGAGGTTAATCAGGGGTTTTTCTATTTTACTAGAAGAAGAGGGAACGCAACAAGCTGTTTCCTCATCAAGTTTATTTTCTATTTTATCTAATTGTCTTCCTATTACTTTTAAGCATTGATTAGTATAATTGACCTGTTCAACAATTTGTTTACAATTAGATCGGTCAGTAGGTAACTTAAAAGGAGAAGCAGATATGCTTGTTCCTTTATGATTGATCAGAATTGAATCTAAAGGCGGATGACTAGTATTAACAATTGTGTTATCACTTTTAATCCAATTTGTTTTATTAATTACCTGTATATCTTGGACAGGTTGACTGACTCTAGTTTTAGCAATTTTTGGTTCATAAATTTTCTCTAAATAATCAAAGAAATGTAATTCCACATTATTTTTCTTTATAAACATCTCCCAATCAGATACTATCTTATTATGCTGACCGGACGAGTACTTAGCCCTGTAAGCTTTTCATCTTTGTTTATTATTTTTAGAAGAAAATTCATCATATAATTTGTCAAAATCAATTTCAATATCCAGAGGATCGGAGCTCTGGGTTTTACTAACTGTAGACTGAATTTCTTTAATCAGGTCTTTAATAGTGAGCGATGGTGCTCTGTTATTCTGGGATTTACTAATCCTAGACGGACTAGTTGACCCTATAATGTTCAACCTAGAGGATGAACTACCAGTGCTAATATATCTTAATTCATTATCAGAGTCACTATCAGAGATAGTGTTATCAGAGTCACTATCAGAGATAATGTTATCATTTTCTTCCAAGTCTGAATTATAATAAGTACTATGTTCTTCCATAACTATCTTAAGCCTGGAGTTTAACAGAGTAGGGGATTGGTGGATAAGATTATTCCTGAACTTAGAGAGGGACTGGTGGATGAATGATACCTGGATAATTTATTTTTCTTTCTAAAAGAAACTGATCCAAGACTTATAAAAGAAATGGTCTGTTTATTTCTCTAAATTCTAAGAATTTCTGCAGTTGCATTAGCAGTAATGTATACCTGTCTAGAACAGATCGTAATCACACTGCCTAATTGCTGTTTATTCTCCACATACCCGTCTGGGCCTTTTCTCCGTTTCCGCTTGTGCCCTATACACGCCTACCCTGGCTTCAAAACGGGACTTATCGTTTGGTCACTGGATTACGACTGGCAGGGTGGGAGTCAAAACAGCAATTACTAAGTGTTTTTGGTTTAGTTCTCCAGAGACTCGGTATACCTTACTACTGTAGTTTCCACAAATTTCCTTAAACCCAAAGAATTAAACAGATCATTCAAATCATAAGACATATATCAATTACCTTTACAAACAAGAATAAACTACCCAGTAATTACTCATCCACCGATCTCTAACCTAGTCAGTCATAACCCATCCACCGCCCCTACAGATCACTACGTGGCTCTGATACCATGACAACGGAAGACTTACAGGGAAAAGGAAGAACAGAAATGATCAGAGTAACAAGGCGGCTGTGCCAACCATCAACATAAATTTAAACAAACATAAATAGTTAGTTGGCTGAGCCAACCATGAAAATCTAAAAGCAAAACATAAATAAGTAGGTGGCTAAGCCAACCATGAAAGACAGATGAATAAACATCAGTTTAGCATTGATAGAGATCAGAGAGGATCAACTCATTAGAACCAGAAGACTTACTGGTTTAACAGGGGAAGGGGAGGGAAGAAGAGACTGCAAGAGAGAGAGAGAGTAAGTAAGAAACCAAGTTTTCGTGTAATGAAAAGGCTTGGTTTTAGCAGAGGCAGTGAATCCTTTTATAGAATAAGGATTATTGTCTATTACAGGTTTATAATTGGCCTACTGTGGCCATGTGAGTCACTTTCGGTGGAAAGTAGTCAAGCATGTGGGCGATCAGTCCTTTTTCTGCAAAATGAACAGTAAAAGGTGTGAATAGTGACTTGAGTGAACAGTGCTATCGGCTGAATAGTACTGTTTGAACAGTAGTTGAATAGTGACTTGAGTGAACAGTGCTGTCGGCTGAACAGTACTGTTGGAACAGTAGTTGAATAGTGTCCGAGTGAATAGTGACCAGGCTTTTGTCTTGACAATTTGAAAGTTTTTTCATTCGTTTTCTTCAGGGGACCACTTTGTTGTAGTAGTGGTTGAACAATTTTGAAAAGCTGATTGGGGCTTTGGTTGATCAGTAGAGCAATCAGTTGATTCAGTGGTTGATATGTGAAGTAACCAGTTGATGTAGTGATTGCCATAGTAGGGAGGTGAATAGTAACTAACTTTTTACAATAGTTGGACAGTAAAAGTTAGTCAACATTAATATTCCAACATGTTATCCAGATTCTGCATTTCTTCTGAGGATAAATTGTTCCAGTAATCCTCATCTTCAATATCTGGGGTGGATGCGGGTGAATCATTCAAGATCAGATCTTGCTTGGCCAGATGATCTTGATATTTAGTGACCAGTAAATTGTGCTGGGTATGGAAAAGAAATGAGACTTCTTGAATAGGCTCAGTAGAGCGAATCTTCTGGATTGAGTCTTCACAAATTAAGTAATTTAATCTGGGGTCAGTATAGACATGGAGATCATTAGTGTGATTAGTATCTCCAAGTTTAGCTGCAATTGAGTAGGCTCGGTGATGACGAATTTGACTGCTGATAGATCTTGAACAAGGCCCAGGCTCTTCATCCCCAATGAGATGAATAGGGAGATGAACTCTGCTGAATGGCCAGTTGACCGATATTTGCATGATGTGCTGGGCTGGAATAATGTTTCAAGTCCAAGTCCATTCTGGCATCTTGCTTTTAATTAGCACCTGGCAGCGTAGAGCTCCATATTTAGCAAAAAGGTTTGAAATGGAGACAGCCAGTTTTCTGTTAACATAATCAGTCTGCTCCGGATCAGTAAAAATAATTTGTCTCAAAAACCCGTAATCCAGTAAGGTCATCGGGGTGATTTCAATTAATTTTTTATTATATTCAACATTAATATTTTTGAAATACTGCATATCAATACAGGCCAGAGGAATACTATATATTAGGTTACAGGGGCAATCAGCCCTTTGCAAAGGGTAATTTAAGCAAATAGGATTAGTTTTTGGGCAAGTAACCCTATCCTGGTTTTCATTATAAAGAGCATCCCAAGATATTTCTAAACCAGGAGTAGTTTTAGCAGACAAATCAACAAGTGTTTGGAATAAAAATTCCTGAAAATAGTGGCCATCCCTCTTAGCCATTGTTTGAATGTTTTTAATTAAATCAATAGGAAAATCCTGTGGGAAAACAATTTGATTTTTTATTGAAATAGGAGCCTTTGGAAGACTCTGCAGGATAGTGGAAAAGTAGTTCCTCATAGAGGCAATATGATGCTCCTTCTAATGTCTCTGGCTAAGTTATGGGTGCTATCTGCTAAGTCTAGGCCAGAATTACTATGGGTGGCAGGCGGTGCACTCCCCACATGTAATTGAATGTCTCTGCTAATTAACATCGCACTTTTTTGCTCCCTCAGTACAAAACACTCCTTTTTAGTAATTTTGAAATCATGATGCATGATATGATATTTAGCCTAATTTTTAATGTTTTCTTGAAATAGATTTGAATATTTAACAGATAAATGATTTAACTCAGAGGCCATTGAGGCGTAAGCATCATCATTGTTTTTCAAAAGTAGGTTTTGTTCACAAATATAATAATTCAGGCAGTTTAAACTTTCAATAAATTGTTTATTATGATGATATTCCCCACACAGGTTCCAAAGTGCATCAAGGAGACACTATTGGGTTTCATCAATATTTTGTAAATGATTTAATTTTTTAAACTGAAGGCTGGAACCTTTAGGAAGTACTGGCAGACTGGTTGTGCCAAAGCTTATGTTGTTGCGGAACATCTGCAAGCAAACCATTCATATTAGTAGGTTGAATAGAATAATTTTGTAATTGGCTTAAATCATTTGGGTCAAGAACAGACAATAGCTCAAAATTTACTTGTTGATCAAAAATTGTAGTAGTAATTTTATCAAAATTGACTGTAAATGGATAAAGTAGATAAATAAAAGGTATACCCAAAATTACTTTCTTAGTTAAGTTTTTGACTAAAACAAATGAGGTTTTAAAACAAATATTATTTTGGTAAATATTTACCTCAGGTATTTTATATTTAATAAGCATTCTGCTACCATTAGCTGAACACAGTTTATCAGTTATTTTATGATAATACTGACTAGGTATTATTCCTTCTTGGATGCAATTTAGGTCTGCTCCTGTATCAATAAGAGCAGTAACTTGTATTTCAAAATCACCAATTCTTAATTTGATTTTAGCATGCCATTTCTGGAAGTTAATTTTTGTTATTAAATTCAATCTATTAGTTTCTAAATTATTATCATCAGGATCCTGATATGGTGTATCAATAGGATCATTAGTTTCTTCACTTTCTAGTGATTCATCAGGAGATTCATCAGAAGAATACCTAATCTGTTTTAATTTAACATTTCTTCTCCTCCTGTTAGGAAGTTGATTTTTAATCAAAATGACTTCTTTTTTAATAATTTCTATTTCTAGTTGCAGATCTTGCAGAGTAGTTTCTTTAACAGTTTTGCTAAATCTTTCAATAGTAGCATGAAGGTTGACTATGGGTTTATTGTATTGGGGTGTTTTACCATGTTGTGATAAAACATCTTTCAACTTTTTAATGTATTGTTGTTTTAATATTGGATCATCAATTTTACTAATCAAATCAATTAATAATTCTTCTTCGGGTAATTTTTAGTAAGAACATTTACTTTTTTGCAGCAAACATCAGTGCAACCAATTTCTATTTGATTTTCACTGGAGCTGTCATTACTAGCGGAATGATATTCCGAAGATTGTTCCGATTGATTAGTATCTGAATCACTCAGATTTGCTATTTTGAATATTTCTAAAATTTGTTGTTTATCATTATCATATATATTGAGTCGATTAATTTTTTGTTTAACTTTACATTGGGACTTATAATGCCCCTTTTTCCCGCAGTTGTAACAAGTAACATTAGTATCACTAGGTTTAGTAAGGTTTTCCTTTTTATTACTTTGAGTTTTGGGTTTATCATAATACTTATGTTTAGAAGATTGAGGTTTATTATTCCTATGCTTTTTAATATTGTTTTCAATCTTTTTCTTTTTCCTGGATGATGCTACAGGTGGTAAGCCATATTGTTCACAGAAGTTACCAAGCTCATATTTAGCTTTGTTTTTATCTTTTTGTTTATTAATTTTCATATCAATGCACATCTTTAATCCCTCTTTTTGAATAATACTAACTATATCACCATATACCCGTCTGGGCCTTTTCTCCGTTTCCGCTCGTGCCCTATACATGCCTACCCTGGCTTCAAAACGGGACTTATCGTTTGGTCACTGGATTACGACTGGCAGGGTGGGAGTCAAAACAGCAATTACTAAGTGTTTTTGGTTTAGTTCTCCAGAGACTCATATACCTTACTACTGTAGTTTCCACAAATTTCCTTAAACCCAAAGAATTAAACAGATCATTCAAATCATAAGACATATATCAATTACCTTTACAAACAAGAATAAACTACCCAGTAATTACTCATCCACCGATCTCTAACCTAGTCAGTCATAACCCATCCACCGCCCCTACAGATCACTACTCCCTACGTGGCTCTGATACCATAACATCGGAAGACTTACAGGGAAAAGGAAGAACAGACATGATTAGATACCATGACAACAGAAGACTTACAGGGAAAAGGAAGAACAGACATGATCAGAGTAACAAGGCGGCTGTGCCGACCATCAACGTAAATTTAAACAAACATAAATAGTTAGGTGGCTGAGCCAACCATGAAAATCTAAAAGCAAAACATAAATAAGTAGGTGGCTAAGCCAACCATGGAAGACAGATGAATAAACATCAGTTTAGCATTGATAGAGATCAGAGAGGATCAACTCATTAGAACCAGAAGACTTACTGATTTAACAGGGGAAGGGGAGGGAAGAAGAGACTGCAAGAGAGAGAGAGTAAGTAAGAAACCAAGTTTTCGTGTAATGAAAAGGCTTGGTTTTAGCAGAGGCAGTGAATCCTTTTATAGAATAAGGATTACTGTCTATTACAGGTTAATAATTGGTCTACTGTGGCCATGTGAGTTGCTTTCGGTGGAAAGTAGTCGAACAGTAGAGTAATCTGTCCTTTTTCAGTAAAAAGGTATGAATAGTGACTTGAGTGAACAGTGCTGTCGGCTGAATAGTACTGTTTGTACAGTAGTTGAATAGTACTTGACAACTTGAGTGGTTGTTTTTATTTGGACAGTTTGTTGGGGTACTGTTGTTGAATGATTTATCAGGGCAACCAACTGATAGTTGCTGGAAAGATGAACCTTTATCACTTGGTTTGAACAGAAACAGCCATTTGCAAAATTGGATTTATGCAAATGGGTCTTGTGTGTCTTGAAATGTAGCTCCATATGGATTGGAGGTAGCAGATTCATCAGAGGAGTTGTCACTGTCCTCCTGACTGGCTTGAGCAATTAATTGTTGTGCTAGTAGGAGCAGTTGTGAGCATTTGTTTTTGGATCTTGATTGTTTTGAGGATCCAGGGGCAGGACTACCGAGTCTGATTATTGATACAGAAGGTGAGTCCGGCTGTGAGATTGAGGCTTCTTTATTGATTGGTTGAGCAGACTGGGCATCTTGAATAGGTACTTGAACAGGGGTAGGTATTTTGATCGGAAATTCCAGTTGGACTTGAGTGATTATCTTTTGGTGGTTGTACTGTCCCCACCATTTTACCAAATATTGTTGAGAGACAATATTGTTGAGCAGTTGGTATTTCCATTTAACAATCCATGGGACCTTGTATTTCACCATGAATAGCAGGAGCATCGGAAATTGACTGGTATGTTGATCAACTTTGAATACAGTAGCAAATAAGTTTACTTGATCATTGAGTTCCATGGGTAAAATAGCTGGTATAGCACCATATTGGTACCACCATCGTGCAAACCAGGATGGTATCACGGACTTGAATTTATGGTCAAACTGAATGAACCAGGAGTGGGTAAACTTATCAGTTTCATAAAGAAGTACTTTGAACCATGATTCAATGTAATCATAATAGTCATATTGAATCGTGTGATTAGGGAGCTTTTTGAGCAGGGAGGGATGACCCCATTCACTAAGGTTAACAATGTTGTGGATGTAGATGGAATGGTATATAACTTTACTGGAGTCATGTTTATCAGTGATGGGTTTAATGACCACAGACTGGTGTTTGAGTAGGATGTTATTGTAAAAAGACAGAGTTTTATCAGGGTGTGCAGGGATGAAATGCCATCCTGGGGGAAAGAAGGCTTTGACAAGCTCATTAGGGTCCTGGATATTCCTATGGATTGGTTCAGTAGAAAAAAGGTTAGTAGTGACGGATTTTAACACATACTCAGTGGGAGTATATTTTTGATAAACAGTGGGTTGACTGGGTGGTTGAATAGTCTGGTTTGAGCTGAAAGGGTCATGTATAATGCTTTGACCTGGGGGTGGAACAGTTGCAAGGGCAGGACGATAAGTAGTTTTGGAGATTGTCCCAAGGATTTGGAATTTATTTTTAGTAGATTTTTCTGTTTGATCAGCCCAAGAGGGAAGTGCTAGCTGTTTCTTCTTATCAGGCATTCCTGCAAAGTGAATTTAGTTACTATAATGCAACGTGATACACTGCAGAAAAATAGTGAATAATGTCTCTGCTAATTGACTGCCTGTGGTGCAAGTGTATGAATGAATAGTGAGTGCTCGATGTCTCTAGGTGTACAGGATGAATTATTATTTCCCAAAGAGAAATTCTCTAGTGAGAAAATCAGGGATTGAATTTTGACTACCTTTAATATATGTAATTTCAAAATCAAAGATACTTAAAATAGATTGCCATCGGGCAAATATTTGTTTACTAGCAATGTTTTCAACATCTATTTGCAAAATATATTTAGCACTTTTACAATCAACTCGTACTAAAAATTTTTGATTTAATATATCGTCTTGGAATTTTGAAATACACAAGACTATAGATAAAATTTCTTTTTTAATAGTACTATAGTTATTCTGTGCTTTATTCCATTTTCCGAAATGAAAGCGAACAATTTGTTCAGCAGATGTAGGGTTGCTGCGCTGGAGGAGGATGCCACCGTAGCCAACATCGGATGCATCAGTTTGAATAATTTTAAATGACTCAACAGTAGGAATTCCCAAGCAGGGAAGAGTTTTGACACAGCTTTTGAGTTGTCTGACTATATCAGTATGAACAGATGACTAACGAGGAGGATTATTTTTTAATCTGTCAAATAGTTGTTGGCAAATTTTTCTGAGATCCTTGTAAAATTCAGCAATGTAATTAAGAGATCCAAGAAATCTTTGTAACTGATTTTTATCAGTAATTTCATCAGGGAATTTATCAGCAAATTGTATTGCTCGGTTTATTGGGACAATAGTTGACTGGTGGATATCATATCCTAAAAATCTTATTTTTGTCTGAAATAGTTTAATTTTTGGAGCAGAAATAACTAAACCGTTATGTTTAATAGTCCGAACAAAGGAGTTCAAATGTTTCCAATGTTCATTAATTGATTTAGAAAAAACAAGAACATCATCAATATAAACTATGATGAAATTACTAAATGGATTGAATATCTCATTCATTATATTTTGGAATTCACTAGGAGCATTTTTTAATCCAAATGGCATTACATTCCATTCGTAGTGTCCGAATGGTGTAGTAAAAGTAGTTTTGTATCATTAGGGTGCAATTGGATTTGCCAAAATCCACTTTTCAAATCAAACTTTGAAAAAATTACTGCTTTGTTTAATCTGTTGATTATATCTTTTTTATTAGGGATTGGGTATCTAATCCATTCTAAAACTTCATTTAGAGGTTTGTAATTAATGACCAGGCGAGGAACTCCTCGTTCTATCTCAGCATTTTTATTGACATAAAAAGCAGGACAAGACCATGGAGACTTGCTTTTTTGAATAATGTTATTAGCAAGTAAAGAATTAATTTCTTCTTTACAAGTTTCCATTAATTCATGGTTCATTTGAATAGGTCTGGATTTAGTAGGAATCTGTGATTCACTAAAATTTTTAATATATGGTAGGGTGACTATATGCTTTTTCCTATGCCAAAAAGCACTTGGAAGGTTAGAGCAAACTGTGGCTTCTAATTCTTCTTTAAACTCAGTAATTTGTTCAATAAGAGTATCAGTAGTTAATTGTTGATCAATATTGATATTTTTGATTTCATCTTGCAAAAACCTTAATTGGGTTTTCATTAGATTAAAATAGTTTATTTGTTTTAATTCCATTTGTTCTGGTGGTGTCAAGAATTTGAACATTACTTGTTGACCAAAGACTTTAGTAATCAATCCCTGTTCATTAGTGGTGAAAGGGTAAAGTAAACAGATAAACGGAGTCCCTAAAATTAACTTGTCAGTTAAATCAGGAGCTAGTACAATAGTAGTTTTAAAACAAACATTATTTTGGCAAATATGAACTTTTGGAAGTTTATAATCTATTACCATTTTGGTGTTATTAGCAGCACTTAATAGGGCAGTAGTTTTATGAAAATACATAGTAGGTACTAGTCCTTGTTGTATACAGTTTAAATCAGCACCAGTGTCAATAAGAGCATTAACTTCTATTTGGTAATCTTTAACAATAAGTTTAACAGTAGTATACCATTTTTGGAAACACTCTTTCTGATCATCTTTATTATTGTTACCAGTTTTTATACATGAATCAGATTCTGATTCTTTTAACTTTTTAATTTCTTTTTTAATAATGTTAGCTTCATGTTTGAGGTCCTGTAAAGAAGTTTGACTAATTTTTACTAATTGTTTTTTAGTGCTGTCGCCTCCTAACTTTGCTTTGGTAGGTACGACTTGTGTTTCTTGATCAGAGGTTTCAAAAGTAAGATAGGGAGTAGCAGTTGAACAAACAGAAGATAACACAGTCTTTTTTTGTTTAGTATCTTGGGGCTTATCATTAAAGTATTTTAACCAGTCAAAAAAATAGATTTCAATATTGTTTTCTTCAATATATTGCTCCCATCGAGCTACTAATTTATCATGTTGATTGGATGAATATTTGTTGCGATATTCTTTTCTTTTTTGTTTATTCTTCCTTGACTTATAGTCATTGTATAATTTATCATAATCTATACTTATATGTGTATTATTTTTAGCATGTTTATTTAAGACCATTAATGAATCATGAACTACATTTTGTTGGGAAACAGAATCATTAGGAGTTATTTCATCTAAATCAGTAGGAGTTGGAGATCCTTGTGAAGTCTCCTCATCATCAAACTTCGATTGTGCAGTGTAACAAGGTTTACTAACTTGAGAACTTATCTCAACTCCTTTCAATCTGGTGTTGGAATTTAATAGATTTTTATCACTTCTAGGGATACTTACTGAACTATTTGACCTATTTAATTCTTTAATCTTAAGAGGGGAATTTAATATTTGCTGATCAAAGCTTATCCTAACAGTACCATCCAAATATTGTTTAATATAATCTAGATCAATAGTATCATTTTGCATTCTATGCGGGTAACTATCATTTTCACTAATCCAGCTAGAGGGTAATTTAATATCATTCCAAGAGATTGTTCTGGGAACTTGAATATTAGCATGGGTGTTACTTTGAATTAAAACAGTTTTGTCCTTGGGACTTTTGACTAAAGCATGAACATTTAAATTAGTTTTCATACATTTATAGTAAATACGATAAATCAAAGCAAGTGAGTGGCTACCTTCAAGCATATTAGTAATAGCTCCAGCAGTTTGAATATTTAGCATTAATGCCTTTAAAATATGTTTGTCTCTCAAACTAAGAGGTAAATCAGGGTAACAGTTGAAATAAACTGGATCGTTATGCAGACTAGATTCCATTAATCCTAGTAGACTGTCACTATAAATAGTAAATCTGCTGTCCCTAAGGGATAGTAAAATAGATGAGTTCAGTCCTGTTCTAGATAGTGGTTAATAGCAACTTGAATTAATCCAACATGGATGTAATTATATCCTCTTTCAAGGTGTTTTTGAATAGATTCTTTACTGAGGAGTGAGCATCTTTCCTCTTTTTTAGTAATAGCGTAAACTCGTTCAACAGTTTTAGCAATTTGGTCAGTTCTAAAAGAATCAGTTAGAAAACTGGATCTGTAGATTTCTTTAACAGGAATTTTGGGAATATTCCAATTTTCAAAATAATCAATAGCTAAGTCTTGGTATTCATGTTCTTCTTGGTTGATTGTATTAGGAATAGATGACAAAGAAGCCATACTGGAAGAACTAGCAGTAGAGTTGGTTCTAAACAAACGATTCATCCTACAAATAAGAGCCTGGAGTTCAACAGAGTAGGGGATTGGTGGATAAGATTATTCCTGAACTTAGAGAGGGACTGGTGGATGAATGATACCTGGATAATTTATTTTTCTTTCTAAAAGAAACTGATCCAAGACTTATAAAAGAAATGGTCTGTTTATTTCTCTAAATTCTAAGAATTTTTGCAGTTGCATCAGCAGTAATGTATACCTGTCTAGAACAGATCCTAATCACACTGCCTAATTGCTGTTTATTATCCACATACCCGTCTGGGCCTTCTCTCCGTTTCCGCTCGTGCCCTATACACGCCTACCCCGGCTTCAAAACGGGACTTATCGTTTGGTCACTGGATTACGACTGGCAGGGTGGGAGTCAAAACCGCAATTACTAAGTGTTTTTGGTTTAGTTCTCCAAAGACTCAGTATACCTTACTACTGTAGTTTCCACAAATTTCCTTAAACCCAAAGAATTAAACAGATCATTCAAATCATAAGAAATATATCAATTACCTTTACAAACAAGAATAAACTACCCAGTAATTACTCATCCACCGATCTCTAACCTAGTCAGTCATAACCCATCCACCGCCCCTACAGATCACTACTCCCTACTTGGCTCTTATACCATGACAACGGAAGACTTCCGTTGATGAATGATATATATATATATATATATATATATATATACACACACATACGTACTTATGTCCAAGTATAAGTTTATATATATATATATAGTAGTACTACCATATAATCTAGTAAGATTTCCTAATAAATAATTCTAATATGCACATGTGTACAATAAATATATACATACATATATATATATACATACATATATATATATATATACATACATATAGGTATGTACTTAGGGTACTTTATGATCTAGGTAGATTTCAAATCCTAATTAACTATTCTAATAAGCACATGACCCTTTAAAATACTATATTATGCACATATAGAATCCTAGGAAAATATATTCTTATGGTACATATCTTATTTCTTTAATCTTTCAAGTATATGGGAAAATCTAATGAATGACTAATTTAATGGATCTTAATACTTTGTTGGCAAGACTAACTATTAACCGATGGGTAATATTTTCTCTTGCATTTATTGACTAATGAATAATAATCCTCCTAACATTCTTTACCCAATGGATAAAAGAAATAAGATACTATGCAAGATTTTCTAAATAAACAATTCAATTATGCACATGGCAAATCTAATATTTTAAGACTTGGTACATGTACAACCTATATTTTAGTCATAAAATCTTATGAGAAAGTCTATAACTTCATAAAATAATAAATCCTAGTACTTTTGAAAGATTGACTCTATTATCCAATGGATAATAAATTCCCTAACTTTTATGGACCAAAGGGTAATGCAATAAAGTAATATATAAATATAATCTTTCTTGCATGTGAATATATAACAATATAAAACTATTATATATGTACCTTAACAAATCTAGATATGTACTTTAATGAATAAAAATCCAAATCTCTATTGTCCAATGGATAATAATTCTCCTAGCGGTTATTAACCAAGGGTAAAAGTTGAAAGTATTATACTTGTATAAAGTATATATGTACTTTTAATCATGTGTATATATAGCCATATAATACTATATCTAAGTACTAATAAAATCTAGTAATGTACCTTGGTAAAATAAACTAAGTTTTCCTATTGTCCAATGGGTAAAGATTACCCTAACATCTATCGTCCAATGGTTAAAAGTTAAAGGGTTCAAAAGGTTCATCTAGGGTTGAGAGGATCACAAGGCTCAAGAGTCAAAGGTTCAAGAGGTTCATCAAGGGTTAAGAGGCAAATGGTAGTTAGGTTATTTTAACTAGTTGCTTAGAAACTAATTATATTAGTCTAGTAGGGTCTCCATCCCAGAATCGTAATTACAAGGTCATAATCTAACCATGACGAATATTAAGCAATTAGAAGATGATTATAAACTATCGGTGAGTAATAAAAGATTTTCGAATAAACAACGAGATTTTTATTAGTCAGTAACGACGGATTTTTGGTTATGAAAATAAAAATCCAAGTTATTAAAATAAAATTCAAATTTTTAACGAAATTTTTATTTACCAAAAATCAGGGTCGTTACAACAATAGGTGGTTTTGTCACGCCCTGGATTTTTAACATAAATATAAAAGATTTTTCAATCAAAGAAGGGGGAAACCCTCCATAACTCATTTTATTAAGATAACTGCTTCTAATACATAGGGTCGAGCATCACTTTCGAAAATAAAAGTGCAACATAATAAGAACGAGTCCACAATTTATTCAATGATCAGGATAGTAGGGTCAAGTCACTTTCCTTGAGCCCCAGCTCTCGTAACAATGTCCCTCCTAAGCCATTTCCGATAGCTCCTGCGTACCGCAACAGATGGGTAAGGTTGTGCATCAGTCACCTCATGAGTCCTCCAAAATCTTTGATAATTAAAGAGGACAAAGTGATGGAAGAAAGGCAGAACGACAGCTACCAGAACCTCTGCAGCCGCCTCCTGTCTCAGTCCAAGCTAACGCTGAATCCGGTAGGAAATGTAGAAGGTGAAAGCCTCCAAACCAACAAGGACGACCCACTGAAGGCCCATGAAGTGCACTGTCATAGGTGGAAGGTCTAGCCACGGACATCTCTAAGAAATAGCCTCATCTCACAAATGCCTGAAGAAGTCAACCCACTCAGAAACTCGTATGTCTGCAAACTCAAAGCATCGCAGAGACAGCAGCCTAGCCTTATACGACCAATTGCCACGGGGAATGGTCAGCACATTCACATCGCAAAGCCAAATCTGTAAAAAGAGAGACAACAAGTAAGAAACCAACCATAGAAAGCCAAGCCGAGCGTTGAGGTAAAATGAGAACGTGAGAAAAAATCGAAAAAGGAGAGCTGAGTGAGAAGCCAACCTGTAGGAGGAGAGGACTACCCCGAAAGTCTCTGTCTCCCCAGAGTGAACCTTGTCCAAACCTATCAATGTCTCAGCCAAGACCATCGGAATCATGTCCTTCCGAGCCTCGATCTGAACGGCAATGCTGACCAATGCCGAGCTAACATAACCAGCGGAAGGAACCAAAAGGTAGGCTGCAAGCAGGCACATGCAAAGGGCAGTCTTGTGTTGAGTTTGATAGGTATTGTCTACAAGATCGCCTGGAGGAGAGAACATCTCAATGAGTCACATTACGTTGAGGTGACCGTCACTAACTAAGTAACGGGTAGCGCCACCTTTCAATCCAAGGATCGCGGCTACAACCTTGTAGATGCTCTCGCGCACCAGAGGGATGATGACTTCCCCTAAGCCAAAGCCGCTGAGGTATGCATGAAACTTCTCCACAATTGGACAAAGCTCTTGTTCGCCAAAGCGGAACACATGAACCTCCAGATCCCAAAAACTTGTGGCTGCCCTTAAAAGCTCGGGGCGGAGATGGATGTTGTGAAGGTACCTCATGGAGTAGAGGCCATGGGCCCAGAAGTTAAGCCAATCGACACCCTCTGTGGAAACCAACCATGGGCGAAGTGAGCCAGTGAGAGAAAGAGCCATCAGAAGGAGGAGAGAGCTTTAAAAAGATGAGAGTAGAATGGGGTGGGAAGCATTTGAGGTTGAAGGCCTGAATTTATAGGAAGGATGGAGGGGACCATTTCAACTTTCAAAGAGCCCTGGATTTCTAAAAGTGCAAATTTTCCATGAGTCTTCCATACGAAAGGGGTCGGTCACTGTAGACACCTCCCGAACGGGGCATCGCCATACATATTGATCGTTTGTTTTGCTCATTTGGTTGCTTGCTTCATAAACCAAGATCATGGACATTCCCATGGCTAGGAACGTCGCCACATGATAGCGGTTATCATCAAAACAGAGTCGCCACCCAGTTTGTTAAAACTAGGAAAATAGATAGAGATTTTGGGGTATGGAAGCCAAAGGTACAGTAAGGGGAAGGTGTTAGGCACTCTTTCCTGCCTAGCTGTGAGGCTAGCCCATAATCATTGAACATAAGACATATAGATGCTTCATTTAATTCTAAACAAGTAGTCTGTTTTTATGTCTTTAAACAGTAAATAAAGCGAACCGAGACGATAAGTAAATCATGCATCAGGAAGCAGAAAACAAACAAAGCTGTCCCAGGGGAATGGATCCCACGGCCGATGAATTGATGTCACGGCCGAGGGATCCTCCTGGTTTAGATGTATCGGCCGAGGGATCGAAGCCCTGGTCGATATTTTTCCTCACACCAGACAGAAAAGTTAGCAGATTACCAAAACGTTATGATTAAATATAAAAGCGATGAATAAATCGAACCAGAGGCCCCTGGGCCTCACCACCTTGATCCCTCAATAGCTTGATTGCTTCAGATTTGATCGGGATTTGAATGATTGCTTCTTGAAAAACCCTAGGGTTAGGGTTTGAGACTTTGGGGTTTAATCGTCGGACTGATGGCTGCCTTTTGGAGGTTAGGGCTTTTGTAGAAAGGGTTTGAGAGTATATGTTGACAGAGTTTCGTGGCTTAAGAGGGTATGAATCTGATGAATTTCGTGTGTTATTTTCGGAGTCCAAAGGCCCCTTTATATAGGCAATTGGTGACTCACTCGGTCCAATCAAAACGCACGGTTGCAATTGCAATTGCAATGCAATACAAACTCTTCGTTGTGATCTCTGAACGTGGCCCAAACGCATCGGAGAGGTAGTGTAGTTGGATCAACCAATCGACAGAACATTCTAGAGTCTGGAAAAAGGACAATCTGGCAGCTGAGGAAAGGATATTGCGGCCGAAGGATGGATCTTGCGGCCGTGGGATGGATCTCTCAGGGAGATTTTCAAGCAACAGGTTGCTCGTGTGAGGAAATGATGTAAAGGCCGTGAGATCAATGTTACGGCCGGCAGATGGATTCTCCTAGGATTCTGTATTTCTATCTGAAAGGCTATATGGCTCTGAATTGGCTTCTTTAAATGGTTCAAAGTTCTTACCGAAAGCCCTAAGGTTCTCAAGAAGTCAATCAGCAATCACTGTATCCATTTCATCATCGGGATGGTCCCCAAGGTGGGACCTAAAATAATGGTTAGGCCAAATTAGGGTGTCTACAGATGCCCCTCTTTGACTGAGCTCAGACGGATCGCGAGACATGTTTGAGTGAAAGTCAAAGCTATGAAAGCAACTCAATTTGGTCCAACCACTATTCCAAGGGTTTTTGAAAAAAGGTTTTTGTTATGGTCGGGCCGGGAGGCTGCCTACATATTCCACAGGGGAAATTCAGACCAACCGTAGTTCGGGGGCAATAAAAAAAGGAAAAAAGTTTGGAGGGTTAGAGACAGAAGACGTACCTTCGGGCTTTAAAAGCCATAGTGTGACGTACCTAAGCTGAGCCAGGATTTTGGCGGAGAGTAGTTGAAGGAGCGCGGGGCTGCCGGGGATGTTTTGCGAAAAGCGTCCCTGGTATTTTGGGGTAGATCAATACACGGTAGATGTATTTGCTTTTCTTGATCATCCTGACTTTAACTGAGAAAAACTCGGTAGAGTAGCCTATCCTTGCGAATGAGCTGGAAGGAATTGATGTAATTGTGGGGGAATCCAAGCCATCTGTTGGGGATGAATTGGACGTCGGGTTTTAAGATATGGGGTGGAACCCAAGCCATCTTTCGGAGACGAGTTGGATGTTGTTTCTTGAGATATTGGGAGGCGCAGGGCCAATAACTTAAGCATGGAGCATTGGAGGAACCGGGGCACTGAGCCGGTAGAGTTTTTGATGAAACCGAAGCGCGAAGCTAGTATTAATCATAAGGCGAGGGCCTGAGGTTTTAGAGCTTTGATGGAAGTGAGGCTCGGAGCCGATTGGTAGTTTGAAGAGCTTTGCCTTTTGGAGGTGAGAACTTGAAATGTCAGAGCTTCGAGCTTGACGTGATTGAACCGAGGCGTAGAGCCAGCTGTATTCTGATGGTCTGTGCGTGGAGCTTTCCCATCTTAAATTTTGGCGTGCAGCCAAAGGATCAAGGTTCTGGACCGATCAATAAAATCGAGGCGCAGAGTCAGTTGATTGCAAGATTGACCTGTTTCATGAATAAGAGAGATATGCAGGATGTGTATATGATGATGATGATTAGATGTGAATAGATATGATGATGATTATGCAGACTCGATGTGATTATGGTGATGCAATTGATGCAAATGTGCACGGGTCCGTGCGTGTGTGTTTGATTTAAGCTTAGATCTTCTATCAAGTTCTGGACTTGAGCATTCGGAGCATAGAGCTTGAGCATTCGGACGGTAGAATCCGAGCATTCAAAGTACAGGCTTTGAGCATCCAGTACGCAGTGGTTGGGCATCCAAGCATGGAGCTTGAGCATTCAAGTGTAGAACTTGAGCATCCAGTACACAGTGGTTGGGCATTCGAAGAGCTTCGAGCATTCAAAATGTTGGATTTTCAGCATTCAAGCGTAGAGCTTGAAATTGATGATATCTTGATTGGGGTGGCATGGAGCCTGCTGAAGATTGTTGTTACGACGTAGAGCCAGTTGGAATAGTGGGCTTGAAGCTACTAAAATGATTGGCTTGGAGCCAGTTGAAATAGTGGGCTTGGAGCCACAGAAATGATTGGCTTGGAGCCGTTGAGATAACTATTACGGCATCGAGCCGGTTGAAGTTATAATGAGCATGGAGCCGTTGAGGGGTTGCGAGCTTAGAGCTGCTGAGTACAGGGCTACTGGGCGAGCGTAGAGCTGCCAGTGGTGAGCACAGGGCTGCTAAGACAGTGAGCGAGGAACCTGCTGTTTTGACGCTTTTGAGATGACGGGCTCGGGGCTGTGGTGAATTCGGAGTTATGATAAATAACAGAACTGTCGAGTATCTTGATTTGCTGTAGTAACAGCTTCGGCCAGCAGTTTGTGGAGAGTGATCTTCCTTTATGCTCGGGCATGCCCCCAAGGCTAGTTCTGATCATGTTGCATTGGCTTAGGGATGCCCCCAAGGCTATTTTGTTGGTTGAAGACCCAGAATTTTATGATGACTTTAGTTTGGTGCACTGAGCATGGTCCACTGGGGCTGAAGGAAATTGATTGGAGGGCCAAGAGATTGATCCAGTGGCCGCATAACGGATATCTCGGTCGAGTTATTGATGTCTCGGCTGTGGCATCACTTTATTTCCAGGGCCTTATAAAAGGCCACAGCCTCGACGTTTTGTACCCTTTTTTGCAAGGATTTAATGCACGTGGTCGCGTCTTTTCAGACTGCCTATGTACCCTTTTCTGCAGGGATCAGACCAGCGTAGTTCTTTGGGGCAAATGCAAACATGTGTAATGCATGCACGAGAAAAGATCGACACGACTTTGATGAGATAAATGCATGAAGTGTCCACCTGTTGCTCTGTTCGGTGGACTAAACCAGGATAAAAAAGCAGGATCTGTCTCGCAAATATGTTGAAGATGACGTAAATGCACAATTTTCATCGACTACGAAGTAGAATACTCAATTGTGAAGCGTGAACTCAAAAACACACCGTCGACCAAGGTTTACCATTCACAGTCTCGTTCTGTCACAGATAAAGCCAGGACTGAGATTGATTTTGTAAACGGGTTTGAAAGGATCGAGAAGATATTAGCAATGGGCAATGCATGGGGCACCGATACAGAGCTAGAGAGCAGGGCTGAGCGCTCAAGAATCACTCCTGAGCGCTTGGGAGTGGTCCCGAGCGCTCGGGATGTAGAGACCCGTATTTTTTTTTTTAGGCCGTATATTTTTTTTTCTTTTGTTAACGTACGGCCTGTCGAGATAGACGGTGCGGATATTCGGTGTGACGTCTTCGTGGGAGGATATAAGAGTAATTGTGCGAGAGGTGCACGTGTGAGTGTGTGATGTGAGAAGTAGGGGATCACTCCCCCATCTTTATTATTTCTCCAGGAGGAGAAAAAAATCCCATTCTCTCTCTTTCTCACTCTCGGCTGTCTCTCTCCTCTCCTCCCAGCCGAAAACTCCCCCCTCTCTTCTCTCTTGGATCTCTCCACCTTAGATCATGATTCTGCACGAAATTCAAGAATTAAAGTTGCTATACGAAGCACGGGCTTTCCGAATATCCAAGAAAATTCGTGATCGAACCTCGTTGGAGCTCGGTTGACTTGGTCAAAGGTTCGGGTTTTGCTCAAATCCCATGAGGTAGGGATTTCTTACTCTCGTTATACGTTTATACGGTGTTTATGTACTTAGATCGTGCCTTGTTTCGTTGCTTGGAGTTGTTTCTTCCGTTTGTGAAAATCAGCAGAACAGGGCCTGCGTTTTTGGGGTTTTATGCCCTCTTAAACTCAGATTTGAATTTTGGTTCCTTCGTATGAAATAGAGTAGACTTAGAGCTCGTTTTAATGCCGCAAGAATCACCTGAAACCGTTGAGAATTGAATTTATGGTGATTTTTAGAAAACTGGTCTGCAATCTGTCTCGTGTTCTGGATTCAGCCCACTTCGAACGGACATAACTTCCTCGTCCGATGTCCGTTTCAAGCAAATTTGATATCGATTCGAAGGTCTTGAAGTTAGCTTTGTATTGCCACTGGAATCGCCTTAAAACTATTAGTACACCGAAAGTTATGACCAGTTGAGTGAAGGTGTGTCAGCTGCCTCGTTTTCTGCTATTGCTGTCATTTTTTTGGATTTTTGCCCAGCTTCGACTGGCCATGACTTCCTTGTCCGAAGTCCAATTCAAGCGTATGATATATCAATTTCGAGGTTTTGAAGTCATCTTTTAATTGCCACTGAAATTGCTTTGATAGGTTAAGTATACAAAAAGTTAGGACTATAGGAGTGGAGGGTGGTTAGTTGCCGCAACTTAAGAATAAGTTTGATAGACCTTGAATATTGCACAAGGTTGAGCTATGAATTTATGACGAGTGTTGGTTAAAATGTGGTACGAAGACACATGAATAATAACTATGAAATGATGACGATCGTGGAAAATGCGAGATTGGCGTGATTGTTATACTCGTTGGTATGTGGGTGTTGCCCCCTTAATGAAGTCGTGTCGACAAGTTTACATCGTGAGTAATTGTGATGATGGGAAAAGACCCGAGTAAAGCCGCAGTGACCCAAGTGTCTTATGAATGCGGGAATAGACCCGGGTAAAGCCGTGGTGACCCTATTATGCTGTGAAAGAGGGAATAGACCCGGGTGAAGCCGTGGTGACCCAACTGCTCTCCGGACTTGAGAATAGACCTGGGTAAAGCCACGGTGACTCACTTCTGGTTCGACTTAGGGAAAAGACCCGGGTAATGCCGTGGTGACTCTAAGGGTGATGTTGGTTGTATTGAATTAAGAATTTGGGATACTATTGTAGTGTATGGTGACTTGTGGTAACGGATTTCGTGTGGGATTTTAACTACGCTATTTTTATTATTAATTGTTGTTCAATTTTTCATTTGGTAAAGTGTTTTCCAAAGAGGCATAGATGACCTACCGTAGTGTGACACGTTGAGGAAGACCGGTATAAGCATTCGCATGTTAGACTATAAACGGAAGCTAATTGTGGCGTTCATTGAGGAGTCTTAAGACGGTTTGAGAAATTGTCGTGGGTTACTTAGATTGATGTGTGCCTAATGCAATCCCTAGTTTGATGTACAAGTGGTTGGAGATATCTTTAAGATGGATACAATCTGGTAGTCGTAGTCCGTCGGTTCTTCATGACATTCCATCGTACCTCAAGTCATTCATTGAAATTCATTCACTCTTATTGCATAATTCATCGCATTTACATATAGCTTGAGTATAGAATTACCTACTGGGCTAGTGTAGCTCAACAAAATCCTTCTTTTCAGGTTCGAATGCCGGGCAATAGCTTGCATTGCTTCGTGTGCTCAGTGTGGAAGACATTTTTGGAAGCTAACGAAATCTTGTTATTTAATCATCTTTGTAAATCACTCACTTTTGTTAAAGATGATTTTGTAACTAATTCATTCTTGAGTTATCTTTTGATTTAAACTTGTAATATTCTAAACACTTGTACTTGTATCTATGTTAATTTGGGCCGGTTTGCCAATGTTGACTATTTGGAAACTTGGGGACTTCGTTTGTAATTTAAACAGGTGGGAAATCATTTTGGGTATTATCATCTTATGCGAGGTCCCTTTTACCGAAATGGTTTATTTTATAATGTTAAAATTGAGGGCGTGACAAATTGGTATCAGAGCGTTAGGTTTGAATACCTAGAGACCGTGGGGAGACTTAGTCTCATGGGTTCAAAAATCATTGCATATTTTTACAAGAACATGTGTGTGCTTGCATGACCAATGTGTGTTCTTTGATTTGGTGTTGCATCTATGCTTATGTGGATTGGTGGAATGTTGTTGACCCGTGTCAAAAAAAAGAAGAAGAGAAGTTTGGCATGTGCGTAGTGGTTGTGGCAGTATTTGTTGTTATTGTTGTGGTTTTCGTTAGCAATCTTATTTTGGATTCTATGTGGTAAGGTGCCCCTTTTAGGTGGGCTAGAAAGCCATGAAGGATTGTGGTGGTTGTTTGTAGTGCCGAGGCCGATATGTGAAAGCTGATATCTGTTAGTATACAATAGAAGTGCTGGACTGTTAGTAGGATTTTGTGAGCTAAGTAATTGATGTGTTTTATTCGAACTATACAGACTGTGTGTTAAATTTCAAATACTTTGAGTAATTTTTACGTGATGTGAGGTGTGACAGGAACCATAGCTTGTCCAGAAAGTAAGTAAGGTGTATCATAGCTAGAGTATTGAGCTAGTGAGTGTCTTGAGTGTGTTTGAAGGGATGATGTCTTATTGTGGTAATGATTGTGTTTGTCGTTGTTAGGTAGTTATAGAGGTAATGATTTTAAGTATAGTTGAGGCAGGTAGAACCCTTGTAGAGAGTTATAAGTATTTGAGGTTGACTTAGGAAAAGAGGGTTATAGATAGGGTGTTAGGATACGGTATGTGTCTTCTGGACACTCAGGCGACTACCGATGAGATCCAGTTGGAAGAGGCGCTTGATCACCGCTCCTTCTATATGGAAGTCTCGGAAAGTCAATTGGACACTAGGATTGTGTATAGGGGCTAGAATCTCTAGGCTTGAGGCAGATGATTGTGTATAGAAATTTTTGTTGAAAAGGATGTGTTGTGGTGTTGTTGTAGTTGTTGTAGTGATTGCCATAGTGGTGGTGTTATGAGGGGTTGGTAGGAGAATATTAGTTGTGTTGTTTGGTGAAAAAAAAAAAAGAGACACAATGAGAAGGATAGTGATATGATTTAAGTCAAAAGGTCAACGTAATGTAAGGTAAGGAAATTGTTTGAAGTAAAGGCGATACGAGGGTGAATTATTAAGGGTGATAATGAATTGGAGTATAGTTGGTGTCCTTAGTTGGAATGGTGTGAAATTTGTGGTGAGCGGGATTGTTAGAAGTTATTGGTGCGAATGAAACTGATTCTTAAGTAATGATGTGGTAGGAGTCTTAGAATATAATGAGGAATATAGACATGTTTGTATTTTGTAACCCCGGAGTCTTGTTGGTATTTAGGAAGAAGTCTATCAATTTGTTTGTATTTATATTGGTGTTTAAATTTTAGTATCGAGGTAATCAATAGTAGTGAAAGTTCCTTAGTGCAGCAATTGCACACATTGTATAGGTATTTGGGTGATGAAATGCCATGTGATTGTAATGTTTATAGAGAAATGATTAATATTGATGTTGTGTATTTGGTAAATGATATTTAAGATTGTGAAAACGGGGAACATGTGGCTTGATTAGACTAATTGACGAAAGTATTTGAGATTGATGGGTGAATAGAAAATGTCAAAGATATTATGAGGTTGAAAGGAACGAGATTACTATTGGGTTTTCTAGAGCCATGAATTGTGAAGTGATGGACACATTGTGGGTACGTGGATACGTGGCGAGTCTGTTGGATACTGAGCGAGTGTTAATGCGTGAATATGTGGCTGGTGTGGTGTAAGCCATTAAATTGTATGGTTGATTTTCAGGAGATATTTCATGTATGAAATGTGTTGATATTTCATTTAAGTGCTTGATCTGTTGTGAATCTGAGTGTGGAATTTGCCCTTAAAATGCAGTCCAGAATTGGTAGAAAGAGTTATGTGGATACATAGAGGTGTGAGATAGAGATTGTGGCTAGCGGTTTTGATTTATGTGTATTTAGTATCTATGTATGGAATTATCGGTGTTTGGTTAATGGAAATGTCCTATTGTTACGTTTGAAGATTGGGTTGGACTCAAAATTTCTTTTCCTTTTCCAAATAAGAGTGATGCCGTATGAAAGTTGATTCTTAGTTTAGTTCATTTTGAAAAATGATAACGATAAAAGTTTGAAGTCGGTTATATCATGATGATGTGAACTTTATCTTAAATTCGTTACCATGTTATCTAAATTGTCGTACCCTAAAAGACTAGGTATGGTGCATAAAGGTTGACTAGCGATGATATCTTTCAAAAAAAAATTTTTTTTATTATTTTAAATGAACTTTTCCTGTTAAATTCTATAAAATTTCGCCACTAGGTGGACGTATTTCGATGATTTATCAACTACGGGAACTAAAATTTTCAATGGACTAAGTTTTTCGTCAAAATTGCTTGGAGGCGTGTGATATTGCACTTTTACTATGAGAATGGTGAGTGAGAAACTCATGATTGTTGTTTAATTTTGATCTTATTGTGTCGGACACGTAGACCTTGAGCTAACATATGCCTTTAAAGGGGACTTGTCTTGAGTTAGCGTTAAAGGTAATTAGAGCTTTACTTCTGTGAGTCTTGAGAGCGAGAGTAAGTTGAATAATAAAAGGGAAGTGAAATAGAAACGTATGAGGGTTGACCACTTTATTAGTGTACATGAAAAGTCTTATAAACCTCGAGGGAGAGAAGGGAAAATCTTAAACTTGTTAATTGTATATGGCTTGGCAAGTTGTTGAGTAACGATGTCGTGAACTTCTCCTTTGTGTTTGGATCCTTAGAACCGGAACTGATTAATCGGAAAGAGTGAAAATGGATACGATTTGGGAGACCAAAATTGATTACTACACGAGTAAGATTCATACAAATACGGCAACACCTTCATCTGATGTGTGTGAACCTTAGGATCTGACGATCGTTTTGGTAAGAGATGATACAAATTGATTGTGGCATTGTAGAGTTCATTGCATCTTGGACACAAGAGTAGGTGGGTACGAAACGTCGTGAGTGGACACGGTCTTGTGGATTAGAGTTTGTTTGATGATGTGTTTTCGTAGGTTTGGTTTAAATTTCGGAGACGAAATTTCTTTAAGGAGGGTAGGATGTAGAGACCCGTATTTTTTTTTTTAGGCCGTATATTTTTTTTTCTTTTGTTAACGTACGGCCCGCCGAGATAGACGGTGCGGATATTCGGTGTGACGTCTTCGTGGGAGGATATAAGAGTAATTGTGCGAGAGGTGCACGTGTGAGTGTGTGGTGTGAGAAGTAGGGGATCACTCCCCCATCTTTATTATTTCTCCAGGAGGAGAAAAAAATCCCATTCTCTCTCTTTCTCACTCTCGGCTGTCTCTCTCCTCTCCTCCCAGCCGAAAACTCCCCCCTCTCTTCTCTCTTGGATCTCTCCACCTTAGATCATGATTCTGCACGAAATTCAAGAATTAAAGTTGCTATACGAAGCACGGGCTTTCCGAATATCCAAGAAAATTCGTGATCGGACCTCGTTGGAGCTCGGTTGACTTGGTCAAAGGTTCGGGTTTTGCTCAAAACCCATGAGGTAGGGATTTCTTACTCTCGTTATACGTTTATACGGTGTTTATGTACTTAGATCGTGCCTTGTTTCGTTGCTTGGAGTTGTTTCTTCCGTTTGTGAAAATCAGCAGAACAGGGCCTGCGTTTTTGGGGTTTTATGCCCTCTTAAACTCAGATTTGAATTTTGGTTCCTTCGTATGAAATAGAGTAGACTTAGAGCTCGTTTTAATGCCGCAAGAATCACCTGAAACCGTTGAGAATTGAATTTATGGTGATTTTTAGAAAACTGGTCTGCAATCTGTCTCGTGTTCTGGATTCAGCCCACTTCGAACGGACATAACTTCCTCGTCCGATGTCCGTTTCAAGCAAATTTGATATCGATTCGAAGGTCTTGAAGTTAGCTTTGTATTGCCACTGGAATCGCCTTAAAACTATTAGTACACCGAAAGTTATGACCAGTTGAGTGAAGGTGTGTCAGCTGCCTCGTTTTCTGCTATTGCTGTCATTTTTTTTGGATTTTTGCCCAGCTTCGACTGGCCATGACTTCCTTGTCCGAAGTCCAATTCAAGCGTATGATATATCAATTTCGAGGTTTTGAAGTCATCTTTTAATTGCCACTGAAATTGCTTTGATAGGTTAAGTATACAAAAAGTTAGGACTATAGGAGTGGAGGGTGGTTAGTTGCCGCAACTTAAGAATAAGTTTGATAGACCTTGAATATTGCACAAGGTTGAGCTATGAATTTATGACGAGTGTTGGTTAAAATGTGGTACGAAGACACATGAATAATAACTATGAAATGATGACGATCGTGGAAAATGCGAGATTGGCGTGATTGTTATACTCGTTGGTATGTGGGTGTTGCCCCCTTAATGAAGTCGTGTCGACAAGTTTACATCGTGAGTAATTGTGATGATGGAAAAAGACCCGAGTAAAGCCGCAGTGACCCAAGTGTCTTATGAATGCGGGAATAGACCCGGGTAAAGCCGTGGTGACCCTATTATGCTGTGAAAGAGGGAATAGACCCGGGTGAAGCCGTGGTGACCCAACTGCTCTCCGGACTTGAGAATAGACCTGGGTAAAGCCACGGTGACTCACTTCTGGTTCGACTTAGGGAAAAGACCCGGGTAATGCCGTGGTGACTCTAAGGGCGATGTTGGTTGTATTGAATTAAGAATTTGGGATACTATTGTAGTGTATGGTGACTTGTGGTAACGGATTTCGTGTGGGATTTTAACTACGCTATTTTTATTATTAATTGTTGTTCAATTTTTCATTTGGTAAAGTGTTTTCCAAAGAGGCATAGATGACCTACCGTAGTGTGACACGTTGAGGAAGACCGGTATAAGCATTCGCATGTTAGACTATAAACGGAAGCTAATTGTGGCGTTCGTTGAGGAGTCTTAAGACGGTTTGAGAAATTGTCGTGGGTTACTTAGATTGATGTGTGCCTAATGCAATCCCTAGTTTGATGTACAAGTGGTTGGAGATATCTTTAAGATGGATACAATCTGGTAGTCGTAGTCCGTCGGTTCTTCATGACATTCCATCGTACCTCAAGTCGTTCATTGAAATTCATTCACTCTTATTGCATAATTCATCGCATTTACATATAGCTTGAGTATAGAATTACCTACTGGGCTAGTGTAGCTCAACAAAATCCTTCTTTTCAGGTTCGAATGCCGGGCAATAGCTTGCATTGCTTCGTGTGCTCAGTGTGGAATACATTTTTGGAAGCTAACGAAATCTTGTTATTTAATCATCTTTGTAAATCACTCACTTTTGTTAAAGATGATTTTGTAACTAATTCATTCTTGAGTTATCTTTTGATTTAAACTTGTAATATTCTAAACACTTGTACTTGTATCTATGTTAATTTGGGCCGGTTTGCCAATGTTGACTATTTGGAAACTTGGGGACTTCGTTTGTAATTTAAACTGGTGGGAAATCATTTTGGGTATTATCATCTTATGCGAGGTCCCTTTTACCGAAATGGTTTATTTTATAATGTTAAAATTGAGGGCGTGACAGGGGACCTCTGCTGGGGCCCGCCACCGCTTTGTCTTCCTCTCAGAATTGGGGTTTAAAACACTCTTTCGAGCGCTTGAGAACTGGACGTCTGTACTCTATCTGCTCTTGTTCTCTGAAGCGATCTCTCTCTCACTCTCGACTGAACTCTCTCATCTCGCTCGATCCTCTCTCCTCGTACAAAACTCTCACATCCCAGCCATGGAGAAAACCCACGACCTCGATCTTTTGACTGTTGCTCGATGGCCCGCGACGTTCCTAGAGGTACGAATCAAAAGAAGGGGAAGAATTTGGGGTGAAAAAGATGCGGTGGTTAGTGGTGGCAATGGGGTGGTGCATGGCAGCGGGACCGCGCGGTCGATGGCGGCGCTGGGGTTGATCCCAGCAGTGAGGGTACCACGGAAGGTGTCACGGCGATGGCTGGCGATGGTGGGAGCAGCATTGAGGTGGCGGCAGCCAGGGACAGTGGCAAAGTGGAGGCCACTGAAGCCAGAGGGGGTTCGGGGGCCGCGGCGGACATTGGTGGCATTGATGTTGCTTCTGGCAGCGGAGAGGGTTCCATGGGTGGTAGAGATGGAGGTGCGGGTAGTGGAGGCGGGGTCATGAGCAGCCGTGGTGCTGTGGGCACTCCTAATACTCCTACCATGGAGGAGTTGTTCGCGGCGATGGAGCGAGCCGGCGACGAGCAGCGGGCCGATGAATGCCAAGAGGTGGTAGTGGGTGGCCAAGTTGTGGCTACACCTGTCTTACGGGCGACGGTGGTGGAGCCGAGGGTTGGAGATAGTGGGATTGGAGCTTCCCGACCCGTTCTCTTCGAGGCGGGGGACTTCTTGGATTCCACGGAGCCACAGGACATTTTAGGTGCCTTCAGGCTTGAGCCCGAGGTCGAGACGGTACTGAGGAGTGCTAAGACGCTGGGAGATCGGACCTCGGCGCTTCTGATAAGGGCCCTACTGAGTGGTGCATGGGTGTTTGACACCAGGGGACTGGGAGCAGAGCGGGAGACGGAGGAGCGGGATTCTGAGGCAGCGGCTGAGCGGCGGGTGACCGCGGTGGAGGAAGTAAAGGAGTATTTGAAAGGTGAATGGCCCGGGTTCACAGTAGCGACATACGCTCCTAGGCCGCACTTTTTTGAGCAGACGGGGATGACAGGCTACGTTCCGGCCCGGGATGACTACCCTGAGGACATGCTTCTTTGAGACCGGGCTTCACATATCTCTTCTGGGTGGATCGCGGTGAGTTTTGATGATCTTGATCTTTGAATTTTGTAAATGATCTTTTATTTCCAAGTGCTTCTGCTGATACTGATGCTATTTCTTTGCTCTGTTGAAGGATTTGATGAGATTGAGGTGGATTTTGTGAAGAGGAGTGACTTTTGTATGACTCATAGTTTTGCTCTTCAAGCTGTAAGCTGGTGGAGGCAGCAGGCTTCGGGCCTTTTATATAACTACTGACGGTGGTGAGGATAGATCGGGTCGTGCTTACTGCGCTGCGGAGAGGTGGTGGGACACTACCAACACCTTCCACTTCTGATTCAGGGAGATGACGATCACGCCCCTCGACTTTGCAGCGCTTACGAGACTTAGGGTTGGAGGAGACCCGATTCTCTATGACTCGAGCATCGTGCTGGATGATGCAGCTTTGAGGTGGTTCCTTGGACGGGTTCCGCGTCACAGCGGAGGGGTGGCAGAGTACGGCCAGTTCGTGGAGTACTGGGACCACGAGCCTGCTGGCAACGAGGAGGCAGCCCAGATGGCCAGGGCGTACTTGCTATACATGTTTGGGGCTTCTCTGTTCCCAAACAGGCAATCTCAAGTCCACCTGAGCTACTTGGCAGGTCTGGCTGACCTGGAGCAGGTTGGACGGTTCGACTGGGGAGGTGCTGCTCTGTGCACCCTCTACTGTTTCTTGGGAGCTGCTTCGCGTGGTGTTGGTGACACCATTGGCGGATACTGGAGGGTAGTTGAGGTACAGTTTCAACTCACTGCATTTAGATTGCTTTCGACTGCTTATTTACTGCTTGTTGATTCGAATTAACGATGTCTTGAACTGAAAATTTTGCAGCTCTGGGCCTACGAGGTTCTGGGGATGTTTCCCCCTGAGAACACGTGCCGAGATCGCAATTTGTTTCCATGTGGGCTTGCATGGAGCAAGATCTACATGAAGACCAATGAGAAGAGAGGGCAGGTGATGACCTTCCGGCGTTTGCTGGATAATCTGACTGGCGTTGTGGTATGCTACATTCCTTTCAATATTTCTTTCTCGTGCTTTCCTGTCCTTTGAGATTTCCATTATTAATGCCATAGTATCAAATGCAGGTTCACTGGGATCGCTGGGCCAGGCTGGAGGTTGAGCTCCTTGCGAGGAGTCGGGAGGGACACGGAGCGGGGTCTTGCTGGAGTGTCCCCTGGGCTGGTAGTGGTACCTAGGGGATCGGGTGACTCGGCAGTCACTCGGTCTTCCAGCGTTTGTAGTGCCTGGGCTGCTTCCGCCACGCGTGCAAAGGACCGAGACCTACATTCGAGCCGAGCTGGAGCAGTTCACTGTGTCGGATACAGACCTGGAGAGGCACTTCCGACGTTCTCTGGACTATGCAGCTTATGCGGACCGATATCTGGCTACTAGCCTAGGGGTGGAGGAGGAGTTTGAGAGGCGGGTGGCTGGAGTTGGGGCTCATAGGGTCGTGTCTAGAGCACTGAGTTGCGGGGGCTGCTTTACACGGGCTAGGGGACGAGGTGCTAGGCCTTCTGCTGGTGGACGGGGTGCTGGCCCTTTTGGTAGGGGAGAGGGTAGTGCAAAGGTCAAGGAGATGGCAGAGACTTCGGTACCGCCAGTGTTGCCGGTGCTGAAGTGGACGATAGGCGTGACTAGTCCTTCTGGTGCACGGGAGGTGATAGATGTACCGCGCCTCCCGCAGCCACCGATGCGGTTTCCTGCTCAAGTATGACATTTTTGCTTGCTTGTTCTGTACATTGATTGTTCCTTGTTTGCATGCTTTGAACCTTTCAATCATTTCATAGGTGCCGCGAGAATGGGCTGAATAAGCCATGATGCTGATGGTGGGGATGCGCCACCTGCTGAAGGGTTACGCTAAGGGGAGGGCCCTTCAGACCAGACCTACCCCTGAGCCTATTTCTCCTGTTGCTCCTCAGGTATAACACATGCATATTTCATATTTCAATCGAGTGAATAATATTCAGATATGCATGATATGAGAAAATGTTTACGTCATGCAGGTGCAGCCACGGCCCTCAGCTAGGACACGCCCGCAGGATACCACGAGTCTTCCCGTTCCCGCCAGCAGACGGGGTCGAGGTACACAGAGTGTGCCACGGCCTACTGCGGGGGCGAGGCAGTTTGAGGTTGTTCCGAGGGCGACGTCCTGGCGGAGACCCGCTCCCGAGGAGTCAGAAGAGGAGACGGAGGAGGAGATAGAGGAGTCCTCGAAGTCACGTGTTTTGGGGACCTCAGACTCGAGCACTGCTTCCGGATCTCCTAGTGCGGATGATGGCGATGATGGCGACGAGAGTGAGAGCACAGAGCCCGAGGGCCATCAGTGAAGAGGACTCGTCGAGCCTGAGCCTTAGGTTTTTGCTTTGCCAGTTTCTCTTGTACATGGGCCTGCATGCCAACATAGATGTAGCTTCCAGGCCTGCATGCCTCGGTTTTGTTTGGGCCTGCATGCCCCGGTAGTTAGGATTGGGCGTGGGTTTGCCCCAGGTTATGGTCTTCCCTCTTTGCTCATTGTAAATGCCGTATTTATTTATGAAAATTTGCACTTTTGTTCTTTCAGTTGCGTTCTCACTCCCATTAAAGAATTGTATTTCATGAAATATGTCTGTCTAGCTTGAAAGAAGGTAAAGAGCACGCGAATTTCGCCCGATACTCCTGGAACATAAGCAAGAAAAATTTTGACAATATATAAAGATGGACTCTTCAACAATCAACCACGGAAAACTGATCTTAAAAGGCGTTTCAATGACATAGAGTACATCGTGTAGTTAACAACGAGCGACGTGACCCACGAGTACTGTTGGAATTACCAGAACGCCCTTGACACAAGAATCGACGTACGCTTATACATTAGAATGACATTTTTAAGACATCTGAGGAAAAAAATTTGAATTAGGAGTGTTGACACACACCTAATTGTTTCACACAGTCAGGGGCTTATGCTATGAATTATACGTATCACCCGATTTGATCAAACACCCGTAACATGAATTTTGACATACTCGAGGAATGAAAACCATGGAGATTTTTGGACTTTTCGAAGAATATGGACTCGAACACACCAGAAAAAAACACGTAATGGACACCGCTGCATTTCCTAGGGACATGTTAAGAGTTTGCTGAAATAAGATGCATGCCATTCATAGTGTTGCATTGAGGATGGGTGAGGGAGAACCAAAATCTGCTGTAAAAAGCAGCACTCTCGAGCGCTCGAGAGCGGTCTCGAGCGCTTGGGACCTCATTCCCGAGCACTAGGGACTACTGACAAATGCAGTCTAGTGCTGCTTCCCATTGCCACTCACCAGCTCTCTTATGTTGTTTTCTTCTGCACGTCTGCTCCCAAGATGTTCAAATGGCTTCAATTCAGCTGTTTCCCTAGGTAAATTGACTTCCCAAAGCCAGACTTGCATCTTTCCAATACTTTTCAAATTTCCAAAGTTTGAATCTTTGAAAATGTAAGAAAATGATTTTGAAAATGTCAAGTTTGCTAAGTTTCAAGGCTGGTGAGAGAGGGATTGCCTCCTCCAAACCTCTATAAATACTGAGGCTAGCTTTGATAAATTATCCATATTCCAAACCATCATTCCTCACTGAAAAACTCCTCTTTCTCATGGCTTTGTTGAACCAAGCTTTGCTCCGGCCTTGGTTGGACAGCCTTGAAGGCATTGTGTGGGCTACCACAGCCCCGGGTCGGGTGGATCGGGGCGGCCCGAAAAACACCGTTTTTGAATCGAGTTAAAAAAAATTTGAAGAGTCGCCACCTGGATTTGTGGTTCGCCACCCGAGAAACCATTTTGATTGAAAATGATTGATTTGAATTGAAAACCAGAGATTGTTTAAGGGTTCGGAAGCCATGTTACGAGGGGGGAAGGGTTTTACGGCAACCCCCTCGCCCAATTTGAAATCGGTCTCTACTGAACATTCGTGGGATTTTTCAAAGGATTTTATTTCAATGGACAATTAGCAAGTATCTGCAGGTATATCAAGTACTAAGGGGGGGTGTATACATGTGCATGTGTACAAAGAGTGATGTGAGATAATGAATAAATGCAAGATGGTCAAAACTGGAAGGCCTTGTCACCGACCCACTCTCGAGCGCTCGGAAGTACTCCCGAGCGCTTGGGAGTACTACACTGTCTATCCTGCAAGTCACATTAGTACAACAGAATATGGCACTGAAACATAAACTAAAATGAACTTGAGCGTTAACAAATTCAAACATGCTACGGGCTCCACGGAGAACTAAGAGAAGTGGGGTCAAACCCTGTCATTCCTAGTCATGCATCCCTGCTTTTCTGAAAAGTGGTTTTGGAATTATAAAAGGTAAGAGGGGATGTACGAATAGACATGAAAGGGGAATACAGGAACTAAAGTGGAGGGGGGGAGGACTTGAGTAAAATGACATGCAGAGACTCCCGAGCGCTCTGGAGCAGACTCGAGCGCTTGGGAGTGATCTACACTCCCAAACTGATCTCAATCAATTGACGCATTGCTTTGACTTTCTAATGTGATGGATTTACCTTCTTATTTTTGGATGCATGAAATTTTACCCTTTTTATCTAAAAAAAAATGCTTTAGTATTATCTTCACATGAAAATGATTCTTATGATTCTGAAAACCAAATCAACTACACCAACAACATTTCAGGGAAGATGCTTTTTACTTGAGATCCAACTCCATTCCTCCTGCATGTTAGTTTAACTGCTAAAAAATGGGAAATGAGAACCGACACCATTCTCGAGCGCTCCATAATAGTCCCGAGCGCTCGGGAGTGTTGCCAGTGCTACATGCATGGAAAGCACTCGTGGCCCTTTGCTCTTGCTTTAACACTAAGGCTCTCCCATCTCACTTCCAATATTAAGGACTGGAGTGAGCTGGGAAGCCTCCCTTAGAAGGGAAGAAACAGCCCTGCTTTTGATTGACACCCAAGTGAGGGGCTTATACCTTTTGCTTGAAACTTTGCTCCTTGGAAGAGAGATTTAGAAGATGGGAAGGAGATGAAAACTTCAGGAGATCAAAAGCTGGTGATGATCTGAACTCCTTCCATCTTCTTGCTACCTTGGGTTTTTGGCTTGTTTTTGCCTTTGAAAATGGGAATTTTTGCTTGCAAAAGAGTGACAGCTGGTTTTTCTGCTTTGAATTGCCAGAGGAGAGATCTAGAGAGAGAGTTCCCCCCCTTTTCTTCTGAACTGAAGAAGGCTTTTTATAGGCAAAAATATAACATATGGTCTCATATTGGAAAATATTATTTGAAATCAAGATAAAATCTCAGCTCTGACTCATCTCTGACTGAGGTTGAGTGAGGTCCAAGGCTAAGACCCGTTCAAACGGCTGCCATGATGGCTGCATGGATAGTGGGGAAGCTTCAACATCCATTGGGCAGTACAAAGTCTCGAGCGCTTGAGAGTGGTCTCGAGCGCTTGGGACTTGACTCTCTAGCGCTCGAGAATTGACTGACCCATGGTTTTGGAAAATAGTCTGGAGCGCTTGGGATTGGTCCAAAGCGCTTGAAAGCTATTTTTGACATTTTATTTCCCTTTTTAAAGTCCTTCAAGGAGCATTGTTCTATCGGTCCAAGGCTTATTTAATCCAATTTTCATCATCGGGGAGCCTCCGGGCCACGAATCAAGGAAATTCGAATCGTCCAAATTGGGGTGTCTACAGTTGCCCCTCTTTGGGCGTCGCTTGATATCATGTCTGGATATGGGTGACGTCCAAAGATTGAGACAGCCCAATTCGAGCCAAGTCAAAATCCTCAATTCAAAACACGAATACAAGTAAGGGTGTTTGATGCATGCGGTTGCGTCCTTTCAGACTGCCTACGTACCCTTTTCTGTGGGGGATCAGACCAGCGTAGTTCTGTGGGGCAAATGCACGCATGTGTGATGCATGCACGAGAAAGATTGACGATAACTTGACAAGATAAATATGCAATGGGTCCACCTGTTACTCTGTTTGGCGGACAGCAAATGCAAGCACGTGTGATGCATGCATGGAAAGTGATTGGCACGAGTTTGATAAATACATGCAGGGGTCCACCTGTTGCTCTGTTTGGCGGACAGCAAATGCAAGCACGTGTGATGCATGCAATAGAAAAGATCGACACGAATTTAATAAACTGCGGGGTCCACCTGTTGCTCTATTAGGCGGATGCAAATGCAAGCACGTGTGATGCATGCACGAGAAATAATCAACACGAGTTTAATAAACTGCGGGGTCCACCTGTTGCTTTGTTAGGCGGACGCAAGCAAGGGTAGAAATACCTGCAAACATGTAGAAATTAGTATAAATAGCCAAATTTCGATCGACTACCAAGTGACACACCAATTTGTGAAGCGTGAGGTTAAGAACACATCACCGACTGAGGCTCGCGTTCCAAAGTCTCGTTCGACGCGGTTGAAAACAGGACTGAGATTGATTTTGTAAGAAGGAAGAGAAAGCTAAGAAGGCTTTAGCAGCGAGGATAGGCACGGGACGACGAGGGACCAGTACGGAGGCTGAGGATAGATCTCAGCGCTCAGAACCACTCCCAAGCGCTCAAGAGTGGTCTCGAGTGCTCGAGACTACTGCCAGGGGCCACTGTCCTTTTAATCTTCTCCACTCGTTCAAGGGTTCAAAACCCATTCTCGAGCGCTTGAGAACCAGAGCAGCCGTACACTTCTGAAACTCGATCACGCACTCTCATTCTCAGGCAAACTCTCACTCACTCACTCAACTGATCTCTCTCTCTCACTCAAACGACAACCATTCTCCATCAAAACGGATCGAGCCCGAGATCTCGAGCTCTCCACGATCCTCCAGTGGGTGGTAGTGTTCCAGGAGGTGCGGATCAAACGAAGGAAGCAGGCTTGGGGAGGAGGTGAAGGGCAGACTATGGCCAGAGACGGCGAGGGGACGACGCCCAGCTGCGAGGCGGCGGTGGTGGAGGTTGTGGTGGCGCCGGAGGAGGTCAACAGGGCCGGGGGGAGGACACGGTGGCAATGGTTGATGCCGGTGAGATTCCAGCAGCGAGGGATGACGCTGGCGGAGGTGCGGTGGCTGTAGAGGGTGAGGACAGTAGAATCGGGGGTGATGCCGCGGCGGCGATGGTAGATGAGTTGGGTATGGGCAGTCATGATACAACGGGCAGCGGGAGAGGTGGTACGAGTAGTGGGGGAGGTGGTACGAGTAGTGGGGGAGGTGCCACGGGCACTCCCCCTACTCCTACAGTGGAGGATTTATTCGCGGCCGCGGAACGGGCCGGTGACCAGCGGAGGGAAGGTGGTGGGGATGAGGTAGTGATAGCCGGGCGCATTGTCGCGACCCCGGTATTGAGGGCGACGACCGTAGAGCCCAGGGGAGGTGATAGTGGGATCGGTGCTTCTCAGCCGGTCCTATTCACGGAGGGAGACTTCTTGGACAGCGCGAGGCCACAGGATATACTGGATGCCCTTGGTCTTGACGCCGGGATGAGAGAGGTGCTGAGGGACGCGCGGTCCCCGGAGGGTCAGGCCTCGGCTTTTCTGCTAGGAGCTCTACTGAGCGAGGCTGGGGTGTCAGGTGCTGGAGGACTCGGAGCAGAGTCGAGGATGGAGTTGGGGGAGGAGCCGGAGGCAGAGGTAGTGATCGTGGAGCGGATCACAACGGCGGCAGAGGCGAAGGCCTACTTGGCCAGGGCACGCCCTAGGTTCACAGCGGATACCTACGCGCCACGGTTACACTTCTTCGAGCCGACGGGGATGAGCGGCTATACTCCTGCTCGGACAGATTATCCTGAGGATCTGCTCCTTCGAGATCGAGCCTCACACATCTCTTCCGGCTGGACCACAGTATGACTTTAATGCTTTACTTTCTTGCATTTGACTTGCTTTCCTGAATCGATTGTTGCTTACTGATGCTATTTCCTTGTTCTGTTGAAACAGCGTACCAAAGATATTTACGGCCACGGAGGCTCAGGTCATTCATTGCAGCACTTTAAGGCGTTGCCCCGGAGAGTGCGGGAGCTAGTGGAGGAGGCTGGCTTCGGGCCATTCATCCAGCTATTGACGGCGATGAGGGTGGACTGTGCGGTTATGACGGCACTGGTGGAGCGGTGGTGGGACACCACTAACACATTCCATTTCCGCTTCGGGGAGATGACGGTGACTGCTCTCGACTTCGCTGCTATCATGGGGCTCCGAGTTGATGGTGACCCGATTCCATTCGACGCAAGCATAGACCTGGACGACGCGGCTCTGACTTGGTTTCTTGGACGGGTCCCGCGCCATAGCGGAGGGGTAGCAGAGTACGGGCAGTTTACGACGTACTGGGACCACGAGCCAGCAGACGACTTTGAGGTGGCCCAAATGGCTAGGGCTTACTGGCTGTACCTGTTCGGGGCTTCTCTGTTCCCGCTCAGGCGATCACGGGTTCACTTGAGCTACTTAGCGGGCCTGGTTGATCTGAGGTAGGCTGGACGCTTCGACTGGGGCGGTGCTGCTCTGTGCACGCTCTATTGCTTTTTGGGAGCCGCTTCACGTGGAGTGGGAGACACCGTAGGCGGATACTGGAGGGTGATCGAGGTATGACTCAAACCATTGCTTTGAATTGTTTTGATTGATTGAATTGAATTGCATTTGAACATGTATCTGACTTGAATCGACTTCCAAAATATGCAGCTTTGGGCTTTCGAGGTCTTGGGCATGTTCCTGCCCGAGAATACTTGCACAAATCCTCACCTGCTTCCACGTGCACTTGCATGGAGTACGGAATACCGGAGGGCGAAAGAGCGACGGGGACAAGTGATGACTTTCCGGCGCTGGCTGGATAACATCACTGGAGTTACGGTGCGAACGTCGACCTTCCTTTCTTTTCATGCCTGTACTTTCCTTTATGAAATTTGATCATTAATGTATAACAACTGAATGCAGGTTCACTGGGACCGATGGGCGAGGGTGGAGGTTGACTTCCTTCCGAGGAGCCGGGAGGTGACCAGGAGTCGAGTCTTGCTGGAGTGCCCGCTGGGCTGGCAGTGGTACCTGGGGGATCGGGTGACGCGACAGTCACTCGGTCTTCCAGAGTTCGTCGTGCCGGGGCCACTCCCTCCACGGGTGCAGCGGACTGAGACTTATACACGCGCTGAGCTGGAGCAGTTCACAGTGCCTAACCTTGATTTGGAGCGGCATCTGCGGCGCCCGTTGGACTATGCGGCTTACAGAGACAGATACTTGGCGGCGAGCCTCGGTGTGGAGAAGGAGTGGGAGAGGCGGGTAGCGGAGGCTGAGGCCAGGAGGGCCAGGGGTGAGGCTGCTGGTGGAGAGGAGACCGGAGCACGGGGCCGTAGGGGTCGCTCTTCACATGATAGAGGATGAGGTGCTAGGCCTCCTGCTGGTGGGAGAGGTGCTAGCTCCTTGGGTCGAGGTGAGGGCAGCTCACGGGTTCCTGAGACGGCTGAGGCCTCTATCCCAGCTGGGTTGCCGACGTTAGACTGGGTGATAGGGGTGAGAGACCTCTCTGGTGCACGGGTGATGCTGGATATCCCACGTCTTCCACAGCTGCCGATGCGACTTCCTGCTCAGGTATAACACAACTTTGTCTCTTTCAATGCTTCAAATGTTTCTTGCACATGCATCCATTGTTCTGATCTTTGAATTATCATGCAGGTGCCAAGAGAATGGGCGGAGAAGGCCATCATGCTTATGGTGGGGATGCGGCAGTTGCTGAAGGACTTTGCCAAGGGGAGGACCCTTCAGACTCGACCTGTTCCTGAGCCTGCTTTACCTGTCACTTCGCAGGTACAAAAATGCATGCATATACCTTTTTGGATTTAAACATGTGTCAAATGAATGAACACTCATGATATGCAAGTGCAGCCACGACGCTCGGCCAGGACACAGCCGCAGGGCACCACAGGCCTGCCAGCTTCTGCCAGCACAAGAGGTCGGGGTAGACAAAGAGCAGGGGCTGGACAGTTCGAGGTCGTTCCTAGGGCAGTACCCCGGCGGAGACTTGCTTCTGTGGAGTCAGAGGAGGATACAGAGGAGTCACTCGAGTCTCGAGCCTTAGGGTCTACGGACTCGAGTACTGCCTTAGGCCCTTCCGACGATGGTGATGAGGACGAGGTTGAGAGTTCTGAGTCCGAGGGACGCCAGCAGAAGAGGATCCGCTCGGGCTGAGCTTTATGTTTTTGCTTTGTTAGTCTTTCCTTTTGAGTGGGCCTGCGTGCCAATACAGTTGTAGTTTCCAGGCCTGCGTGCCTTGGTTTTGTTTGGGCCTGCGTGCCCCGGTAGATAGGATTGGGCATGTGTTTGCCCCAGCTTCTGTACTTCCTTCCTTATTCATTATAAATGCCGCATTTTATTTATGAAAATTTGCACTTTTCTCTATTTTGCGTTCGTTTGCACTCCCTTTAAGAATTGTATTTTATGAAATATGTTCGTCTAGCTTTCAAAGAAAGCAAAGAGCACGCGAATTTCAACCGATACTCTTAAAACGGAATAAAACTTGACACAATCGACTTGACTCATGGCGTTTGATTTGAAATGACAGAAATGCCCTTAATGCGGAATTTGCGATCATTAAGGAGAATAATCGGGCGCCGAGAGTATTCGATCCGAGTCCATGCTTCCAACGCCGCCATGAATAGGGGCGTTTGAAGGCGAAAATTGATTCCTTAAGTTTCGGTGCGCGTTTGATCGTTTCATTCAGTCACTAGCATGTATTAAGACTCGCGCATGCCATTAGACTTGAATAAATACTCTCAACACGAAATTTGACACGTTGATGGGAAGGAAACCATTGGGATTTTGGGGTTTTTCAAGGAATATTCATGAATACTCAGACAAACGGATAATTGGACACGCTGTATTCCCTTAGGAGTGGATTGAAATTTGTTAAACTGGATGAACCAAGCCTGAGGTATTATATCGGGGCCAAAAACCACTGGAGAAACTTGCTGTGCAGGAATTGCAGAACTCTCGAGCGCTCGAGAGTATTGTCGAGCGCTTGGGAATTAACTCCCGAGCGCTCGGGACTGCTGTGGTTTGCAGGTTTGTGTTCTCTTCTAAGATGATTTCCCAGCCTTAGCAAGTTGTTTTCTTCTGCATGCATGCTCCCCATGCATCTTGTAATTCACCTTGTGCTGTTTCCCAGGGTCAGTGGCTTCCCAAAGCAAGCCTAATGCCTTTCCAATGCCTTTTTAAGCTTTCCAAAGTTTGAATCTTGGAAACATCTTGAAAATGTGGAACATGATGAGTTTCAAAGCTGGTGGGGAAGTGGTGTTGTCTCCCCTAGGGCTCTATAAATACCAGACTCACTTTGGCAAGCCACTCATACTCCATTCCTTCATTCATCTCTCAAAAGTCCCATTTCTCATGGCTTTGTTGAATCAAGCCTCGCTTCGCCCTTGTTTGGACAGCCTCGAGGGCATCGACTGGCTGAACTTCCGAGGGCATCGCCTTCATGCCTTGAAATACCTTCGTGAGATTGCCATCCGTCCTGTGTTGCTGCACGCAGCTGTGCGCTTTTGGGATCCTGAAGTGCATGTCTTTCGCTTCAGTTCTCAAGAGCTATGCCCCACTGTCGAGGAATTCCATGCTTATTTGGGTAGCCATGAATCCACCGAGCCAATTGCTCCGATGCTCAGGGAGAGTATGAAGAACATTCTAAAAACCAAGCTGGGTGTTAGTGGGAACATTACTGAGTTTTTGACCCGGGGCAACACCATCAACATCGTGCAGCTGTACGAGAGATTCAGTCCACATGGAGACCTAACGGATTTCGAGCATCAAGGTCGTTGGATGACAGCCTGTTGCATTTGCCTCCTGGCGGCCTTCCTACTGGTTCCATCTGTTGGTCAGCCTAGTGCTCTGTTGGTGGGAGTTGCTGCTCAGATTGAGGCTCGTAACGATGTTGCTCCCCTGGTCCTTGCTGAAACCTTGATGGGGTTAGATGCCGTCCATGCAGGTCGCACGAGGGTTTTTGGTGGTAGCCCGCTGTTGCTGCAGGTTAGGGACCTCACTTAGCTCTCCTTTTTCTATTTCTGACATTCATTTTACCTCGACACTCGGCTTAGGCTTTATCTGGCTCCTTACTTGTTTTCTCTCTTTTTGGCTAGATGTGGCTTTGCGACAAGTTAAACCTGCTGACTCCTCCAGCAAATGACTGGTGGTACCGGGCGAGCGGATGGAACCGTCCCTTCCAGGTGATGTACAGCAGTGAAGATGATTGGGCTGATTTCTTTGCATCTGCAGAGGAAGATGACATCGCTTGGCAGTGCCATTGGCTGAGGCTTCCTGCAATGACCGTGAGCAACATGGGCTCGACGCACGTGTTTGCGGCTGGCTTGACAGGCTTTACCTTCTACTCACCCTTTCGCATCCTTCGTCAGCTTGGGCTTAGTCAAGAAGTGCCGGCGCAAGGATCTGAAGTGCTTCATCTCCCCCCCTTCACCATTCCGGGCCTTCGAAGTTATGTTCGAACGTGGGAGACTCGTAGGACTGAGCCGGGCGACCCACTTTTCTCAATTGCTTCGGCCAGAAGGTACCGCAAATGGCTAAGGAGAGATGTGGAAGCAAGGATGGGTTGATTGCTTACTTTGCCGTGTTTTGGAATAAAAAGTGCTTTGGTTGTGCGTTTTCTCTTTTTCATGCTCAGCTTGTAATAAAGAAGTAATCTGAATAAAATCGACTGATTAAGGGTTTCCCCCTTTCGGTTCAATAATCGCATGCGCCTTGACTTGTCAATTTGGATTTTGATTTTGGAAATTTTTAGGACCGAACCTCAAAGTGAGATTGCCTACGTATCCCTTAAGAAAGGGGAATCAGGCCCATACGTAGTTCAGGCTAGGGTTCGCTCGGGTATTAACGCTCTCCTTTTTATGCTCTAAATTTTGCCTAGAACCGCCCTTTCGGGTTTTCGGCCTAGCGAGCTCTTTTTTGACTTTTTGCCTTAACTTTTGCCTAGGCCGCCCTTTCGGGTTTTCGACCTAGCAGGCTTGCTTTAATTTTTGCCTGGGACCGCCCACCCTTGCGGTTTTCGGCCCAGCGAGCTCTCTCAGGGGTAATATCGTTTGAGTTGATCCAAATTGACAAGATTTGAGAATTCGTTGCCGTCAAGATCGATGATCGATGCTGCTCCTCCGGAAAGGATCGACTTGATGATGTACGGCCCTGCCCACTTTGGTCGGAACTTCCCTCGTAGGTCAAAGATCGGTGCACGGATTTCCTTGACTACCATGTCCCTCTCTTGCAGGTCCCTCGACTTCACTTTCTTGTTGAATGCTCGGGCGATTCTCCGCTGATAACCCTGGATGTGGTACAATGCCCGCAGTCTCCTTTCGTCAAACAACATGAGCTCTTCGAACCTTCCACTGATCCAATCGGCCTCATCTATTCCCTGTTCCGCCATGATTCTGAGTGATGGAACTTCTAGCTCGATGGGGAGAATGGCTTCCATACCGTACACCAAAGAATAGGGTGTTGCCCCTGTCGGTGTGCGGATAGACGTCCGGTATCCCCACAAAGCTAGCGGTAGCTGCTCGTGCCAATCCCTAGCTGATTCGACAGTCCTTTCGAGGATCGACTTGATGGTCTTATTAGCTGCTTCGACTGCCCCATTCGTTTGTGGCCGATAAGTGGTTGAGTGATGCACTTGAATCTTGAACTCGTCAAAAACGTACAGAACTTTCCCTTTGAAGTGAACACCATTATCAGATACGAAGGCTTGAGGTACCCCATACCGATAGATGATGTTTTGCCTGATAAAGTGAGCCACTTGAACTGTCGTCAGAGTCTTGTACGAGGCTGCCTCAACCCATTTAGTGAAATAATCGACCGCTACCAAAATGAACCTGTGCCCGTTAGAAGCCGCAGGCGTGATCCTTCCAACGACGTCGATGCCCCAGGCGGAGAATGGCCATGGCGTCGCCATCGAGTGTAATTCCGAGGGCGGGACGTGGATAAGACTAGCGTGAGTCTGGAATTTATGACATCGGCGCACATATTCGACGCAATCTGTCTCCATGGTTGACCAATAGTAACCCAACCTCAGAACTTTCTTTGCTAGCATCATTCCGTTCATGTGCGGCCCACAAACTCCTTCATGCACCTCTTCCATTACAGCTCTTGTGTCGTCACCGTGAATACATAACTTACGAACTCCGCACGGGGATCGTCGATATAATCGTCCACCACAGATGATGTACTGGGACGCCAGTCGTTGTAAGGCGATCCGATCCTTCCTAGTTGAATCTGCTGGGAATTCTCCCTTTTCGACAAGATTCCAAATATCGTGAAACCAAGGGAGTCCATCATCAGGCTCGTCGATGTTCTAAAAACACGCATTTTCTTCTTTGCTCATTCATAACAGGCCTTAATTTCACCCCGATCGGAAGTTTCAGCATGCATGCTAAGGTAGCGAGCGCGTCGGCGAAACGATTCTTCATCCTCGGGACGTGCGTGAAAGTCACCTTTTGAAAATTCGGGATAAGTTCGTCGAGCTGCTGATGATACGGCTTCATCTTCTCGTCTTTAACCTTCCATTCCCCATTCGCTTGTGACACAACCAAGTTGGAATCCCCCACGACTTCCAGCACCTTGACTCCAATTTCCAATGCAGCTTCCATTCCCACAATACACGCTTCGTACTCTACCTCATTATTCGTGACTTCGAAGTTCAACTTGAAAGCCAGGGGAATATGCGACCCCTCGGGCGAGACCAGTAGTATTCCAATCCCGAAGCCCTTCTGGTTAGTAGCTCCGTCGAAGTACAACGTCCATGTTTCATCAACTGCAGTCATTACATCTTCGTCGGGAAACTGAAACTCCATGTGTTCTGGACCCTCGATCGGGCGATCTGCTAAAAATTCTGCTACTGCTCTTCCTTTCACAGACTTGCGGGTGACATACTTGATTTCGAACTCGGCCAATAAGAGCAACCAACGTCCTAACTTACCGATAAGTGCTGGCTTCGCGAATAGATATTTGAGGGGGTCCATCCGAGAGATCAGTATCACCGAATAAGACAGCATGTAGTGTCTCAATTTCTTTGTGGCCCAAACGAGCGCCCAGCATGTCTTCTCCAATGAAGTGTACCGCTCTTCGCTTCCCACCATCTTCTTGCTTAAGTAGTAGATCACCCTTTCAACCCCATCATCTCCTTCTTGCGCGAGCATGCACCCCATTGACGAGGGCGTGACGGACAAGTACAGGATCAAAGGTTTTCCTGGGATGGGTGGCATCAAGATCGGCGGATTCTGTAGGTAAGTTCGTACTGCTTCGAAAGCCTTTTGGCACTTGTCGTTCCATTCGAACTTCACGTCCTTCTTGAGCAAACGAAACAACGGCTCACAGGTCAAAGTCAACTTGGCATTGAACCGACTGATAAACTGAATCTTTCCCAAGAAACACCGGACTTCCTTCTCAGACTGAGGCGGTTCCATCTCAAGAATAGCTTTAATCTTAGAAGGATCCACCTCGATTCCTCTGGTCGTGATCATGAATCCAAGCATCATTCCAGCCGTGAACCCTAACGCGCACTTCTGCGGATTGAGCCGCATTCTGTACTTTCGTATCCTCTCAAAGAACTTTCTCAATGCTGGGAGATGGTCCTTCCTTTCCTTTCCCTTCATTATCATGTCATCAACGTAAATCTCGACCTCCTTGTGAATCATGTCGTGCAACAGTGTGGTGGCACCCCTCTGATACGTAGGACCGGCGTTCTTCAACCCAAATGGCATAACCCGATAACAATATGTCCCCCACTCGGTGATGAATGTGGTCTTTTCCCTGTCTTCCGGAGCTAGGAGAATCTGATTGTACCCCGAGAAGCCATCCATGAAAGAAAGTAGAGCGTGCCCTGCAGTGTTATCCACGAGTACGTCTATATGTGGCAATGGAAAATCGTCCTTAGGGCTTGCTTTGTTCAGATCTCTGAAATCGACGCACACTCTGATTTTTTCGTCCTTTTTGGGGACAGGAACAATGTTAGCTACCCAAGTGGGGTCCTCTGTTACAATTAGAAAACCGGCGTCGATTTGCTTCATGAGTTCTTCCTTTATTTTTAACACCCAATCAGGCTGCATTTTTCTTAGTTTTTGCTTAATGGGCTTCGCATCAAGGTAGAGAGGGATTCTATGCTTGACTATCTCCGGGTCGATTCCGGGCATGTCTGCGTGGGACCAAGCGAAAACCTCTTTGAATTCTTTTAGTAAATTAGTGAGCTCTTGAAGCTCAGTGGGAGACAGCCCGGAACCTACCTGAACCAATCGAGGGTCGTCCTCATCACCCAAGTTTATTGAGATTATTTCTTCTTTTAGAGGCTGAGCATGCCTTTCATTTTCACGATCGATGAGGGAACGGATCTCCTTGGGAATGTCCCCATCGAGATCTATTCCTTCATCGTCGAGATCCAAACAATTTATTTCAAAAATCAGCAAGTAAGCGAAAACGTCATCCATTTCATTAACCAGTTCATCAGACGGGGGGAATACAGCGGTTGACTCGAATTCAAAGTAAAAGCTACGAAGTGGAGGGCCGACGGGCACAAACTCCGACTCTGTGCTAGACGACGAGTCAGTGTTGGACTCAGACTCAGACTCAGTGCAAGTGCTGTGAGTGCGAGTTACATGTGGAATGAAAGTGCAATTATCATAAACGCCTACAGCCTCCACAATGAGTTTGGAAGGGTCTTCAATTTCTTCTTCATCTCCAAGCATCAGCACAACAGGATCTTGCATCATACCCTCTGGATCCTTGCCCTCAAACAAGAGTTGGAGACTGCCCAAACCAAAAGCTTCCAACCAGTCGAGTGCCTCAGACAGTTCTTCCACCTTTGCGACCTCTTCGTCACTCTCCCATGTATCATTGGCAAAGATCTCGAAGACAGGATACTTCATTTTCGTCTCAAGGTCCACAAAGGGCTTAGGTTCTCCTTGGTACAGCGGCTCCTTCTCTTTTGATTTCAACTTGATCGCATGGGCTCGGGCACGATTGTGCCACTTCTTCGCCGGATTACTCTTCTTGGCCTCATATCCTAGGCCAAAACGCTCGTTACTCCTGGGGAAGTCAGGGAATTCGGGGACACCTTGAGCATAAAGTCCCAAGCCCATGCCCGGCAAATACTTCATCCTTTTCATAATTTCCAGCGCTGCAGAGCTCACCAAGAAACCGTCCTCGGCCCGAATGGTACACACTTTCGAGGTCATAACTGCAAAGCCTCCCATGGCAATGTCTTCCTCTCCATGCATAATTTCTAGCAGCGGGGAATTGTCCTCGGAGTGTGGATGGATACCTGAGTCTCCATGGATGATGAGGGTTCCGGATTCCAAGCCCAAGATGAGTTTCTGGTGCAATGTCGAGGGCACACCCATGACATCCGGGCGATGTAGCCAAGGCCTTCCCAACAGGAGATTGAAAGATGCAGGTATTTCTAGCACACAGAATTTGACGGTGGTCTTGAACTTGCCAGTTGCCAATTCCAAGTTGATTGTCCCCAAAACATCACGACGCATATTATCATAAGCACGGACGCCCAAATTCGACGGCGTGAAGTCCTTGTTCTTAAGGCCCAAGCAATAAGCAGTGCGGAGTGGACACACGTTAATGGCAGAGCCATTATCAACAAGGATTGCTGGGACCCACTTTCCCAGGCACTTCATGGTGATGTGGAGGGGTTTGTTATGATCGGTTCCCTCGGGCGGCAGGTCTTTCTCGGTGAAGGACAAGGTATGCTGGGTGAGGTTCGGGGTTATAATGGCAATGAGAGCTTCAGGAGCAATATCGGAGGGAACTTCAAACCTGGAAAGGGTGTTGACCAGCCTGCGGCGGTGCTCGCGGGAGGCAGCTAACACTCCCCACATAGACATGCGAGCGGGGGTTTCCTGGAGTTGTCGGATAATGGGGTCAGTAGAGGCTTCAGGGTCAGATTCAGGGAGGGAGTTGAGGTCAATGGACAGTATGGGCTGGGTAGGCGGGTTAGGTTTAGCAGAGCTTGGAGGGTTGTTTTGTGGAGCTTGTGGGACGGAGGTGTTCAGGTTTGTGGGGTTGACAGGGGTATTCTGCTACGGCGGAGGGGCTCGAGATGAGCTACCCTGCTGGAGGTTGGTAGACTGATAGACCCTTCCACTCCTGGTAAGGTTACTAACTGTTTTGGGAATGGGTTCTCACCAAGTACCTTCCCAGAAGTCGGAGAAGTCAAAGTCACAGTCGTCCGCCTTACGCTTCCTTTTGTCAAGTGCTGTCTTCTCCAAAGTTTCGTTGAGAGTTTCCATTTCCAAGGCGTGCCAGATGCTGTCCTCCTCCAGAGAATTACAGAAGTTGGCATTGTTGTTGCTGTTGTCATTGCTAATCTGCAAAGATCCTTCGTCTAGCATGGCCTTATTGACAGTTAGTTCCTCACCGTTCATCCATACATTTACCAATTCAGACTTTCCCCACAGATTTTCTGGATCCAATACACAGATGCTGGGCTCATCAGGGATTTGTACTACGGGTTTGGAAAAGAACTCCTTGACGATGTATTCCTGCGGGAGGAAAAGATAGTCCATGGAGCATTCCAGAGCATCAGAGTCTCGAGTAAGGTTGACAATGGTCCTGGCGTTGAGTCCTGAGAACATACGGGGATTCATCAGATCCATTTCTTCCACCACTTCTTCTTCCCGGAAAAGGTATGCCAATGATGTTTCATCTAGGGGGTCGAAATCATCCATCCAGTGCCATCCATCGGGTTCGGGCTCCCATTCCCATTCTTCTTCGTTCTCGACAGGTTCAGGTTCAGTGAAAAGTGCAAATAGGGAATACCCATCCAAGGGATCGACCATCATCTCTTCCCAGTCCTGTCTCCCTTCTCCATGTTCCAATTCCTCGATTTGGCTGGGGTTAAGTGCCACGGGCCATACTCCAGTAATAAGAGCCCTGTCTTCCACTGCCAAGAAATCCTGTACCAGATCTTCCCACCTTACCTGAAAGTCCCATTCCACAGTCTCAAGCGCGCAGACCGTATCCTCAACTGGTAACTCGACGGCTGGCTTGGGTTGGGTATCAGGAACGATGTAAAGGTTGGGGTTAAAAGGCTAGCTTATGGAGATAAGGTTGGTGCGGGCATTGGAATGCTTTGGGAGTGGGTTTGAGACAGTGTTTGGTTTTTGTGGTGGCATAAGGAGGGTTTTGTTGTCTATTAGGTCTTGGATTGCATGGCGGAGACGGAAGCAGTTGTCGGTTAGGTGGCCCACATTCTGGTGATAGGCACAGTATGCATTAGGGTTGTGGGACGCGGGTAGTTTTTGAGGTAGGGGAATAGGGGTAAGTGGCTTGAGGGTGCCGCTTTCGACCAATTTCTCGAGCACGGCAGAGAGTGGTGCTGAGAACTGAGCAAAAGTGCGGGGCTGGGTACGCGGTTGACTGGTTTGGGTGGCTATTTGGTTAACTGGCTCGGCTTGAGTTGTATTTGTGGAGGTGTTGGGCAGGTTGGTGTAGTTCGAGTTGCCAAACAGGGCGTTGCTGTTTCCGGAGTAAACTTTCTTGGGCTTAGGAGCGGGCTCGGGCTTGTCAAGGATCCCCAACTGAACTGCTTCTTCGACGGCTAAGCCTGTGTCGAAGAATGTTTTAAAGTCTGAACATGCTTGAGCCATAACCATGTGCCTCGCAAGAGTGGGTTGAAGGTTACGGACAATCATCCGGATTTGGTCCCTGTCACTCGGTCTATCTTTCATCTGCACTGCCTTAGCCCTCCATCTTTTCACGAAATCAGCGAAGGCTTCTTTTGCTTCCATCTTTGTTGACTCCAATTCACGAGTAGTTACCTCCAACTGGATATTGTAATCATATTGCGCCACGAAAGCCGCGCATATATCCTCCCAAGAACGCTTCTTTCTCTCATCCAGTGAAGTGAACTAGTGCAGAGCATGTCCCACTAAAGTCTGTGAGAACATCTGTGCCATAGCATCCTTCTCGACTCCCCACATGGACAGTGCTCCAATGTATCCCGTAAGATGTGCCTTTGGATCTCCTGTTCCGTCAAACTTAGCAAAATCAATTAGCCTGAACTTTTCTGGAAGCTTTGCATTAGGAAACAGGCAAAGCTTATTAATGTCAAAACCAGTTGATGCTATCTTCTCATTTCTTGCAACGGATTGCTCTAGTTGGGTGAGTTTTGCCAATACTGCTGCCATCTCGGGGTTTTGCGGAGTTTCCAAGTCGAAGACCTGCTGCTCTTGATTCGGATTCGGGTTAGGGTTAGGGTTGAAGTTTAGGTTGGGATTTGGATTTGGGTTTGGGATAGGAATTGGGTTAGGCACCGGATTCTGGGTTTGCGGTGGAAGGCATCGTGCAACTCCAGTAATCATCATCATGAGTTGGGCAATTTGGTTATCAGTACGTTCGCCCAGGCGTTGAATATCTTCTCTGATCTTAGCCATTTCTCCGTTCAGATTTCCCGGGTTTGGGTTAGGGTTTGAACGGGGATTAGGAACGGGATTAGGATTCGGATTTGGCTCACCTCCACTCGGGTTTGGATTAGGGTTGCCTCCGTTTGGGTTAATGTTTGGATTGGAATTCGGATTTGGGTTGCCTGGATTGGAATTCGGATTTGGGTTGCCTCCGTTTGGATTTGGATTGGGGTTTGGGTTTAGATTCCCGATCATTAGATCCATTTCCGCCCCTTAATCTGATGCACTGACGGAGTCTGCTTGCAGTTGGAGCCGTTCCAATCTCTGTCCCGAGGGTCTGGTCCAGGAGGGTATGATGTTCTTCTTTTTCGGCCCAATTGCTCAGAACTGACAGCAAAGCAAAAACTCGTGCTAAGATGCGGTTCCTGCTTGCATTTTTATGAAAATTTATGCATGATTTTTGGAAAATGAATGCCTTATCGCCACCGTCATCGACTCCGATTCTTCAAAAACGATTGACTTACAGGAGGTTGCCTTGATCCTCAGATTTTTGGGGTGTATCCTCATTTAGGAACGGTCGATTCCCAAAAGATGCTAAAATAAGCTAAGTATTTGGCTAATATTTCATCGGCAATTCGACCACTGATTCGGAATGACTCGAGGTGAACAATGTGATGCGATAACCGAGGTGGCGTAAGCGGTACATTTGCTTTTAGCCTGGATGGTGTTGGCATCGCAATGTTCTGCCCCCCTATCATTCCTTTTCTTTGGTTAGATTCCGATCAAATGCTTAGTCAAAGACTTAGCAGAATCTTAGTTTCCTCTAGGTTCGGGTTCGAGGACTAATGTGATTCATCAACACGCATTATGGTGCGTGACTCTTCATCGGGTCTTAGCAACCTTCCGAAGACCGCACGAGCGAGTCTCGATAATTGTGGCTGACAGCATGATGATGATGCAAGATGCAATGCAGCACGTAAACAGGTTACAGCACATAGTCCTACCCTGCAGGTTCCTGTCCTAATTTGGAAGGTTGTACGGCTCGCTAAACATGTACAAAGGTCGGGTTTTGGCTTGAAGAGGGTTCCCCGGACTAGAGTCAAAGTATACCTCCCGTTATCGAGCGTACACTCAATAACGGTACAAACGGTAGGGATGACTCATCACAGTCGAGGGTTGCTGAGCATTCCGGGATTCCTTGTCACCGGCAAGCCGGGCAAGATTGCCGAAACATAACAGCGGGGCTGCGCAAGATATATATACAAGAAATAAAAAGTGAAATAAAATCCTTTGAAAATCCCACAAATGTTTTTCAAGCTTGGCTCACTAATTTAATTAATGCTTAAGGAAAGCGGGGCATTTTATCAATGTACCGATTTTTCTCAAGTATCAATTAAATGATTATCCCCAGCAGAGTCACCACTGTGGGCTACCACAGCCCCTGGTCGGGTGGATCGGGGCAGCTCGAAAAACACCGTTTTTGAATCGAGTTAAAAAAAATTTGAAGAGTCGCCACCCGGATTTGTGGTTCGCCACCCGAGAAACCGTTTTGATTGAAAATGATTGATTTGAATTAAAAACCAGAGATTGTTTTGAGGGTTCGGAATCCACGTTACGAGGGGGGAAGGGTTTTACGGCACCCCCCTCGCCCGATTTGAAATCGGTCTCTACTGAACATTCGTGGGATTTTTCAAAGGATTTTATTTCAATGGACAATTAGCAAGTATCTGCTGGTATATCAAGTACTGAGGGGGGTGTATACATGTGCATGTGTACGAAGAGTGATGTGAGATAATGAATAAATGCAAGATGGTCAAACTGGAAAGCCTTGTCACCGACCCACTCTCGAGCGCTCGGAAGAACTCCCGAGCGCTTGGGAGTACTACACTGTCTATCCTGCAAGTCACATTAGTACAACAGAATATGGCACTGAAACATAAACTAAAATGAACTTGAGCGTTAACAAATTCAAACATTGTACGGGCTCCACGGAGAACTAAGAAAAGTGGGGTCAAACCCTGTCATTCCTAGTCATGCATCCCTGCTTTTCTGAAAAGTGGTTTTGGAATTATAAAAGGTAAGAGGGGATGTATGAATAGACATGAAAGGGGAATACAGGAACTAAAGTGGAGGGGGGGAGGACTTGAGTAAAATGACATGCAGAGACTCCCAAGCGTTCTGGAGCAGACTCGAGCGCTCGGGAGTGATCTACACTCCCAAACTGATCTCAATCAATTGACGCCTTGCTTTGACTTTCTAATGTGATGGATCTACCTTCTTATTTTTGGATGCATGAAATTTTACCCTTTTTATCTAAAAAAAAAATGCTTTAGTATTATCTTCACATGAAAATGATTCTTATGATTTTGAATACCAAATCAACTACACCAACAACATTTCAGGGAAGATGCTTTTTACTTGAGATCCAACTCCATTCCTCCTGCATGTTAGTTTAACTGCTAAAAAATGGGAAATGAGAACCGGCACTATTCTCGAGCGCTCCCGAATAGTCCCGAGCGCTCGGGAGTGTTGCCAGTGCTGCATGCATGGAAAGCACTCGTGGCCCTTTGCTCTTGCTTTAACACTAAGGCTCTCCCATCTCACTTCCAATATTAAGGACTGGAATGAACTAGGAAGCCTCCCTCAGAAGGGAAGAAACAGCCCTGCTTTTGATTGACACCCAAGTGAGGGGCTTATACCTTTTGCTTGAAACTTTGCTCCTTGGAAGAGAGATTTAGAAGATGGGAAGGAGATGAAAACTTCAGGAGATTAGAAGCTGGTGATGATCTGAACTCCTTCCATCTTCTTGCTACCTTGGGTTTTTGGCTTGTTTTTGCCTTTGAAAATGGGAATTTTTGCTTGCAAAAGAGTGAGAGCTGGTTTTTCTACTTTGAATTGCCAGAGAAGAGATCTAGAGAGAGAGTTCCCCCCCTTTTCTTCTGAACTGAAGAAGGCTTTTTATAGGCAAAAATATAACATATGGTCTCATATTGGAAAATATTATTTGAAATCAAAATAAAATCTCAGCTCTGACTCATCTCTGACTGAGGTTGAGTGAGGTCCAAGGCTAAGACCCGTTCAAACGGCTGCAATGATGGCTGCATGGATAGTGGGGAAGCTTCAACATCCATTGGGCAGTACAAAAGTCTCGAGCACTTGAGAGTGGTCTCGAGCGCTTGGGACTTGACTCTCGAGCGCTCGAGAATTGGCTGACCCATGGTTTTGGAAAATAGTCTGGAGCGCTTGGAATTGGTCCAAAGCGCTTGAAAGCTATTTTTGACATTTTATTTCCCTTTTTAAAAACCTTCAAGGAGCATTGTTCTATCGGTCCAAGGCTTATTTAATCCAATTTTCATCATCATGGAGCCTCCGGGCCACGAATCAAGGAAATTCGAATCGTCCAAATTGGGGTGTCTACACATTGATTGGCTGAATTTCCGAGGGCACCGCCTTTACACTTTGAGGCATCTCCGAGAAGTTGCAATCCGTCCTGTCTTGTTGCATGCGGCGGTAAGCTTTTGGGATCCCAAAGTGCATGTCTTTCGCTTTGGTTCTCAAGAACTTTGCCCCACCGTTGAGGAGTTCCACGCCTATCTTGGAAGCCATGATTCCACTGAGCCAGTTGTTCCTATGATCTGGGAGAGCATGAAGAACATTCTCAAGGCCAAACGGGTGTTAGTGGTAGCTGAATTCCTCACTCGACACAATGCCATCAACATCGTGCAGTTGTAGAGATGTTCAGTCCGTCTGGAAATCTGATGGACCTTGAGTATCAAGGTCGTCGGATGATGGCATGTTGCATCTATCTCTTGGCAGCCTTCTTGCTGGTTCCTTCTGTCGGTCAGCCTAGCCCTTTGCTGGTGGGAGCTGCTGCTTAGATCGAGGCCCGCAAGGACGTCGCTCCCTTAGTCCTTGTAGAAACCTTGATGGGGTTGGATGCTGTTCGCGCTGGTCGCACGAGGGTTTTTGGTGGTAGCCCTCTATTGTTGCAGGTTGGGACCTCACTCAGCTCTCCTTTTTCTATTTCACTCATTCTTTTTACCTCAACGCTCGGTTTAGGCTTTATCTGGCTCCTTACTTGTTTTCTCTCTTTTTCTGACAGGTGTGGTTTTGTGACAAACTAAACTTGCTGACTCCTCCAGCCAATGATTGGTGGTATCGTGCAAGCGGCTGGAATCGCCCTTTTCAGGTGATGTACAGGAATGAGGATGACTGGGTCGCCTTCTTCGCTTCCCTAGACGATGATGACATTGCTTGACGGTGTCATTGGCTGAGGCTTCCTGTGATGACCGCAAGTAACATGGGCTCGCCACATGTGTTCGTGGCAGGCTTGGCTGGCTTCACTTTCTATTCACCATTCCGCATTCTGCGCCAGTTTGGACTCAGCCAGGAGATGCCACCCCCAGGTTCAGAAGCGCTCGTCTCCCTCCGTTCACCATTCCGAGCCTTCGAAGTTATGTACGGACATGGGGATCTCGAAGGACTGAGCCAAGTGATCCGCTCTATTCCATTGCTCTGACTGGTAGGTACCAGAAGCGGCTAAGAAGGGATGTGGAAGCAAGGAGGGGTTCATTGCTTACTTTGCCGGTCTTTGAAATAAAAGACTGGATCTCGTCATGTGTTTTTCTTTTTCGTGCTCAGCTTGTAATAAAGAAACCATCTGAATAAAATTGACTGATTAAGGGTTTCCCCCTTTCGGTTCGTTATTCGAACATGCCTTGCAAGAAAATGTTTAGATTTGTCAATTTGGATTTGATTTTACGATTTTGGACCGAACCTCAACGTGAGATTGCCTACGTATCCCTCTGGGAAAGGGAATCAGGCCCATACGTAGTTCGGGCTAGGGTTCACTTGGGTATTAACACTCTCCTTTTTGCGCTCTAAATTTTGCCTAGAACCGCCCTTTCGGGTTTTCGGCCTAGCGAGCTTCTTTTTGACTTTTTGCCCTAACTTTTGCCTAGGCCGCCCTTTCGGGTTTTCAACCTAGCGGGCTTGCTCTAATTTTGCCTGGGATCGCCCGCCCTTGCGATTTTCGGCCCAGCGAGCTCTCTCAGGGGTAATATCGCTTGAGTTGATCCAAATTGACAAGGTTTGAGAATTCGTTGCCGTCGAGATCGACAATTGAGGCTGCCCCCCCGGAAAGGATGGACTTGATGATGTACGGCCCGGCCCACTTTGGTCGGAATTTCCCTCGTAGGTCAAAGATCGGCGCACGGATTTCCTTGACTACCATGTCCCCTTCTTGCAGGTCCCTCGACTTCACTTTCTTGTTGAATGCTCGGGCGATTTTTCACTGATAGCCCTGAATGTGATACAATGCTCGCAACCTCCTTTCATCAAACAGCATGAGTTCTTCGAACCTCCCACTAATCCATTCGGCTTCGTCAATCCCTTGTTCGGCTATGACCCTCAGCGATGGAACTTCTAGCTCGATAGGGAGAACGGCTTCCATACCGTACACCAAAGAATAGGGTGTTGCCCCTGTCGGTGTATGGATAGACGTCCAGTATCCCCATAAAGCTAGTGGTAGTTGTTCGTGCCAATTCCTAGCCGACTCAATAGTCCTTTCAAGAATTGTCTTGATGGTCTTGTTGGCTGCTTCGACTGCCCCTTTCGTTTGTGGCCGATAGGTGGTCGAGTGATGCACTTGAATCTTGAATTTGTCAAAGAGCTCTAGAACCTTCTCCTTGAAGTGAACACCATTGTCAGACACGAAGGCTTGAGGGATCCCATACCGATAAATGATGTTTTGCCTGATGAACTGAGCCACTTGAACTGCCGTCAGAGTTTTGTATGAGGCTGCTTCAACCCATTTGGGGAAATAATCGATCGCTACCAAGATAAACCTATGACCATTAGAAGCCGTGGGTGTAATCTTTCCAATGACGTCAATGCCCCAGGCGGAGAATGGCCATGGTGTTGCCATCGAGTATAACTCCGAGGGCGGGACATGGATAAGATTAGCATGAGTCTGGCATTTATGACACCAGCGCACATACTCGATGCAATCTGCCTCCATGGTTGACCAATAGTATCCCAGTCTCAAAACTTTCTTAGCCAGCATCATTCCATTCATGTAGGGCCCACAAACTCCTTCATGAACTTCTTCCATCACTGCTCTCGTATCGTCACCGTGAATACACAACTTATGAACTCCGCACGGAGATCGCCGATACAATTGTCCACCGCAAATGATGTATTGAGATGTAATCGTAGTAAAGCGATCCGATCCTTCTTGGTTGAATCTGCAGGGAACTCTCCTTTTTCAACGAAATTCCAAATGTCGTGGAACCACGGGAGTCCATCGTTAGGCTCGTCGATGTTCATGACGTAGTCGTCACATGCTTTCCTCTCTGTTCAATCATGACAGGCCTCAGCTTCACTCCAATCGAAAGTTCCAGCATGGATGCCAAAGTAGCAAGCACGTCGGCAAAGCGATTCTTCATCCTTGGGACGTGCGTGAAGGTCACTTTCTGGAAATTCGGGATGAGTTCATCAAGTTGCTGATGATATGGTTTCATCTTTTCGTCCTTAACCCTCCATTCTCCGTTCGCTTGTGATACAACCAAGTTAGAATCCCCCACAACTTCTAGCACCTTGACTCCGATCTCCAGTGTGGCTTCCATTCCAATGATGCATGCTTCATACTCTGCTTCATTGTTCGTGACTTTGAAATTCAATTTGAATGCGAGGGGAATGTGTGACCCCTCAAGTGAGACCAACAGTATGCCAATCCCAAAGCGTTTCTGATTAGCGGCTCCATCGAAGTACAGAGTCCACGTCTCATTGACTGTTGCCATCACATCTTCATCAGGAAATTGAAATTCCGTGTGCCCTGGTCCCTCAATTGGATGATCCACTAAGAATTCTGCAACGGCCCTGCCTTTCACTGACTTCCAGGTGACGTACTTGATTTCGAACTTTGCCAATAAGAGCAACCAACGTGCTAACTTACCGGTAAGTGCTGGCTTCTCAAACAGATATTTGAGGGAATCCATTCGAGAAATCAGTATCATCGAGTAAGACAGCATGTAGTGTCTCAATTTCTTTGCTTAGATAATAAATAGCTCTTTCAACCCCATCTTCTCCTTCTTGTGCCAGCATGCACCCCATGGATGAGGGTGTGACAGACAAGTACAGGATCAAAGGTTTTCCCGAGATAGGCGGCATCAAAATCGGAGGTTTTTGAAGATAAGTTCGTACTGCTTCGAAGGCTTTTTGGCACTTATTGTTCCATTCGAACTTCACGTCCTTCTTGAGCAATCGAAACATCGGCTCACAAGTCAATGTTAACTTTGCAATGAATCGGCTAATGAACTGAATTTTACCCAAGAAGCTTCGAACATCTTTTTCGGACCGGGGTGGTTCCATGTCAAGAATGGCTTTGATCTTAGAAGGATCCACCTCAATTCCCCTGGTCGTGATCATGAACCCAAGCATCTTTCCAGCCGTAACTCCGAACGTGCACTTTTGCTGATTGAGACGCATCTTGTACTTCTGAATTCTCTCAAAGAACTTTCTCAATGCTGGGAGGTGATCCTTCCGCTCCTTCCCTTTTACTATCATGTCATCAACGTACACCTCGACTTCCTTGTGAATCATGTCATGCAGTAGTGTCGTAGCAGCCCTTTGATACGTAGGCCCGGCATCCTTCAACCCAAACGGCATAACCCGATAGTAGTAAGTCCCCCACTCGGTGATGAACGTGGTCTTCTCCCTGTCCTCCGGTGCTAAGAGAATCTGATTGTATCCAGAGAAACCGTCCATGAAAGACAAAAAAGCATGCCCTGCAGTGTTATCGACAAGTACATCTATATGCGGCAAAGGAAAGTCATCTTTAGGGCTTGCTTTGTTTAGATCTTTAAAATCGACGCACACTCTGATTTTTCCATCCTTTTTAGGGACGGGAACGATGTTTGCAACCCAAGTGGGGTATTCAGTTATTATCAGAAAACCGACGTCAATTTGCTTGGTTATCTCTTCTTTTATCTCTAACACCCAATCGGGCTGCATTTTTCTTAACTTTTGCTTGACAGGTTTGGCATCGGGATAGAGGGGGATCCTGTGCTCGACGATTTCTGGGTCGATTCCGGGCATGTCCACGTGGGACCAAGCAAAAACTTCTTTGAATTCTTTCAATAAATCGGTGAGCTCTTGAAGCTCATTAAGAGTTAGCGCGGAACCGACCTGAACCAACCGGGGGTTCTCCTCATCACCCAAATTTATTGAGATTATTTCTTCTTTTAAGGGCTGAGCATGCCTTTCGTTTTCACGCTCGATGAGGGAACGGATTTCCTTGGGGATGTCCCCATCGAAATCTATTCCTTCATCGTTGGGATCTACACAATTTATTTCAAAGTTCGGCAAGTAAGCAAAAGCATTTTCCATTTCATCAACGGGGGCCTTGGTAGGAGGAAATACAGCAGTGGACTCAAACTCGAAGTAAAAGCTACGACGATGAGGGCCAATAGGCACAAGCTCCGACTCAGCGCTAGACGACGACTCAGTGCTGGACTCAGACTTAGTGTCAGTGTTAGTGTCGTGAGTGCGCTTTATAAGTGGAATGAAAGTGCAGTTTTCATATATGCCTACGGCGTCCACAATGAGCATGGAGGGGTCTTCAATCTCTTCTTCTTCTTCCAGCATCATCACAGCAGGAACTTCTATCATACCCCCCGATTCCTCGGCCCCGAACAGCGATTGAAAGTGGCCTGTTTCAAGAGCTTCGAGCCAATCCAGTGCTTCAGACAATTCCTCTATCCTTGCAGCCTCTTCATCACTCTCCCAGGTGTCATTGGCCAAGATCTTAAAGCCAGGATACTTCACCTTCGTTTCCAAATCTATGAATGGCTCTGGTTCTCCTTGGTACAACTTCTCCTTCTCATTGATCACGGGACCGGCCCCAAACTTTATTCCAGCACCATGGGCTCGGGCATGATTGCGCCACTTTCCTACGGGATCATTCTTCTTAGGCATGTAGCCCAAACCATACGGGTCAACACTCCCAGGGAAATGAGGGAACTCAGATACTCCTTGTTGATTGCGACCAACGCCCAGGCCAGCCAGGTAGTTCATCTTCCTCATGATTTCTAAGGCCGCAGAGCTTACCAAGTAACCTTCATCAGTCCGAATGGTGCACACCTTCGAAGTTATAACAGCAAATCCCCCCATGGGTACATCCTCTTCTCCATGCATAATTTCCAGCAGCGAGGAATTGTCTTCAGAATGAGGACGGATGCCAAAGTCCCCATGGATTATAAGGGTTCCAGAATCCCATCCCAAGATGAGCTTTTGGTGCAATGTGGATGGTACCCCCCATTACATCAGAGCGATGTAGCCACGGCCTCCCCAGCAGGAGGTTGAATGAGGCAGGGATCTCTAGAACGCAGAATTCCACAGTAGTCTTGAATTTTCTAGTCGCCAGCTCTAAGTTGACTGTTCCCAAAACATCATGGCGTCTATTGTCGTAGGCACGGACTCCCAGAGTTGACGGCGTAAAATCCTTGTTTTTAAGGCTGAGACAATAGGCCATGCGAAAGGGGCACACGTTAATGGCAGAGCCATTGTCAATGAGGATTGCGGGAACCCACTTTCTCAGGCACTTCATGGTGATGTGAAGGGGCTTGTTATGGTTAGTTCTTCAGGCGGCAGGTCTTTCTTAGTGAATGATAGGGTGTGTTGGGTAAGGTTTGGGGTTATGAGGGCGATCATGGCTTCAGGTGCGATATCCGAGGGAGCCTCGAGCTTGGAGAGGGTATTGACAAGTCTTCGGTGATGTTCGCGGGAAGACGCCAACACACCCCACATGGACATGTGGACCGGGGTTTCATGAAGTTGTTGGATGATAGGGTCAGCGGAGGCTTCGGGGTCAGAGTCGGGGAGTGAGTTGAGGTTGATGGACGGTTTGGGTCGGGTAGGCAGGTTAGGTTTAGTGGAGCTTGAGGAGATATTTTGTGGAGTAAGTGGGACGGGGGTGTTCAGACTTACAGGGTTGACTGGGTTCATGGGGATGTTAGGGTTGCTTTGCTGTGGTGGAGGTGCTTGGGATGAGCTTCCCTGCTGGAGGTTGGAAGGTTGGTATACCCTGCCACTCATGGTAAGGTTACCGACTGTCTCGGGGATGGGATCCTACCAGGAATCTTCCCAGAAGTTAGAGAGATCAGTGTCAGCCTTGCGCTTTTCTTTGTCAATCTTCGTCTTCTCAAGAGTGTCATTGAGAAATTCCATCTCAAATGCATTCCATATGTTCTCCACTTCCAACGAATTCTAAAAATTGACGTTGTCGTTGTTGTTGACTTGCAAGGACCCTTCATCCAGCATCGCCTTGTTGACGGTTAGCTCTTCATCGTCCACCCATATGTTCACTTGTTCAGCTTTGCCCCAGAGGTCTTCAGGATCAAGCACACAAATGTTGGGCTCATCGGGAATCTCAACCATCGGCTGAGGGAGAAACTTGTCAATAATATGCTCCTGCGGATAGAAAGCATGATCCATTACATAGTCCAGAACGTCAGAGTTTCTGGTGAGATTGACAATAGTTCTGACAGAGAGTCCCGAGAACATGCGAGGGTTCATCAAATCCAGCTCCTGTTCCACTTCCTCTTCTTGAAAAAGGTACGCCAAAGATGTTTCATCCAGAGGGTCAAAGTCATCCATCCAGTGCCATCCGTTGGGGTCCGGCTCCCATTCCCATTCATCTTCCTCATCGACCGGTTCAGGTTTCATGAACAGAGCAAACATAGAGTACCCATCAAATGGCTTAGTCATCATCTCCTACCAATCCTGTCTCCAATCTCCATGCTGCAACTCCTGTACTTGGTGAGAGTCGAGTGCCACAGGCCACACTCCTGCGATAAGAGCCCAGTGTTCCACTGCGAAGAAGTCATTTGCTAGGTCATCCCATCTTCTTTGGAAATCCCATTCCACGGTTTTCAGTGCACAGACGGCATTCTCAACTGGCAGTTTGACAGTCGGCTTGGGTTGGGTAGCAGGAATGATGTAAAGGCTCGGGTTAAAGGGGGAGGCTAGGGAGATGTGGTTGGTGAGAGTGTTCGAATGTTTTGGCAAGGGGTTGGAGACAGTGTTGGGCTTTTGGGGAGGCATGGGGAGGGTTTTGTTGTCTATGAGGTCCTGGATAGCGTGGCGAAGGCGAAACCAGTTGTCGGTTGGGTGGCCCACATTCTGATGGTAGGCATAGTAGGCATAGTATGCATTAGGGTTATGGGAGGCAGGGAGCTTTTGAGGGAGAGGAGTAGGGTTAGGTGGCTTTAGGACGCCGCTTTCGACCAATTTTTCTCGAGCACAGCAGAAAGAGGTGCCGAGAATTAAGCAAAAGTGCGAGGTTGAGAACGGGGTGGGTTGTTCTGAGCAACAATCTCATTGATTGGCTCAGTTTGGGTAGTGTTTGTGGAGGTGTTGGGGAGGTTGGTGTAATTGGAGTTGCCGAACAGAGCGTTACTGTTACCAGAGTAGACTTTCTTTGGCTTGGGAGCAGGTTTAGGTTTATCAAGGATGCCGAGCTGGACCGCTTCTTCGACAGCCAGGCCAGTATCGAAGAACGTCTTGAAATCCGAACATGCTTGCGCCATGACCATATGCCTTGCGAGGTTGGGCTGAAGGTTCCGAACAATCATCCGAATTTGATCCCTGTCTGATGGTCTATCCTTCATTTAGGCCGCTTTCACCCTCCACCTCTTCACAAAATCTACAAAAGACTCCTTGGCATCCATTTTCGTGGACTCCAGTTCACAGGTGGTGACTTCCAACTGAATGTTACAGTCATATTGCGCTATGAAAGCCGCACATATGTCTTCGCAAGAACGTTTCCTACTTTCATCCAACGACATAAACCAGTGGAAGGCATGACCCACGAGAGTCTGTGAGAACATCTGCGCCATGGCGTCTCTCTCGACACCCCACATGGAGAGTGCTCCTACGTATCCGGTCAAGTGTGCTTTCGGGTCTCCAGTTCCGTCAAACTTTGCAAAGTCTATGGGCCTAAACTTCTCGGGTAGCTTTGCATTGGGAAAAAAACAAAGCTTGTTGATGTCAAAGCCCGTTATGGCGATCTTTTCATTCCTTGCAACAGACTGCTCCAACTAGGTTATCTTTGCCAATACAGCTGCCATCTCGAGGTTTTGCGGGGTTTCCATCTCGAGGGCTGGTTGTTCCGTGTTAGGATTCAGGTTGAGGTTTGGATTAGGATTTGGGTTTGGATTTGGGTTAGGATTTGGGTTCGGGAGTCGTCGGGCCACCCCAGTAATCATGAGCATAAGTTGGGCAATCTGATTGTCAGTGCGCTCGCCCAACCGTCGGATAGCTTCTCTGATTTCCCCCATTTCTGCATTCGGGTTTTCCGGATTTGGGCTTTCTGGGTTTGGGTTTTCCGGGTTTGGATTAGGATTCTGGTTGGGGTTTGGGTTACCGGCTGGTTGTTCCATTTCTGCTTGAAAGCCCGAAACACTGCTAGGATCTGACTCAAGTTGAAGTCGCTCCAATCTCTGCCCAAGGGGTCTTGTCCAAGAGGGTATGATATTCTTCTTCTTCGGCCCAATTGCTCAGAACTGACAGCAAAGTAAAACTGTGCTCAGACGCGGTTCCTGCTTGCATTTTTATGAAATTTGAGCATGATTTTTAGAAAATGCGTGCATCATCGTCATCGTCATCGTCATAGACTCTGATTTTTTTCAAAAACGATTGACTTACGGGAGATTGCCTTGATCCTCAGATTTTTGGAATGTATCCTCATTTAGGAACCGTCGATTCCCAAAAGATGCTAAAATAAGCTAAGTATTTGGTTAATATTCAATCGACGACTCAACCGTTGGTTCGGAATGACTCGGGGTGAACAATGTGATACGATAACCAAAGCGGCGTAAGCGGTACACTTGCTTTTAGCCTGGGTGGTGTTGGTATCAAAACGTTCTGCCTTCTTGTCATCCCCTCCCTTTGGTTAAATCCCCGATTAAATATTAGTCAAGGACTTAGCAAAGTTTTAGTTTCCCTTAGGTCTCGACTTGAGGACTTATGTGATTTAAGCAACACGCATGAGGGTGCGTGACTCTTCATCGGGTCTCAGTAACCTTCCAAAGACCGCGCAAGCGAGTATCGAGAACCGTGGCTGACAGCATGATAATGCAAGATGCAATGCAGCACGTAAGCAGAATATAGCACGTAACCCTACCTTGTAGGCTCCTGTCCTAGTTTGAAAGGTTTTATGGCTTGCTAAACATGTACAAAGGCCGGTTTTGGCTTGAAGAGGGTTCCCCAGACTAGAGTCAAAGTATACCTCCCATTATTAAGCATACACCCAATAATGATACGAACGGTAGGGATGACTCATCACGGTCGAGGGTTGCTGAGCATTCCGGGATTCCCTATCACCGGCAAGCCGGGTAGGATTGTTGAAACACAATAGCGGGGTTGCACAAGATATATACAGAAAGATAGACAATGAAATAAAATGTTTTGAAAAATCCCACAAATATCTTTCAAGCTTGGCTCACTAATTTAATTAATGCTTAAGGAAATCGGGCCATTTTATCAACGTACCGATTTTTCTCAAGTATTAATCAAATTATATCCCCAGTGGAGTCGCCACTGTGGGCTACCACAGCCCCGGGCTGATCGGGGCGGCCCGAAAAGCAATATGTTTGGATTTGAAAAATTGAGGAGTTGCCACCCGGATTTATGGTTTGCCACCCGAGAAACCGTTTTGATTGAAATGATTTGAAATTGAAAACCAGAGATCATTTGAGGGTTCGAAAGCCACGATACGAGGGGGGAAGGGTTTTACGGCACCCCCTTGCCCGATTTGAAATCGGTCTCTACTAAATATTTGTGGGATTTTTCAAAAGATTTTATTTCGTTAAACAACTAGCAAGTATCCACAGGTATGTCAAATAAATGTATGTGTCAGTGCATGTGTACAGTGAATGTCAAAAAATGACAAATGAATGCAATATAGCAGAAAGTTGGAACTGTAACAACCCTAATTTTTACTAAATAAAAATTTCGTTGTTACTATTTGAAAAATCTTAATTAGGTTTTAACCGTCATTTTACCGTCGTTTTCCCATCGTTCCTAGAGTTAAGTCGTAAACCTTCCATCTTGACTGGAAATCCTATTTAGCAACCCTAGCTAGCTTTTAACCGCCGTTTCAACCTAGCAATCGTTTAACCTAAATACCAATCGTTCCTAAACCTCCGTGAACCTTATGAACCCTTGACTCGTGAACCTTTTGAAACCCTTGAGGTTGGTAACCCTAGATTAATCCTTTGAACTGTTTGAACCTTTTAGCTATTGACCATTGGACAATAGCGTTAGGGTTTCCTTTATCCATTAGTTAGTAGGATAATCTTAGTTAACTTTCCTATGTACGAGATTAGGTTAGTTTAGTGCTTAATTACAAGGTATTATACTTCCTAGCATTACCCATTGGTTAATAACCGTTAGGAGATTTTTTACCCATTCGACGATAGAATAGAATCATAGCCATCTTTACCCGTTGGTTAATAACCGCTAGGGAAACTATTATCCATTGGATAATAGCATTACTTGGCCACCAAGTACTAGTGTATTAAAATAATAGGATTAGCCATGTGTGTTATTGGATTAAAATAAGATTAGTACATTAGGGTTATTATTTAATTGCTTGTACTTTGATTAGTTTATTAGATATTAGGATTATGGAAATCTAAGCTAGATTTGATGTACTAGCTATGTGTATCTATAGGTGTACTTGTATATATATATATATATATATATAATATTGTATATGACATGTGTGTATTGCAATATTATATTTAGAAAATCCAATTTTTGTTTTAAATACTAGATTTTTAATTACCCATAGTACTTATATATATATTAGTATATATATAGTATTCCATAGTACAAACAAGTGGGAGAGAGAGAGAGAGAGGGAGAGAGAGAGAGAGAGAGAGAGAGAACCCGAGTGGGAGAGAGAGAGAGAGAAGGAAAGAGAGAGAGAGATAGGGTTGTACCTTGTTGATTATGGTTGTGCTTTCAAATCTCCATTGGATTTCTACTTGACCTAATGACATACAAGCCTATGGATTTTCCCAAGCCAAATCTAGTCCTTCCATGTACAAACCCCATTTCTTTAATTACTTGAATCAAATCCATTTTCTTGACCAATCTTCCAAAATCAAATCCAAAGGACACATCTTAGCCATGCAAGCCTAGGGTTTTAGGATGATTCTTGCAAGGAAGCAAGATTTGCTTAGAATAAAAAAAAGAGACATTGGGAGAGAGAGAGAGAGGGCCGGCCAAGAGAGGAGAGAGGAGAGGCTTTGCCTATAAATACTCACCCCATGCTTCATTTGAACTCACACCTCTTCATGCTCCAACTTCTTTCTAGAAAAGTTAGTGTTCTTGTTGTTCTTGCTTGTTTTCTTCTTGGTTCTTGAGTTTCTTCAAGAAACTTTCCTTTGCCGCCACTCAACCACCATACGACCACCACCTCAATTCAAAGTTAGTCATAGTTGTAGTTAGGATCGAGTTTCGAGAGGAGTCGTTCTCTTTCGAAGCTATTGGAAGCTTACCGTAAGCCGTTACTCCGTCCAACCGCCGACTTTCTTTCCATCATCTCCTCTACCGCCAAGAAGAACGGTAGATTACTCCAACCCCGCTATCTCTAAGTATATGTAGTATACTTTTGTAGTGTGACCTAACCACTCTTCCTAAGTATATTGCTTGTCATGTTAATAGTATGCTTATAGTCTTCATGTTATGTTTTTTTTCAAGAAAGTACGTAGTTTACTTTAATCCTATGGCTACTTGATTGCTTGATCGCATGATTGCTTGACCCTGTGAATGTAAGAACTCGTCAATAAACATGTGTTGTTTTGAACATCTCAAGGACTAGCGTTTTAAAGATAAAGTGTTGTTTCAAAAAGGAAAGTCTTCGTATTTTGACCTTTAGACGGATATGAGTTTGATTGGACTAGCTTGCATTACTTGCATGATAGAGTTGGATGATCTTGCATGAGTCATACGAAGTCCTACTGCGGAGTCAATGTATGCTATGAGACACATGAAATGAGAAAGTAGAGACATGACACCTAGGGTGTGGTTGACATGGATAAAAAGTATTTTATGGAATTACATAATGGCCGATCTCGGTAGCCTCTGTGGCAATGAGCCGGACTTGGTAGCTCATTGTCGTGCGACACAAAGTGCCGGTAGCCATTATGTTGGGTGTGTTGCCAATGGAGCCGGACTTGGTGGCTTCATTGGAGGTGTGACTTAGTTATCCGCGGAAAGGAGCCAAGATGTGATCCAATGTGCCATCCTTGGTAGCCTTGTGGCAATGAGCCGGACTTGGTAGCTCATTGTTGTGCGACACAAGGTACTAAAGCTTGGTAGTTATTGGTGTGTGAATTCACAATGTGCCGGACTTAGTAGCCATTGTGGCCAATGAGCCGGACTTGGTAGCTCATTGGTGTGTGCGTGCGTGTTTTCGGAAATGATTGTAAAAGATGAGACACACAACGATGAGTTGCATAGGAGAAACACATGGAAAACATGACACCAACGCCAGCTAGGAATGTGCATGTGTAATTGTTAGGTGTTCTTGATTAAGCATGTCAAGTTTGAAAACCCGTATGTATACTATCTTTGACTTGTATGTTAAGGGTTAGTGGGTTTTGGGTTACTCTATTGAGCTTTCAAGCTCACGGTGTTGCTTTATGTGACCCTGACATATTATGCTGGTGGCGACGCTGGTATAATGTGTCAGACTTCTTAGATGAGCAAGGAGAGCTGTACACCTTGGAGACCTATGGAGCTGAGGAACTTGCTAGGATGGAAGAAGAGAAGGAACTGTAGATAACCTTAGATGTCCATCCCTTTTTTGTAATATAAGTAGTCTATGAGGTGTTTGATGTAATAATGAGCTAGACTCTCCCTTGTTTATCTAATAAAATGAATATTTAACGAACCCAATTTTGGGGGTGTTACAACTTGGTATCAAAGCTTTAGGTTTAAAACCTCGGCCATTGGTAGAATGGGTAGCCTTTAAGATAGGTTTGAATAGCCTCTAAGATAAGTTTGACCGTTGCACAAACGTAAATTGATTTTTAAGTTTACCGTCCCAAATTGGGTGGAATTCTGACAAAACAATCTTCGGATTGAAGCAAGGTGGAAACTGGCAGTACCGCCGAATTGGGAATTCTCGAACAATTGGATGATGACTTAAATCAAAGATCGAATGTGGAACGTAGAAAATCTCAAGTTTCCTTAGTATAATTGAAACTCTGTCGTTAACCGTTACAAATTGAGGCTTAACTTTCTCTTGTAGATGAATCACATAGTCAACCTAGTAGCTGGAGCTCACCAACTCAAGATCGCTATAGAATCCATGACCACCCAAATGATGAAGGAGCATGACAACGTTGTCATGATACTCGCTGAGATCCGTGATTTCAAACGAGTGCAAAGCCATGACCCTAACCCCATAGAAGATGATCCTTGGTTCCCCGTGATGTTCCCTATGCTCTTTCTATGGATTCTTTGGAGCTCTACCCCCGATGGAAAACTTTACGTATGGTGAGGAAGAAACCAAAGAGGAGGAGGCGACTAAGGATGGTGAAACTAGTGGAAGTAAGAATGAACCCAAGGCGGATGAGGTTCTAACCATCCTGTGAAGCCAAGAAAGCTATCTAGGAGTACCTAAATAAACCTAGCAATAGCTGTAATCCTTTGGGATGTTGGATCGTTAAACTAGGATCGCTGTTCCTAAGATGTCAGACTTTTGATGTAAAATAGGAAGTGGTAGGACTCTTTGTGTATAATTAAGGCTAATATAAGCCGCCTATGATGTACTTGTTTTGCTACGTAATGAAAAACTATGTGTTTCTTTTGAGCATGATCACTGTTATGTGTACATTTGTGTCTTTACGAGACTACCCTTTCACATCGATAAGTCTAACATATAATTTTCTTATTATTGTAGATATGGATAGCCGTACCCCTGCTACACCATTCACCTTTGTGGACCTGCTTACGTACAAGGCTTTACCTGCACCCGAGAGTTATATCCCTATACCCCACCTGGGTATATGCGACCCTGCCACTGGTGAACACATCTATGAGGTTATCCTCGTGTCACCTTTAGCTGAGACCTTATGCTCATCACTTAGTGACACGTTCGAAGACGCCCGTCAACGAGGAGAGTATTGGCTCGAGAAGAGGGAAAAAGAATGGAAGGAAGAATAGATCGATAAGAGCCTCAGTAGTAGAGTCGTAGTATTAGAATAAGGTCCCGAAAGTTGTAGTTGCACTTGTGGTATATTACAAACTTAGACCATGTATTAGGAGTATGTAGGATCATCCCGACTTGCGTTAGTAGGATTTCATCCTTGTTATCTTTTGTAGTAGAACTCTATGCTCATGATGTAATCCTTTGCTTATTTATGAAAAATCTACTTTGCTTTATAAGAATACTGTTGCATACTATTTTGAGAAATTAGTTGAAACTCTGTTGCGGAAAACGATAGTATAATGTAGACTAAACCTCCCCCTTTACGATTTCCAACGCGTAGATGGTGAACCGACGAAGCAGACTAGGATACGAGCGTGGAGAATCCTCTAACCCTGATCCTAACGCTAACCCTAACCTAACAAAAATTATGCAAGCATTTGTGGCTGCTTTGAATGCCAACCGCCGAAACCCTAACCGCGACGATGAACCTATGACCCGAACACGAGCGATGAATGAGTTCTGTAAGCGCCGACCTCCGACTTTCCACTGAGACCCTAAACCTACGGTAGTGGAAACCTGGCTGAAGGAAGTCAAGGTGATCCTGGACACCTTGGAGATCACTCGCGATGGAGACCGCGTAGCCTTAGCTACTTACCAATTTAAGGGACAAGCCCGCTATTGGTGGGATCTGATGGAGGCAACCCATGCCATAGCCACGATGACCTTTGCCCAATTTGAAACCCTGTTCCTTGATAAATACTTCCCCACACCCCTTCGCCTAGCCAAGGAACGAGAATTTACGAACCTGAAGCAAGGAACCATGACCGTTACCCAATATGCGGCTAAGTTCGAGGAACTATCTCGTTATGCCCCAGAGGCTGTGGCCACGGAGGATAAGAAAGCGAGGAGATTCGAGTGGGGGCTAACCACCGCTCGAAGGGCCGTCGTAGCTCAAACATTTCCCACTTACGCTAGTGTGGTGAAATGTGCGCTCCGGCTAGAGAGCGAGGAAGCTGACTTTAAGACTCGCTGGAGTAAGGCAACGGGTAATACCGGTGGACCGATCCGTACCCAGTCACCCAATAACCACCGTGGACCCTACCCTGCGAAACCCTTTACCCCGACCCAAAACAACCAGGCTTGGAAAACTGCTACCTCTGGACGTGATCAATTGCAAAGAGGCAATAGAGACATAGCGACAGTAAGGTGTTACAACTGTCAGCTAATGGGTCATTACAGCCGTCAATGCCCGCAACCTCAGAAGGAGAGGAATGGAAGTGTTGGGAACCAGAGGGCTTAACAGGCTGGACAAGCTGGATTAGGAAAGCAGAACCCTAGAGGTCCATCTTCGCAGTGAAATGGACAAGAAAGAGGGAAGCAGCCCGTAGGAACCCAGCAAGGCACTGGGGGGTGCATTTTTGCAATACAGACTGAGGAACAAGAGCCGGATCCCTCTGTGATCCAAGGTACACTGCTATTGTATAGTACATGCGTACAAGCCTTGTTTGACTCTGGTGCATCGCATTCTTTCGTATCTACTGCTTGCGTAAAAGCCCTAGCACTAGAAACAGAACCCCTAGGTTCGAGTACGAAAGTAGCATCGCCTTTAGGGGGAAGTATAATTGTTAGTCTAGTGTGTAGAGGGTGCGAGTTAGAAGTAGATAACCTGCGACTGACCTGCGATCTTCGAGTGATCGACTTGGCGGACTTCGACATGATCGTGGGAATGGACTGGCTATCAGCACACCGAGCGGTCATAGACTGTCACCAGAAGACTGTGACGGCCTTCACCCCAGAGGGAACTCGTTTCCGTTTTAAGGGGGATAGGCAGACTGCGAGTTCTTTGACTAAGAGGTCAAGGTGGCAGAATCGACTATTTGGATGGCTAGCTAGTCTCCAAATGGAAGAAACTGACCGGATGGAACTGGGATTACCACACATCGTGTGCGAATACGTCGATGTATTTTTCAAGGAACTTCCTGGTCTACCACCTCATAGAGAGATAGACTTCTCTATAGAACTCCAACTGGGGACAGTGCCGATTTCGATGGCCCCTTATCGAATGGCCCCCGTAGAACTAGCGGAGCTCAAGACCCAATTGAAGGAACTGCTAGACAAAGGATTCATCAGGCCGAACACGTCACCATGGGGAGCACCTGCACTGTTCGTGAAGAAGAAGGAAGGGACGCTTCGTCTATGTATCGACTATAGGAAGCTAAACCAAGTCACCATTAAGAACCGATATACCTTGCCTTGGATTGATGACCTGTTTGATCAATTAAGAGGAGCAACCTGTTTCTCGAAAATCGATCTCCGATCAGGCTATCACCAACTTAGAATCCGAGACGAAGACATCGCCAAGACAGCCTTCCGTACCCAATACGGACACTACGAGTTTGTAGTGATGCCATTTGGGCTGACAAATGCTCCGGCAGTATTCATGTGTCTCATGAACAAAATCTTTCAACCCTACTTAGACAAGTTTGTAGTGGTGTTCATTGACGACATATTGGTATACTCCGCCAGTAAGGATGAGCATGAAGGACATTTGCGGATGGTACTACAAGTACTCCGAGATAGCCAGCTCTATGCCAAAGCTAGTAAATGCGATTTCTGACTAGAGACGGTTAAGTTCTTGGGTCACGTAGTATCCAAGAATGGAATCGCTGTGGATGAAGAGATGGTTGAGGCCGTGCTGAAATGGAAACAGCCAACCTCTGTGTTCGAGATAAGGAGTTTCCTAGGATTAGCTGGATATTACCGTAGATTCATACCCGACTTCTCTACCCTAGCCAAACCAATGACGAGACTGACTCAGAAAGGAGTGAAGCTGGATTGGAATGAAGCTTGCGAGAAATCCTTCCAAGAGTTGAAGAAGAGACTGACCAGTGCACCAACACTCATCATACCCAAGCGCGGTGTAGACTACACGGTCTATTGCGACGCCTTGAGAGATGGTTTGGGATGCGTGTTGATGCAAAATGGAAAAGTTATAGCTTACGGATCTCGACAACTCCGACCACACGAGAAGAATTACCCCACCCATGACTTAGAGTTGGCCGCGGTAATATTTGCCCTTAAGTCATGGCGTTACTATCTGTGGGGAGAACAATTCGAAGTCTTTACCGACCATAAGAGCCTTAAGTATTTGTTCACTCAGAAGGAGTTGAACCTAAGGCAGCGTCGATGGATGGAGTATTTGGAGGATTAAAAATTTACGCTCCAATACCACCCTGGCAAGGCTAATGTAGTAGCTGACGCCCTGAGCCGAAAGGATCTGACGCAGAAAGCCAAGAATGCCGTTAAGGAGTGGGAGATGGTGAATACTCTTAATGAGTTTAACCTGAGACCATCATCTGACGATGGGAATGTGCGTTTGTACGCCCTGGTAGCTAAACCGGCACTTCACCGGGAGATACTACTAGCTCAGACCTCCGAGCAAGATTGTGAATTCATCCGGTATCGAATCCGAGAAGGAAAGGCATTACCGGGATGGACAATCGAAAAGGACGATAGTCTGAGGTTCCAAGGAAAGGTATTCGTACCTAATATCGGAGTTCTCAGAGAAGTTGTACTCCGAGATGCACACCATTCGAATTTCGCAGTCCACCCTGGCGGTACAAAGATGTACCATGATCTAAGGAGGACGTACTGGTGGGAAGGAATGAAGAAGGACGTAGCACGATTTGTATCTACCTGCCTGGTGTGTCAGCAAGTCAAGGCAGAACATCAGAAACCTGGAGGAGACCTTCAATCGCTACCAATTCCTACATGGAAGTGGGAACATATCTCGATGGATTTCGTGACTGGCTTGCCTAGATCAGCCAAGTCCAACACTGCTATTTGGGTGATCGTGGACCGACTCACCAAATCTGCACACTTCCTGCCTGTTAAGATGACAGAGAACGTGGAGCAGTTGAGTTTGTTGTACATTAAGGAAATTGTACGGCTGAACGGAGTACCTGTCTCCATAGTGTCTGACAGAGATCCACGTTTTGTCTCACATTTCTGGAAGGGATTGCAGAAGGCTTTGGGAACGGACGTTAGACTTAGTACCGCCTTCCACCCTCAAACAGATGGACAAACGGAGAGGACCATCCAGACGTTGGAAGACATGCTAAGGGCTTGTGCCTTAGATTTTATCGGGAACTGGGAGCAACATCTACCTTTGGTGGAGTTCGCCTATAACAATAGTTATCAGGCTAGTATCGAAATGGCACCATACGAAGCCTTATACGGCCGACCCTGCCGATCTCCCGTCTGTTGGACCGACGTTGGAGAAGCAGAATTGATTGGACCTGATTTAGTACGAGATACCACGGAGAAGGTTAAGATTATTAGACAAAGGATCCAAACCGCTCAAAGCCGACAGAAGAGTTACGCGGACAAGAGAAACCGACCCCTAAGCTTTGAAGTAGGAGACCACGTATTCCTAAAGATCCGACCGAAGAAAGGTGTAATTAGGTTTGGGAAGAAAGGAAAATTATCCCCACGCTACATCGGACCCTTCGATATCATGGAAAAGATTGGGAAGGTAGCATATCGCTTAGCCCTACCACCGCAGTTGGATCGAGTACATAACGTATTTCACGTTTCGATGCTTTGCAAGTATCTCGCATTGCCGACGCACGTACTCAACTGGGAGGACATCGTCATCGAAGAAGATGCGACTTACGAGGAGGAGCCGATCGAGATTCTGGACCAAAGTGAGAAGATCATTCGGAATAAGACGATTAAGTTAGTGCGAGTCTTGTGGAAAAACCGCGGAGCCGGTGAAACCACGTGGGAAAGAGAAGAGACCATGAGAGCTAACTACCCTCACCTATTCGAAACCGAACGTCCGGCGAATTTCGGGGACGAAATTGTTTAAGGGGGATAGGTTATAACAACCCTAATTTTTATTAAATAAAAATTTTGTTGTTACTATTTGAAAAATCTTAATTAGGTTTTAACCGCCGTTTTACCGCCGTTTTCCCACCGTTCCTAGAGTTAAGTCGTAAACCTTCCATCTTGACTGGAAATCCTATCTAGCAACCCTAGCTAGCTTTTAACCACCGGTTCAACCTAGCAATCGTTTAACCTAAATACCAATCGTTCCTAAACCTCCGTGAACCCTTGACTCGTGAACCTTTTGAAACCCTTGAGTTTGGTAACCCTAGATTAATCCTTTGAACCGTTTGAACCTTTCAACTATTGACCATTGGACAATAGCGTTAGGGTTTCCTTTATCCATTAGTTAGAAGGATAATCTTAGTTAACTTTCCTAAGTACGAGATTAGGTTAGTTTAGTGCTTAATTAAAAGGTATTATACTTCTTAGAATTACCCGTTGGTTAATAACCATTAGGAGATTCTTTACCCATTGGGCGATAGAATAGAATCCTAGCCATCTTTACCCGTTGGTTAATAACCGCTAGGGAAACTATTATCCATTGGATAATAGCATTACTTGGCCACCAAGTACTAGTGTATTAAAATAATAGGATTAGCCATGTGTGTTATTGGATTAAAATAAGATTAGTACATTAGGGTTATTATTTAATTGCTTGTACTTTGATTAGTTTATTAGATATTAGGATTATGGAAATCTAAGCTAGATTTGATGTACTAGCTACGTGTATCTATAGGTGTACTTGTATATATATATATATATATATATATATATATATATATATATATATATATATATATATATATATATATATATATATATATATATATAATATTGTATATGACATGTGTGTATTGCAATATTATATTTAGAAAATCCAATTTTTGTTTTAAATAATAGATTTTTAAAGACCCATAGTACTTATATATGTATTAGTATATATGTAGTCTTCCATAGTACAAACAAGTGGGAGAGAGAGAGAGAGGAGGGGCTTTGCCTATAAATACTCACCCCATGCTTCATTTAAACTCACACCTCTTCTTGCTCCAACATCTCTCTAGAAAAGTTAGTGTTCTTGTTGTTCTTGCTTGTTTTCTTCTTGGTTCTTGAGTTTCTTCAAGAAACTTTCCTTTGCCGCCACTCAACCACCATACGACCACCACCTTGATCCAAAGTTTGTCATAGTTGTAGTTAGGATCGAGTTTCGAGAGAAGTCGTTCTCTTTAGAAGCTATTGGAAGCTTACCGTAAGCCGTTACTCCGTCCAACCGCCGACTTTCTTTCCATCATCTCCTCTACCGCCAAGAAGAACGGTAGATTACTCCAACCCCACTATCTCTAAGTATATGTAGTATACTTTAGTAGTGTGACCTAACCACTCTTCCTAAGTATATTGCTTGTTATGTTAATAGTATGCTTATAGTCTTCATGTTATGTTTTTTTTCAAGAAAGTACGTAGTTTACTTTGATCCTATGGCTACTTGATTGCTTGATCGCATGATTGCTTGACCTTGTGAATGTATGAACTCGTCAATAAACATGTGTTGTTTTGAACATCTCAAGGACTAGCGTTTTAAAGATAAAGTGTTGTTTCAAAAAGGAAAGTCTTCGTATTTTGACCTTTAGACGGATATGAGTTTGATTGGACTAGCTTGCATTACTTGCATGATAGAGTTGGATGATCTTGAATGAGTCATACGAAGTCCTACCGCGGAGTCAATGTATGCTACGAGACACATGAAATGAGAAAGTAGAGACATAACACCTAGGGTGTGGTTGACATGGATAAAAAGTATTTTTCGGAATTACATAATGGCCGATGTCGGTAGCCTCTGTGTGGCAATGAGCCGGACTTGGTAGCTCATTTGTGTGAGACAAGGTGCCGGTGGCCATTATGTTGGGTGTGTTGCCAATGGAGCCGGACTTGGTAGCTTCATTGGAGGTGTGACTTGGTTATCCGCGGAAAGGAGCCAAGATGTGATCCAATGTGCCATCCTTGGTAGCCTTGTGGCAATGAGCCGGACTTGGTAGCTCATTGTTGTGCGACACAAGGTACTAAAGCTTGGTAGTTATTGGTGTGTGAATTCACAATATGCCGGACTTAGTAGCCATTGTGGCCAATGAGCCGGACTTGGTAGCTCATTGGTGTGTGCGTGTGTGTTTTCGGAAATGATTGTAAAAGATGAGACACAAAACGATGAGTCGCGTAGGAGAAACACACGGAAAACATGACACCAACGCTAGCTAGGAATGCGCATGTGTAATTGTTACGTGTTCTTGATTAAGCATGTCAAGTTTGAAAACCCGTATGTATGCTATCTTTGACTTGTATGTTAAGGGTTAGTGGGTTTTGGGTTACTCTATTGAGCTTTCAAGCTCATGGTGTTGCTTTATGTGATCCTGACATATTATGCTGGTGGCGACGCTGGTATAATGTGTCAGACTTCGTAGATGAGCAAGGAGAGCTGTACACCTTGGAGGCCTAAGGAGCAGGAACTTGCTAGGATGGAAGAAGAGAAGGAGCTGTAGATAACCTTAGATGTCCATCCCTTTTGTGTAATATAAGTAGTCTATCCTGTATGGCCATGATAACACACGACGACTTGTGCGAACCGAAGGATCTGGGAAAAAATGCCTCGATACGGGCAGAACACCAAAAATTAAGGAAAATACCGCAAAAATGGGTATAAAATGCAAAAGATGACTCGATTATAGGCCCGGACTGAAACCGACACCCCCACACAGCCACATTAGGTCCATGTAAGCTGTATGGCATGACAAAACTTGGCACAAGTTCCTGAAATGGATTTTGACCTTCTGTATCCTCCATTCTAGCAGGATACGGGCCGTTGGAGGTCCAAAACCCTCGTTGAGCGCGATATTCGAGGTCCGCTGCTTCGACGTAGTCCCAAATACCATTCATGACTTGTATAAACCATCCATGCAGCGAAACAAGCCTTGGAATCGTAAATGGAGGTTTGGCAGCAGTGGCTGCTGCAAACTGCTTGTGGTGCAGACTTTACTGGCATGCGCCAGTAGATGTGCTCTGTGCGCCAGTGGTTCAGACCACAAGCGTGCGCCATAGACTGAGTGGCGGGCGCCATCTAAATGTGTTCCAGACCCACTTGTCTGACCAACTGTCCTTTTCCTTGGCATCTCCTGTTTTCGACCCCACGCGTTTTATACACGGTTTCTGCAATGTTCAGGAGACAGAGTACCTCCTCATGTGGCCTTTGGAAGATAGCCTGTGGTATTGAATATAGCATGGGAAAATGATGCATGTTATGGCCTATAAAGAGTGGCGTAAATGCATTGCTGCTCCTACAACCGATTACTCTTTCTGCATTACACATAAATCCAGTAGGCTTTCAAATGGAAAATCCCCTGCCAACCCTGCTCAGGCCATGGCTCACACAATTCTTGGGCATCGACTGGCTAAACTTCCAATACCACGGTCTTGCCTCGTTTCGATACTTGCGACATGTTCCGCTCCGCCCTACCCTCCTTCAGGCTGCGCTCCGATTTTGGGATCCTGACGTCCACGTCTTCCATTTCGGTGATGACGAGATATGCCCGACTATTGAAGAGTTCTAAGCGTATCTTCAAACTTTCGTGTCCGCCACACTCGTTGTTCCGCCGTACCAGGTGAGCATGTCCGGCTTGCTGAAGATAGCACTCGAGATTTCTAGGGGTCTGGCGAACACTCTTGTCGAGGGTGGCCAACTCAACGTCATGCGGTTGATCGAGCGGTACAGTCCTAATGGCGACCTGGGGGACATGGCCGTGCAGGCCCGGTGCCGTTTTGCGCTGGTGATATGTCTGCTTGTTGCCTACTTGCTTGTTCCTCCTAACGGCCGGGTCAGTCCTTTGCTGGTGAGCGTGGCTCTTCAGATGGCGGACCAGAAGAATGTCATCCCTTTGGTTTTGGCGGAGACACTCACAGGTCTGGACTTAGTCTACACAGGCCAGGCGAACACTTTCGGAGGCAGTCCACTCCTGCTTCATGTAAAACTCACACAGCTCACCTTTTTCCGGTTTTTCCAACGTTCTCTTTTTACCTCGACACTCGGCCTTAGGCTATTTCTGGGCTTCTCACTTGTTTTAACGCTCAGGTTTTTATTTTTTATTTCTTTATGGCTTCTTACTTGTCTTTCCACTCATGCAGCTGTGGTTATGTGACAAACTCGGGCTGCTGCACCCTCCTGTAGATGACTGGAACCAGTTTCCAAAACGGATCCACCAAAGGGGAATGAGATATCCAGACATGGACCTGGAGGAATGGTACGCGTTCCAGCGGCAGGTTCAGCCTGACGAGATAGCTTGGAGGTGCCCCTGGCTAGAGCTCCCCCCCATGACTCTGCATTCCGAGGGCTTTGACAGGGTGGTGATCGCGGGACTGACCAGCTTCACGTTCTATATCCCGGGCCGTGTCCTTCGCCAATTGGGCGTCTCACAAGGAAACAACCGTATCAGCACTGACGGCTTCCGTGTCCCCAATTTTACTGCTCAAACTCTCAAGGGCTATAGGAGGCGCTGGGGCTTTAGAACATTCCAGGGAGAAATGCCGGATTTCACCACATGGCTGAGGAGCCAATATAGACAATGGTTAAGAGCAGATGTGCATGCAAGAGAAAACATCGACTGACTCGGACTATTTTGCTGTACTTAGAATAAGCTGTGAGCCGTTAGGCTTCTCAAGCATTTTGTTCTGTTTTTCATGCTTAACTATTTTGCTAGCGGTAGCTGCTCATGCCAATCCCTCGCGGACTCAGCAGTCTTCTTGATAATTGTTTCAACGTTCTTATTTGCGGCCTCGACTGCTCCATTTGTCTGTGGACGGTAGGTGGTAGAATGATGGATCTCGATGCCGAACTCCTCAAAAAGCTCCAAGACCCTTCCTTTGAAATGACTTCCGTTATCTGACACGAAAGCCTGGGGAACACCGTACCGGTAGATGATGTTCTTTCGAATGAATTGCGCAACTTGAACCGTGGTCAGGGTTTTGTAGGACTCAGCTTCGACCCACTCAGTGAAATAATCTATTGCCACCAGTATAAACTTATGACCATTTGAAGCAGACGGTGTAATCATGCCAATAACATCAATGCCCCACACAGAGAATGGCCAAGGCCAGGTCATGCCATACAACTTAGACGCAGGAACGTGCTCCAGATTGGCATGGATTTGACACTTGTAACAGCGCCGCACATAGTCAATGCATTGGGACTCCATGGTCAACCAAAAGTAACCCTGCCTGAGGATCTTCCTGGCAAGCATAACACCACTCATGTGAGGACCGCGGAGTCCCTCGTGAATCTCCTCCATGATCCTTGCCGCTTTGGCACCGTTGACGCACAGTTTATGCATTCCACAGTGGGACCTTCGATACAGTTTCCCTCCACAAACGATGTATTCGGCAGCCAACCGTTGCAAAGCGACCCGATCTTTCCTAGTAGCCCCAGCAGGAAACTCCCCGCGCTCCACGAAATTCCAAATGTCATGGTACCAGGGCAGGCCATCATCGACATCATCAATGGCGTTGACATACTCATAGGCAGGCAAGTCCCTCTGTTCAATGACAATCGGTCGCAGCCGGACCCCAATCGGAAGCTCGATCATTGAAGCCAAAGTCGCCAAGGCGTCGGCGAACTAATTCCTCAAGTGTGGAATATGGGTGAAAGTCACCTTATTGAAACGAGGAATCAGCTCTTCCAACTCTTGATGATAAGGCTTTAGCTTTTCCTCACGGACCTTCCAGTCTCCATTGGCTTGAGAGACCACCAGGTTTGAATCCCCGATTACTTCTAGCTTCTCGACTCCAAGAACAATAGCAGCTTCCATCCCGACGATACAGGCCTCATACTCAGCTTGATTGTTGGTGACGTCAAAGTTTAACTTGAAAGCGAGCGGAATATGAGCACCGGCAGGCGTGATCAGCAACACTCTGATTCCAAATCCCTTCTGGTTTGCAGCCCCATCAAAATAGAACGTCCACACTTCCTCGACCACCGTTAGTACATCCTCATCAGGGAAAACAAAGTCCACATCCTCCGATCCATCAATCGGGTGATCGGCCAGGAACTCAGCCACAACACGACCTTTCACAGACTTCCTCGTAACATATTGGAGATCGAACTCAGCCAGCAGAAGCAACCAACGTGCTAGCTTATGAGTGAGCGCCGGCTTTTCGAATAGATACTTAAGAGGATCCATCCGAGAAATCAGCTTCACTAAATAGGCTAGCATGTAGTGTCTAAGCTTTTTGGTAGCTCAAACTAGCGCCCAACATGTCTTTTCCAGAGGTGTAGCGTTCCTCACTACCCACCATCTTCTTGCTCAGATAGTAAATAGCCTTCTCGACTCCATTGTCCCCTTCTTGTGCCAGCAGACATCCCATAGCTGTCGGGGTGACTAATAAGTATAGAATCAGCGGTCGACCTGGCGTAGGGGGCATTAACACGGGTGGGTTTTGCAGGTACTCCTTTATTGACTCGAAAGCGGGTTGACATTTGTCCGTCCACTCGAAGTGAACATCCTTTTTGAGCAATCAAAACAGCGGCTCACAAGTCAAAGTTAACTTAGCAATGAACCGGCTGATAAACTGAACCTTTCCCAAGAAGCTTCGTACTCCCTTTTCTGACCGTGGTGGTTCCATTTCGAGAATAGCCTTGATTTTAGATGGATTGACCTCAATCCCTCTTGCCGTGATTAGGAACCCCAACATCTTGCCTGCTGTGACCCCAAATGTGCACTTCTGCGGGTTGAGACGCACGTTGTACTTCCGAAGCCGTTCCAGAAACTGCCGAAGTGCTGGAATGAAATCCTCCTTGTTCTTAGCCTTGACAATCATGTTGTCCACGTAGACCTCAACTATCTTGTGGATGAAATCATGCAACAAGGATGTCTGTGCCCGCTGAAAAGTTCCCCCGACATTCTTGAGCCCAAACGGCATCATCACATAGCACTACGTCCCCCATTCAGTGACAAACGTTGTCTTCTCCTGATCCTCCGGTGCTACAAATATCTGATTGTATCCCGAGAATCCATCGACAAAAGAGAGCAAGGCATGCCCTGCCGTGTTGTCCACAAGTACATCGATGTGAGGCAGGGGAAAACTGTCTTTGGGGCTTGCTTTGTTTAAGTCCCTGAAGTCGACACAGACTCGGATCCTCCCATCCTTCTTGGGAACTGGCACGATATTAGCAACCCACTTCGGGTACTCAGCGACCCTCAGAAATCCTACGTTAATCTGCTTAGTGACTTCCTCCTTAATCTTCTCAACCCAGTCCGGCCTCATCCTGCGGAGCTTCTGCTTGACCGGAACAGCCCCAGGCGCTAATGGAATTTGATGTTGTACGATCTCGGGATCAATGCCGGCCATATCCTGATGTGACCACGCGAAGACCTCGAAGTATTCCTTGAGTAGATCGACTAAAGCAGCACAGTCCTCGGGGGACAAAGTTGAACCAATTTGCACCATACGGGGGTCGCTCTCGTCTTTCAAGTTTACCGCAATTACTTCTTCTTTTAGAGGCTGAGCATGCCTTTCGTCTTCCCTTTCGATGAGGGAACGCAACTCAGCCGGAATATTCCCGTCAAAGTCTGTTCCTTCATCATCGGGGTCGACACAGTTTATATAGAAGTCAGCAAAATAATCAGAAGCAGGATCATTCATTTCATAAAACCCAGATGGGTTGTCAAGTACAGTAGATTCGAACTCGAAATAGAAGCTATGACGTGGAGGGCCGAGAGGCACAAGCTCCGACTCTGAGCTAGACTTAGACTCAAAAGACTCTGTGTCAGACTCAGACTCGTTGTCAATGCATGTTAAGCGTGGAGTGAAAATGCAGTTATTAATACTGCCCTTAGCTTCGACGATGTGGGTGGTTGGATCCTTGAGAGCATCTGAGGAGTCGGGCCCAAGCATCAGCACTTCAGCCTCTTCTTCCTTACCAACCAAACCTACTTGGGAGAACAGCATCTCCAAGCTCCCCTGATCGAAAGTCTTCAGCCAATCCATCCTTTCCTTGATCTTAGCCAACTGCCTCTTGAACTCTGCATTAGCCAGCTCATCCTTTGCAATATCTTCCTCGTTGTCGGCCCAGGTGTCAGCAGCAAAGATCTCAAACCCAGGAAGCCAAGCACGAGTCTCCGGATCCCAAAATGGCTCAACTTGCCCCACATAAGCATGGCCACCTCCCTCACGGACGAAATAGCTGCCAGGATTACCGTAAAGGGTTCGAAGTTTTCCCGTGCCTTTCCCAAGCTTGGCCCTTTTGGCAGGGGGAATGTATCCCAGACCAAATTGACCTTCATTGAAGGGAAAGACAGGGAACTCAGTGATCCCTTGTTGGTTGATCCCAAGTCCGAAACCTGACATGAACGCCATCCTCCTCATGATCTCGAAGGCAGCAAAACTGATGATGAAATCGTCCACTACAGCGATGGTGAGGACTGATCCTGAAGTGTCAAACGAGAAGCCTCCAAAGTCTGAGTCCTCTTCTCCATGTATTATCCCAAACACAGGCTCGTCCTCTTTGAGTGGGCGGATCCCAGAGTCTCCGCAGATTGTTAAAGTGCCAGTCGGAAGCCCCAGCATGACTTTCTGATGCAGAGTCGAAGGTATCGCCATGATGTCCGACCTATGCATCCATGGTCTGCCCAGCAGCAGGTTAAAAGTAGCGGGGATGTCCACCACATGAAATTCGACGCTCATCTCAAATCCATCAGCGTCGAGCACGAGAGTTATAGTCCTTTCCACCGCACGGCGTGTGTTGTCATAAGCTTTGACTGCCAGGTTAGACGGCTGAAAGTCCTTCTTTGCAAGTCCTAGGCGGTATGCTACCCTCAGCGGGCAGACATTTATGGCAGAGCCATTGTCGATGAGCACAGTTAGGATCCAGAGTCCCTTGCATTTGACGGTAATGTGTAGCGGACGGTTGTGAGCAATCCCTTCAATCAACAGATCCTTCTCAGTAAAAGTAATGGAGTGTTTAGAAAGCAGAGGCAGGACGAGGGCGACCATTGCCTCAGGGGTAATGTGGGTAGGTACAGTGATATGGGACAAAGCCAAAGACAGTCCTTCGCGATGCTCCTTTGATGATGTAATCAGACCCCAGACAGACACGGCAGCTAGAATCCTTTCGAGTTGTCGCTGAATAACATTCTCCACGGGAACCTCATTATGCACCGGCAGGACATTCCTTTGAGCAGCAGGAACAACAGGCTTTTGAACTAGAGGATTGGACAAGCTCCCAGCCTGCAGATTAGGTGGCTGAGAAACTCGGCCGCTCCTCGTGACGTTTGCTATATCCCACCAGGAGGTCGTGTTCTCATCAAAATCCCAGAAGTCAGTAGGGATTTCCGCCATCTTGCGTTTTCCTTTATCGATAGATGCCACAGTCGCTGGAGAGTCTTGTCTCAGTACTGTCTCCAAGTCTTGCAATACCAGTCCCTCCCAGAAAGCGGGGTCTTGAGCTGCAGCTTCCTCGAAAGGCACCCCCGGATTCGTGACGAATGGTGAGTCCCAGAAACCAGCATCAACCAAAGCAGAATTTACAGTCCACACCTCATTTCCCAACTGTATATCGACCACTTTGTCTACATCCCAGAGATCATCAGGCAACGGATTCGATTTAAGGTCCACAATTTCGTCGACATCCCACAAGTCAGCAGGTACTTCATCTATGGCCATGACGAGGCAGTCATCTTCAAGTGCAACACACGGGTGTGGTCCTTCCACAGGCACAATGTTGTTGACGGAGTCATGTTCATGTTGGAATTTGTGGACCACGTTCGAAAGCTTGTCTACCAGAGGGATGAAAGACCCAAGTTGGCGGTGCTCACTAGGAATGGCTTCCCCGTCGACATAGAATTTCAAGTATGCCTCGTCCACATCATCCTTGGTGGCTTCTTGTTCGAAATGGAAGTTCTGGTCCCAGGCCAACTGAGCAGCAATAGGTTGCGGATCTCAAACGTACTCTTCCTCCTCAAGACTGGCAGGCTCAGGCTGGTAGAAAAGCATGAATAAAGAGAGACCATCCAGTGGATCTGCTTGTGCTGCTTCCCACTCTGCTTCCAATTGGTCGACCCAAGCTTGATCAACCTGCGGTGCTGCGGGAAATCCCAGATGGTAAAGCTCAGTCCAGTCGTTACTGAGCTCCATCCATTCCGCCATTTTGTCCTCCATCTCCCATCCTACCGAGAGCATGTTGACATCGGGTTCCACAGGGGCAAACACAACAGGCTTAGGGTTATGCTCTGAGGTTATATGGTCGGTGGGGTTGAATATGGTGGAGCTGGGAGATGTAGTGGAGCTGAGAGATATCTGGTTCACTTGCGGGTTATGTTGGGGCAAGGAGTTGGAAATGACATTGGGTTTGGCAGGTGGGGTCGGAAGAGTGCCGTTTTCGACCAAATCCTATACCGCATGACGAAGGTGAAAGCAAGAGTCAGTGTGATGGCCGTGCATCTGGTGGTAAGCACAGAAAACGTTGGGGTTATGGCTAGGGGGTAAGTTTGGAGGAAGTGGAGTTGGTGTCAAGGGTCGAAGGTGACCAAACTTGACCAGCTTCTTCAAGACCGAGGAAAATGGAGCCTCGAAATTGGCGAAGACACGAGGTTGGCTGCGGTTTCGGGTCCTTTGAGGGGTTTGAACTTGGTTGATGTCATCAATGTGATTGGAGGAACCCTATGTGGCGGGGTTGCTGCTGGCAGCGCTAGCATAGTTGTTGGCACCGAAAAGGGCAGTGCTGTTCCCGCTGTAGGCACGGGGCTTGGCTTTCGGAGCTGCGGCAGAGGAGGATGCTTCCGTCCTTGTCAGAACTCCAGTTTGGAGAGCCTCTTCCACAGCTAGACTGGAGTCAAAGAAGGTTTCCCAGTTCGCACCTTGCACCAACACATGGTTCTTGGCAAAGTCGGGCAACAGGTTGCGGGAGATGATGCGAATCTGGTCTTTCTCGCTAATGCGGTCAGTCATAAGGGCTGCCTTGGCCCTCCATCGCTTGATGAAATCAGCAAAGGACTCCTTTGCAGTCATTTTGGTTGACTCCAGCTCTCGAGTGGTCATCTTGAGCTGAGCATTATAGTTGTACTGGGAATTGAAGGCGGAACCGATGTCTTCTTAGGTCCTTCTTTTGGATACATCAAGGGACAAGAACCACGGAAATGCTGGACCAACAAGAGTATGAGGAAACAGCTGAGCCATGGCATCCTCCTCCACCCTGTGAAGTTTCATGGCACCGTGGTAGGCCAGCAAATGAGTCTTGGGATCACCGGAACCATCGAACTTTGCAAAGTTCGGCTTCTTGAACCGCTCAGGCAGGCAAGCATTCGGAGAAGGGCAGAGACGGTCCATGTCTAGGCCACCAGCGCCCAGTCTCTCGGATTTAGTGGCCGATTCCTCGAGTTTCACCATCTTGGCGATCAAAGCAGCTATCTCAGGGTTTTGAATAGGGTTTTCAATTCGGGGAATTTCCTCAACTTCAAGTTCAGGATTCGGCCCTTCACCGCCACCACCGGCTGCAGCTGCTGGTAGTCGTTCCTCAATCAAGGCGCGGAGATTAGTCATGGAGGCATCAGCCTGGTCAGCCCTTTGTTGCATAGCAGCCATGTTTCGTTGAATGTCGGCCAGAACAGTGGCAAGAGTCGGAGGTGGAGTCTCGGCCATAACGATTGCTTCAGTCTTGACAGGTTTTGGAGATGATGGTGGAGATGGAGATGGAGAGGCTTCGTGCGGAGTAGACGGCGGCGAATCCTCTCTTGACAGTGGACAACCCGGGGCTTCCGTTGTGACTGACTGAGCAACAGACCCACCCAAATCTTCTCACAGACAGACCCAGCGGACGATCCCAAGTAGGTTTGGCTTTTGATCTTAGAACTTTGCTTTGACAGTGCACGGGCTAGACAGTAAAGTAGAAGAGCTCAGTGATAGCCTGCAGCAGTTTATTTTAAAAGAGATGAAAGAATGGGAAATGCTCATCGTCAGTGTCCTCCTAGACTCTACAACTAGCAAACAAGTCCATCTCGCAACGTTTTTAGGACGTCGCCATGATCCTCGGATTTTCTTTTTGATAGTGTATCCTTGTTCGAATCGACAAAAATCAAGAGATGTCAAAACAACCTAAGTCTCCGGTTGTTCCTTCCTCTAAGTTTCAAAATTTGAAATGGAACAACTTGATGCGAATGTCGTGATACCATGACCAAAGTGGCGTAAGCAGCACTGTGCCGAGCCTTGAATGGTGTAAGTGTTTAGCACTTGTAACCGGGGCAATGTAAGTATCACATCATGCCTCTTGTTGTTCCTGGATTTCTGTTTGAAACTTTTGGTTAGGTTTAGACAAGGACTTAGAAGGTCTCAATTTCTCAAAGTCTTATTGACTCAAGGAAAATGAAAGATTGATAATGTGCATCATCACGGTGCACGACTCGTCATCGGCCCAAACGACGTCCTAATAAGGACGAGATGGACTTGCCGAAAAGATAGATGATCGGGTCGTTTCCATATCAAAAATAATTAGTAAAACAAAATAATTACTACTACCTAAAAGATAGCGGTAAGTACTCCGAGTATCATCCTCAGGGATTACGAAGGCTAAGTTGCAGTTATTTCAATTAATTCTATATTAATCCGAGGCAAAGATTGATTGATTGTTGGTTTCTTAAAACTATTGAACTGAAATCAAAGACGATAGAAAAGCAGAAAAGAATTGATGGGAAAAAGTTCTAGGGCTTCGAATCCACTCTTCCCCCTTGTAACCTAAATATGTTTCGATTACAGGTCAACTATTCGAATCAATCCGGATATCGTAGGATTGCAAGCCCTAGCGATATCACTTAAAAATAATTTATGAATCACCAATCGGCATGGACTATCTCCGCCTAACACGAATCGTCTTACTAGCACGAACCGTCTCTAATCAAGCACGGATCGTCTCATCGGCACGACGCGTCTTACGTAGTATAATCCATCCAACCGGTTATCACAAAACAATTAAAACTGTTGTATGAACATGCATAAAACCTAGGAATTCATACACGAGATTTGATGGAAAGAATTAATCTTTATTCATACAACCATGATCCGAATAATAAAACCTAAATCAAAACATAGAAAGTGTTACTCAGAGTTTGAGCTTCATCTACACTCTAGAAACGAGTTTAGCCGGACATCGGGAAAGAAAGCATTGAGGTTCGGTTCTGTTCCTCTGCCGTGATTGTAACCCAGTGCGTCGGAACTCTCGCGCAGCTTTCGTTCTGTTTCTTTTTGTCTCCTATAACTCGTGCCTCCCCAATAGCTGTAACTCGTGCCCCTTTTTAAGCGCTGTAGCCGACCCTATTTTTTATTCCCTCCTCAGTGGGCTCCAAAGCTCTAGCAAAAGTCTCTTCTCCAAATATGGTGGGCCATGCCTACTGCCGAGAATGGCTTAGGCCTTCTTTTACTTGGTCCAATTATAAATCAAAATGGGAAAAGCCTTTGGGCCCACCAAACATGAATCTGTACAAATGATTCATGTAATCTTCTGCATCCAATTCACTTCTAAGATTTACGTGCACAGTAGGAGTATTCATAAGGTCCATTAGAATGTTAAAACCTCCGAGTACCTAAAACACAAAAATCAAGCATTAAGCACTGAATAATATTATAAATGGACTTAGCGAGGATAAATTAAGGAGCGCTTATGTGAACATCTACGCGCCTATCACACCCCCCAACTTACACTTTGCTAGTCCCGAGCAAAGAAAACAAAATGCTACTAAAAAAAGTAAATTAAAATTGATAGTTCTTTTAAACCCCCAGGCGGCCCCCGTAGGACGAGTGAAGTCTCGTGAGGGTTTTCAGCAGTGATTACCCACAGAACACCGTGAATCTTCTTACACGGAACCCACAATCTGCAAGTGACTCATCAATCTTTCAAGTCAAGGCACAAAGTCATTGCACAAGTATATTATGCAACACTAGTTCAAAATGCTATCAAGACATGCATACAAACTATGGCACCTAATTTAGCGTGTGTGAACACTTGGACTTAGTCACCAATGAAATGCCACTCAAAGTTCTCTCTGGACCGAGCTTCGACTTCAATTCTCACAGTGTCATGCACTCACAAGTAAAATCGCTCGAAACAAGGTGCATTATGAATTCTCAAGTGTGCGGTTTGGAAGTTATGTAATTGAAAGCAAAATACTTCGCACACTATAACATGAAAAGAACGCTTTATACGGTGGACACACGGTCTCATGAACAGAACACCAGGCATTTGAACTCACTCTCACATCCATCAATCCACTTCCCATCACCCCAAGGATCAAATAGGACTTTAATTTCAGTAGTAATGTTGGGTAAGGAAAAATATTTCAAGGTTAGGGTAAAATAAATTCAAGTGTCCGAGAAGAGGCAAGTATTTCAAGACAACAACGGGGCGAGTATGCAATGTGTGCCCCTTAACATTAAATCTATTCCACCTTATCTCTATTTCTAACCTTTCAACATTTTTCAACCATAAGGCATGATTCCTCCTTTTCAACTATATTGGTGTCCCTTTCGTTTTCATTTTTTTTTTCTTTTTTTAAGGGGCATCACCAATTCAAGCACAAATTTTCACAATCCACCCAAAAATTTTACCTTTACATTCTTGCCTTTCTCCAAACACAATATGAAAGGTGGAGCTAACCAAGAAAAGGCTAAGTACAATAGGCTCAAAGTGGTTTGCAAGGGCTAAATGTGAAAACAAAGGAACGAACCGGCCCAAGTATCAAGAAAATGCCTAAAATCCTCTCCCAGGGTGTAACATCCATGTGGCAAACCAAAACCAAGAGATATTATCATGCGTTCAAGTTCCAACACTCAGTAATCAAGAATAATGAGACCATCAACAAATATATTCTTTCCGTTGACAAACTAAGAAGTTACTTGACACCACTCCAATAAAAAATAAGGCTCAAAAGCTCACTAGGGCATAAGTCTCCACTAATCTAGCCATCGAGAAAGTTCAAATGACACCCACAAGCAAACTAAGTCCAAATAGACGTGAAGTGCAAAGATGCAAGTGCCATAGCCACATGCATTAACAAGATAGCATAAAGAACTAATAGTCCACTAAATACCAAACAATGCCAACGTGCCTCAACTCGAGCAACCAATAAATACCTTGCAAATTTCAAGTTCCATGCAAGAAAGATCCCACTATTGTTGATTTTTTTTAATTTTCAAGTTTTTTTTTTAAAACTAACACTGAAAAAAGAACAAACTGACCCCTCCCCCCAACTTGAACTATTCAATGTCCGCATTGAAGGCATGAAATGGAAGAGAAAGGACAAAAACAGAAAAGAGAGGAAAGATATCACCTCGAATGGGAGGAACTAAGCAGGGTAAACGATAGTAAGAGGGAAACCCCCCAACTTGAACTGAATGATCTGCAACATGTTAGCCTCCAAGAAACACACACACAAAAACAAAAAATAAAGATAAAAAGGAAAAACAAAAAATTACTCAAAAAGAAAAACTAACAAATCTAGAAAAAGATAAATAAATAAAACTCAAAGACGACAACTAAACAATGAATGACACTTGGGTTGCCTCCCAAGAAGCGCTAAATTTAATGTCTTCAGCCAGACAAAATGAGAGCCTTTAAATATCAATCACCAGAAAAAATATTACCCGGACCCGAGCATGCATATGGTGGTGGTTTCCACTCTTGTCTCGATGCATCCTCTATAAGAGGGGGGGCGGAAGGACTAGGAAGTATGGGCCAAGGCTCAATGTATGTGTCACTCCATGGAGGTTTATCTATGTGGTTCTTCGAATTAAGAGAACCATGACCCATTTCAATGTTACCACTATCCAAACCTCCATGCACAAAAGGTATGTCTATGGCGCCCTTAACTCGAATGTCTAGAGGTGCCTTATCAACCATATAATCACCCTCATTGACAGCAAAGCAGTCTTTATCTTTACAGGGATAGAGATTGGCATCAAAAACATTCAATTGCACCCTCATATTTCCAAATGATATATCCATCACTCCAGTCCTACAGTGAATAGATGCATTGGCCGTAGCCAAGAAAGGTCGACCAAGGATGAGGGGAATCTGTTTGTTGGGATTATGGACTGCTTCCATGTCAAGAACTATAAAATCGACAGGAAAGAAAAACTTATCTACCTTGACAAGGACATCCTCAATCACACCACGCGGCACCTTAATGGATCTATCAGCTAATTGCAACGTAACCGACGTGGGCTTCAACTCTCCTAGCCCAAGTTGTTCATATACCGAGTATGGGGGCAAATTGACACTGGCCCCTAAATCAAGGAGTGCTCTATCAATGACATGATCTCAAATAACACATGAAATAATAGGAACACCAGGATCCTTTCGCTTAATGAGTGTGTTACGTGTAAGAATTGAGCTCACCTGCTCAGTGAGACGCACCTCCTTAGGCTCATATGTCTTAGACTTACGCTTTTGGGTACAAAGGTCTTTCAAAAATTTAGCATAAGCTGGAACTTGACTAATTGCATCTAAGAGAGGGAGATTGATTTTGACTTGTTTGAACACCTCCATCATGTCTTCTTGTTTTGCCCCCATCTTGCGAAAGGGTGAAGGTGCATTAAGGCAAGGTGGGAAAGGTGCCTTAGGAATATAAGATGGGGTCTCAGATGACCCCGGAACAACTATGGACACTGGATCGGTCTCCTTCTCTTTAGGCCTCTTATCAACCTTAGACCTCTCAGCGACAGGTGGAGACACTTCCTCCTTCGCTTTGACCTCCTTCGGTCGGGCCTCTACTTCTCTCCCATTTCTGAGGGTGACAACTAATTTCGCTTGTTTGTGACCTTGCGAATTGTCAATGTGGTGCATCCCTCGTGGGTTAGCCACTAGCTGACTCGGTAATCTACCCTCATCCCGGCGGTTAAGAGCATTAGCTAGTTGACCGATTTGGGTTTCCATCTTGGCAATGGATTGAGAGTGAGAGTGAAGCAATTGGGAGTCAGCTTTCATTTGTTGGCAATCAGCTCTTATTTCAGCCATGGCCTTCAACATTTGCTCCTAAAAAATTGGTGTCCTTTGGGAGGACGCAGGAGGAGCGGGAGATTGTTGGTATTGGTGTGGTGCAGGTGGTGGACAATAAGCCTATGTGTTGGAAGTATTAGAAAATTGAGGCCGCAAAGGTTGGGCAAAGGGTTGCCCTTGGTCTGGCTGTTGCCAGCTAAAGTTGGGATGCTTCTTCCAGCCGGGGTTGTAAGTATGGGAATAGGGATCATTTGCTGGCCTACCAAACCCCTGGGCCGCGTTCACGTGCTCTTGAAGAAATTCAGGAAATTGAGATGCCATGTGGCACTCATTTATTTGATTGCACGGACTGGAGCACAATTGACAAACCTCCGCAACAACAGTAGGAGGTGAAGAATGTGAAGGACTATGACCCAAAGATAAGAGAGTGTCAATCTTATGGGTCAATACATCTACCTTATATGAAAGATTGTCAGAGTGGCCCACCTCAAAAAGGCCATTCTGTTTTAAAGAGGTAGAAGTTGTCCTATTTGTGCGGGATGATGAGGCTCGGTATCGTGAATTCTCCGCTAACTGCTCAAACAAGTCCCACCCCTGATTCTCATTCTTAAGCATAAATGTGCCTCCACATGAGGCATCCACCATGTATCGGTGTTGTTCGCATAGTCCATCGTAGAAACATTGGACTAACTGCCATTTAGGAACTTGGTGGTGTGGACAACTCCTAATGATATCATTAAGTCTCTCCCATGCTTGGTGAAATTGTTCGCCTTCTTTTTGATAGAAACTAGTGAGTTCTTGGCGAATTTCTTTTGTCTTGCCTATGGAAAAGTACTTTTTCAAAAACTCATTTTTCATTTGATCCCAAGAGGTGATGCTATTCGGTGTCAAAGTATTAAGCCAGTATTTGGATTTATCTTTAAGCGAGAACGGGAATAACTTCAACCTAAGGGCATTATCTGTGAAGTGCTGAATTTTAACAGTGGAGCAAATCTCTTCAAAGTCCCCTAAATGCCGATATGGGTCCTCGTTATCAAGTCCATAGAATGATGGGAGTGTTTGCAACAAACTGGACTTGATTTCAAATTGTTTTAAGGCAGTGGTAGTCAATGTTATGCATGACGGTGAGGTATAGGCGGATGGGAGAAAGTATTCCCCGATCACAGGTGGATCCTCAACCTCTATTCTTTCAGTCATTGTAACAAGTGAAGCGGGTGAAGGCCAAGGGTTACGAGACGCTGCTCGATTAACTCTAAAGGTCCGTTCGATCTCTGGGTCAAAAATATCAAGTAAAGGGTCCAGTGATCGACGACCAAACATACAATGCAAAATGTCCCTAACTCAAATAAAAATAAAAAAACAAACAAACAAAACACTAAAACTTAGAAAAATAAGAAAACTCACAGCGCCAGGAAAAGCCAATTGAATTGCACTGTTAAGCTGCAAAGTTGCCGTTTACGTCTTGCTCCTGTGCGCTACAGTTTCCCGATTCCTGTGCCTAACACAATAAAATGCTAACAAAGAAAGAATGCAATTAAACAAATATGAGGAATAATAAAAAAACTAAAAAGTACCTAAACGAGGAATTAAAATAAAAATCAACTAAAACAACGCAACCGTGCTTGTAATCCCCGGCAACGGCGCCAAAATTTGATCGGGTCGTTTCCGTATCAAAAATAATTAGTAAAACAGAATAATTACTACTACCTAAAAGATAGCGGTAAGTACTCCGAGTATCATCCTCAGGGATTACGAAGGCTAAGTTGCAGTTATTTCAATTAATTCTATATTAATCCGAGACAAAGATTGATTGATTATTGGTTTCTTAAAACTATTGAACTGAAATCAAAGACGATAGAAAAGCAGAAAAGAATTGATGGGAAAAAGTTCTAGGGCTTCGAATCCACTCTTCCCCCTTGTAACCTAAATATGTTTCGATTACAGGTCAACTATTCGAATCAATCCGGATATCGTAGGATTGCAAGCCCTAGCAATATCTCCTAAAAATAATTTATGAATCACCAATTGGCATGGACTATCTCCGCCTAGCACGAATCGTCTTACTAGCACGAACCGTCTCTAATCAAGCACGGATCATCTCATCGGCACGACGCGTCTTACGTAGTATAATCCATCCAACCGGTTATCACAAAACAATTAAAACTGTTGTATGAACGTGCATAAAACCTAGGAATTCATACACGAGATTTGATGGAAAGAATTAATCTTTATTCATACAACCATGATCCGAATAACAAAACCTAAATCAAAACATAGAAAGTGTTACTCAGAGTTTGAGCTTCATCTACACTCTAGAAACGAGTTTAGCCGGACATCGGGAAAGAAAGCATTGAGGTTCGGTTCTGTTCCTCTGCCGTGATTGTAACCCAGTGCGTCGGAACTCTCGCGCAGCTTTCGTTATGTTTCTTTTTGTCTCCTATAACTCGTGCCTCCCCATTAGCTGTAACTCGTGCCCCTTTTTAAGCGCTGTAGCCGACCCTATTTTTAATTCCCTCCTCAATGGGCTCCAAAGCTCTAGCAAAAGTCTCTTCTCCAAATATGGTGGGCCATGCCTACTGCCGAGAATGGCTTAGGCCTTCTTTTACTTGGTCCAATTATAAATCAAAATGGGAAAAGCCTTTGGGCCCACCAAACATGAATCTGTACAAATGATTCATGTATTCTTCTGCATCCAATTCACTTCTAAGATTTACGTGCACAGTAGGAGTATTCGTAAGGTCCATTAGAATGTTAAAACCTCCGAGTACCTAAAACACAAAAATCAAGCATTAAGCACTGAATAATATTATAAATGGACTTAGCGAGGATAAATTAAGGGGCGCTTATGTGAACATCTACACGCCTATCACAGAATAAAAGCCGCCTTAGCATGCTCCTACGCAGATCGGGATGAATGTATGTACATGCATGCGATATGGAAAGCAGTAACACATAAACAGTTATGGGGGTTAGATGCAAATAATCCTACCCTGTAGGTTCCTGTGTTAGGTTAAAAAGTTCTAGTGCTTTGTACGCATGGAGAGGCCGGTTTTGGCTTAAGGGGGTTCCTCTGACTAGAGCCGCGGTATACCTCCCGTTGCAATGCGTAATGCTGAGCAACGGTCAAACGGTATTACGACTCATCATCGTCCAAGGTTGCTGGGCGTTCGAGGACCCCGGGCTCTAGTAAACTGTGCCGGTTACCCAGAACACCTCAACGGGGCTGAGTAACACCGATACAAATGGAGAGCGCCAAAAAAATGATTTTGAGAGAGAGAAACGCAACGTTTTAGAGAAATGCCTTTTTCAAGCTTGGCTCACTTTTATTAATAAAAACTTGGAGAAAAACTACACAAGTGAACAATAGTAAAAGCCCCAGTTCGGATTGGTCGGATGTAGAATCCTGTTACGTTACCATTCCGTTTTTTAGCAGCACGGAGCGTACTGTTTTGACAGGCTTTTTGAAAATTGTTCAAGTATGTATTAATTTCCAAATTTCAATCAATGCAATGATCCCCAGCAGAGTCGCCACTGTGGGCACACGCCCCTAAAAATCCTGCATTTTTAGTTTGCGAAAAGTTCGGTTTGCGCCCTTTTGTTTGAAAGCATGACAAAATGCTGTTTTGAGAGAGTCGCCACCCGGGTTTTGCGGAAAACACCTAAGAAACCGATTTTGAAAACGCTTTTGTTCACGTTTGTTTGATTTGAGAAAGGCTTGTAGACTGGACCGTCATCACCTTCGATATCTGAGGTTCGGGAGCCAGGTTACGAGAGGGGAAGGGTTTTATGGCACCCCTCTCGCCCAATCCGGAGATCGGTCTCTACTTAGGCATTTTATAAAATACTTGCATTTTTCTCTCTTTTAATCACTTTTGACCAGTTAGGGCGAGGGAACAATTAATGGGGATTGATATAATGACAAGTTGCATTTATATGACAAAAATATGAATGTTTGATCTAGATGAATGTAATAGATTGAGAACAAGCTCCTGTGAGCGCTTTAGACAAACTGGCACACACTGGTTTGGAATGGTGCACGCCGGAACAAACCTGTATGCACGGGCCATGCCACTGCATACAGGGATAACTTGCGTGTGCCATACTATCACTAGCTTCATTTGGAGGTGTGTTTGTGACACAATGTGCCGGACTTGGTAGCCATTGTGGCCAATAAGCCGGACTTGGTAGCTTATTGGTTGTGTGTGTTCACAATGTGCCGGACTTGGTAGCCATTGTGGCCAATAAGCCAGACTTAGTAGCTTATTGGTTGTGTGTGTTCACAATGTGCCGGACTTGGTAGCCATTATGGCTAATGAGCCAGACTTGGTAGCTCATTGGTCTGTGCGTGGGAGTTTTGGGAAATGATGTTGAAAGATGAGACACAAAACGATGAGTTGCGTAGGAGAAACACGGAAAACATGACACTTATGATAGATAGCGAATGCGGATGTGTCATTGTTGTTGTTGTTATATTATGGCATGTGCTGTTTATGACCCTTTATGATATATGCATGACTTGCTATGTGTAAGTTAAGGGTTAGTGGGTTTTGGGTTACTCTATTGAGCTTTCAAGCTCAAGGTGTTGCTTTATGTGACCCTGACATATTATGTTGGTGGTGACGCTAGTATAATGTGTCAGACCTTTTAGATGAGCAAGGAGAGCTGTATACCTTGGAGGCCTTTGGAGCTGAAGAGCTTGCTAGGATGGAAGAAGAGTAGGAGCTGTAGATAACCTTAGATGTCCATCCCTTTTGTGTAATATAAGAACCCTTTCGGAGTTTGTGATGTAATAATGAGCTAGACTCTCCCTTGTTTATCTAATAAATGTTTTACTTAACGTACCCGATTTTGGGGGCATTACAACTTGGTATCAAAACTTTTGGTTCAAACCTCGGCCATGGGTAGAATGGGTAGCCTTTAAGATAAGTTTGAACGTTGCACAAACGTGAATTGAGTTTAAGTTTATTGTCCCAAATTGGGTGGAATTCTGACAAAACAATCTTCGGATTGAAGTAAGGTGGAAACTGGCAGTACCGCCGAACTGGGGATTCCCGAACAATTGGATGATGACTTAAATCAAGGATTGAATGTGGAACGTAGGAAATCTCGAGTTTCCTTAGTATTAGTTAAAACTCTATCTTTAACCGTTACTAATTGAGGTTTAAAACTTTTCCTTGTAGATGAGCACCTATCAAGCCAACCTTCTAGTTGAAGCCCGTCAACTTAGAGGGACCCTGAGGTCAATGGCACACCAACTTGTGGCGGACCCCTACTTTCCCTATGCCCTTCCCTATGCCTATGATTACTATCAAGAGCATGGTGACCTTTTGCTTCCGGAGGCCGAAGAGGATGGTGATGTAGCGGTAGCACCCGTCCTAGTCCAAATAGCACCCCCAAATGGCATGGAGTTTGTAGTTGAGGGAGAAGAGGAGGAGGAAGATCCCAAGGAGGAAGATCCCGAGGAACCTGAAGAGGGTTCCGAGGATGAGGAGTGATTTCATGACCCAACACAAAATGAGGCGGATTGGCAACACCTCATGCAAATGCAACACTTAGATGAAATCAATGAAGAATGGCAGTCTGATGATGACGAGGAGGAGATAGTAGTTTTCGAGGGAGAACCTGGTTGGATGATATGGACTGCGCCCGACATTATAGACATCGACTTTGATTCCAACGACATACCCCCACCCCCTGTCGAGGACGACATCGGCCCATACAAGGCCCACCTTCCGATCATCTTTTAGGAACCCTAGCAATAGTTGTAATCCTTTTGGATGTAGGATGATTTAACTAGGATCACTATTCCTAAGATGTTAAGCTTTTGATGTAAAATAGGATGTAGTTGGACTTTTGATGTAAATATAGTAGGAAGCTTAAGGCTAATATAAGCCGCCTATGATGTACTTGTTTTATTAAGTAATGAAAACTATGTGTTCTTTCCTGCCTATGTGATCACTGTTTATGTGTATACTTGTGTTTTGTGTCTTTATGAGACTACCCTTTTCACACCGATAAGTCTAACATATAATTTTCTTATTGTAAGATATGGATAGCCGTACCCCTGCTGCACCGTTCACCTTCGCGAACCTGTTTGTTTATAAGGCCATACTTGCACCCGAGAGTTATATCCCCATACGCCAACTAGGTACACGCGACCCCGCCACTAGCGAGCACCGATGTGAGGTCATTCTCGTGTCACCCTTAGCCGAGACCATGGATGTGGAGACCTTATACTTATCACTTAGAGATGAAACCGAGGAAGCCTGTCAACGGGGAATGTATTGGCTCTAGAAAAGGAGGAAGGAGTGGAAGGAGGAATTGCGAGTGTACTTTGGACTTACTCCGCCCCAGTAGTGGAGTCGTAGCATTAGAATAAGGTCCCGAGAGTTGTAGTTGCACTTGTGGTATATTACACACTTAGACCATGTATTAGGAGTATGTAGGATCATTCCGACTTGCATTAGAAGGATTTCATCCTTGATGTCTTTTGTAGTAGAACTCTATGCTTACGTTGTAAAACTTGGTTAGTTATGAAAAGTCTACTTTGTTTGGAAAAGAGTACTATTGCGTACTATTTAATACTTTGCGAATATAGTTGAAACCCTGATTACGAAAAACGATAGTTTAACATATACTAAACCTCCCCCTTTCGATTTCAACTCGTAAATGGTGAACTGACGTAGCGGACTGGGATTCGAAACTGGAGAAAACTCAAACACTAACCCCAACCTAACCCAGATCATGCAAGCTTTCGTGGCTGCTTTGAATGCCAACCGCCGAAACCTTAACCGCGATGATGAACCTATGACCCAAACCCGAGCGATGAACGAATTCTGCAAGCGTCGACCCCCGACCTTTAACGGAGACCCTAACCCGACTGTAGTCGAAACCTGGCTGAAGGAAGTCAAGGTGATCCTGGGCACCTTGGAGATTAGTCGAGATGGAGACTGTGTAGCACTTGCTACTTATTAACTTAAAGGAGAAGCCTGCTGTGGGCTACCACAGCCCCGGGTCGATTGGAGCGGCCCGAAGAACATCGTCTTTGAATCGAGTTGAAAAATTTGAAGAGTCGCCACTCGAATTTATGGTTCGCCACCCGAGAAACCATTTTGATTTGAAAATGATTGATTTGAATTGAAAACCAGAGATTTGAAAAAGGGTTCAGAAGCCACGTTACGAGGGGGGAAGGGTTTTACGGCACCCCCCTCGCTCGATTCGAAATCGGTCTCTACTAGACATTTATGGGATTTTTCGAAAACATTTTATTTCATTAAGTCACTTAGCAAGTATCCACAGGTATATCAAGTACAGAGGGGTGCATGCATGTGCATGTGTACAGGCCAGGAGACGTTAGAAATGATATAGAAATACAAAATAACAGAAAGCTAAAATCCTGCCACTGGTTTCACTCTCGAGCGCTCCGGAGTGGTCTTGAGCGCTCGGGACCACTGTCAAGCCATCTTGCAAATTTGGTTAGACATATCCACATACTAACAATTCCAGCAAGACAAAAAAAAAAAGAAATCAAAGTACAGAAATGCTCAGCCAGAAGCTTAAATAGCTAAGAACTGGTATTAACCATTCAAACTTTGCTTCCTTGCAATTGTAAATAAACCTAACTGGCAAGTATGTACAAATACCAAAAGATAGCAGTGCATGCATGTGCAAAGTGCGATAGAATGATGAAGCAAGTAAACAAAATGAACTGTTACTAAAATCACTCTCGAGCGCTTGGGAGTGGTCCCGAGCGCTCAGGAGTGCTGTCAAGCCATCCTGCAAATTTGGTTAGACATATTCACATGCTAATACTGCCAGCCAAATCACAAGAAATCAAAGTGCATGCATGCTCAGCCAAAGGCTTAAACAGCTAAGAACTGGTCTTAACCATTCAAACCTGGCTTCCTCGCAACTGTAAAGAAACCTAACTGGGCTCTGGAAGGACCAGTACACACCCAGTGTCTACTAAAAACAGAAAATGAAATACATAATGAACAAAATAGGGCTTTAGTGGACACATCACTCCTGAGCGCTCAGGAATGGTCCCGAGCGCTCGGGAGTGAACACAGTGCCCAGAAAACGGTTTGCTTCTTTGTGTTCCTCTTGCTCTTGTTGCTAAATTAAGATCAAATGAGCTCACAACCAGTATGAGAAACTGGTATGAGCTCCTTGATCCCCCTCAGAAGTGGAAAAGCAGTGGCCTAATGGAGGTGTTTATACCTTTTTTGCTTGAACTTAACTTCTTGGACTGACTTGGATGCTTGAGGATGGGTAGAAAACAGTAGAAAATGGAGTAGATGGACTAGAGATTTGAAGCTTTTGAAGCACTTGAAGATTGTATGAAAATTTCCTTTGAAAACACAAGTTTTGGAAAATATTTAAGAGAGGTTTAGAGGCTGAAAATCTCAAAGAAGAGCAGAGGGAAGGAGTGATATTTCGTGGTCCTCTGCATGTAGAATGAAGGGGTATATATAGGGGAGGGAAAATTAGGATTTTAGCTTGAAAATCGAAGAAAAAATGAAAAGAAATCATTTTGGGAGGAGAAATGGAATCATGAGATGCTCTGCTGGCTCAGGCAAGCTCAAGTAAGACCAGGTTTGAACGTTGAAAGACCTGAAAAGCCTAAAAAGCCATGGTCAAAGCCAACCTCAACATGCATTGGTCTGTCAGCACTCCCAAGCGCTCTAGAGTGATACTCCCGAATGCTCTAGAGTGGTCCCAAGCACTCTAGAGTGGCAGCCCAACTTCAGAAGGGCGCCACGGACACTCCCGAACTCGGTTTTGGGTGTTTTTCAAAGCGTTGGAAAGCTCGTTAAGTCCTCTTTCTAACCCAATAGGTTTCATTGAAATATATTTTATATGCTAAAATGTGTGCCAATTTTACCCTCAGGGTGTCGAGAAATGTGATGGTTTTGGTTTATAAAAGTCCAAGAAACATCGTTCAAGCTTTAGCCAAGTCCTGTTTTGATTCATTTTCATCATCGAGGAGCCCCGATGGCACAAATTAAGGATAATTTATAGGTCCAAATTGGGGTGTCTACAGTTGCCCCTCTTTGGATGGCCCTCGGCATCATGTCTGGATACGAGTGACATCCAAAGATTGAGACAGCCCAATTCGTGCCCTACTAAATCCTTAATTCAAAATCAAATGCAAGTAAAGGTGTACAAGCATGTGGAACATGAGGTCGTGCTCTTTCGAGCTGCCTACTTACCCCGTTTGCAGGGATCAGACCAGCGTAGTTCTTCGGGGCAAATGCAAACATGCATGCTGTAGAAGACATGAAAACATGCAAGCAAATACTTGACAAGATAGGTTGATTGAGGAGCGCCCCACCGATTGCTCAGTCTCAGTGGGTGGAATAATTAAACAGGCGGAAGATTGTAAACGTCGCGAGGGGTGTCATCCAACGGAACAAGTTAGTTTGTCTCGAATGGATAAAACGGGAATACACCGCGAGGGGTGCTATCCAATGAGACAAGTTAGTTTATCTCAAAAGGATAAAAAGCGAATACACCATGAGGGGCGCCATCCAATGAGACAAGTTAGTTTGTCTCGAATGGATAAAAAGCGAATACACCATGAGGGGTGCCATCCAATGAGACAAGTTAGTTTGTCTCGAATGGATAAAAAGGGAATACACCGCGAGGGGTGCTATCCAATGAGACAAGTTAGTTTATCTCAAAAGGATAAAAATCGAATACACTACGAGGGGTGCCATCCAATGAGACAAGTTAGTTTGTCTCGAATGGATAAAAAGGGAATACACTGCGAGGGGTGCTATCCAATGAGACAAGTTAGTTTATCTCGAAAGGATAAAAAGCGAATACACCACGAGGGGTGCCATCCAATGAGACAAGTTAGTTTGTCTCAAATGGATTAAAACCAAATCTATGGCGAAAGGTGATTAAAAGATATGCCTCAGGACGATGCCAAATCTATGGCGGAAGTCAATTGAAAAATGTCCCTCAGGACGATGCCAAATCTATGGCAGGACATGATTGAAAGGTGTCCCTCAGGACGATGTCAAATCTATGGCAGAAAATGATTGAAAGGTGTCCCTCAGGACGGTGCCAAATCTATGGCAGAATATGATTGAAAGATGTCCCTCAGGACAATGCCAAATCTATGGCAGAAGATGATTGAAAAGGTGTCCCTCAGGACGATGCCAAATCTATGGCGGAAGATTTGAATGATGTCCAAGAGGACAATGCCAAATCTATGGCAGAAGATGATTGAATGATGTCCCAGAGGACAATGCCAAATCTATGGCAGAAGATGATTGAAAGGTGTCCCTCAGGACAGTACCAAATCTATGGCGAAAGATGATTGAAAAGGTGTCCCTCAGGACGATGCCAAATCTATGGCGGAAGATGATTGAAAACTGTCCCTAAGGACGATGCCAAATCTATGGCAGAAGATGATTGAAAAGGTGTCCCTCAGGACGATGCCAAATCTATGGCGGAAGATGATTGAATGATGTCCAAGAGGACAATGCCAAATCTATGGCAGAAGATGATTGAATGGTGTCCCTCAGGACAGTGCCAAATCTATGGCAGAATGTCAAGAAGTCGTGTTGACAAATATGATAGATGAAGGCGACCATAAGAGGTCGAGGCTAGAAAGTGAGACCCACGTTTCGACATTTGACAACAACGATGATTGATTTTTTTTTGTTTGAAAAATAGAGGACATGTTCGAGTACCCTTTCTGCTTTACTATTTTTAGCCAGCGGGCTGGTATTTTCAAGACCTTGGGATTTGGGCTGGAATTTGTCTTTGGATGGAAATTGGGTTTGAGCTGGATCTAGAGTTTGAGCTGGAGTTGGTTTGAGTTTGACTTTGATCAGGGCTTGAGTTTTTGAGTATTCATGCCCCAGTCTTGCTATCGGCTGTATGCTTGCTATGATCGATGACATTGGGCTGATGTGCATGCCCCAGTGAGTGACAGAACTTAGTTCTTATTCTTTTCCTTGATTCCACTGATAGTTTCGGCAACCAGTTTTTATCATGAGTGCAAGCGCGAGTTCTTCCATGCATTGGAATTTCTCTCACGAGCTAGGACCTCAAGCTCAAAGTGACTTGACTAGACAGATGACCTTGTGTGAATTTGGACAAGGCTTAGGTGACTCAAAAAAAAAACAAGAAAGACCATTCATGAGAGGACTGACTCTCCATGATGATCTTGACTGGACAAGGAGTTTGATTTGACTTGACGAGAAACATGATTATTTGAGGGTTCAAAAAATGGCAAGCATGCCCCACAATTGACGTTTGAAATTGTCATGATAAAATCAAGTTTCGATGATTTTCCCATTTGAGGTTTTGAAATTGTTTTAGCACTATCAATTGATGCTCATCTTGTTTTGTCCAAAACACGAGAATTTTTACCACGAACTGTGCCCCAGGTTGCTGATGACAGCCCATGGGTTTTGAAAATGCCCCAGTTCGGATTTTCTCCTTTTGCGGGATTCACAAAAAGTCTTGCCCCTCCTTCTTGTTTTCTCCCAGTGCCTAGGATTTTTGTTATCAAGTTGCATTTTTCAATCTGAAAGGACTTTATCCGGGTTGTAACGTGGCCAAGGTTTGGCTTAACAAAGAAAGGATAAAAGGCTCAAAAATTTTCATTTTCTTTGGGTTTCGAGAGCTAGCAGCCATCTTGAACATTTTGTGCCCTTTTTGTTTTTGATGGGTGCTTTCTTTCCTTCGCCTTTGCTGTGCCGATGCGTTTGGCACTTGTGTTGATTTCGAGCTTTCCCTGATTTTCTTCAAAGTTTTGCATCTCATTGTGCCCATGTATTTGGCACTTTCTCGTTTCGAGTTCTGATGCGCCGATGATAACCATGTGTTTGGCACATTTGTCTTCCTTATTTCACCCCAGTGTGGGGGGATAGCTGCTTAGCTAGGTTCTTTCAAAGAAATTGATTTAGGCTCAAATGGGGTATCAATGGATATATATCTTCAAGTGTTTGATAAGAGAAAAGAATGCCTTTCTTCATTTTGAATTGCACAACTTGATAACTGGATCCTAGATGCAAGTTAAGAGACTTGTGTGCCCTAACTTTTGCCTAGATCACATTTTGAGGTTTTGATCTTGCGAGTTTTTTCTCGGGCCAAGGTGTTCCTTCTTGACGGCGCCAGGGAGTGGTCCCATGAAATTCTTCTTCTTGCAATGGCAAAGTATCTCGTGTTTTGATTACCGAATTTTGAGATCGACTCGAATGAATATGACCGGGCCTCAGGATGAGGCTGCCTACGTATCCTTCTTGCAAAGGAATCAGGTCATAATGTAGTTCGGGACTACGAATCTGACTCTCTTTTGGATTTTCTTTTTCGACTACAAACTTGAACTTGAAAATATACAGACGCGAAAGCATAAAAGACTCAAAATACAAACTAACTCGAAATCGACTTGAAGAAGACTCGACTTGAAACTTAAAAGCTCTCCAGACTCAGTGAGAAATTCCATTCATGGATTGGCTTCATTGCATTCATCATTCTTCTCCAAATCTGAGGTTTGGCATTGGGATGGTTCCAGTCCTTTCTCAATATCTCGGGCATCATTTGGATTTTTATCCATCCTCGGATTCTGTGTCGGCCTAGAAGTATCGAGCTTGTTAGGGGTTGAAACAATGGATTCTGGCAGCCAATTGTCGATATTGCACTGGTGGGGATGAATTTTCATGCCTTTTAAGATCCCGTTGATGGTTTGGTTTCTCAGGAGTTGTCCAAAAGAGCCATGTCCCATTGATTCATTAGCTGGTCCAGTCTTGAACTCCTCAAAGATCAGAGGATAGTTTTCCCCAAGCAATTGCCACCCATCAGGTGTCGACTCCCATACCAGGTCTATGTTCTTAAGCATGCAAATCTCAACTTCCTTAGGTGTATCGACAGTGGGTTTTGGCTCAGTGTGGGTATGATGTATTGGCTAGGGTCGAATGGGGTTGGGTTGAAATTGATGAGGTTGACATGGGGGTTTTGCGGGTGCCTTGAGAAAGGGTTTATGATAATGTTTGGGTTTGAAAGTGGAGGTGAGATGGTTCCATCATCGATGAGATCTTGGATTTTGTGGCGGAGACGGAAGCAGTTATTGGTGGAATGGTCGGTATATTGGTGAAAGGCACAGTAGGCATTGAAAGGCACAGTAGGCATTTGGGTTGTGGGACGCCGGGAGCTTTCGAGGTGGAGGAGTCGAAGGGAGTGGCTCGATGAGGCCGGCTTCGAGGAGCTCCTCATAAACTGAGGACAAAGGTACAGGGAAGCGGGAGAAGATCCTTGGTTGGGTTTTGCCACTGAGTTGAGGGTTCATGATGGTGCTGAGTGGACCTCTGGCAAAAGCTTTGCTTGCTTCGCAACTGCATAATAGTCTCTTGCTTTTGGGGTTGATCTCATCAATGTGCACATCTTGCCTTTCAGCACTGGATCCAATATCTTCCTTTGAGTGAGTTCTGGAATCATGGAGTTCAACCAAGTCTTTGAACATGTCAGAGAGCTTCACTTTTGAACATGGCTTGATTCTAACTGTAGGAGGGTGGTAGGTCTGTGGAGTTTCTTTGATCTTGGCATCATCAGCATTTAGTCCCAGATCCGGATTCAACATGGTGGAAGTGAAAAGGTCAACCAGCCCTTGGACCAGAGTCATATGCTCGTCAATTTTCTGATTCAATTCCTCTATGGCCTTTTTCAGCTCACCCAACTCTGTTTGCCCTGCCATTTTGAGGTGGTCGAAGAAGGTGGTATGGCTTTGTGTAGGATGGGTGGCCCAGTGCTGATAGTAAAGTAAAAAAAAAAAAACAAACGCAGAATATGCCCCTGTTGTGATTTATTGAAAAAAAAAACGTGTATGAATAAAAGAATTGCTATTCACGTGTTGTCATCGTCGACTCAAGGGATCAAACTTTACAGATAGTTCCAACAGTCACGGGTAGGTCGATGTCAGGCAGGTTAAATTCCATACGTTGGGGATCAGAGCCTATCTCCTTATCTAAGACCATCCGAGACAGAGCAATAAGACTGCTGGAAGATGCACTGAATTAGAGGGAGCCGTTCGGGCACGGCGAACACCGGAGTTATCCCAAACTCCATGGATTTATGGTCTCCTAGACCTCGACTCAAGAGATGACAACCTATGAAGGATTGCCTTAGTCCTCAGAGATTCTTTTGAATGTGTATCCTTTGATTAGGAATAACAAGACTAGGGAGATATCAAGGCAAATTAAGGCTTCAACATTTTTCACCCGAAATTTCTGTTTTGGTTTCAAAAAAACGTTTGGCGTAAATGACATGATACCGTAACCGGGGTGGCGTAGGTGGCATGGCGCCATTAGCTTAAGCGGTGTAAGTGACTTCGCACTATAACCTGAGTGGTGTGGGTATCACAGCATTGTAGCCTAATTGTTTCATTGATTTTCATTGAATCCATGATTGAAAAATGTATTGAAGACTTAATGAATTTCGATATCTCTAAAACCTCATCGTTCCAAGAACTAATTAATTCCAACAACGTGCCTTTAAAAAACACGACTCTTCATCGGTCCAGACAATCCTAAACAAGCCGCGCGAGCGAGTCTAAGAGTTCTATACGGGACACAAAAGTAAGCAGAAGATGCATGGTGCGATGCGCAAGCGGGATAAGATTACGGTCCTTCGAAGGTTGCCTCATTCCTCAGAATTTCTTTTAGGATATATATCCTTTGTTTAGAACGACAAATTCTAAGAGATGTCAAAAGAACTAAGTATTCAACTAGTCCTCATTTGAAGTTTCAATTTTGAACTTGGAATGGCTTAGTATAGACGACGTGAAACCACAACCAGAGTGGTGTCAGTGGCATGGTGCCGTTAGCCAAAGTGGTGTAAGTAAAGTGACATCACGGCGTCGTTTCCACGTTATTCCTTATTCTCTGTTAAATTTTCGATTAGGCATTAGTCAAGGACTTAGCATATTTTGATTTCCCAAAGTCTCATTGCTCTAAGGACTCATGTAGTTTAGACAACGTACACTGGGGTGCACGACTCTTCATCGGGTCTTGGCAACCTTCTACAGACCGTGCGAGCGAGATTAAGAGCACATGACTTGAAACAGACAGCATGATGGCATGGCATGGATGAGATGCATGGTGAGATGCAGAAAGTAATAACATGTAGGCAGGATATACCACATAGTCCTACTTTGTGGGTCCCTGTCCTAATTTGGATGGTTCTACTTCTTTCTACACATGTATAGAGGCTAGGTTTGGTTTAGAAAGGGTTCCCCGGACTAGAGTCAAGGTATGCCTCCCGATTATCGAGCGTACACCCAATAACGGTACAAACGGCAGATATGACTCATCACGGTCGAGGGTTGCCTAGCATTCTGGGATTCCCTGTCATCGGCAAGCCGAGCAGGATTGCCAGAACACAACAGCGAGGCTGAACAAAATATATATACAAAAGATAGACAATGAAACAAAATATTTGAAAATCCCATAAACATTTTTCAAGCTTGGCTCTCAAGTTTAATTGATGCTTAAGGAAAGTAAGTCGTTTTGCCAACCACCAACTTTTCTCAAGTATCAATTGAACATATCCCCAGCAGAGTCGCCACACTGTGGGCTACCACAGCCCCGGGTGGATTGGAGCGGCCCGAAGAACACCGTTTTTGAATCGAGTTGAAAAATTTGAAGAGTCGCCACCTGGATTTATGGTTCGCCACCCGAGAAACCGTTTTGATTTGAATTGAAAACCAGAGATTTGAAAAGGGTTCGGATGCCACGTTACGAGGGGGAAGGGTTTTACGGCACCCCCCTCGCCCGATTCGAAATTGGTCTCTACTAGACATTTGTGGGATTTTTCGAAAACATTTTATTTCATTAAGTCACTTAGCAGGTATCCACAGGTATATCAAGTACAGAGGGGTGCATGCATGTGCATGTGTACAGGCCAGGAGACGATAGAAATGATAAAGAAATACAAAATAACAGATAGCTAAAATCCTGCCACTGGTTTCACTCTTGAGCGCTCGGGAGTGGTCCCGAGCGCTCGGGACCACTGTCAAGCCATCCTACAAATTTGGTTAGACATATCCACATACTAACAATTCCAGCAAGACAAAAAAAAAAAAAGAAATCAAAGTACAGAAATGCTCAGCCAAAAGCTTAAATAGCTAAGAACTGGTCTTAACCATTCAAACTTTGCTTCCTTGCAATTGTAAATAAACCTAACTGGCAAGTATGTACAAACACCAAAAGATAGCAGTGCATGCATGTGCAAAGTGCGATAGAATGATGAAGCAAGTAAACAAAATGAACTGTTACTGAAATCACTCTCGAGCGCTTGGGAGTGGTCCCGAGCGCTCAGGAGTGCTGTCAAGCCATCCTGCAAATTTGGTTAGACATATTCACATGCTAATACTGCCAGCCAAATCACAAGAAATCAAAGTGCATGCATGCTCAGCCAAAGGCTTAAACAGCTAAGAACTGGTCTTAACCATTCAAACCTGGCTTCCTCGCAACTGTAAAGAAACCTAACTGGGCTCTAGAAGGATCAGTACACACCCAGTGTCTACTGAAAACAGAAAATGAAATACATAATGAACAAAATGGGGCTTTAGTGGATGCATCACTCCTGAGCGCTCAGGAATGGTCCCGAGCGCTCGAGAGTGAACACAGTGCCCAGAAAAAGGTTTGCTTCTTTGTGTTCCTCTTGCTCTTGTTGCTAAATTAAGATCAAATGAGCTCACAACCAATATGAGGAACTGGTATGAGCTCCTTGATCCCCCTCAGAAGTGGAA